>JASVEL010002200.1:0-600000 GCA_032618575.1 Nicotiana noctiflora
CTAAGAATATACAGTTTAATTCAATCAATTCAAATAACCTACCCATAACTACCTTACCTCACGAGCCGATCAGTTACTACTAAGCACTCTCAACTCGCGCACTCACCCAACAAGAGAAATTCACAACATCACCAATCCGTTATGAGATCATGTGCCCTCACCAATAACCAAAACAGTAAATATAGAATAGTTCACACCGTCAAGTATGACTTTGAACATAAATTAAAGATATCACATAGTTTGAACAAAACAAATCTCTCTCTGTCACAAAAACTTTGATCACGCCCAACTATGCCTTATAAAAAGGATTATGCGATCGTCACAAATGTAATCCGGTTTACAAGTCCGGAGTCGAATCCCACAGAGAACTAAGGCTTAGCTACAACTATTCAATATCACCAAGAAGACAAGCTTAAACAGTTCCTAACATATTGATATTAAGATTCTTGTGTTTAATTAATTAACTTAACAAATTAAAATAGTAAATTATCAACTAAAGATAATAAGGGTTAGGTACAAGATTAAGGAGGTCTAGAGTTATACATTTCTCAATTGTCGGAATCTGTGACGACCCGGCCCGTCGTCACGGGAATTACCACCCCGTTATGTTGTAATTACTTAATTCATGCTTTTATATACGTACTAGAGTCTATTGGGGGAGTTAGGAGTGAATTGGATTGAAAATGAGGCATATAGCCTTTTTGAATGAAACTTGAATAAGGAAAGTCAACATGGAGTTGACTATTTAGTTAGAGAGCTCGGAATCGAATTCTGATGATTCGGTCAGCTCCGGGAGGTCATTTGTGACTTAGGAGCGATCGGAATTGAATTTGGAGGTCCGGTGTAGAAATAGGCTTGAATTGGCTAAGGTTGAATTTTGGCGGAATCCGAACGGTAGGTGAGATTTTGATCCGGGGGTCGGAATGGAATTCCGACAGTTGCAGTAGCTCCGTTAGGTGATTTTGGATGTGCCTGCAAAATTTCAGGTCATTCGGACGTTGTTTGGTCGGGTTTTTCATCGAATGTGTAATTCGGAAAGTTTTAAGAAATTTAGGCTTGAATCCGTGAGTAATTGGTGATTTTGATGTTTAGGATGGTGTTTTCATGATTGGAACAAGTTCGTATCGTGTCTTGGAGTATGTTGGTGGTTTTCGTTGGGGTCCCGGGGGCCTCGGGTTGATTTCGGGGTCCAAACGGACCATTTCTTCTATTTTTGAACTGCTGTTGGCTGCTGGTTTTGTTGCAGACGGATGCTCTATGCGATCGCATAGGGTCATTGCGATCGCATAGAAGGATGGAAGTGAGCCTCAGAGTTGTTCTATGCGATCGCGTAACAGGAGATGCGATCGCATAGGTATGGAAACTGGCACTATGCGATCGCAGGGTCACTTGTGCGATCGCATAGAAGAGATTGGAGGGGTGAGCAGAATGTGCTATGCGATCGCATAGCAAAGGGTGCGATCGCATAGGTTTGTCAGACTGTGCATTGCGATCGCATAGCTAGTGTTGCGATCGCAGAGAAGAAAAGATGAGGCCTGGAAGGTTGTGCTATGCGATCGCGGGAGAGCATTGCGATCGCATAGAAGGGGAATTTGGCAGGAGGATTTAACTCTATGCGATCGCATAGAGTCATTGCGATCGCATAGAGTCATTGCGATCGCATAGAAGAGATTGTTCCTGGCAGTGAATTAAATCACAGAACAGAGAGGTCGCGGGTTCATTAACCCAAAACCCCATTTTTGAGTTCCAAGAGGAGAAACTCACGGAAATTGCTGGTAATTCATCGGGGATTCGTTGGAGGTAAGTTTTGTGGCTTAATTACATCATTTTAACATGAAATCCTTGGTTAATTTTCTGTAAATGGAAGATTTAAGGAGGGTTTGAGCCCTAGGCCTAAATTTAAGAAAAACACCGATTTGAGTGGGCAAATGGAGTCCGATTTTGGTAAATTTTATATGCCTAGACTCGTATCGGGATGAGGATTCCGAATATGTAATTTTTGTAATTTTTCGACAAGTGTACCAAAAGTCGGGTTTTGACAACTTGTGGGTTTTGATATAAATTCGGTTATTTCGAATGAATTTCGTGAAATTAGCGTATATTGATGCATTCTCTATGATTTTGAACAGAGTTGACATCCGAGGAGATTGAATTGCGAGGCAAGCGCAAGGCGGATTGAAGCTTCTACCGGTTCGAGGTGAGCGGTAGTAGTAAACAATGCACCGAGGGTTTGAAACCCCGTACTAGCACTTTACAGTGCTATATTGAGATGAGACACGCGTTCTATGACGGGCGTGGTAACATTGTGATAGGGGGTTCGGACTTAGTCCTTCCCGGCTAATAGAATACTGTGTTGTACAACTGTTAATGAGGTTATAACTGTACAATTGGGCTGATAGCCATGTTTGGGGCCTTGTGCCGATCTATAGAACATTAGGGAACCTATAGAGCTAGGTGACCTTTACATCGTTTTGGAAATATACACTCAGCCATAGCTCTAGCTGCATAGCATAATATGAGCCTGTACTAGATGTGTACATTGAGAGAGATTATCTAGGGTTGAATTCCCTGTTCTAGCTGAGTGGGCCTGAAAGGCCAAGTTTATACCGATTGAGATGAGATAGGGTCGAGTACCCACTATGAGATGTTATATTGGGCCTGAAAGGCCAAGTCTATATTAACTGGGATAGGGTCGAGGACCCATTATGAGGTATTATGCATACAGATACCTATTTTGGATCGGACTGCACGCCGCAGTAATATACATGTGATATACATGTAATATACATGTGGGACGGACTGCACGCCGCAGTATTATTGCGCTTGGGCTGTAGGAGCCCCTTCGGAGTCTGAGTCTGCACACATTCCAGTGAGCGCTGGTATATTATGGGATCGGGCTGCACGCCGCAGCAGTATATATATTGGATCGGACTGCACGCCGCAGTGATATATGGTGGACCTGGCCGCACGCCATAGCACCATAGCGCTTGGGCCTAGGGAGCCCCTCCGAAGTCTGTATACACCCCCAGTGAGCGCCGTCGACGTTAAATGGAGCGGGCTGCGCGCCGCAGCAGTATATGTATTGGAGCGGGCTGCACGCCGCAGCATTATACTGAATCATATCCTACTATTTACTTAGATACTTATACATTATAGACATAAGTATGTGCCTTTATATGTCGAGATGGCCGTACACCGTAGGGGTACGAGCGAGGGTTTGTTCAGTGTGGAGATCTTGTAGAGATAAACGTAGATTGGAGGTTAAAGTACTACTATAGTCAGGCGCCGGTCATGTCCCTCGATTTGGGGCGTGACAACAAGAGTTCTTACTTTCAGTTATTATTTATTATTGTTACTCACCGAGTTGAAATATACTCACCCCACTCCCCTGCACTTTTTTGGTGCAGATCCACAGGTGCCCGAGAGCAGTTGAGACATTTTAGCTGCTGATCTATATCTACTTTTGCGGAGATTACGAGGTAGCTGCCAGCGTCCGCAGAGCTTGTTTTCTCCTTCTTTATCATCTTGTTGATTTCCTATTTGTCTAGACTTGGTTGTATTAGGATGCTATTCCGTAGAGGCTCAGTCTCGTGACACCACGATATGTTGGGACCGTATTTTGTATGTTTTGACGTTTTGGTTATCACCTGTTATGACTAACTACTGTTTAAGTTTAATTTATTTAATAATTGGCTGGTTAAAAGGATAATATGGTCGGGCTTGCCTAGCATTGTGTTAGGCGCCATCACGACCAGGGTTTGGGTCGTGACAATAATATCCGGATTACAACCCCTCGCGAGTCATGAGCCGGTTGGTAGAGTCTCGTGGATCGGTGCGGGGACGCCTGTACTTATCCTCGGGAGGCTGCAAACCTTTTTAGGAAAAGTTTCAATTCTTGGAATTCTTGTCGTGCGATTACTTTTGACTTGAACTGAACTTTGACATTCTATTCTCTCGCAGATGGCGAGAACTCGATCATCCGGACGTGGAGGACGACCACCACTACCACCTACTAGAGGCCGTGGACGCGGTCGCGGTCGTGGCGGAGTTAGGGCGGCTGAGGCAGTGCCAGCTGACCCACAGCCCCCAGTTGCAGAGGTGCCAGCAGCACCGGATCAGGCACCAGCTGTGCCCATTGCTATTCCGGGTCTACGGGAGACCCTGGCTCAGATACTAGCAGTCTGCACCGGCCTAGCACAGGCGGTTTCGGCTACTACCGCAGCAGCTGCATCGGGGATCGGGAGTGGTCATCGACCCCCGCAAGACGCACTCCGCAGCCGCGCAGCGCGGGCGCGCGCACACCGCAGGCTCCTCCGGCTCAGCCCCGTGGTTCCGGTTCGGCCCAGCAGATCGTATTCGGGGGACAGGGTCCCGGCATGACGACGACGACGAGCGCCGTCGTCTCGAGAGGTTCACCAGTGTTATCTCCTCCGGTGTTCACTGGTCTCCGGGCGACGACGCCCAAGGTTTTCCGGATAAGTGCCGCAGGATGCTTCGTACGGCAGGGATATCGGAGTCCAGCGGGGTATCTTTCACTACCTTTCGCTTCGGTGGACCGACCCTTGCTCGGCGGGAGGCTTGCGAGCGCCGCAGCCGCCGTGGCAAGCACCACTATCATGGCCGGAGTTCTCCACTATGTTCTCGGAGAAATGGGTGCCTCGATCTCAGAGAGAGGAGATGCGTAGGCAGTTTGAGGGTCTCCGTCGGGGGGACATGTCAGTGTCAGAGTATGAGATCAGGTTTACAGAGTTGTCCGGATATGCACCGTGGTTGGTTCATTCCGACAGAGAGAGGATTGGGCGCTTCGTGGACGGCCTCATTTATCCCATTCGTATTCTGATGACTCGGGAGAGGGTTTTGAGTCGTACATTTGAGGATGCTGTGGATATTGCTCGCGACATTAAGACAGTTCGCTGTCACGATCGAGAGGAGAGGGAGGCCAAGAGGCCTCAAAGTTCTAGAAATTACAGTAGTGCTCCTTCGAAGGGCCATTTCCAGCATGGTAGAAGTCGTTCTTTCAAGCTCGCTCAGTCGGCCCATCCAGAGTATCGTATGGAATTTTCAAGTCGTGGTTATCATAGGTCTCAGCAGGTCCAGTCAAAACTCAATGCCCTCCCAACTCAAAGTTCATCATGTGCTCCATCAGTCCAAGGTTCTTCCGTGCCAGGTCCTTTTACTGGTCACTCCGGTGTGAGGGATTCCTTTCAGTCCCCTTCCCCAACACTTGAGAGTTGTTATGAATGCAGAGAGTTTGGACATATGAGGAGGCATTGTCCATTTCATATTGCTAGCTCATCTCAGCAGATTGGTCAGCCCTCGACTTCTATTTCAGTTACTTCACCACCCACCCAACCATATAAAGGTGGAGGTCAGGCAGACAGGGGTTGCCCTAGAGGGGGAGGTCGATCAGGTGGTGTCCAGGCTTCTTTCTATACTATAACAGGCAGGCCAGATGTTATTGCTTCAGATGTTGTCATTATAGGTATTGTTACAGTCTGCCACATAGGTGACTCTGTATTATTTGATCCCGGTTCTACCTATTCTTATGTGTCTTCGTATTTTCCTCACCATTTGGGTACGTCCCGAGAGTTTCTTGCTTTACCTGTTCATGTATCTATCCTAGTGGGCGATACTGTTATTGTAGACCGTATGTACCAGTCATGTGTAGTGACTATTGGGTGTCTAGAGACCCGAGTTGATCTATTGCTTTTGAGCATGGTGGATTTTGATGTCATTTTAGGCATGGATTGGTTACACTATTCTGGACTATCATGCTAAGACAATCACTTTGGCTATGCCGGGCATTCCTGTCATGACCCGGATTTCCCACCATTAATATCCTTCCTCAAGGCCCAACGAATAGTTGGGAAGGGATGTCTATCTTATTTAGCATTTGTGCGGGAGGTCGAGGCCCAGACTCCCAGTATTGATTCTGTTCCCATCGTGCGAGACTTTCCCGATGTGTTTCCCTCAGACCTGCCAGGCATGCCGCCGGACAGGGATATTGATTTTGGTATCGATTTGATGCCGGCACTCAGCCTATTTCTATTCCTCCGTATCGGATGGCACCGGCTGAGTTGAAGGAATTGAAGGAGCAGCTCCAGGAACTCCTAGATAAGGGGTTCATTCGGCCGAGTGTGTCGCCGTGGGGTGCACCGGTCCCGTTTGTTAAGAAGAAGGACGGATCTATGAGGATGTGTATTGACTATAGGCAGCTAAACAAAGTAACAGTGAAGAATAAGTATCCTCTTCCTCGTATTGATGATTTATTTGATCAGCTCCGGGGAGCTAGGGTGTTCTCGAAGATTGATCTTCGTTCAGGCTACCATCAGCCTGAAGATTAGAGAGTCTGACATTATGAAGACTGCATTCCGGACCAGATATGGTCACTATGAGTTCCTTGCGATGTCTTTTGGGCTAACCAACGCCCCAGCAGCATTTATGCATCTGATGAACAGTGTATTCAGGCCGTATCTTGATTCATTTGTGATAGTATTCATTGATGACATACTAGTCTACTCCCGTAGTCAGGAGGAGCATGCTCAGCATTTGAGTATTGTGTTGCAGAGATTGAGGGAGGAGAAGCTATATGCTAAGTTCTCCAAATGTGAGTTCTGGCTTGAGTCCGTGGCATTCTTAGGGCACGTGGTGTCCTGTGATGGTATTCAGGTAGATCCGAGGAAGGTCGAGGCAGTGCAGAGTTGGCCCAGACCGACCTCAGTTATTGAGATCCGTAGCTTTCTGGGATTGGCAGGGTATTATCGCCGATTCGTTCAGGGATTCTCATCTATTGCTTCACCCTTGACTAGATTGACTCAGAAGGGTGTTCCTTTCTTATGGTCCGAGGAGTGCGAGGAGAGCTTTCAGAAGATCAAGACAGCACTGACCACAGCACCGGCCTTGATTCTACCGACAGCTTCAGATTCTTATACTGTATATTGTGATGCCTCAGGAGTGGGCATTGGTTGTGTGTCGATGCAGGAGGGTAGGGTCATTGCTTATGCTTCTCGTCAGTTGAAGCCCCACAAGAAGAACTACCCTGTTCATGATTTGGAGCTAGCAGCCATAGTTCATGCCTTGAAGATTTGGAGGCATTACCCGTATGGTGTCTCATGTGAGGTGTTCACGGATCATCGCAGCCTTCAGCACTTATTCAGACAGAAGGACCTTAATTTGAGACAGCGGAGGTGGTTGGAGTTGCTTAAGGACTATGATATCACTATTTTGTATCATCCGGAAAAGGCCAATGTGGTGGCCGATGCCTTGAGTCGGAAGGCGGTTAGCATGGGCAGCCTAGCTTTCATCCCAGTGGGGGAGAGGCCATTTGCTTATGATGTTCAGGCCCTAGCCAATCGGCTAGTGAGATTAGATATTTCGGAGCCGAGTCGAGTGTTGGCTTGTATTGTTTCTCGATCTTCCTTATATGATCGCATCAGGGAGTGACAGTATGATGACCCACATTTGCTTGTCCTTAAGGACAGAGTGCAGCATAATGATGTTAGAGATGTGACTATCGACAGTGGTGGTGTTCTAAGGATGCAGGGCTGTATATGCGTGCCCAATGTTGATGGTTTGCGGGAGTTGATACTTGAGGAGGCACACGGTTCGCGGTACTCTATTCACCAGGTGCCGCAAAGATGTACCAAGACTTGAGACAGCACTACTGGTGGAGGAAAATGAAGATGGATATTGTTAGGCATGTAGCTAAGTGCCTCAATTGCCAGCAGGTCAAATATGAGCATCAGAGACCGGGCGGTGTTCTTCAGCGTATGGTTATTCCCGAGTGGAAATGGGAGAGGATCACCATGGATTTTGTTACTGGGCTTCCTCAGACAGCGAGGAAGTTTGATTCCGTATGGGTGATTGTTGATCGGCTGACTAAGTCCGCACATTTCATCCCAGTTAGTACTACTTACTCATCGGAGCGGTTGGCGGTGATCTTTATTCGGGAGATTGTCAGGTTGCATGGGGTCCCAGTGTCTATTATATCTGACAGAGGCACTCAGTTCACTTCCCAGTTTTGGAGAGCATTTCAGCGAGAGATGGGTACGAGGGTTGAGTTGAGTACAGCATTTCACCCCCAGACAGACGGGCAGTCTGAGCGTACTATTCAGATCCTGGAAGATATGTTGCGAGCATGTGTGATTGACTTTGGTGGTTCGTGGGATGAATTCTTACCACTTGCCGAGTTTGCCTACAACAACAGCTACCAGTCGAGCATTCAGATGGCCCCGTACGAGGCATTGTATGGCAGACGGTGTAGATCTCCCGTGGGATGGTTTGAGCCTGGTGAGGTTAGATTGATAGGGACTGAGTTAGTTCAGGATGCTATGGATAGAGCAAAGTTGATCCAGGAGAGGCTTCGCACAGCACAGTCTCGCCAGAAGAGTTATGCGGACCGTAGGGTTCGAGAGTTGTCTTTCATGGTTGGTGATAGAGTATTGTTGAAGGTTTCACCCATGAAGGGTGTCATGAGGTTCGGGAGGAAAGGGAAGTTGAGTCCCAGGTATATTGGTCCTTTTGAGATACTCAGGAGAGTTGGAGAGGTGGCATATGAGTTAGCCTTGCCACCCAGTTTATCCAGCGTTCATCCGGTATTCCATGTGTTTATGCTCCGGAAGTACATTGGAGATCCGTCTCATGTATTAGACTTCAGTACCATCCAGCTTGATGGTGATCTATCCTATGATGTGGAGCCTATTGCTATTTTGGGTCGTCAGGTGAGAAAATTGAGGTCCAAGGAGATTGCATCGGTTAAGGTTCAGGTGGAGAGGTCGACCCGTGGAGGAGGCTACTTGGGAGGTTGAGCAGGAGATGCGGAGCAGATACCCTCAGCTATTTGAGACTTCAGGTATGTTTCTCGACCCGCTCGAGGACGAGCGTTTGCTTAAGAGGGGGAGAATGTGACGACCCGGCCCGTCGTCACGGGAATTACCACCCCGTTATGTTGTAATTACATAATTCATGCTTTTATATAAGTGTTAGAGTATATCGGGGGAGTTAGGAGTGAATTGGATCGAAAATGAGGCATATAGCCTTTTTGAATGAAACTTGAATAAGGAAAGTCAACCCGGAGTTGACTATTTGGTTAGAGGGCTCGGAATCGGATTCTGATGATTCGGTCAGCTCCGGGAGGTCATTTGTGAGCTAGGAGAGCGATCGGAATTGAATTTGGAGGTCCGGTGTAGAAATAGGCTTGAATTGGCTAAGGTTGAATTTTGGCGGAATCCGAACGGTAGGTGAGATTTTGATCCGGGGTCGGAATGGAATTCCGACAGTTGCAGTAGCTCCGTTAGGTGATTTTGGATGTGCCTGCAAAATTTCAGGCCATTCGGACGTTGTTTGGTCGGGTTTTTCATCGAATGTGTAATTCGGAAAGTTTTAAGAAATTTAGGCTTGAATCCGTGAGTAATTGGTGATTTTGATGTTTAGGATGGTGTTTTCATGATTGGAACAAGTTCGTATCGTGTCTTGGAGTATGTTGGTGGTTTTCGTTGGGGTCCCGGGGGCCTCGGGTTGATTTCGGGGGTCCAAACGGACCATTTCTTCTATTTTTGAACTGCTGTTGGCTGCTGGTTTTGTTGCAGACGGATGCTCTATGCGATCGCATAGGGTAGATGCGATCGCATAGAAGGATGGAAGTGAGCCTCAGAGTTGTTCTATGCGATCGCGTAACAGGAGATGCGATCGCATAGGTATGGAAACTGGCACTATGCGATCGCAGGGTCACTTGTGCGATCGCATAGAAGAGATTGGAGGGGTGAGCAGAATGTGCTATGCGATCGCATAGCAAGGGGTGCGATCGCATAGGTTTGTCAGACTGTGCATTGCGATCGCATAGCTAGTGTTGCGATCGGAGAGAAGAAAAGATGAGGCCTGGAAGGTTGTGCTATGCGATCGCGGGAGAGCATTGCGATCGCATAGAAGGGGAAATTGGCAGGAAAATTTAACTCTATGCGATCGCATAGGGTCATTGCGATCGCATAGAAGAGATTGTTCCGGCAGTGAATTAAATCACAGAACAGAGAGGTCGCGGGTTCATTAACCCAAAACCCCATTTTTGAGTTCCAAGAGGAGAAACTCACGGGAATTGCTGGTAATTCATCGGGGATTCGTTGGAGGTAAGTTTTGTGGCATAATTACATCATTTTAACATGAAATCCTTGGTTAAATCCCTGTAAATGGAAGATTTAAGGTGGGTTTGAGCCCTAGGCCTAAATTTAAGAAAAACACTGATTTGAGTGGGCAAATGGAGTCCGATTTTGGTAAATTTTATATGCCTAGACTCGTATCGAGATGAGGATTCCGAATATGTAATTTTTGTAATTTTTCGACAAGTGTACCAAAAGTCGGGTTTTGACAACTTGTGGGTTTTGATATAAATTGGGTTATTTCGAATGAATTTCGTGAAATTAGCGTATATTGATGCATTCTCTATGATTTTGAACAGAGTTGACATCCGAGGTGATTGAATTGCGAGGCAAGCGCAAGGCGGATTGAAGCTTCTACCGGTTCGAGGTGAGTGGTAGTAGTAAACAATGCACTGAGGGTTTGAAACCCCGTACTAGCACTTTACAGTGCTATATTGAGATGAGACACGCGTTCTATGACGGGCGTGGTAACATTGTGATAGGGGGTTCGGACTTAGTCCTTCCCGGCTAATAGAATACTGTGTTGTACAACTGTTAATGAGGTTATAACTGTACAATTGGGCTGATAGCCATGTTTGGGGCCTTGTGCCGATCTGTAGAACATTAGGGAACCTATAGAGCTAGGTGAGATTTACATCGTTTTGGAAATATACACTCAGCCATAGCTCTAGCTGCATAGCATAATATGAGCCTGTACTAGATGTGTACATTGAGAGAGATTATCTAGGGTTGAATTCCCTGTTCTAGCTGAGTGGGCCTGAAAGGCCAAGTTTATACCGATTGAGATGAGATAGGGTCGAGTACCCACTATGAGATGTTATATTGGGCCTGAAAGGCCAAGTCTATATTAACTGGGATAGGGTCGAGGACCCATTATGAGGTATTATGCATACAGATAGCTATTTTGGATCGGACTGCACGCCGCAGTAATATACATGTGATATACATGTAATATACATGTGGGACGGACTGCACGCCGCAGTATTATTGCGCTTGGGCTGTAGGAGCCCCTTCGGAGTCCTGAGTCTGCACACATTCCAGTGAGCGCTGGTATATTATGGGATCGGGCTGCACGCCGCAGCAGTATATATGTTGGATCGGACTGCACGCCGCAGTGATATATGGTGGACCTGGCTGCACGCCATAGCACCATAGCGCTTGGGCCTAGGGAGCCCCTCCGAAGTCCGTATACACCCCCAGTGAGCGCCGTCGACGTTAAATGGAGCGGGCTGCGCGCCGCAGCAGCAGTATATGTATTGGAGCGGGCTGCACGCCGCAGCATTATAATTAATCATATCCTACTATTTACTTAGATACTTATACATTATAGACATAAGTATGTGCCTTTATATGTTGAGATGGCCATACACCGTAGGGGTACGAGCGAGGGTTTGTTCAGTGTGGAAATCTTGTAGAGATAAATGTAGATTGGAGGTTAAAGTACTACTATAGTGATGACGTACTTGTGAAGGTTGCCTTAGAACTGCTAAGTGATAGCACAGGAGTTCTTACTTTCAGTTATTATTTATTATTGTTACTCACCGAGTTGAAATATACTCACCCCACTCCCCTGCACTTTTTTGGTGCAGATCCACAGGTGCCCGAGAGCAGTTGAGACATTTTAGCTGCTGATCTATATCTACTTTGGCGGAGATTACGAGGTAGCTGCCAGCGTCCGCAGAGCTTGTTTTCTCCTTCTTTATCATCTTGTTGATTTCCTATTTGTCTAGACTTGGTTGTATTAGGATGCTATTCTGTAGAGGCTCAGTCTCGTGACACCACGATATGTTGGGACCGTATTTTGTATGTTTTGACGTTTTGGTTATCACCTGTTATGACTAACTACTGTTTAAGTTTAATTTATTTAATAATTGGCTGGTTAAAAGGATAATATGGTCGGGCTTGCCTAGCATTGTGTTGGGCGCCATCACGACCAGGGTTTGGGTCGTGACAGAATCCTTCCAGCTACGTGTCACGACCCCAATCCGGTCGTGATGGCGCCCAGCATACTGCTAGGCCAGTCCGACCAATCAACAACAATCATAGAGCTATGAGCTCACCTTATCCCATTTAAGCATAACAATTGTAAAATAACAGTGATGGATATATCGAAACAGGGGAACCAAGTCCCAACGCATACCAACTCCCATATACCGAAGGGTCAAGAGTCATGAGCCTCTACAGAGTATTCAAAGTGTAAATAGTGAATATAACTGTGCACAAGTGTGGGATGATCAGAACAAAAATACAGACAAACTGGAGAATCAGGTCCTGCGAACGCTGGTAGCTACCTCGACTGTCCAAAAGCACTCCCGAGCCGCAATAGACTCAGCTCTACTGTGATGTACCTGGATCTGCACACAAGGTAAAGGGAGTCGGGTGTGAGTACTTCCAACTCAGCAGTAATAAAAGTAAATAATGCTGAAGGGAAGAAAACCTCGCAAGGCACTATCTCATGCTACACAATACAAAACTATCTTTATTCCTTACCAGCATATGTGAGTAGATTCTTTAGAAATCTCAATTTTTAGCTACTTTCTTTCATGATAATATACCAATACCTGGATACAATCTCAAGAAGTGCAAGTCCGCACTCAAATCAGCCCCTCGGGCTCAGCACTCCTTATCAATTTACACCAGGAGATCTGGTCAATAAGGCAACTAATGCATGTGTGCCAGTAATGTATGAGTGCTGAATGTTATGCCACGTAGTACACGTAAACCAATGTATGTATGCCATGCAATTCATATGACCGCTACGGCGCGTAGCCCGGTCCAATTTGGGTACCCGTGCTCACTGTGGGGGTTCAGACTCCGGAGGGGCTCCTACAGCCCAAGCACAATATTAATATCACACCTGTTGCGGCGTGCAGCCCGATCCGTATACCACTGCAGCGTGCAGTCCGATCCATGCATGTGTATGCATATGCTCACATGAATTGTCATGCCATAACATATGGCCCTCGGCCCCAATTAGTCTAACAAATAATCAAGAAAACCCCTTGGGCAACAATATCATATTAGCTCACAGCTAAAAAATGTCATTAAGACCTTGTTCAAGTTTTTCATTACCTTATAAGATTGCTGAATAGCAAAATACTATTTTAAACCTTAAATTTAGAATAAAATATGCACAGTGTTATCAAGACAGTGATACCAATCCCTGAAGGATTCAAATAATTGGCATGAAGCCCAAACATGATAATTAGTCCAATTCATTTCAACAATTAGGTGTTATTATTTATTACGCGGGACGGACCAAGTCACAATCCCCAATGGTGCTCTACTCCACGCCCGTTATCCGGCGTGCAAGTCACCTCGACACAGCACTAAGATGTGCAAGTCCGGGGTTTACTAACCCTCAGGACATCATTTACAAGTATTACCCACCTCGAACCGACGAAAGCTCATGCCCGCGACGCCTTAGCTCCTCGAACCGCTATCCACGCACGTCAAAACTAGCACAAATCAGCACAAATATATCAAAATAGGCTAATGGAACATCACAATCGAAAGAACTCGAAAAATATCAGAAATCACGAAATTGGCAAAACCCGAGCCCCGAGCCTACATCTCGAAAAATTTCGAAACTCATATTTCTAGAATCCTCGTCTAGCCACGAGTCCATACATATAAAATTTACCAAAATCGGAGTTCGATTGGCCTTTCAAAACCCAAATTTTCGTTTTCAATATCTAGGCCACAATCCTTCACAATTTCTACCCAAATTCATGAAGATTGATGTTAATTCTACCATAAAATGATGTTTTTGAGTCAAGAAACTTACCTCCGATGAATACCCGATGATTTCCCCAGTGTTTTCCCGTGATTTCTTCTCTCTAGGGCTCAAAATTGTGTTTTTGGGGTATGACTACACTGTCTCTGCAATTAAACTCACTGCCTGAACATTTAACTCTACGCGTTCGCGATGTCCCTCATGCGAACGCGATGGCCTGCTCGATTACTTCATCGCGAACGCGATGCCCTATCACGCGTCCGCGAAGTTCATTTCCCCCAGCCGCCGAATTTCTTCTACGCGAACGCGTCTCCCTTTCACGCGATCGCGATGGTCTCCATCTTTCTCCTACGCGAACGCGTAGGTCCCCACGCGAACACGAGGCTTCGCCTGTTTCACCTTCGCGAACACGGCCTTCTCCCACGCGAACGCGATGCATTGCCCTGCCTGGCCTTCGCGAAAGCGGGCCTTGCCCTCGCGAACGCGAAGGCTAAAATCCTGCTCAGAGATCTGCAATTTACAGCTGACGTTTCCTTGCTTCAAAATGCCGGATGATGGTCCGGATTCACCCCGAGGCCCCGGGACCCCAACGAAAACCACCAACATACTCCAAAACACGATACGAACTTGTTCCAATCATAAAAACACCATCCTAAACATCAAAATCACCAATTACACATGGATTCAAGCCTAAGTTTCTTCAAAATTTCCGAATTGCTCATTCAATCAAAAACCCGACCAAACGACGTCCTGAATGAACCGAATATTTGCAGGCATATCCAAAATCACCTAACGGAGCTACTGCAACTGTCGAAATTCAATTCCGACGCCCGGATCAAAATCTCACCTACCGTTCGGATTTCACCAAAATTCAACTTTAGCCAATTCAAGCCTAAAGCTGCACCGGGCCTCTAAATTCAATTCCGATTGCTCTCCTAAGTCATAAATGGTCCCTCGAAACTAGTCGAATCATCAGAATCCGATTCCGAGCACTCTAACTCGATAGTCAACTCTAGGTTGACTTTCCATATTCAAACTTCCTTCAAACATGCTATTTGCTTCATTTTCAATTCAATTCACTCCTAACTCACCCGATAGGTTCTAAAACTGATATAAAGGCATAAGATATGTAAATGCAAGGTAACGGGGTGAAAATTCCCGTAACGACGGGCCGGGTCGTTACATTCTCCCCAACTTAAACAAACACTCGTCCTCGAGCGGACTCAGAGTTGTACTAGAAGCAACCCAATAGCTGAATGACCTTACCAAGCATATATTCGGGCGATCATACGTCACCCTATCTCACATAAGTCCGAAAACACCATATAGTCAAAATTTCACAGACCATCTGAACCATAAATCACATTGTACTTTCTAAAATCATATGCCAAATGCAAATCCCATACCTATACTCAGGATACACTCGAATCCACTGCAATAACCCATATTCACTACTCCGGGTGAGATCATATGATGTATCGACAACCCCATCACTCGAGACGATAGTCTCTAGTCACAACAACTGGCCACAATAACCAAATACTGTCACACCTCCTTTTTTCACACCGCACAATATACGTAAATGTATTGTGCCACTGTCTAATACTACACCCCGAGAAGGATATAATAATAATCAGGGAAGGAGTTTTTCCACTTAAAGGACAGTCGGAATGGGATCAATTTATTTAATTATTCAGAGTCGCCACTTGGGAAAATAATGGTGTCCCAAGTCACCGGTTTAATCCCGAACCGAGGAAATTTATGACTCTGTATACAGTGTGCGAAACTAGAAACCTGGATAAGGAATTCTGTTAACCCGGGAGAAGGTATTAGGCACTCCCGGATTCCGTGGTTCTAGCACGGTCGCTCAACTGCAATTTTTGTTTCTATCTGATTTCTTTATATATTTTAACTATGTGCTTTTAATGTTTCGCTTTTTTTAGAAGAATTGCGACGTCACGAAAACACATTTCGAGCCACATCGCAACCGGTACGCCTGTGACTTTAATGTATTTCATTTTCGCCGAGAGTAAGATTTGGATCACATAAATGCGCACCCGTAATTAGGAAAGTATTTTATTTACAAATCGTGCCTAAAGCGTCTATCGTGTTGTTTAACTTTGGGAAAGGACCGTGGAATTCACTAAACGGTCCTTCCAAGTCTAAGGTTTTCATTACAATTAATTGAGGGCCCCGCAATTATGTGTTTAGTGCGGCGAGGCTCATCTCACTTTTTATTCAAGGTCAATCCTAACATAACTATATTTTTTAATTATTTCACATATTAGTTTGAAGATCACATTCAATTACACAAAACTATGGGTATTCATTTGTTTTCCTTAAGTTTCCGATTTACTGTGAAACAATGGATCAAATATAATAATTAGCTAAAGCTTATCACTTAATAGAGTTGATAAATCACGGAGAGGGGATGGATGCTACTTGACTACTGCTAATTAACACTGTTTGAACTAGAAAGAACAAAGGAAAAATGACAAAGAAAATTCGAACCTAAACTAACGAGAAGAAACATCAGTGTATTAATGAAACTATTTGGAAACACAAAATTTATACTCAGATGCATTATTATAACGCACTAACCAAACGCTTTATGACTAAAAAATTTAAATTTACCACTTAAGCTACAATAATTACTTAACAAAACATCAACTGAAATTAATATGCCTAACTTGCAGATCTGATTTACGTACTATTTTACTAAAACAACGATTGATCTTATTGTGTCAACAATATAAATGAAGCCAAATGAATTAAACTCGCTGATTAACCAACTAATTAATTTCAATAAAGCAAAGCAACAGCAGATCTCCACAACAGCTTCAGTTTCATTTCCATTTCAGTTGTAATCTTACATAAAGGAGTTTAGAAATAGGTACCTGAAATTTTGAATAGATCTATTAGATTCAAAGAACACAACAGCAACTATGTGAGACTCAGCAACAGTATTTCAACAGTAATTCTCAGCAACAACAGTTCAATGATCAACAGCAGTAATTGGAAATCAACATTTAAACTGAGAAGACAAATTTCAGAACCCCAAGTTGTTTCAAAATCAGAATTCACACTAAAATCACTGGAATAACAACTCTTTATTGATTTGAGATTAATTCTATTATTGTTTTTGGATTTTTGAAGGTAATTCGAAGATAAAAGAACAGAAAAAATGAATCTGAAATATTGATTTCAGATCTGAAAATTGCAGATATTTTTTGGGATTTTTTCTAGGGTTCATATGGCTAAAATGCTAAAGAAAACTCTAAAATCAGATTGAACCCCCCCCCCCTTATTAATGCTGAAAATACCTATTTATAGGCCAAAATCAAAGGAAAATCTGAATTTCTTATTTCACTAAAACCCCTCCAATTTTTAACTTGTTGCACAAGTTAGTGCAATTATTCTAGTGAAAGCTACACTAAAACCCCTTCTAGAATAGTCTACCATGTTCCAATTCATTGTATTACCTATTGTGCCCTCACTTGTTAAGGACAACTACTAATTCTACCCTTTTTTATCCCCAAGCTGCCCTTAATGCTCTACATTTATAACAGCTTTACCAATTCTTATCCCAATTGCACCCTTTTCCTTTTAACCTTATTACAAGTTTACCAACTTCCTTTTCCCAATTCACCCCTACTTCTTAAGGCTTATTACATTCCTAATTTATGTATTTTACTCCTATTTTAACCCATTTTCAGAATTGTATTTATCAAATAGCCACAATTAAGTGACTATTGCTTAACTAGGCAATTGGCCCTTCAACTAACTTAAATTCAAATTAATTCACTAATTGAAAACACATTTCTCCTATAGCCAACCCTAAGCAATCTTATAAATATAGCCAGCTATGATTAATTAACCGATTAACAAGACTCGGGGGAACAATTGATAGATGGTGAGTCTTATTACTCGAGCTAACTAGTCGTAATTGATTCTATTTAGTAAAACAACTTAGGTTGCTACGAATCGTATGATTTCAACTATTGACTTAATTGGATCTAAACTAGCCTAAAGGATGAATCACTAATTGAACTAAAATCACTAATTTTCAGCTATAACCAATTCCCATAATTGTCAATCAATAACACAATTAAATTACCAAAACAATTCCGACAACCACAATCATTCAACTTGAATATCAAAACAGGATCGAAGTTGATTCGGATAGTTCCAATTATTCTGTTATTCCCCAAAACTATTGAAACGATCAAAACAGAAACCAAACAAAATATAAAAATTGGAGACAAAATAGATAAAATAAGAATATGGCCCAAAAGCAATTAACCGAGAACTTAAAATTTTTAAAGGAAAATCTAAAAATTACGGCAGCCAATAACAGAAATCATATACTAATGAATCTAAAAATTGCTAATACTATACTACTAATAAAAATCTAACAAAAATCCAACAATACTTAGTGAGGATCAAAATGGACAGACAATCCACCAATTATAACAGAATCTTAAAATCAATTAAAAACTTAACAGAAATCATGAATCAAAAATCGGAAAAGAGATAAAGGAAAATTACCAACAGAAATGAAAAATCAGAATTAACCAGAAACGGATTCAATAACTATTAACATTAACAAATGCATTTATTCGACTAATTTCACCACTACTAATACTAACAGAAAACAAGAAATAGATGAGAAGAAATAAAACATGCGTGAAAATATAAAGTGAAGAGATAAAGAACTTAGCTTCACCGGCGCCATTTTTCTTATTTTCTGTTTTTTTTTTCTTTTTTTTTTCTGTTTTTCTGCTTCTTTTCTTGATTGTTCATGAACGAGCCTTCAAATCTTGACAACTTTGGTCTTATTTTTGAAACGAATTTGCTTTTTGGTATTTTTAGAGGTCTTTTGGACTTCAAATTCCTGCCACGACATGAGGGGTGTTAGAAAAATGACAGGGTGTGAGTTTGGGTGGTTTTTGAGGGTGGCGGCGCCATGGGAGAGGGTGGCGGCGCGAGAGATTTGGAGCTATTGGTTGGTATTCGAAGAACACGGGTAGTACGGTTATGATGAGGGGATGGAGAAGAATATTTTGATGTTAATTTTGTTGAGAGGGGAGGTCGGCCACCGCCGTAGGTGGCGGAACCCTAGGCGGCGGCTACTGTTATGAAGAAGAGAGGCGATGTGGCTTTGGACAGAAAGGGGGGGGGAGGGTTCTGTTTAAAGATTTTTAAGGTTTAAAGAGTTGTGTCTTTTTTTTAAGGTTTTTGTGTATTAAAAATGTAATAACCATTTTCAACCATTGGATTGAGCTTCACGGATGGCTGAGATTTAACAAAGGGGAAAGAGGTGGACCGGGTCTGGGTAGGGCAATTGGGCTGGGCGGCTGGGGATGGGCGATTTCGTTTGGGCTGGGACGATTTGGGCTAAGCAATTTTGGAAAGATTGGCCCAAATCCTTATTCTTTGTTTTGTCCTTGTTTTCTTTACTCTAACTTGCATTTTTGTATTTTTTGTAATTATTTAGAACTAATTAAAACTAGCTAATTACCTTCTTTTGGGCACTTTTCAATTTAAAAAGCTAACTAATTTTTTTTGATTTCTTCTAATTTAATAAAAAATGAATTAATTTCCTAAGAATGCAAATTTTTTTGTATTTTCATTTATCACTCGCAAATAACATGAAAACAATTAACACAAAATTCATACGAAATTATTATAAAAAATAAGGAAAAATCATTTATTTTGAATTTTATAGGAACAAACTCATGTGTAGGGTAAAAATCACGTACTCACAGCTGCCCCTCTTTGCTCGGGGACACAAAGAGTTTTCGTGCAAAGATAAGTGAGCAACTATGAACGATTTTTACCCGTTCGAGTATTCCATTGCAAAGCATTTTGAAAAGTTTTGACCGCGCCCTGCCTCAGAGGTTGCCTACATATCCTGGGCTAAACGAGAATCAGGTCGGTGTAGTTCGGGAAGGCCAAGGACTGTGATCTCACTGCTGTTGCTGTTGTTACTGCTGTCATTGCTGACTGACTCCTTATTACACCAGGGTAAAGACAAAAGAAGCTAGCCTAAGCTACAGTCTATGAATTACAAAAAATCCTATCTATGTCTTCCAACTTGTTTTTTTGTATTTTCTTGATCCTGTGTCTTGTATTCCTTGCATCGGCATTCTTGTTATTGCCTTCAACTTGTATTTTCTCTCCAATGGTATTCTTGTTATTGCCTTGAACTTGTTCAACTTTTCACCGGCATTCTTGTTATTGCCTTGACTTGTATTTTCTCTCCAATGGTATTCTTGTTATTGCCTTGAGCTTGTTCAACTTTTCACCGGCATTCTTGTTATTGCCTTGACTTGTTCAACTTCTTCAATATGAAATATTTCGTCCATTCTCTAGGTGGACCTCTGCTTGTGACAAAATAAACAACCAAAGAAAGATTTTTCTGCCCCAGTATGGTGACTGGGCACATCATGTTATTGAATGTCAGAATTTCATCCTTTTTATTTTTTTTTATTTTTCATTTTTTTTCTTTTTAAATGCAGACATGTATGAGACGCAGTGCAGAAAAATATTTCCGTGTTAGAAGGTGGGCGCCTAACAGAAATTAAACGTGCAATGCGATGCAAAAAATATTCCTGTATTTGAAGGTGGGCACCTAACAGAAATTAAACGTGCAATGCGATGCAGAAAAATATTCTCGTATTTGAAGGTGGGCACCTAACAGAAATTAAACGTGCAATGCGATGCAGAAAAAGTATTCCCGTATTTGAAGGTGGGCACCTAACAGAAATTAAACGTGCAATGCGATGCAGAAAAGTATTCCCGTATT
Organism: Nicotiana noctiflora; assembly: GCA_032618575.1. NCBI lineage: Eukaryota > Viridiplantae > Streptophyta > Magnoliopsida > Solanales > Solanaceae > Nicotiana > Nicotiana noctiflora. The sequence goes on from JASVEL010002200.1 coordinate 20,696, forward strand.
TGAAGGTGGGAACCTAACAGAAATTAAACGTGCAATGCGATGCAGAAAAGTATTCCCGTATTTGAAGGTGGGCACCTAACAGAAATTAAACGTGCAATGCGATGCAAAAAAGTATTCTCGTGTTTGAAGGTGGGCGCATAACAGAAATTAAACGTGCAATGCAGAAATGTATTCCCGTGTTAGAAGGTGGGCGCCTAACAGAAATTAAACGTGCAATGCGATGCAGAAAAGTATTCCCGTATTTGAAGGTGGGCACCTAACAGAAATTAAACGTGCAATGCAGAAATGTATTCCCGTGTTTGAAGGTGGGCGCCTAACAGAAATTAAACGTGCAATGCAGAAATGTATTCCCGTGTTTGAAGGTGGGCGCCTAACAGAAATTAAAAATGCATGAAATTAAAAACTTGTGTTACCTTGATTGAAGGTTATCTTAGGTGAAAAATTCATCAGACTAAGACATTTAATCTTAGGACAAAGTTTCAACGGACTAAGATTTTCATTCTCACTGGACTATGTCCATTTCAATATAATCTCAGGAGGATTAACCATCGGACTGAGTTTATGACTCCAGGAGATAACTCTTCAGACTGGGTCTATTTTCTGTTTTATCTCAGGAGGAATTTCCATCGGATTGAGATTATGACTCCAGGAGATAACTCTTCGGACTGGGTCTATTTATACTTTCCTTTCTTTTCAGCTTTTGCCCTTCTTTCTTTTCCAACTTCTGATTTTACCTTTCAAATTATGCCTTTCCTTTTGTTTCAAATTATGCCTTCATTTCCTTTTCCAACTTCTACTTTCATTGGCTTCCTGCCTTCCTTTTGTTTTCACATTGCATTATCTCTTTATCTTAGGTGAAAAATTCATCGGACCAAGACTTTTATCTTGGGAGAAAGATTCAACAGACTAAGATTTTATCCTCTTATCTTAGGTCAAAAATTCATCAGACCAAGACTTCTATCGGACTGAGTTTAAGACTCCAGGAGATAACTCTTCAGACTGGGTCCATTTGCAATTCAGACTTTCTTAAGTCTTTCAGTTTCAATAATCTTTCCTTTCTTTTTCAGCTTTTGCCCTTTCTTTCTTTTCCAACTTCTACTTTCATTGGCTTCTGCCTTCCTTTTGTTTTCACATTGCAATATCTCTTTATCTTCGGTGAAAAATTCATCAGACCAAGACTTTTATCTTGGGAGAAAGATTCAACAGACTAAAATTTTATCCACTTCATCTTAGGTGAAAAATTCATCAGACTAAGACTTTTGTCTTAGGAGAAAATTTCAACAGACTAAGATCTTATCATTCTCTAACAGTTGTTCCCTTCACCTTTCAACTTGCCTTGTTCATCTTCAAAAACAATTGTATTCACCTTCATGCACTTCGGATGATTATCCGATGACAGAAAATTTTTCTTGCCCCAGTTTGACAATATCTTTTGCTCCTGTTTCAAAGCAAAGAAAACTCTGTCAGTTTAAAAATGCGGTGGTTGGTTGTGGCCTTGAACTTTCCGCTTGAATGCTTGGCTTGTTCACCGACTATCCATTTTCACTTCTTCTTTGTTCAAAATCCGCCTCTCTTTAGGCATGTATGTTCTTTCATTCTTGACGGATCCCACAATTCCGATCTTGAACTCTACGATTTCTTCAATGATTTCATTGGACAACCTTGGGGTGTTTCTTGACTAGCTCTTTCCTTTGTTAGAATACACTCCCCTATTTCCATTTGTTATATTTTCTCGAATTGGCACTTTTCCGACCTTTGCGTCTTGTACACACCCCAAACATTTTTATTGTTGCCCGCTCCATTGCACATGTTGCTCTTTTGGCTTAAAGCACTGGCCTTGCCTTTTCCTAACTTACGACAATTGTCGTGTTGGCCAAATCCCATCTTGTGCAATTGGAAAGCTTGGTGGCAAATTTTGGAATCATTTCTATACTTGTTATGACCCGACAAACTCAATAAGAGGGAGGGTAAAACAAGGTACAAAGGATAGAAAGAAAGGAAAACATAATTCATAACAAGAAACCTACAGAAGAATGACCTATCGGATTTTGAATACCGACTCTAGCGACCTTGACATGCACTTTTGGCCTTCTCCGTATAGCAAAGTTGATGTTCAACTCTTGTTGCAAAGTTCTGCTGTGAAATCGGTCTTCAACACTTCATTTCTTTGATCCGATCCTTAGTCGACTTGTAGTGCCCATAGGGTTTTCACCATCAAGCCTCTCTCATTTGCTCTTTTCTCTCACGACTCACTGTCGCCTTACAATGCCCATGAGGGTTTTCACCGATAAGACTCTCTCATTTTGATTTCTCTCATCGTGGAGTCTCGTGGTGGTTCTCATCATTTTGAATTCTTCATTCTCCTTTGTTCGGACTTGAATGTCGCCCATTCACCTTTGCTCGTTTGACTTGGCATTTCTTGAAGATTGGTCGGAAGGTCTTCCTTTGGACCGTAATGCAGGCTTTTGGATGGGATATAGAAAAAAGGATATAAAGGCTCAAAAATATTTCATCGTGGGTTAAAATTACAACTTTCGGAATCTTATTTATGCAACAAACATAACTTCTGCCCCAGTTTCCTTCTTGGGGGATTTTTTGGAATTTTTTATTTATTGTGACTGAACCTCAGAGAGGCTGCCTACGTACCCTTTCGGGATCAAGTCAAACGTAGTTCAGACTACGTCCGTATTCATTGTTACATCTTGACTTCTCCCGATTTTTTCTTTGCATTCTTTTTCTTTCTTTTCTTTTTCTTTTCTTTTCTTTTCTTTTCTCTTTTTTTTTTTCTTTTCTTTTCTCTTTTTTTTTCTCTTTTCTTCTTTCTTTCTTGTTTCTCCATTTGATTTCCCCGCTCAATCCTCAATTTTTGTTGTTGATTCCGAAAGAGGAGTATAAAAGAGAATATAATAAGGCTCAAAGGGATATCAATGGATAAAGTGTTTGGATAGCCGAATAAAATGCCTTCGTCATTCCAATCTTCAAAACCTACCAAGTACAAACTATCTTTCGACCTATTCACATATTTGCCTTGACGACTCTCAGTGCCATTGGGCAACAATCCCGATACCACGAATGGTTCCTTTAACTTTGGGGTACTTTTGCCTTTGGCTTTAAACCGATGAAGCATGATGCATTTCCAAGGCATTTCTTTATGTTCTGTTTTCCCCCAGTATTCACTTGATTCAGGTTTCACAGTATTCCAATATGTTTTTATTTCTTCCGAGTATCATTACATCTTCAACATTGTTAAATTGACTTTTAAAATCAGGCTTAGAATTATGTGCATGTCATGTTGCTAAAGTCAGTATGAGAAGAAATGCAAAGTGATCAAAAATGGAATGACTAGGAATGATGGGAAACAAAGAGTTGTACTAAACTGATGGGTTGAAACAACAACAAAACGAACAGACTAGACTAGAATTACAAACCTGGACATCACTAAACAAATTTATTACTAAACAAAGCAAAGTGGAAAGATAGAAGGGTTTTGAATCTCAAGACAACGTCCGGATTACAACCCTGAAATAACCCGGGCAAAAGAGATGACACCAAAATATACCACCAAAACTCCAAGAGACGGAGCACCTTCCCAATTGACAAGCATGGCATCCTAGCCACTGAATTCTGCATTAATGTTGCCAAGATCACTTTCTGTTTCAATATCTTCAACTTCAGTTGACCTCCCAAGAAGATTTTCATCACCCACGTCACCGGGCATCATTCCCACAAAATGTGCTCCGTTATGTGCAAGTAAAGGATTCTGTGCAATGTTTTGGATGCCACTGCCTTGGACCGCAATTATTCCTTCCTGAATCATTCTTTCTATCTCTCTTTTCAAATCCCGACAACTTTCAACATCGTGACCCAGGGCATTGGAGTGGAATTCACACCTTTTGGATGAGTCAAAACTTCTCGCACGTCGGTCCACCCGATTTGGAGGGATGGGTGCAATCATGCCACGTCGTTTTAGCTTCTCAAACAAGCTTGCATAGGACTCTCCTATTGGTGTAAAATCATCTTTCAACTTATGTTCCTTTCCATACCTATGGCTTGGATGTGGGTTATAAGGTATTTGAAAATTTTGCGGAGGCTGGTAAAGATTTTGTGATGTGCGGGCTCGCTTTCTTGGGTGTTTTGAGGATTGAGCAACATACTGGACTGGTTCAACAGAGTATGGAGGGTTCTGAGGCGGGTAGTAATGCTTAAAAGGGTCATGGAAAACTTGATGAGGTTGCATATACCTTCGAGATGTTCTCATAGGACCTCTTCTCGACCCTGATGTCATCATGATTTCGTCATCCCTCCCATTCACATCACTGAATTCACTTTGGACATCCTGAGCCGCATTTTTGAGAGCTGCTTGACTTATAATTTTGCCTGTCTTAAGACCATCTTCCACCATTTCTCCCATTTTGATTATTTCTTTAAAGGAGTGACCAACTGCAGATATCATGTTTTGAAAGTAATCCGGCTCTCGAGCCTGAAGGAAAACAGTGGCCAACTCATGATCATTCATGGGTGGCTTAGCTCTCGCTGCCTGCTCTCTCCATTTGATGGCATATTCCCTGAAACTTTCAGTTAGTTTCTTTTTCAGTTTAGAAAGGGAAATGCGGTTTGGGGTGACGTCAATATTGTATTGAAACCGTTTGATAAAGGCTCGTGCCAAATCATCCCAGACGTGCCAACCAGATGCGTCCTGATCCCAAAACCATTCAGATGCTACTCCCGAGAGGCTTTCCCCAAAATAAGCCATAAGCAATTCTTCTTTTCTTCCCACACCTCTCAATTGGTTGCAATACCTTTTCAGGTGGGCTATGGGGTTTCCGCGTCCATCATACTTTTCCAATTTGGGAACCTTGAAACCAGGCGGCAAGTGGACATCGGGAAATATACAAAGATCTCTGAAGACAACACTCTTTTGACCTGCCATTTCTTGCATGTTCTTCGGCCGTTGTTCTAATCTCTTCAATCTTTGGGCCATTTCTTCCTGTACATTCTTTCGGGTAGGCTTCTCAACGTTTGCAGGAAGGTCAAACGAGTACGAGTGGTACTCGGGAGAGTGGTACTCGGGAGAGTGGTACTGTTCTTGCTGTATAGCAGATTGTGACTTATGAGAAGGCTGTCCTTGGCCATTGGCCCGCATTTTGGTCATTTGTTGTTCAATGCTCTGTTTTCCTCAACCACAGTAGACCCTTGTTGAATTTTCTGACCCTGAGTCTCTTGAGCACTCGTAACAGCTTCGATGCCCGTTATCATTTTCCTTGGATCTTGCTTTCCAATTTACCACAACCAACCACCTCGACTTTCTGGATCAACAAAACGAAACCACCGAGTTAGCGTTAAGGTATTCCACTTATTGATTTCCTTTTTTTTTTTTTGCTATTTTCTTTTCTTTTTCCCTTTTTGTGGTTTTTTTTCATTTTTTATGTGGTTTTCTTCTTTTTTTTTGTAGTTTTTTCATTTTTTTTTGGTTATGGATATGGTCGAATCCTATGTGGATTGCCTACGTATCATGACCCCGCATGAATCGGACCGAGCGTAGTTCTTGCAAATTAATGCAAGAAATAAAGAGATGTTTATTTGATTTTTTTTTCTTTGAAGAAAAATTATAGAAGCCGACTCCAACTACAAACTTGTGTAGGAGATTTCTACAAGAATAAGAATATTTTTTGGTGTCAATTATGACTATTTCTACAAAGTTGGCCACATAATGGCTTATTTGATAAAATGACTATTTTGGAAAAATTTATTTATGAAAGATAAACTTGAAATTTTTTTTTATCCTGTGGCTCATGGGGCATCGTTCGGCATCACCATAAACCAACACAAGGCTATTTTTCATAAATTGGCCATGTAATGGCTTATTTAGACAAAGTGGCTCTTTTTGCAAAAATTTATTTAAGAAGATGCAAATTCAAAATTTTTATCCCGGGGCCTATGGGGCATCGTTCAGCACCGACACAGGCCAACACAAGACTGAGGAAGTTAAAAATGCAAAAATATGGCTATTTCAGCAAAATTTCGGCCATGTAATGGCTTATTTGATAAAGTGGATATTTTTTGAAAAGTTGAGTGATGACTCAAACTTAATTTTGCGGATACAACCTTTCAACATTTCCGCGAGGGATTTTTCAAAGCTATGCCCGCAAATTATTTAAAATGACTCAAAGTGGCTATTCTTGCAAAAACGACCTTCCGGTGTCTTTTTGAGGGACATTCGGCATATTTTGAGCAAGAATAGCATCACCCGACTTATTTATAACAAAATCAAAAATTTGACATTTTTTGGTTATTTTTGCAAAAGGGGTGTGAACCCGGACTTGATTTTGCGGCTATGGCCTTGCAACATTTCCACAAGGAATATTTCAAGGTCTGTGGCTGCAAATTATTAAAAATGATTCAAAGTGGCTATTTTTGCAAAAAACAGCCTTCCGGCGTCCTTTCGGAATATTTGGCTATTTTCAAAAACAGCGTCACTTCGATTTATTGAAAACTAAAATTCAACATTTTTGATTTTTTTTTGAAAAAGGGTGGAAACCCAAACTTGATTTTGCGGCTACGACCTTTCAACATTTCCGCGAGGGAATATTTCAAGGTTGTGCCCAAAAATTATTTATAAAGATTCAAAGTGGCTATTTTTGCAAAAACAGCCTTCCGGCGTCCTTTCGGAACATTCGGCTATTTGCAAAAATGGCATCAATTTGATTTCATTGACAAAATTAAACACACATTTTTTTTTGATTTTTTAAAGGGGTGGTTGGACCCGATGAGGGTTGCCTACGTATCCCACCTAATGGCGAGAATCAAACCTGCGTAGTTCGGTCAGATTAATTAACCAATTATTTCAACAATAGTGTTCTACCTATTTTTTCAAATTTTCTTTTTCAAGCATTCGACAGCGTTTCGTCGACATTTCGATTTTTTTTTTCTATTCTAAAATTTTCCTCTCTTTTTGTTTTTCAGGAATTTAGCCAATAATAATCTAGAACAAATAAATGCAACATATAACATGCTCGGTCTTTTATTACCGGGTCACTTGTCCTAGACGGACCCAACCCCTGTGTTGAGTCCCCTAAGTCAGATATGATGCAAATAAACGTCCTAAATCTAGGTTCAATATCATGAAGTTTCATCGGTACTAGATCGTGTACCCGAGCGGACAACTCGGATCGAGGAGGGGGCTACGTACCGGTGACTCGCGGAGTCAATCGGCTTTGTAACTTATCCGGCCTCTTTTTCTTATTTTTGGTATTGACACTAACAGAAAGGGGAGTCTCAACCAGTAAGCACATCCCCGGGGGTAAGAAGAGAAGGGTTTTCGACACGGTTTTATATATACAATTCACGCAATATCAAAGCGGTAAACATGTAGCACATTAATCAAAATATATAATGAAATCAGATATAAGCAAAAACAGCAATTTAACTGAGCTCGAATTCTTAAACCCTGAACCGAAGTTCTGGGTTACTTATCCCCAGTAGAGTCGCCAGAGCTGTCACACCTCCTTTTTTCACACCGCACAATATACGTAAATGTAATGTGCCACTGTCTAATACTACACCCCGAGAAGGGATATAATAATAATCAGGGAAGGAGTTTTTCCACTTAAAGGACAGTCGGAACGGGATCAATTTATTTAATTATTCAGAGTCGCCATTTGGGAAAATAATGGTGTCCCAAGTCACCGGATTAATCCCGAACCGAGGAAATTTATGACTCTGTATACAATGTGCGAAACTAGAAACCTGGATAAGGAATTCTGTTAACCCGGGAGAAGGTATTAGGCACTCCCGGATTCCGTGGTTCTAGCACGGTCGCTCAACTGCAATTTTTGTTTCTATCTGATTTCTTTATATATTTTAACTATGTGCTTTTAATGTTCCGCTTTTTTTAGAAGAATTGCGACGTCACGAAAACACATTTCGAGCCACATCGCAACCAGTACGCCTGTGACTTTAATGTATTTCAGTTTCGCCGAGAGTAAGATTTGGGTCACATAAATGCGCACCCGTAATTAGGAAAGTATTTTATTTACAAATCGTGCCTAAAGCGTCTATCGTGTTGTTTAACTTTGGGAAAGGACCGTGGAATTCACTAAACGGTCCTTCCAAGTCTAAGGTTTTCATTACAATTAATTGAGGGCCCCGCAATTATGTGTTTAGTGCGGCGAGGCTCATCTCACTTTTTATTCAAGGTCAATCCTAACATAACTATATTTTTTAATTATTTCACCTATTAGTTTGAAGATCACATTCAATTACACAAAACTATGGGTATTCATTTGTTTTCCTTAAGTTTCCAATTTACTGTGAAACAATGGATCAAAGATAATAATTAGCTAAAGCTTATCACTTAATAGAGTTGATAAATCACGGAGAGGGGATGGATGCTACTTGACTACTGCTAATTAACACTGTTTGAACTAGAAAGAACAAAGGAAAAATGACAAAGAAAATTCGAACCTAAACTAACGAGAAGAAACATCAGTGTATTAATGAAATTATTTGGAAACACAAAATTTATACTCAGATGCATTATTATAACGCACTAACCAAACGCTTTATGACTAAAAAATTTAAATTTACCACTTAAGCTACAATAATTACTTAACAAAACATCAACTGAAATAAATATGCCTAACTTGCAGATCTGATTTACGTACTATTTTACTAAAACAACGATTGATCTTATTGTGTCAACAATATAAATGAAGCCAAATGAATTAAACTCGCTGATTAACCAACTAATTAATTTCAATAAAGCAAAGCAACAGCAGATCTCCACAACAGCTTCAGTTTCATTTCCATTTCAGTTGTAATCTTACATAAAGGAGTTTAGAAATAGGTACCTGAAATTTTGAATAGATCCATTAGATTCAAAGAACACAACAGCAACTATGTAAGACTCAGCAACAGTATTTCAACAGTAATTTCCAGCAACAGCAGTTCAATGATCAACAGCAGTAATTGGAAATCAACATTTAAACTGAGAAGACAAATTTCAGAACCCCAAGTTGTTTCAAAATCAGAATTCACACTAAAATCACGGGAATAACAGCTCTTTATTGATTTGAGATTAATTCTATTATTGTTTTTAGATTTTTGAAGGTAATTCGAAGATCAAAGAACAGAAAAAATGAATCTGAAATATTGATTTCAGATCTGAAAATTGCAGATATTTTTTGGGATTTTTTCTAGGGTTCATATGGCTAAAATGCTAAAGAAAACTCTAAAATCAGATTGAACCCCCCCCCCTATTAATGCTGAAAATACCTATTTATAGGCCAAAATCAAAGGAAAATATGAATTTCATATTTCACTAAAACCCCTCCAATTTTTAACTTGTTGCACAAGTTAGTGCAATTATTCTAGTGAAAACTACACTAAAACCCCTTCTAGAATAGTCTACCATGTTCCAATTCATTGTATTACCTATTGTGCCCTCTCTTGTTAAGGACAACTACTAATTCTACCCTTTTTTATCCCCAAGCTGCCCTTAATGCTCTACATTTATAACAGCTTTACCAATTCTTATCCCAATTGCACCCTTTTCCTTTTAACCTTATTACAAGTTTACCAACTTCCTTTTCCCAATTCACCCCTACTTCTTAAGGCTTATTACATTCCTAATTTATGTATTTTACTCCTATTTTAATCCATTTTCAGAATTGTATTTATCAAATAGCCATAATTAAGTGACTATTGCTTAACTAGGCAATTGGCCCTTCAACTAACTTAAATTCAAATTAATTCACTAATTGAAAACACATTTCTCCTATAGCCAACCCTAAGCAATCTTATAAATATAGCCAGCTATGATTAATTAACCGATTAACAAGACTCGGGGGAACAATTGATAGATGGTGAGTCTTATTACTCGAGCTAACTAGTCGTAATTGATTCTATTTAGTAAAACAACTTAGGTTGCTACGAATCGTATGATTTCAACTATTGACTTAATTGGATCTAAACTAGCCTAAAGGATGAATCACTAATTGAACTAAAATCACTAATTTTCAGCTATAACCAATTCCCCTAATTGTCAATCAATAACACAATTAAATTACCAAAACAATTCCGACAACCACAATCATTCAACTTGAATATCAAAACAGGATCGAAGTTGATTCGGATAGTTCCAATTATTCTGTTATTCCCCAAAACTATTGAAACGATCAAAACAGAAACCAAACAAAATCTAAAAATTGGAGACAAAACAGATAAAATAAAAATATGGCCCAAAAGCAATTAACCGAGAACTTAAAATTTTTAAAGGAAAATCTAAAAATTACGGCAGCCAATAACAGAAATCATATACTAATGAATCTAAAAATTGCTAATACTATACTACTAATAAAAATCTAACAAAAATCCAACAATACTTAGTGAGGATCAAAATGGACAGACAATCCACCAATTATAACAGAATCTTAAAATCAATTAAAAACTTAACAGAAATCATGAATCAAAAATCGGAAAAGAGATAAAGGAAAATTACCAACAGAAATGAAAAATCAGAATTAACCAGAAACGGATTCAATAACTATTGACATTAACAAATGCATTTATTCGACTAATTTCACCACTACTAATACTAACAAAAAACAAGAAATAGATGAGAAGAAACAAAACATGCGTGAAAATATAAAGTGAAGAGATAAAGAACTTAGCTTCACCGGCGCCATTTTTCTTATTTTCTGTTTTTTTTTCTTTTTTTTTTTTCTGTTTTTCTTCTTCTTTTCTTGATTGTTTACGAATGAGCCTTCAAATCTTGACGGCTTTGGTCTTATTTTTGAAACGAATTTGCTTTTTGGTATTTTTAGAGGTCTTTTGGACTTCAAATTCCTGCCACGGCATGAGGGGTGTTAGAAAAATGAAAGGGTGTGAGTTTGGGTGGTTTTTGAGGGTGACGGCGCCATGGGAGAGGGTGGCGGCGCGGGAGATTTGGAGCTATTGGTTGGTATTCGAAGAAAACGGGTAGTAGGGTTATGATGAGGGGATGGAGAAGAATATTTTGATGTTAATTTTGTTGAGAGGGGAGGACGGCCGCCGCCATAGGTGGCGGAACCCTAGGCGGCGACCACTGTTATGAAGAAGAGAGGCGATGTGGCTTTGGACAGAAAAGGGGGGGAGGGTTCTGTTTAAAGATTTTTAAGGTTTAAAGAGTTGTGTCTTTTTTTAAGGTTTTTGTGTATTAAAAATATAATAACCATTTTCAACCGTTGGATTGAGCTTCACGGATGGCTGAGATTTAACAAAGGGGAAAGAGGTGGACCGGGTCTGGGTAGGGCAATTGGGCTGGGCGGCTGGGGCTGGGCGATTTCGTTTGGGCTGAGACGATTTGGGCTAAGCAATTTCGGGCAGATTGGCCCAAATCCTTATTCTTTGTTTTGTCCTTGTTTTCTTTACTCTAACTTGCATTTTTGTATTTTTTGTAATTATTTAGAACTAATTAAAACTAGCTAATTACCTTCTTTTGGGCACTTTTCAATTTAAAAAGCTAACTAATTTTTTTTGATTTCTTCTAATTTAATAAAAAATGAATTAATTTCCTAAGAATGCAAATTTTTTTTTGTATTTTCATTTATCACTCGCAAATAACATGAAAACAAATAACACAAAATTCACACAAAATTATTATATAAAATAAGGAAAAATCATTTATTTTAAATTTTATAGGAACAAACTCATGTGTAGGGTAAACATCACGTGCTCACAAATACTAGCTGAAAACCTCTTTCATTAGATAGAGTCTTATTCCAACACCTCCATATCCTGCCCCCCGGCAGCTGAAGCACGCGATATACCGAACTCATCTCTCAGGTCAACCATTCATGAATCCATTTCCCTTTTAAAACTGATACCACAATAGGTTTCGGAGCCAAACCTCAATTTTTTTTACCTTTCTAACAAGCTAAGATCCAATATGCTCGTATTCATTAATGACTCCAACGATCATTTCGATCATAACACACCGCACTGGTGACATGACACCTCAAACACCGGCCTAAGCCGAGACGAGCACAACATAGGCTCCAATAGAAACGTCTGAACACACTCGAATCATGACAACTCAAATCATGACAACTGTCTCCAGCAAAAGAGCTGCAGTTCAATTCCTCAGTGCCATCATAACATAGAACTGAGATCGCGTCTCGCATTATAGAAATAGAGTACCTGAATCATCCTCGAGAGGTCATAACATCACGTGGCCTTGCCACGATTCGTGATTCTATCCAAACACTATTACTCATGAAGCACCTCAAGCTACCAAGCTCAAAACGGTTAGCCACGCACGGATCTAGGTCTTGAACCCAAGCAATCAACCTCACCCACGGTGAAACAATTAACGTATGCTATTAAATCCTGAAAGGACACCAACCGATGTGCCATTCGCCAAGCGATACTCAATACGGACTTTTCCTCAGAAGTCAGGAAGTATTGTATACCAGGTAGCATATAACTAACTATATTTTCACAATATTCCGTTGCGGCGTGCAACCCGCTCCAATGACATACCCGTGGCAGCGTGCCACCCGATCCAGATACCATACTTATGGCGGCATGCCACCCGATCCATATAAAACCATCGCAAAAGTATATATATATATATATATATATATATATATATATATATATATATATATATATATATATATATATATATATATATATATATATATATATATATATATATATATATATATATATATATATATATATATATATATATATATATATATATATATATATATATATATATATATATATATAACATGAAACGCATCTGACAACGTTTCTCAATACTGGAACTGAATCAATTGTAGATACCTCTACACTGACATCCGCCGGTAAGGTCCAACTGACAAAGCAATGCCTACCAGCCGTCCGCTGGTCATGGGTACAACTGCTCTGTTGGAGCATACTCTGATGCTCTATGCTACGCAATTTGTGCCGTTTTCCGATATAGTCCATATCACATTAGTCTAGACAATCTGACCCATGACAACCAGTCAGCAATCAAGTATCATAATTCGAATTCGTCTTATCAAGTTAAGAGAGAGCCTCTACGGCTTCCGATTCCCAATAATCACAAAACGGTGCCGATGCACACGATATTCAACCACTGCATAGGCGGATTAACGAGAACTTCAAGTCTCCTACGCATATACAATACATGAATCACTATGCCTGGTTCCGTATTCCACCGTACGAATACATAACGCACATCAAGCGTCCATTCATACCACGAAAGCCATTAAGAAATTTCCTTATGCCATTTACAACTCAATCATCAATGTCAATCTAACAAGAGGATACCACCACACCACTAAATATTATCAGTTTATATTACCTGGCCCTTTTTGGACCATATTCCCTGCCAAATTACGAGAATAGTAGTACCATTTTCTTAAATCATCAGAAAGATCGATTCTTAATTCACCTGCAGTTGTCCGCGCTGTTCAATAATTTTATTGACTTCCCATATTTTATGAACTGATCTCAAAACCTAGAATATACCATTATCAACTTTCCGTAACACATCGTGTATACCATATCACACTAAGACAACATGGAAATTCATATCCCTTTCCTCCGCCTCAACATCGACGCACTCAACTAGTCAAGGACTTTCGTGATCCCATATCGAAGAAAACTCATTACACATTCCATGCTTCGCATACCGACAGGAGTATACTCATTTTCAAACCATGATAAAACACATCACAAACTCTTCTTTCCCATTCGTTGCATAAGTTTAACTGCCAGGACTGAGTCCTTATACCCATATCAAGTTACACAACTGCCAGCACTCAAGAGCTTTGCTGCACAATGTCTACAAGACTCATTACTTCAACCACATACCAGGAATCAATCGTATTCCTTTTTATACCATTCTGGTTTATTAACAAGTTGTTCCATTTACCCAGTTTCCTTTCTGATTCATCTCTAATTTCATATCAGTCTTTACTTTTACTGTATTACGACAATGCCTCAACCCTTTTTACCACACAAGACTCGTACACAAGACCACACGGTCTAAGACCCATAGGCCACTGAATCCTCTCTCAGTGTTCCCAGAAGTACCACATTCCACCACACTTTATTTTGATGAACTTCCCGCAATTTTTTAAATTGTTATCATTACTTCCCAATACGGATACGTAGAATCCCATCATTCACATGATATAACACAAGCCTTTATCTTTTCTAACGAAACCGCCATCTTTAGCCACATACACAAATCTTAAGGCACCTAACTATTACAAGCAAAATCTTGAACATTGCAAACCATTCTTCGGCGTCATTCACCCTTATTCAATTATAATTCAACTGTCTTATTGAATAGAACCACTCGTGCCTTTTTAGAATTCTGACATCGCAGGATATGATTACATACATATACAATTTGCTACCTGTCCTTTCTATACACCGAACATTCTCTACCAACAGTAGTTCAAAACACCCTAGTACTTCATAAGATCTACGAAGCACCATAACCTTTACCAGAATTTCCTCACATACTTAGAGACAGAATCAACATAGCACACAATAGTGCAATCAGTTAATCAATAGCAAGCCTCCCCAACTTAGCTCGAAGCCATTCATCAAAGCACTTTTAACCACTCATATCATTATTACTCAAGTGATGCCGAAATATTACAATGAGATTAAACTCAAGTCATTTACAAGCCTTGACAGAGACTCGAATCATCAGAGACCTTAGCTCTTCTGCAATTCTTGCATTTATACACGCACCACCAGTAAGCCCACTCTCTTTAGGTCACAGAAATCTTTCTAAGTCCCAAATTTTCCAAAAATTTCGGCAGGGTTTCCTTTGTAATTTGGCCTATCCACCTGCCAGAGAATCACCAAACCATTCTAACAATACATCCATAACTCAACAAGACATCGCAATGTATATCAACAACATTAATCTCAACACTATACAAGTTATATTATCAAAATTGATACATGGACATGCGCTGCACCTGCTCGAATCATAACATATGTCAAAATACCCCTCACCGCAATACTCATAGCACAACCATTTCAATTTTATTGAGTCTAAACTCATACTACCACACATACTGCACTTTATATTTCCGCTAAGAGGCAATAAACATATTTCTCATGCCCATAACTAGGGCTACATATCAAATCACAACAAGAACTGAATACCTTACAGCTCTCCCATTATCAAACTGCCATTTGCACAATAAAGATCAATACCGATCGTATAAACTTCATAATACTGGCTCGCTAAATTAGTACCTTGGTGCTCAAGCCATAGACAAAGATCTGGCCTCAAGTCCTCCCGATTGGCCCAACATGAATTCATAGAGATTACATCTCGCCCCTCGACCAGGGAATCGCAAGACATAAGTCAATTATATTACTGAGCGCTCGAAGCGTACACAGACGTGCGGAAGGAGTTTCAAAAAGGTATATATCAAGCTGAATCAAATACGCACGATAAGAATTCCAAGAAATGTGAAGTGTTTCCTAAAGGTTCGCAGCCTCCCGAGGATAAGTACGGGCATCCCCGTACCGATCCACAAGACTCTACTAACCGGCTCAAGACTCATGAGGCCTAGTAAACCTAGGCTCTGATACCAACTTGTCACGACCCCAAATCCGGTCGTGATGGCGCCCAGCACACTGCTAGGCCAGCCCGACCAATCAACAACAATCATAGAGCTATGAGCTCGCCTTATCCCATTTAAGCATAACAATTGTAAAATAACAATGATGGATATATCGAAACAGGGGAACCAAGTCCCAACGCATACCAACTCCCTTATACCGAAGGGTCAAGAGTCATGAGCCTCTACAGAGTATACAAAGTGTAAATAGTGAATATAACTGTGCACAAGTGTGGGATGATCAGAACAAACATACAGACAAACTGGAGAATCACGTCCTGCGAACGTTGGTAGCTACCTCGACTGTCCAAAAGCACTCCCGAGCCACAATAGAATCAGCTCTACTGTGATGTACCTGGATCTGCACACAAGGTACAGGGAGTCGGGTGTGAGTACTTCCAACTCAGCACTAATAAAAGTAAATAATGCTGAAGGGAAGAAAGCCTTGCAAGGCACTATCTCATGCTACACAATACAAAACTATCTTTATTCCTTTCCAGCATATGTGAGTAGATTATTTAGAAATCTCAATTTTTAGCTACTTTCTTTCATGATAATATACCAATACCTGGATACAATCTCAAGCAGTGCAAGTCCGCACTCAAATCAGCCCCTCGGGCTCAGCACTCCTTATCAATTTACACCAGGAGATCTGGTCAATAAGGCAACTAATGCATGTGTGCCAGTAATGTATGAGTGTTGAATGTTATGCCACGTAGTACACGTAAACCAATGTATGTATGCCATGCAATGCATATGACCGCTATGGCGCGTAGCCCGATCCAATTTGGGTACTCGTGCTCACTGTGGTGGTTCAGACTCCGGAGGGGCTCCTACGAACCAAGCACAATATTAATATCACACCTGCTACGGCGCACAGACCGATCCGTATACCACTGCGGCGTGCAGTCCAATCCATGCATGTGTATGCATATGCTCACATGAATTGTCATGCCCTAATATATGGCCCTCGGCCCCAGTTAGTCTAACAAATAATCAAGAAAACCCCTTGGGCAACAATATCATATTAGCTCACAGCTAAAAAATGTCATTAAGACCTTGTTCAAGTTTTTCATAACCTTATAAGAATGCTGAATAGCAAAATACCATTTAAAACCTTAAATTTAGAATAAAATATGCACAGTGTTATCAAGACAGTGATACCAATCCCTGAAGGATTCAAATAATTGGCACGAAGCCCAATCATGATAATTAGTCCAATTCATTTCAACAATTAGGTGTTATTATTTATTACGCGGGACGGACCAAGTCACAATCCCCAATGGTGCTCTACCCCACGCCCGTTATCCGGCGTGTAAGTCACCTCGACACAGCACTAAGATGTGCAAGTCCGGGGTTTACTAACCCTCGGGACATCATTTACAAGTATTACCCACCTCGAACCGACGAAAGCTCATGCCCGCGATGCCTTAGCTCCTCGAACCGGCATCCACGCACGTCAAAACTAGCACAAATCAGTACAAATATATCAAAATAGGCTAATGGAACATCACCCAATCGAAAGAACTCGAAAAATATCAGAAATCACGAAATTGGTAAAACTCGACCTTCGGGCCCACATCTCGAAAAATTTCGAAACTCATATTTCCAGAATCCTTGTCTCGCCACGAGTCCATACATATAAAATTTACCAAAATCGGAGTTCGATTGGCCTTTCAAAACCCAAATTTTCGTTTTCAATATCTAGGCCACAATCCTTCACAATTTCTACCCAAATTCATGAAGATTGATGTTAATTCTACCATAAAATGATGTTTTTGAGTCAAGAAACTTACCTCCAATGAATACCCGAGATTTCCCAGCGTTTTCCCGTGATTTCGTCTCTCTAGGGCTCAAAATTGTGTTTTTGGGGTATAACCCGTGACTACACTGTCTCTGCAATTAAACTCACAGCCTGAACATTTAACTCTACGCGTTCGCGATGTCCCTCACGCGAACGCGATGGCCTGCTCGATTACTTCATCGCGAACGCGACGCCCTATCACGCGTCCGCGAAGTTCATTTCCCCCTGCCGCCGGATTTCTTCTACGCGAACGCGTCTCCCCTTCACGCGATCGCGAACTTTCTCCTAGGCGAACGCGTAGGTCCCCATGCGAACGCGAGGCTTCGCCTATTTCACCTTCGCGAACGCGGCCTTCTCCCACGCGAACACGATGCATTGCACTGCCTGGCCTTTGCGAACGCGGGCCTTGCCCTCGCGAACGCGAAGGCTAAAATCCTGCCCAGAGATCTGCAATTTACAACAGACTTTTCTTTGCTTCAAAATGCCGGATGATGGTCCGGATTCACCCCGAGGCCCCCGGGACCCCAACGAAAACCACCAACATACTCCAAAATACGATACGAACTTGTTCCAATCATAAAAACACCATCCTAAACATCAAAATCACCAATTACACATAGATTCAAGCCTAAGTTTCTTCAAAATTTCCGAATTGCTCATTCAATCAAAAACCCGACCAAACGACTTTCGAATGACCCAAACATTTGCAGGCATATCCAAAATCACCTAACGGAGCTACTGCAATAGTCAAAATTCCATTCCGACTCCCGGATCAAAATTTCACCTACCGTTCGGATTTCACCAAAATTCAACTTTAGCCAATTCAAGCCTAAAGCTACACCGGGCCTCCAAATTCAATTCCGATTGCTCTTCTAAGTCATAAATGATCCCCCAAAACTAGTCGAATCATCAGAATCTGATTCCGAGCACTCTAACTCGATAGTCAACTCTAGGTTGACTTTCCATATTCAAACTTCCTTCAAACATGCTATTTGCTTCATTTTCAATTCAATTCACTCCTAACTCACCCGATAGGTTCTAAAACTGATATAAAGGCATAAGATATGTAAATGCAAGGTAACGGGGTAGAAATTCCCGTAACGACGGGCCGGGTCGTTACACTACATTTTCTATAAATTTGCCTAAGTATTCTTTACCGATCATGACTATTGTAACTCTATCTCGAGTAATTATCACAATTTACTAGACATATTCTCCCGAATTACGCTACCTGGCATTAAGTACGGCTCACTCGGATCCCACCCATGGTTTTGTTATCCCTAATCCAACCTTTAAACCCTCCGTATTTATCCCTCATAATGTTAGGAATGATGTTGTTCAACAACTACCTAACTATGCACTCTCTTCCGAGTAGTATATACTAAACATGCACAGTCGATTGAGAGCTCTTCAACCAACCACAATATAAATATAGCTGAACAAAAAAAATACTATGGCGAATCTATATTAATGTAACAAGAAAATCATCCTTCAATAGTTTCCATCAAAACCCTAGACAACAAATCAGCTATTCATAGTAGTATGCCTAACTACAATGCTAGAATTCATAACCAATAATAGAAATAGGAAGAAGGAAGTGAAAACTCGTAGAAGAATTATCTGCCTTCCTCCTAGTGTGTTCTTGCCTCCTTAGGTCGAATCCTCGATCTCCTTAGGTCTAAATTATGTCAAATGTATGTCCAATGTGCTCAAAATACCATTTTTCATGTATATATACCAAGTAGGGTTGGACCTAAATAATTATACCTTCTACAATGCGAACAAGGGCACTTTTCCAGGTTAGGACGTTAGTCGTGGATTCGATCGTGGATTTTTCATAGTGTCAGCAGCCACGGATCTGACCGCAAAACAATTTTCGCGCATTTTTCACCCTATTCTATTTGGAATTTGGGAAAATGTAAAACATAAAAGTTGTATCCCTTTGAATTAGCTTTCCAACCATAAATTGTGGAGCCCAAATGGAGTTATGTCCGTGATGTTATGTGTATTTTACTAAAAAGTGCACAATATACCTACTCGATTCTTTGTTCGCTCTAACTATTACCCATTGATCCCTGAACACAATCCCGACTTAATTACTTGGGATTTTCCTCAGAATTCAAAGCTCCACATCACTTGAGTTCATTCAATAATATTTACATATCTCGGAATCACTCTTATAAGACCTAACACACATAATTAGTGCAAAACACTAGTGGTGAAAGCGCAAAATCAACTGAAGTGCAGTGAATTGGAATGTAATAATCGATTAAAATACGTAATTATAGCCTATCATCAAATTCATGTATATCCCGTGGTTGTACCATAAGCTTTCTCATAGTGTACATCTCTACTAATCTAAGCTAGCCAAATCTAGGATCACTTAGAACTTTAAGGTTGTAACGTTGGCTATAGAATGGGCATGATATATTTAGTAATAGTGACTAACCATTCTAACCACTTTAATACACTACACTCAAAAATGGAACACATACTCTTCTCAACCAATTCACTCACCACAAACCATATACAACACATCCCTTTTCTTTAATTAAGCACTTCTACATGCCCACTAGCACGAATTAATAAGATTAGGAGATGTGTGATTTTCTAAATAATTTAAACTACCATTTTTTTCTTCTTGCAATTATTTTGTTCTTATTTTATACACACCCGCCATACATTATGGTTCATCATCTAGTGACCTTTTTTCTCCCCACAGCTTTAGTGCACCTTAAGGCCCCTTCCATGAATCCACTCGAAAGCTACTCCCTAGTATCTTACCGAACTTCTTTTAGCATAAGTGCCTTAGGAGGTAAATGTTCAACAGTCTTAAATTAAGAACAAATAGGGATTCATCTTGTAATATGGGTGCCAAAGAAAAGGTCTAGGCTCAAAGGGCTAGCTACTGAAAATTTTATTTGTAAGTGACAAGCACATCTATGATCGAGTAAGAAACACATACGTCATCTCCTAGACTAGCACAACTTAATAATTTAGCTTCAATTAACATATAAGACAAGTTTTAGACTACACAGAATATCATAGAATACCACAAATCCTTACACACACCTTACACATGACTCAATCAAGATGGTTTTGTTCACCTCTCAAGTCAAGTAAGCACATATAATTGAGAAATTTTTAGCAATCTTGCACAATGTGGAATACGAGTTGAACAACTAAGAAAAAACGTCACAGAGTAGGCTATTTAATTTACTCAGGCATCACAATTCAAATCAAATGTACGGAAAGACAGAGCGCATGCCACTAACCTAATGTGCCACCAAGCACGTCAATAGGTACCTCAGAGTAATTCAGTTTCTTTCTAACCTACTCCTGAAAAGAAACATAAAGTACCCAATTCAAGCTACACCCTTGAAAAAGAACTGGCACCAAAGAAAAACCAAGGGACACTACCTAATTATCATGGAAAAATCTTTTGGGCTTTTTTAATCGAACTTTACTCCTACAAAATATTTTCCCAAAAGATCCACTGTTGGAAAAGTTCAAACTTTTTTTTGATTTTTTTTTGATAATTTATTTACTACTCTAAAATGTTTATACAATTACACTACACATAAAAAATCCCCCCCCCCACTTATATTATGCATAATCCTCAATGCATGATCACAGAGAAAAATATTAAACAAGGGGAAGAAATACTCCTTGCTTGGGTGTAGCTCACACATGATCCTCAATATTAAGGGTCGGAATGACCCCATACTTAAGCTCAAATATGCTCTTCAGCTTGAACTTCGGGTACTCTGACATCCCCTACTCTGCAAAACAAAAATAATACAAAACTTGAAACTATAAAAATAAAATACAAGTCGAGTTGCCTCCCAACAAGCGCCCGATTTAACGTCGCGGCACGATGCATGGCCTTGCTCACTCATTAGCGAGTACTACTTTAGACTTCTCATGATCAATTATTCCTCCCCAATAGTGCTTGACTTTGTGCCAATTTACTAAAAAAATTCTTTTACTATGTAGAGCGCGCATCTCAAGTGCACCTTAAGTAGTGACTCTCACTACCTCAAATTGGCATGACCATCCCGATTTTAACTTCCCAAGAAACAACTTGAGCCTAGAATTAAACAATAATACCTGTTGGCCCTGTTCGAAGTGATGTGGCTTGATATTCTTGCCATGCCATTTTTTTGGTTTCTCTTTGTACAACTTAGCATTTTCATAAGAGTGCAGCCTGAACTCATCTAACTCATTCAACTACAAGTGTCTTTTATCGCTCGCGGCTTCAAAGTCCATATTCAACTTTTTAATGGCCCAGTACACCGTGTGTTCAAGTTCAACAGGAAAGTGACATGCTTTCCCATAAACAAGCTTATATGGCGACGCCCCAAATTGTTGTTTTGTATGTTGTTCTATATGCCCACAAGACATCATATAACTTTGCACCTCAATCCTTCATATTCACACTCAGATTCTTCTATAATATTTCTTTATTTCTCTGTTAGACACCTTAGCTTGCCCACTTGTTTGCAGATGATATGTTGTGGCAACTCTATGGGGGACTCCGTATTTAGCTAGAGGTTATTTAGCAACCAATTACAAAAATGTATCCCATCATCACTAATCAAAGTTCATGGAGTCCCAACCTTAAGAATATGTTCTTCTTCACAACGCAGCTACCACCATTGCATTATTTATAAGCAATACAATCGCCTCTATCCATTTTGACACGTAGTCATAACTATTAGCAATTTGTTTCCTCTGGACAATGTAATGGTCCCATAAATTCTATCCCTCACACATAAAACATCTCTACCTTCAGGATTATTGTGATGGTCCATGTTCTTTGACACTGATCGCACTTCTTAACAAATATAAAGGCATCCTTGAACAATGTTGTCCAAAAGATCCTCGATTGTAACACCTTTGCAGTTGTCCTATCGCCTCCATGATGGCCCCATAAGGTGATGCATGACAATCATAAAACACTAATTCACCTCCTCATCAACAGATCAATACACTATTTGTACAAGAATGACTCATCCTAGTAGTAATAGAAACCTCTTTCTAGCTTCAGATTCAATATAAGGAGGAAGTACCTCACTCACAAGATAATTCACACAATCTACATATAATGGGGGAGGGTATTGTGTGATAGCAAAAAGTTGCTCAGTAGGGAATTCCTCCTTAATTTGTCCACCCTCCTCCACGTGGTCAGAATTTTTCAACCTTGATAGATGATCAGGTACTTTGTTCTCTGTGCCCTTCTGATCTCGTATTTCTACATCAAATTCCTGCAATAAAACCCAATCTATCGATTTAGCCTTGAATTTTTTTTTTAAATAGATACATGATTCCTACATGATCGGTATGGACTATGACTTTTGTTCCCACCAAGTATGCCCGAAAATTCTCTAATGCCCACACAATGGCCAAAAACTCCTCTTCAGTAGTGGTGTAATTCAATTGTGCATCATCAAGTGTCTTACTCGCATAGTAGATGGACTAAAACATCTTGTCCTTCCTCTGGCCTAGCACTGCCCCAATAGCATGGTCACTTGCTTCACACATGAGTTCAAATGGTGAGGACCAATCTGGTGCCGTAAGGATGGGGGCAGCCACCAATTGCCTTTTGAGCTCTTTAAATGCCTTCAGGTAGGCTTCATCAAAACTGAAAGTTACAATTGTTTTCAAGCAACTTGCACAAAGGAGTAGCAAGTTTTGAAAATCCTTAATAGAGCGTCTATAGGATCCTGCATATCCCAAGAAACTCCGAAAACCTTTCACAGAAATGGGTGGAGGTAATTTCAACTGCATTTACCTTCACATCATCAACTTCAATGCCTTTCCTTGACACTTTGTGGCCCAACACGATACCTTCTTGCACCATAAATGGCACTTTTCTCAATTCAACACTAGATTCTTTTCTTCATAACGAGCCAACACCTAGCTCAAATTATTCAAACAGTCATCATAAGAAGACCCAAAGACAGAAAAATCATCGAAAAAGACTTCCACAAATTTCTCCTCCATATTAGTGAAAATAGCATCATGCACCTCTAGAACTAAACGACATTCCCTTGAAAGTGAAAGTGCCATAAGGACTAGTAAAATTGGTCTTCTTCTGATCCTTTAGGCATATGACAATCTGGCTGGATCCCGAATAACCATAAAGGAATCAATAATAGTCATGCCCCACCAATCTATCCAACATTTGGTCAATGAATGGAAGTGGGAAGTGGTCCTTGCGGGTTGCTTTTTTGAGCCTTTTGTAGTCAATACAAACTTTCCACGCTATCACAGTGTGAGTAGGAATTAACTCATTTTCTTCATTCTGTCTACCATAGTTCCTTCTTTTTGGGCACACATTTCACTGGGCTTACCCAATTGCTGTCAAAGATGTGAAAGATGATACCTACATCGAGCCACTTAATTACTTCCTTCTTCTCGACCTCTTTCATAATAGTATTAAATCTCCTTCGTTACTCAACATTGGGGCGGCGTCCATCTTCTAGAAAATTTTATGCATGCAAAATGATGGACTGATTCCTTTAATGTCAGCAATTGTCCACCCAATAGCCTTTTTATGCTCGTAAAGTACTCCGAGCAATTTTTCTTCTTGCACATCGATCAATCTGGATGAGATAATCACTAGCAATATCTCAGATTTCCTTAAATAAGCACAGTGTGTATGCACTGGAATGGGCTTAAGTGCTATCTTTGGAGCATCTTCAATAGATGGCTTAGGAGGGGTCAGAATGACAGGCGTCCCATCCAATTCCTCAAATCTCCCAAACTCATGGACATAACTGCAAGACATGTCAAGTACTTGCTCAATTTGTCCTACCATATCCTCTTCATTGTCTTCTTCGTCCCCAATCAAGGCTCTTTCAAGTGGATCTATGGGGCTCATATACAACACCAATGGAATCACTTCACTTTCCATCACAAAAATTATGGATAGCTCTTCATAGTGGACTGACAATCTGAGTGATTTGTACATATTAAATACCTCCACTTAGTCACCCAATATAATCGTCATCTGACCTTCAATACATCAATTATAGCTCGATTTGTGGCTAAGAATGGATGCCCCAAAATAAATGGGACTTCCCGATTAGGCTTAAGATAATGAAATCAGCAGGGAATATGAAAGAACCCACTTGAACTAACACATATTCAATTACACCTTCATGATGAGCAAGGTAGCGATCATCCAACTGTAAAATCACCATGGTCGGGCGAGGATCACCCAACCCCAAATGTCTAAACACATATAGCGACATCAAATTGATGCTCGCTCCAAGATCACACAAGGCTCGCCTGACTGTGCGTTTACCAATCAAAATTTGGATAGTGAAACTAACCTCATCCTTTAATTTCTAAGATAGCTTTCTTTGAATTCTTGAGCTACATTCCTCTGTAAGTGTCACAGTCTTGAACTCGGTCAACCTCTTTTGATGTCCTTGATGTTGGTAGCATATTTCGGTACTTCTTGCAGAATGTCTACCAATGGAATATGAATTTGCACATGCTTCAAAATATCAAGAAACTCTTTATAAGTGGCATTATCCTTCACTTTCTGCAATCTCTAAGGGAACGAAGGTGGTGGCCTCTCAACTAATGGTGGGGTTGCTTAGCAACCGCCACTTCAACTGGCTTTTCTGACTCCTTTGATTTTTCTGATTATGCTTCTTTGGTGGCCGATTTCTTATGAAAGGCCACTTATTTTTTCTTTTTTGACTGGACTTCTTCTAACTGTCTCACATTTCTCAATGACACAATATTAATAGGTGCCTTAAGATTAGCCTCAGTATCGCTTGGAAGGGCTCCAACTGCTCGAGTATTTTGCATACTGCAAGTTGACCCATTTGTCGCTTTAAATTTCTCATTGCTGCTACTTAGGCCTGCTGGTCAACCATCAACTTCTTCATCATATCTCAAGGAGACTTATCAGGTTTGAAGGTTGTTCGGACCGAGGTGGTCTATATTGTTGTTGGGGCGCTTGTGGCCTGTACTAATTTTGAGTACCTTGGTTTTCACTCCAAGAGAGGTTTTGGTGGTTCCCCAGTTAGGATTGTAAATGTTTCTACTGGTTTTTCTAGCCACTATTTGTATTACCATAAAACAAACAAACTCTGGATTAATTGGCCATAAGTCGCTCGTGTGACCCTCTCCACATATTTCACAAAATCTTTGAACTTGTTGCATTGACTGAGCTTGTTGCTTGTTAATAATCAAAGTCATCTGAGTGACTTAGTTTGGCCAATGTGGCATTTTGTGCTGATAATGCAGACACCCCATATAACTCGAGAACCCTTTGTGTCTGCCCATCTCTCTTTGCCAATCAGAATTGCTTTTGGAGAATTTGTTCAATAATGCATATATCTCATTGAAGATTTTCTTCAACACTTGACCTCCCGCTCAACATATACCATAATCTTTATCTGATGTAGCCTTTCTATGAAAATGTGAGCTAACACTTTATTTGTCTGATTATGATGAGGACAGTCTCTAAGTAGCCCTTTGAACCTTTCCCAAGCAGAGTATAAAGACTCCCCCCCCCCCCCATTTCTATTTGAAAGCGACTATCTCACTTCAGATCTTTGCAATTTTGCGTGAAGGAAAGAACCTTACCAAAAAATTCCTCGCTAGATCATTCCGTGATGTATAAAATTAGTTGGTTTTGCCTTCAACCATCGCTTTGCTTCGCCCTACAGAGAGAACGAGAACAATGTCAGCCTCACATAATTTAGAGTGACTCCGTTAGTGATATAAGTTTCACTAATCTCCAAGAAGTTTGGGATGTGTTGTTATGGATCCTCGTGCGGAAGACGTATAAACTGTCCATTTGCATGTAGTAGCTAGATCATGCTATATTTCA
Organism: Nicotiana noctiflora; assembly: GCA_032618575.1. NCBI lineage: Eukaryota > Viridiplantae > Streptophyta > Magnoliopsida > Solanales > Solanaceae > Nicotiana > Nicotiana noctiflora. Next base: position 47,004 of record JASVEL010002200.1, read on the forward strand.
GCTCAAAGTTCCTGCTGATTTTGGGCTTCACAATGCTGCAGGTGATATTAGCAATGGTGGGCATCTTCTTCCTGAACCGCCATATGTTGCTCCTCTGCCATGTCTATAGGAAATTAAACAAGTGCTTGAAGATTATTTGTGTTTCTGTGAAATATTTTCTCAGGTTCGCGGTCAAAGCCCTGAAATCTATCTTGACTTCTGACCATTCGCATTCAATCAAGTTTACTGAGAGCAGAGCAACAATTAAGTAATGTTAGACTTGATGAAATAAACTATTAAAGCAAAACTAGAAAGTAGTCAATATTCAAGTCGCCAGCAACATCGCCAAAAACTTGGCGCTCCCAAACGCACACGCAAGTATATGTGATCGTACAAGTGATAAAATAATAATTCGAGTGTTGAACCCACAAAGACTTGTATTAACTACCTCCTAAATTCACCAAGATTGTTAATCAGTCGAGTCACTCAGAGTTTAAAAGTGTGATTATACTAAACAATAATTCTAACAAGTAACTAAATTATCAAGCAGCAAAATGATTGTTGTGTATTCAGTAGAGACTAATATTCCAACATTGTGATCGATTCACCAATCCTATTGTATTCTAGTTAACATTCCCTTTCATACAATTCACTCATGGTTGCTAATTAATCGAACCATTGATCTCATAGCCTTCTTCCAAAGTACTACTCGCCTATTCAAAATGGAATCACGCCTATATTCCTATGGAATCAATCTATCAAAAACGCGTTAAGATTACAATATTTGACTAAGCATGATGACTAGATATATTCATATTAATCACAAAGCCCCCCTTCCCCCTAGAGTTAAGATCACACTCTCTTCAATTCTTCTCTAATCTAAACATGGCTTTACCAAGCGTAGCATAGATAGTAAATAGAACCTAACTATTAGCCAAACAATTAAGAAATTAATCTCATAATTGAAAAAACAACCATATATTGGTGAATTGTAATTAAGGTTAAGTCAACTTTAAATAACAATATTCATGCTAAATTACAACCCCAGAACTATGGGTTTTAGCCACTCGTGATAATATAAAAACCAATTCACAAGTGTTGAATAATTGAAACTACTAAGAAAGATGAAGAAAAAACCGAGAATCCTTGCTTTCGAGTGTTCCGTGTCTTGTTCTCGCTTCAATGAATGTCCAAGCCCCCCTCCAATTAGGTTTGGAACCCCTGTTATATATGTTGGGAGTGTGTAGGGTTGAAATCACCAAGTCCCAACCGAATTAGGACAAAATTTGTCATTTGGCATCTCGTTTGGCCCTCACACCAACCTAGAAACTTTTTGGTCTTCTGTCAATGGTGTTTTGGTTGGTGCCTAGCGCCAACCTGGACAGTGAACTTTCTATTTTTTTGTCAATGGCATATTGGTTGGTGCCTAGCGCTAACCTTGAAACCAAACTCATAGTTCCTCCATCTTTCGTGTGTGCTTTAATTTGCATGCTAATTTTCCAAATCACTTCCCTTTGACTCATACACATAAAAATACCACGAATTAGAACAAACCATTGCATTACACATACAAAACTCACGCAAAATATGGGTAAAATGCGGGGCAATATACATATAAATATGTATACTTTATGTCAAATACAAGTGGGACAATGGTCTGTAGATAATTATTGATCATCAGTCACCAAAATATAAAAAATCCTGAAACTTCTATCATAAAATTCATATAATATTGAGACACAAAAAACAACCTATATGGCTTTGACTTAGTAGTGAGAGCGCAAAGCATGATGTATATGTTAGGCGCAGATCATATGGTATTGAATTTTTCTCTCAAGTAAAAATAGTAATGCGATGAGCCCATTATCCATCGTGTTTTAAACCTTATGTCACTTGTCTTAGAAATTTCTTAGTTAAAAAAGTTGAGATACAAAAGTATTTGTTTTCTGATGTGTGGATCATTCAAATATGATAAAGGAGAAAAAAAATAGAATTAATGAGAAGGTGAATATATTATTTAATTTAGTGAAATAATTTTTTTACTATTAATTCACTCAACTTTACCTCTACCAAAATTTTAAAAATAATAAATTTAGAACTTCTTTTATTAATAATTATATACATATAAATTATATGCATTATATAATAATATAGTAGTGCTTTATACTTTTGGGGCCTTTAAGTATTTGGGGGCCTAAAGTAAGGGCTTCATTTGCCTTATCGAAGAGATACCCTTGGCTGAACTCCTTAAAATCAAGAGAATTTTTCATAAAGCACTATCTTTTAGGTGTAATTAGCCATTTATAGATACCATTTGCTTTACGTGTTATAGATACCTTTTATGTTTTTATACAATGTATTTCATGTATTTAAGTTGTTGAATTCATTAATATAACCAAAAAAATAGGCGTAAAAAGTGAAATTTCAACTAAGTTTGACATATATTTAGCTGTATTCAAGCGGCATTAACATTTAATATAGTAATGTATCCGCACAAAACTTGGAAGGTTAAACTGGTTAAAAATGGAAGGAAATCAAATCACACGATATTCTCCTAATTTAACTCAACGAACTAAAACGATCCCTCATTAATCTGTATTTGAAAGATAAATAATAAAGATTATAGATGAATAAAGAGAAATACATATGAATAATATAGTTGAGTAGAAGTGTATATAGTTGATTACAACAAAATACAACTTAATTCATCTGAATAAAACACTTGAATACAACAAAATACAGCTGAACAAAACTCTTGATTGTAATAAAATACAACTAAGTTCTGCTGAATAAAATAGTTAACACTTGAATACAACTAACTACTGCTGAATAAAATAGTTAAATACAACTGATTAAAACTGAATATAAGAGAATACGCATAACTTTTTAATACATCTAAAATATATAAATGCATGATACCGAATACAGCTAAAATATACATTCGAATACAACTGAATACAAACAGGGGATTTGGGCGATCTAGAGAGAAACGACAATATGGTTTCGTCGGCCGGCAGCCAGCCATTAATTCCGGCTGGTCAGCTCCCTAACACATCTATCCAACCTCCTACAACAACTACAAACAATCTCCCACCCTTAAATCCCACAAATAAAGCCATGAATTACACAAAAGCTGTGAACCCTACTTCAACGACCACTGGCATGCATAATCAAGCCGCTACAGTTGAACCAATTGCTCTCCATCTATCAAAATCAATGAATTAAACTTACCCTAAGTGATTGTAATGGAGTGAAAATGGAGGAGAACTAGAGATTTTGGGTAGAAGAAGAGGTATGAATCATGGGTTGAGGGAGAAAAAGTAAACTTTACGCAAAAGGGAGAGAACGTGGTTAGTTAATTTTACGGTGATTATGTGAGAGAACAGACTAAAAAGGAGAGAGAAAATTATTATTTTGCATATATGGTGTCTTAAATGTAGGATGTAACTATAATTAGATATTTAACTATAAAATGTATCTATATGATGTAATATTTTAAAATGGTATTTATTTAAAATAAATAAGGTACTAAGGTTTTCTATATGGTGTAAAAATTTCTAAAATCAAGTATTTAGCTATGGCTTTTGTTGCTCCACCATTATGCAATTTTACCACATACCTCAAAACTCCCTTTTCTTCAGCTTCTCTAGCTTCCGCTCCAAAAACCTCTCAGTTTTTCCTCTATGCAAAATGTAACCAAACCTTCAAGGTCTCATGCAAGGTGTCCAAACAAAAACCATGATCACAATAACCGCAAAACAAACTCCGAATCATCGGAAATGACCTCCTAGGTCTAGAAGGACTCTATGGTGCTGATAATCTTGCACCATCAGTAGCGTCTGCAACTCCTTTTCCAATCCCCACTCTTGATTCATGTGGCAGAGCAGAAATTGCAAAAGATATAGCTGCACCCTATATTGTTGTCCCCCTATGCCACCAAAAACATATGACATTCCTTATTACAGGTTTCCCGCTAGTGCAAAGATCCGTACCCGACCCGTTGCTCAAGATGGGGATGAAGAGGACATGACTACAACTTAGCTATCACAAAAATGAAGAGGTTAACTGAAAAAGATCCGCTTGATCCAACAGGGGTTCAAGCAACAAGTCCATTGTGCTTACAAAATCTTGTACTTCTATGGCAGAATCTTGGGATCACTAATCAACGATCCAACTTTTGCTTTGCCATATTGGAACTGGGATAATCCAAAGGGTATGCATTTGCCACCAATGTTTGATTAACCAAATGTTTACCCAAACCTCAATGATATAAAATGTAACCCAACTATCTTCGATCTTGGGTTTTTCAGTGATGATGTGAAAACAACTGAGCAAATGTAGATCGAATGTGGACAATAAGGAAGACATTTCGAGGCAAACACAAGGACATCAATAACCCAAATTATTTGAACAGTGAACTATTCTTTCATGACGAAAACAAGAACCCTGTTCGGGTTAGAGTCCGAGATTGTTTGGACAATAGGAAAATGGGATATGATTACCAACAAATGGCGCCAACTCCATGGCGCCATTTTAAGCCACTGAAAAAGAGCAAGATCACCGTCGATCCAAGTTCAGTTCCACCAGCTACTCTAAGTATTCTCAATAATAAAGTTGGACAAAATCATTTCATTTTCTGTTCGTAGGCCAACTTCTGGCAGGACTCAGCAGGAGAAAGATGAAAAAGAAGAGATGTTAACTTTGAAACAAGTTAAGTTCGATGATGGTAAGAGTCCGAGAGCCAAATATGAATATCCTACTAAGTTTTAATACCAGAATATACATCACCTTCCTTCTGCTGAGTTCATGCTCCGGGCAGTAAACACTGCTTTACATCCAACAGAAGTACCTTTTCCATGCATCCTCCTATTGAGCTAAATCTTCCTCTCCCCATAGAAGTGCAATAAACACGACACAGAGTCAGCAGAGAACAACATTTAGAAGCAGGCATAAGTAAAATTGTTCCATCCGCAAACGCCAAGTATCTGATATCCTGAAATACAGAGCTCAAAATCGCTAGGAAGCAACATACAAGATGCAGCATGACAAACAAATTAACTATCATATTAATCAAAATTCTAGTACAATTACACATGGAGCTGCATATCAGCGTTCCTTATTTCAGTTGCACAGTTAGCTGTTAAGTTTTTAAAACAATCTAGACCTTGGGCTTTTTCAGCAATGCAGCTATAAGCCATAGAGTACTTTATCAATGTCATTGCCCTTATATTTGCTTGAAAGAGAAGGCGACTTGCACAAAACAGCAGTAGACAATTCCTTATGAAACCTTATGTTAACAGAAAGTCAGACACCTCAGGTTTATCTTAGCAGCACTCACGTGTTTATCTAAAGTAAATACCATCGAACAAGACTAGAGTGAAGGTGTTGATCTTTGAAAATTATAGGCAGAGCAATATTTATCACTTCATAAAAGTAGAGCGTCAAATCTAATATTATCAAACATATGTTCAATGAAACAGCAAGTAGTGACAGAACTTGATGAACCTCAAAACTGTAAGCATACTCGAGCAAATGCAAATCATAAAAAAAATGATACTCATATAATAAGTAGTGAATAGCATGAAACTTTCCGTTCTTTAACTCAAAGATTGTAAAATTAGAGGCAAATACCCCCAAATAATTCAATATCTAAGTTGTTGCAAATGCACCACCTAAATTGTCCTTGCTGCATAAATAGTTCAGTAAGACCTCCCCAATTGGGTTGATACAATATCAATAACCCCAACAAATTCTAATAACTAAAAATTAGAAAAGTAAGGTTTCTGAAAGAACAAATAATCCTACTTATTAGTAACTGAGACACCAAGTTTTCCAGCCACAATCACAGTCGTCGCCATATCAAGAAACATGCCATGCTCAACCACACCAGCAAGCCTCAAAATTGCATCACTTGCAGCCTTTAAATCACCCATATCACTCTTGAAATACAAGTCAATAATATAATTCCCATTATCAGTAACATATGGCTCACCCCCAACTGTCCTCCTTAGCTTCCCAACACAACCAGCTTCAATAAACAACATCTCCAATCTTTTTAAAGTAAATTCCCAACAAAAGGGCACAATCTCAACAGGCATAGCAAGTCCACTTCCACCCAAATGACTCACCAACTTTGACTCATCAACAATAACTATAAATTTCTTACAAGCAGCCTCTACCATTTTCTCTCTAAGCAATGACCCTCCTCTCCCTTTAACCAAATTCATTTCTCGGTCAACTTCATCAGCACCATCAATTGCCAAATCAAGAATTGAATGTGTATTTAAATCAGACAAAGGAATTCCCAATGAAACAGCTTGTTCATGGGTAATTGTTGATGTTGGTATTCCTACAATGTTCTTTAATTTCCCTAGCTTTAATAATTCACCTATTCTTGCCACAGCATGTTTAGCTGTGGACCCTGTGCCAAGACCCACAACCATACCTGACTCAACAAATTCTACAGCTTTATATGCTGCAATTTTTTTCAGCTCGTCTTGGGATAGAATGACAGGTGGTGATGATGGGGTAGAAGAAACCATCAATGATGGCTGCTGCTTCAAATTCTTGGACTTTTCAGAAACAAAGAAATGTGAGTATGCAATCGCCATATTTGTAAATATTGCAAAATCAAGAATTGAAGAATGGGTTTCAAGAAAAAAGATAAAGTTTTCACCTTTAATGTGTTTGTGGAGGGGGGGGGGGGTGTTTGAGGATGAGGGGTTACTGGGTAGGAGAGATAAGAGGAGATTTAGGGCTTGAAGTTGTGAAGTGAGGAGAACCAAGAAAGCATGAAACGGAGTATATATATAGGAAAGTTAAAAGAGAAAAATAAATGAAATAAATATGGGAAAAAAGAAGGGGAACGAAATGGACAAAAAAGATTAATATAGATTGTATGAATCTTGTGGTTAGTATTGACTACAGAATGGGATAGAGAAACGTGGAGGAAATTGAGGGGTTTTGGGGAAGCCGGAAGGAGCGTAATACAGCATTACAGCTAGAAAAGCGTGGAGGTGAAAGCGAGGTAAGGAGGCACAATATCTTTGTGATTCAACAAATCTAGTTATTAGAGGACAAAAAAATTCTCGGTTTCTTCTTTTAACAACTATCTCCTCAACAACCGCCTACTATAATCTCATTTAGCAGGGTCTAAGAAGGATAGTGTATACGTAAATCTTACTCCTATCATGAAATAGAGAGGTTGTTTCCAAATAAATCACTAGCATCCTTCCCTCCAAGAACTTCCCACCATGCTCTTGCGGAGACTCGAACTCACAAACTCTGGATTAGAAGTGGGAATATGAATCACAAATCTAATTATTAGAGGACAAAAAAATTCTAGGTTTCTTCTTTTCACTAATCTCTTTTACTCTAATAAGTGATCAATTTAATTTTGACACGTTTATTAAGAAAATACTAAGAGCCCGTTTGGCTTAGCTGATTTACAGTAGCTGAAAAATACTTTTAAGTGCCGAAACTGATTTAAAAAATAAGTAGTTACATGTTTGAATAAAAGTGCTGAAATTAATAATAAGCAGCTGAAGAACTAGGTATATGAAGAGTTTTGTTTTAAAAAGAAGTATTTTAGGATAGAATAATAAATATGTCAAACTTAAAGTGCTTATAAGCTGCAATTTGATAATCCGGGGGAGACCAACTTATAGCTTTTGGCTTATTTTTGGCTTATAAGCACTTAACTTATAAGTACTTTTAATTTTACCGAATGCGTAGATAAGCCAAAAAGTGTTTATAAGCCACTTTGACCAGCTTATAAGCTTCGCCAAACGCCCTCTAAATTTTGTATAAAATACCTAGTATGATTAAATTACCCGTAATTAAATATTCAATGTGAGGAGTAAGAAAATATTTTAGGGATATGTACATAATGGTAAGTTTGGTAAAACAAATTGAATTATTTCTTGATTATATAAATGGACACTTATTTTGGAAAAAATAAAATAGCAAATTGGTCACTTATTATGGACCGGAGGGAGTAGTTAAAAGAAGAAACCTAGAATTTTTTTGAGTTTTTGTTCTGTGCTTCTTGAGTTTTAGCTTGTTGGGTATGTGCCCGGTGGTGTTAGTTGTGACTTGTTGATTGGGGTGTATAGTTAGGAGTTCTTCGTGGTTCTTGTGTCATTGTCAGTGTTACGGAGGTTTGAAATAGAGTTCTATTGTATATGAGGCTAATTATTGGTGTTGGATTTGATTTTAGGCAGCTATTATGATTAGAAATATTATTATGGGCCTTTGTGTAATATGTCATGTTGTGTGGTTGTACTCTATGGGTGTAGGCATAAGTGGTTGGAGCTAGTTAAGACTCGGATATGGATTTAGAATCGGGTCTTTTGGAAATAAATAGAAGGTGAGAATTTAGGGTATGTGGCTTATCGATGTTGGTAGAAAGGCTAAATTGCAACTGAAATGGTGTCTTAAGGATTATGTAGATTGGGGTGACGTGGGATCACTCGGGGTGTATACGGGAAGTGTGCATTCAGTGATTTGATGACTCGAGGCAAATCTTGGCACGTTCGAGGAAGAATATTGTTTAAGAGGGGGAAGATTTAACGATCCAGACGGTCGTTTTGAAAATTTAAGCTCTGTTCGGCGGCATAAGGTCTTGAATAGCTTCATATTATGTGTATCAACTTAAGTGCGTGGTTGAATTCAGTTACTTGATGATTTAGAGTCGAATTGGAAGAAGGAATCTAGTTTTAGAAACTTAAGCAGTGAGAATTTGACCGGAATTTGACTTTTGTATAAATGACTCTGGAATGAGTTTTGGATGATGTCAACAACTTTGTATGGTGATTTTGGAGTTAGGCGCATCCGAATTCAGATTTGGAGGTCCATAGGGTAATTTGGAGCATTTTGATAAAACTTGAAGTTTGAAAAATAAAGAAGTTTGACCTATGGTTGACTTATATAATATCAGGGTCGGAATGCAATTCCGAGAGTTGGAGCAGATCCGTCATGTCATTTGGGATTTGTCTGTAAAATTTGGCATTATTTTGGGTTGATTTGATAGGTTTCGGTGCAAGTTCAAGCCGTTGGAAGATTTGAAAGTTCACAAGTTCAATTCTTACTGCGATACATAATTTCGGTGTTGTTTGATATGATTTGAGATCTCGAGCGGGACAGTATTAGGGTATGACACTTGTTGGTATGCTTGGACAGGGTCCCCGGGTCCGTTTCGAACGAGCTTTAAATGTTTTGCATAGTTTTAAACAGGCCTGGTTTTGGTGTTTTTACAACTGCAACCATAAAACACTAGTGCAACTTTGCTTCTGTGTAAGCCTAGCCGCTTCTGTGGTCATGAGGGCCTGGGAAATTTCTCGCTTTTATGGAGGCTGGCGTGCAGGTGCGAAAGATGCTTTTGCGGTCCAGCGATCTCACCTGCGAAGAATATCGCCTTTGCGTTTCCCCTTTCGCTTCTGCGGTGCCGCTAGTGTGGTTGTATATCCGCAGATACAGTCCCAAGCCTAGTTATTTGAGTTGCTGATGCATTTTTTCTCAAAAATGCGATTTCGTAGATGCGGTTGCTTGTCCGCAGATGCAAAATTTCTGGCAGAAACATTTAAGTCGAGAGTTTGGCCATTTTCTTCATATTTTGAGGTTTAGACTTTGGTTTGGGAGCTTCTTTTAGGGTTTTCAAGCAAATCGATTGGGTAAGAGTTCTTCACCTTGAATTTAATATATTTCATGATTTTATCTTTATTTTTATCATTTAATTTGTGTTTTGAGTGGAGGAAAATGGTGATTTTAGGAGAAAGTTTTCAAAATGAAAAAATCATGATTTGAGGGACGAAGTATCAAAATTTGATAATTTTTGTATGGTTGATGTGACGACCTGATGTGTCGTCTCATGTGTTACTTCGCCTTTTCACCCATTTTATGCTTCTTCATATTTCGTTATCCGTATGTGGTGTGTTAGAGTTGATTCAGATTGGTTTTGATAAGAAATGAGACACTTAGTCTCCTTAAGGATGGTTTAAGTTGGAAAAGTCAATCGGACATTGACTTATGAGTTATACGGCTCGGATGTGACTTCCGGTGATTCGGTTAGCTTTGAGAGGTGATTTGTGACTTAGGAGTGCGATCATAATTGATTTTGGAGGTCCGGTGTAGAATTAGACTTAAATTGGCGATGTTAGTATTTTGACGATTTCTGGTTGATATGTGAGATTTTGATCCGAGGGCCGGAATAGAATTCCAAGAGTTGTTGTAGCTTTGATATGTGATTTGTGTGCAAAATTTCAGATCATTCGGATGTCGTTTGGTTGGATTTTTGATAGAATGCGTGTTTCAGAAGTATTTGGAAAAACTTAGGCTTGAATTCGATGAGATTTGATGGTTTTGGCGTTGTTTGAGGCGTTTTGATGATTGGAACAAGTTTGTATTATGTTTTAGGAGGTGTTGGTATTTGTGGTTGAGGTCTCGGGGGCCTCGGGGTGATTTCGGTTCGCTAACGGGAGGTTTTTCGGACTTTGGCTGCTGCAGAAAATTGCAGGTTTGTGCTACAGGATTTTGCTCTATGCGATCGCAGGAGAGGGGATGGGATCGCATAGAAGGATTTCGAGCGGTTGTTTGGTTGTTCTATGCGATCGCATAGGCAGTCATGCGATCGCAGAGTGTAAATTTGATCCGGAATATTTCCTAGAAAATTGTTATATGCGATTGCAGGAGTTGGTGTGCGATCGCATATGGTTAAATTTGGAGCTGGAATTTTGTTCTAAGCGATTACAGGAGCTCTAATGCAATCGCATAGTGTTAGCTACAGTACTGGGACAGAATGTTAAAAATATTTCATCCGCAGTTTTGGATCATTTTTCCTCCATTGTTGGGCTTTTTAGAGTTTTGTGAAGGAAAATGAAGAGGGATTCAGGGAGGATCGATTGGAGGTAAGATTTTTGAACTTAAAACTCGTTCTTATCGTGAAATCCATTTAGAAATTCACAGAAATTAAGCCGAAAATTGAAGAACTAGGTCTTGAGAATTTGAAATTTGATTTGGGCATTTGATAGGCCATTTGAGCTAGGATTTGGGAGTTCTTGGTATGTATGGACTCATGGCGAGACGAGGAATCTGGTAATGTGAGTTTTGTAATTTTTCGATAAGCAGACCGAGGCCCGGGTTTTGCTAGTTTCGAGATTTTTGCTATATTTTGATTATTTTCGATTGGGTATTATTTCCTTGGCATATTGTGATGTATTTCCTCTGATTTTGGTTAGATTCGACACGCGTGGAGGCCAATTTGAGGGGCAAAGGCGTCGCAAACTAGAGATTTCACCGGTTCGAGGTGAGTAATAGTTGTAAATGATGTCCTGAGGGTTTAAAACCCCGGATTTGCACATCATAGTGTTGTATTGAGGTGACTTGCACGCCGGACATGAGCATGGGGTAGAGCACCGTTAGGGATTGTGACTTGGTCCGTCCCAGTTGTGATTTTACTGCGTACTGACTAAAACATACTTGACGCTATCATGATTTGGACTAATTGCCATGTTTTAGGATTCGTGCCGATTATTTATATCCATTAGGGATTGACATCACTATTTTGCATTACTGCATATTAATTTGATCTCTATCCAAGGGTTTAAATGTTGTTTCGCAACTCAGCCATTTTGTTAAGATTTGAAAACTTAAACAACATGTTAGTGACGTTATGAACTGTGAACTGCTATTTTGATATTGACCAAGTGGCTTATGTACATTTCTAGACTGAGCATAGATCAGGCTGCGCACCACCGCTGTGTTGCATGTGCATTTCTGGAATGAGGAAGGATCGGGCTGCACGCCGCAGCGATGTGATATTGATATTGTACTTGGGTTGTAGGACCCCTTCCGGAGTCTGAACCCCCACAGTGAGTGCAGGGTACCCAAATGGATCGGGTTGCGCGTCGCAATGGTCATGTGCATCGCATTACATTCATGCATTGGTTCCTGATTGTACTACGTGGCATGACATTCAGTACTCTCATACAATTGGCATCCATGCTATTTCTTGCACTGTGTACCAGATACCTTGGTGTTATTTGTTAATAGAGTGTTGTGCTCGAGGGGCTGACTTATGTGCAAACTTGCACTACCTAATATCGCATTCATATGCTTAATTGTTGAAAAAAAGGATATTTTCAAAAGAGATTTTTAACTGAGCTAGATATTTCTAAAGGATTTTAACGGTTTTACTATTTTCTCAAAAGGTTGTACTATCCTATATAGCATGATGGAGTGTTCTTATGTGATTTCTTACAGCTTAGCTATTATTTATTCTTATTACTCACTGAGTTGGAGTACTCACTTTACTCCCTGCACCTCGCGTGCAGTTGCAGGTACTATTCATCCGGTAGCGGGTTATTAGCTGATTGAAGGTATACTATTGTAGCTGAGCAAGGTGACCGCTGGCGTTTGCAGCACCAGACTTTGTCCTTTGATTCTAGAGTTTTACTTTGTATATTATTATTGCCCCTATAGTTGTGTTCAGTCTTCTCTATATGCTCGTGACTTGTGACACCCCGGTCAAGTTGCGTTGGATTGTAATCAATCATTAATTATTGTCAATAAATTGTATTTACTTGCTTATTTATGTTTAAATAATTCAAAAAGGAGGCGAATTGGGTTAGTTGGTTGGCATTGTCTTCACGAGAGACGCCATCAGGACCAGTGTGGGTTTTGGGTCATGACAAGTTGCTATTAGAGCCTAGGTTATTAGGTCTCACAAGTCATGAGTAGTTTCAATAGAGTCTCGCGGATCGGTACGGAGACGTCTGTATTTATCCTTAAGAGGCTGCAGAACCTTTAGGAAAAGCTTCCCATTCTTAGAATTCTTATCGTGCGTATTTGATTCAGCTTTAGATACAACTCTTGAAATCCCTTCCACACATCTGTATGCGCACGTGCGCGCTCAATAGTATATGTGCCTTAATGGCTTATAATTCCCCGACCGAGGGGCGAGAGCTAATCCTTGTGAGTATGTTGGGCAATTCCGGAGGACTTGAGGTTGGATATTTACCTATGGCTTGAGCACCGAGGTGCTAATTGTGTGAGAAAGTGTTTAGAACTTATATGTTCAGTATTGTCCTTATTAGCCGAAATGGCGGTTGGACATCCATTTGATGAGTATGATAGTACTGTGAGATGTATCTACGTGATCTTGGTAGTGATGAAGGAGTTTGCTGGATAATAGATGAACTGTTAAGTATTCATTTCTTATTGTGATCTGTTGTGTAGCCCCGAGTTATAGGCACATGAATAATATTTTTGTATCTCCTAGTTGGAAAGTAAAGTGCAATACGTGTGGCGGTATGAGTTCAGACTCAGAAAGACTAAATTGACTATGTTATGTGTATGATGGTGGAAGGTGTGTTGAAATACTAAATTGAGGCAAAGCGGATGGGTCATCTCCTGCGGAGTGTTCTTGAGTGGTATGGTCCTTATGTGTCCGTTAGAAGATCTCATGTGTAATTGAAGTGTATGTGTTGAAATCTGAGAATTCGGGTCGCTTAAGAGGGTGGACTCAGTTGATGTGCGAATGAATGCGAGGTTTGCAGAGGATCATAGTACTAGATGGTCTGTGTTTTCACAAAACTTGTGCATGATTTGAGTTTATTCTCACTGTGGCATTGTGGCATCACTTGAGTAAAACTGTTATGAGTTGTTAAGTATGTCTTGATATATGGCTTCGAGCCAAGTTGGGGAGATTGCTATTGATTAACTAATTGCACGGTTATGTGCTATGTTGGTTCCATTTTGAGGTATGTTGGCGGGTCAGTCCTGGTTGGAGAAATTGAGCCGAGTATGGCACAAGTGGAGAATTGTTTTGACAAAGGTTATATGGTGCTTCGTAGATGTGTGGAAATAATAGGATGTCTTGAGCTGTTGACGATAATGATCGCTCAGTGTATAGAGAATGAATATGTTTATTTGTATTGGAATGAGATCATATCCTGCTATGTCAGAATGCTAATAAGGCACGAGTGGTTATGTTCATTAAGTCAGGTAATTTGCAGTTGTATAAGAGTGAATGACTCTCGAGAATGGTTTTATTGTGTTCAAGATTTTTGCATGTAATAATCAAGTGTCTTAAGATGGTGTGTGTGTCTAGAGACCATGTTTCCATTAGAAAAGGATCAGGACTTGTGATATTTTATGTTAATTATGGGATTCTATGTATCAATATCTGGAAAGTAATAGTAACGAATTCAGATTCGCAGGAAGTTCTTCAAGTAAAGTATTCTGGAACGTGGTATTTATGGGAAGCATTGAGAGAGTATTCAGTGGCTTATGGGTCTTAGACTGTGTGGTCTTATGTTCGAGTCTCGTATGGTAAACCTGGGTTAAGGTATTGTGGTGCTACAGTAGGGAAGAATATCAAGTTGATGATGAATCAGAAGGGAAACTTGATGGACGGAATAACTGATAATAGACCGAATCTGTATGGTAAGGGTATGACTAATTCTTTGTATGTTTTCGAGGTAATGAGCCCTTACGGGTATTGTGCAGCATAGCTTTTGAGTTCGGACAACTTGCTTAGCTTGGTTTGGACAGAAAGATTCAGTCCTGTCAGTTTAGCCTGTACAAATTGAATTTGGCGGAAGTGTTCCCTTGAGTTTTACCGTGGTTCGGAGATGTATATATTTTCGTTGGGCATGCGAAGCATGGAATGAGAAATGATGTCTCCTCGAGATGAGATTGATGGAGAGTTCTTGTTTAGTAGTGTACGCAGATGTTTGTGGCTAGGAAGGGAGATGGAGTTCTCATGTTATGCTAGTGTGGTACGGTATATGCGATATCTTGTGGAGGATTAGCGTTTGTGTGTGTAAGTTTACAGATCAGTTTATAATGGAAAGGCATTAAATTCATAAGCAGCACAGGCAACTGCAGGTGATTTAAGAATCGCTTTTCAGATGATTAAGGAAAAATGGTACTGTGATTCTAGTGATTTGACGGGAGTATATGTTTAGAAAAAGGGGAATGTGATGTAAACTGATAATACTTTGGTAGTATTACGTCATTTTCTTATTGGATCGACTGTTGGTAATTGAGTTTGTTGATGGCACAAGGAAATTTTAGAATATCTCTCGTGGAATAAAAGGGTACTTGATATATGATACGTATCCATACGGAGGAATATGGGATCTGGTATAGTGGTTTGTGTGTTATATGGATTCGGAGGCTAGGAGTTCTCAAATACAGTCTATGTCGTGGTTGTGGATCGTGTGTATTCGACACCATTTAGCAGCTAATGGGATTTGAAGACCCGATTGGATCTTTCTTTGCTTGGTATATTAGGCTGTGGATGTGATATTGGGGGTGTAGACTGGTTGTCTCAATGTTGGGTTATTCTAGACTATTGTGTTATGGGCTATGTCAGAAAATGCCACACGTTGCGTGGTGAGGTGCATCAGATTGTGTTCTAACAAAATGGTTTGTATCCCAAAGACTAGTGGACGACTTGGAAGGATTGCTTTTCTTAATTGGACATTCGTAGCGGATGTCAGTGCAAAGGTTTCTACCATTGATTCAGTTCTGGTATTGAGGGACCTTTTTGGATGCGTTTCTTATGGCCATGCATGTCACCGGGTGAGATTGTGGATTTCGATATTTACTTGGTGCCGGGAACCGTATAGTATGACTTTGGCAGGAGTTATAGTACTGGAAGGAACAGTCTGAGGATTCTTAGTATTGATTTCATTGGCAGGCTAATGTGGCTACGTATTTAGCTTGAGCTAGCTTGGTTAGTCACGAGTTGTATTGTTGAGGGACATGTTGATTCGATCATTATTGAACTTGTTAGTGATCTAGGGAGATCTATGAGTTGCTTTTATATGCTGCGAGGTGTTATGATTTGTTGGTTATGTGCACATGTGGTGCAATTCTATTGGGAATTCATAGTGGAAGTCGAGCAAGAAGGGTGATTGAGTGTTGCTTGGAAAATGGAGTATTGGTTATGGCCTATCAGGTTGCATGACATATGTTATTTGATTCATCGTGGGTGTAATGAATTGCTTTGGTTTCAGACATCAAATTGTGCGTGGCTGTCGATTTTGTTTATCACAGTGCCTTGAGGTGCTTCATGTGTAACATTATTTGGATAGGATCGCACGTTGTAGCAAGGTTGTGTGGAGTTATGACCTTTTGGGATAGATTTATATGTCCTATTCTATGATGTGAGACTGGGTCTCAACCTTGTGTTGTAATTGTATTGATGAGCTTGAGGTAAAACTCTTTCATTTGAGTCATTTTCATGATTTGAGTATGTTCAGACCGTCTCTTATTAGTGTGTGTATTATGCAAGTTATGGCTTAGGCCGGTGTTGAGGTGTCATATCACCAGAGTGGTGTGTTGGACCCGAGGTAAACGTTGGGGGTCATTAATAAATACGAACAAATTTGATCTCAGCTTGTTAGAAGGATAATTTTGAGGTTCGGCCCGAAAATCTGTTGTGGTATTAGTTAAGAAGGAAGTGGCTTCGTGTATAGGTGATCTGAGGAATGGTTACGATTTATCGTGTGTTTTATTTGTCGTTGGCAGTATATGAAAGTGTTAGAATAAGACTTTAGCTAATCAGAGGTTTCTATCGGTATTTTGGTATTGTGGTCAGCTACTGTGAATTGAGACTATCATTTCGAGTGTTCAATTGTGTGGTATATTGTATGATTTCACCTGAGGTTGGAGGTGTGGGTTATTACAGCTGGTTTGGGTTTATTCTGGGTATGATTTCAGAAAGTGCAATGTGATTTTATGTTTTATGGTCTAGATGGACTGTGAAATTTTAGTTATGTTGTATTATCAGACCTATGTGAGATAGAGTGACGTGGGATCACCCCAGGTATATGCTTGGTAAGGTCATTCAGCTATTGGGTTGCTTCTAGTACTACTCTGGGTACGCTCGAGGACGAGCGTTTATTTAAGTTGGGGAGGCTGTTACAACCCGACCCATTATCTCATGTGTTACTGCTCTATTTCCCCCATTTTATGCTTCATCATGTTTCATTATCGGTATATGGTGTGTTAGAGTTGATTCAGGTTGGTTTTGATAAGAAATGAGACAATTAGTCTCTTTAAGGAAGGCTTAACTTGGAAAAGTCAACCAGATCTTGACTTATGAGTTATAGGAATCGAATGTGATTTCCGGCGATTTGGTTAGGTTTGTGAGGTGATTTGTGACTTAGGAGTGCAATCAAAATTAATTTTAGAGGTTCGGTGTTGAATTAGGCTTGAATTGGCGAAGTTAGTACTTTGGCAATTTCCAGTTGATAGGTGAGATTTTTATCCAAGGGACGAAATGGAATTCTGAGAGTTGCTGTAGCTTCGATATGTGATTTGTGATGTGTGTGCAAAATTTTAGGTCATTCGGACGTCATTTGGTTGGGTTTTTGATCGAATGCGTGTTTCAGAAGTATTTGAAAAAACTTAGGCTTGAATTCAATGTGATTTGATGGTTTTGGCATTGTTTGAGGCGTTTTGATGATTGGAACAAGTTTGTATGATGTTTTAGGAGGTGTTGGTATTTTTAGTTGAGGTCCCAGAGGGCTCGGGGTAATTCGGGTTGGCTAACCGGAGGTTTTTCAGACTTTGGCTGCTGTAGAAAATTGTAGGTCAGTGCTACAGGATTTTTCTCTGTGCAATCACAGGAGAGGGGATGCGATCGCATAGAAAGATCGAGGGGTTGTTGGTTGTTCTATGCGATCGCATAGGGAGTCATGCGATCGTAGAGTGTAAATTTGATCCGAAATTTTTAGTAAAAAATTATTCTATGCGATCCAGGAGTTGATGTGCGATCGCATAGGGTTAAATTTGGAGCTGGAATTTTGTTCTATGCGATCGCAGGAGCTCTAATGCGGTCGCATAGTGTTAACTACATTACCCAGACAGAATGTTAATAATATTTCATTCGCGATTTTGGGTCATTTTTTCTCCATTGTTGGACTTTTGAGAGCTTTTTGAAGGAAAATGAAGAGGGATTCAAGGAGGATCGATTGGAGGTAAGATTTTTGAACTTAAAACTCGTTCTTATTTGAAATCCATCTAGAAATTCATGGAAACTAAGCCAAAAATTGAAGAACTAGGGCTTGAGAATTTGAAATTTGATTTGGGCATTTGATAGGTCATTTGAGCTCGGATTAGGGAGTTCTTGGTATATATGGACTTGTGGTGAAATGAGGAATCCGGTAATGTGAGTTTTGTAATTTTTTGAGAAGCAGGCCCGGGGCTCGGGTTTTCCTAGTTTCGAGATTTTTGCTATATTTTGATTGTTTTTGATTGGGTACTGTTCTCTTGGCATATTGTGATGTATTCCCTCTGATTTTGGTTAGATTCGACGCGCGTAGAGGCCGATTTGAGGGGCAAAGGGGAGATTTCACCTGTTCGAGGTGAGTAATACTTGAAAATGATGTCCTGAGGGTTTGAACCCCGAATTTGCACATCATAGTGCTGTATTGAGGTAACTTGCACGCCGGACATGAGCATGGGGTAGAGCACCGTTGGGGATTGTGACTTGGTCCGTCCCGATCGTGATTTTACTGCGTATTGACTGAAACTTACTTGTTGCTATCAGGATTTGGGTTGATTACCATGTTTTAGGTTCTTGCTGATAATTTGAATCCTTCAGGGATTGATATCACTGTTTTGCATTACTGCATATTAATTTGATCTCGATCCAAGGTTTTAAATGTTGTTTTGCAACTCAGCCATTTTTTTAAGATTTGAAAACTTAAGCAACATGTTAGTGATGTTTTGAACTGTGAAATGCTATTTTGATATTGCCCAAATGGCTTATGTGCATTTCTAGACTGAGCATAGATCGGGCTGCGCACCGCAGTAGTGTTGTATGTGCATTTCTAGTCTGAGGATGGATCGGGCTGCACGCCACAACGGTGTGATATTGATATTGCGCTTGGGCTGTGGGAGCCGCTCCGGAGTCTGAACCCTCAATAGTGAGCGCGGGTACCCAAATGGATCGGGCTGCACGCCGCAATAGTCATGTGCATTGAATTGCATTTATGCATTGGTTCCTGTTTGTACTACGTGGCATGACATTCTACACTCTCATATCATTGGCATCCATTCTATTTCTTGCACTATGTACCAGATACCCTGGTGTTATTTGTTAATAGAGTGCTACGCCCGTGGGGCTGACTTGTGTGCGGACTTGCAGAACCTGATATCACATTCATATGCTTAACTGTTGGAAAAAAGTATATTTTCAAAAGAGGTTTTTTACTGAGCTAGCCATTTCTAAAGGATTTTAACGGTTTTACTATTTTCTCAAAAGGTTGTTCTCTCCTATATAGCATGATAAAGTGTTCTTACATGATTTCTTACCACTCAGTTATTATTTACTCTTATTAATCATTAAGTTAGAGTACTCACATTACTTCATGCACTTTGCGTGCAGTTGCAGGTATTGTTCACCCGGTAGCGGGTTATTAACTGATTGAAGATATACTATTGTAGCCGAGCAAGGCGACCGCCAGCGTTCGCGGCACCGGACTTTGTCCTTTGATTCTAGAGTTTTACTTTGTATATTATTATTGCTCCTATAGTTGTGTTCAGTCTTCTATAGATGCTGGTGACTTGTGATACCCCGGTCGGGTTGTGTTGGGTTTTAATCAGTCATTAATTATTGTCAATAAATTGTATTTACTTACTCGTTTATGTTTAAATAATTCAAAAATAAGGTGAATTGGTTTAGTTGGCTGGCCTTGTCTTCACGAGAGGCGCTATCACGACCAATGTGGGTTTTGGGTCGTGATAGTTGAACTCGTATCGAAATGGGTGCTCGGGTTTTATAACATTTGTCGGCTTCCAAAGTGGGGCCCGGGGGTCGACTTCTAGACCAATTTTAATATTTTGATAAAGATTTTGACTTTATGATCCGTAATAGTTTCTTATGAGTTTTATTTGTGCTTTGAAGTTACTTTTGCTTGATTTGAGCCGTCCGGAGGTCGTTTCACCCGAAAAGTTCATTTTAGAGTATGTGATTATCTTCTTTAAGGTAAATATCTTGCCTAACCTTTTGTGTGAGATTTTTCCTTAGGATTTGAGTCTTCTATGTTGATTGTAGTTCATATACGCGAGGTTACAAGCACGTGCTCGGACGTATTTGTGAAAAGTTGGCCTTTTAGGATTCTGAGGTCCTTATATTCACGGAGTATGAATTTGTTCTTGATATGACCGAGTTTTCTATTTACTAGTTTCACATCTACATGCTTAATTGGAATTAATTATTTTATGATTCACTCTTATTGCCTATTTCATTCTTATTTGACTTAACTGGTGATTTTTACCTCTCTTATTGTCATGCTATCTTTTCATAACTGCCTATCTTTATCTGAAATTATTATTATCTCATTCTATAATTTTTTATCCTCAATTGAGGATGCGATTATCCTTCCCCTGCCTATCCTTAATTGAATTTCTGAATGGCCTTCGTAATTGCTCAACCTTAAAAGAAGTTAGATGTCCTATATTTCAGTTGACTTAGCATTAATAAGAATAATTTGATTAGTATTAGCTTCCTTGTTTTTAAATTGTATATTGTGAGATTGTTGCCAAATTTTAGTTTTCCTTGTTAAGTTGCTCTCTTTACGCCTAACATTCTTTACTAAGGTTATTCCTTGTAGACGGGTTCTACCGTTTCTTTGTGATTTAAAGTTCTAGAGTTGATTTAGTTGTCGTACTTTGTATTATTGTCATTGTTGTTGTTGTACTTGTTGTAGTGACACATGAGGTTTCTAATGTGCTGTAACTATTACCTCTGTTGGTTGCGCTGCATATATACTTTGGGACTACGAAACGGTATTTCGGTAGACCCATCTGTTTTGCATATTTACTTTGGAGCTACAGAACGGTATTCCGGTAGATCCTCCTATTCTGCATATATACTTTGGGACTACTTAACGGTATTCTGGTAGATTCCCATGTTCAGTATGTTTACTTTGGGACTACAAAATAGTATTCTTGTGGACTCCCTGTTTTGCATATTTACTTTGGGACTACGAAATGGTATTAAGTGTACCCCTTATTATGCAAACATTCTATATGTTGTCCGTTCTTTTTCTTATACTTACTAGCTGGTATGAACTATGTTAGGACACTTGCACATGCATACACGTAGCTAAACACCCTTATCAGACAAGAGGTTTTCTTGATATTATTGAGTATAGATGCACACCCGTGTTTACTTGCCTTCTATATGAGAATGGATCCTAATGGCAGGTGAGTTGTCAGTGCGGTTAGGAGGTGTGATGAGGGCACATGATGCTAAGCATTAGGATTCAGGTATTGAGACCCGTGAGTTGTAGTTTATTCGAGGTTCGGTACTTCCCATATTTTGTTGACTAAAACCTGATGTGAAAGTTGTCTTAGTTGTCGAGTTATCATTTGTCTTGTTGTATCTGTGATTTTGGATTTAGGTTATGTTTTCGCTCACTCTTCCATATCATTATTATGATGTTCTGTTGTTACCTGCTGCTTTCCTTGCTTATTGCAATTATTGTATTGCTAGTAATATCGTGGAGTCTTCTTATAGATATCGCGCTATGTTGTTCCTACACTCATACTTGTTTAGTTTATTAGACCAGTGAGTGTCTTGACTATTCCTTGTCACTACTCCTCCGAGGTTAGTCTTGATACTTATTGAGCACCATTGTGGTGTGCTCATTCTATACTTCTGTATATTTTTGTACAAATTCAGGTATTGGGTCATTTGTAACTGTACGGACTGTTGCTGTGGAGACTCAAGGCAAACCCATTGCTGCGTTCGTAGGCTTCAAAGTCACCTTCTTATTTTGTATTTACACTGTTCATTTTTATTCGAGGCAGTTGCATTTTAGGGGAAACTCTATTGAACTTATGACTTGTACTACCGATTTTGGGATATTATATATTTTGTAGAGATTTCTATATTGAGAAGGTTAGCTTTATTGATATTGTTATTCAATAAATATTAGGCTTACTTACTCCCTCAGACTATGTGCCATCACGATACCCAAACGGAGGAAAAATTGGGTCGTGACACTAACTTTGTATAGAAAATTCAATTGCTCTCTTCACTTTACTTATAATAAACTTTAACTTCTCTTATCCATCTCAACTAGTATTATCACCCATGCGAATACGCATACACTAACCAAGTAATATATTTGAGTTATTTGGATTATTTCTAAATAATGTTAAAACTTAAAATTTTTCTATTAAATATAGATAGTCATTGGATATTATGTCACGACCCTATTCCCGAACCTGATCGTGATGGCACCTCTCGTGAAAATAAGGCCAACCAAACAAAATGAAATACCTCTTTTAACAATTAATTAATGTAAGCAAATCTAAAACATGATTAAGATAGCCATAATTGCGGAAACAACGATAATAACAAAGGGAAATCATCCGGACACATCCCAAACCGGGGTGTCACAAGTCATAAGCTACTACAGAATCTGCTATGATTCTACAAAGTATAAAGTCCGACACAATAGTCTGAAGAAACCATAAATGATAAAGGATAGGGGAGACACGGGGCTGCGGAAATCAACAGCTACCTCGTAACTCCAAATCACTGCCCGGTCTGGAAGGATCAATGCTCAGGAACGGACTCTACTATGCCTAAATCTGCACACACGGTGCATGAAGTAATGTGAGTACTCCGACCTAGTGAGTAATAATTATAAATAATGGCTGAAAGCATGAAAATACATGAAGGCACAAAATCAGGCAGTAAATCACTTAAATCAGTAACTCCATGAAGAATCAAACGAAAACTCCTTTAAAAAACAATAGGTAAATAAGGTAAATAGTAAGTAGAAATATGCCCCTCGGGTCCAGTATCAATCGCTCAAAATAATATTAGCCTCTCTGGTATCAGTCACTCAGCATAGTATCAGCCTCTCGGGATCACTCCCAGATCATATGGGTACCCGCACTCACCGTGGGTGTGCATGACTCTGGAGGGGCACCTTACGACCCAGACACTATATCAAGCTACCTCGTAGCATCATCACTCGGCATTCGGACTCACATCACTCGGCCTCCCATCACATAAGCCACATCGTGGCGTATAAAGTATCTCATATCACTCAGCATATCCTCACATATGGACCTCGGCCTCCCTCAGTCCAAAAATCATCATAAGACCCCTAGGCATCAGCAAAATAGTAGTGCTCAGCCCAAACAACATTGGAATGTCATTTAAGTCTTAAAATATTAGTAAAGGTGGCTGAGTTTGTAAAACAGTATTAATCAATAGGACTGAGTTCAAGTAATATGTCAAAATAGTGAGAAACCAGTGATAAAAGATCCATGAAGGATTCAAGTAGTCGGCATGAAGCCCAAATATGGCAATAAGCCCAAATCATGATGATAACAAACAGGCCATAGTCAAATATGCGGTAAAAATATCAAACAGGATGGACCAAGTCACAATCCCCAATAGTAAACAACCACGCGCTCGTCATTAAGTGCGTGTTTCACCTCAATATAGCACTACGTTGTGCAAATCCAGAGTTTTAAACCCTCAGGACATTATTTACAATCACTGCTCACCTCAAGCCGTCCAAAACTTGTCATTAAGCGCGTGTTTCACCTCAATATAGCACTACGTTTTGCAAATCCGGGGTTTCAAACTTTCAGGACATCATTTACAATCACTACACACCTCAAGCCGGCCAAAACTCTAGCTTTATATGCCCTTGCCTCTCAAATCGACCTCCTTGCGCGTCGAATCTGGCCAAAACCATAATGAATATGTCACAATAGGCTAAAGGGACAAAACACAATCGAAAATAATTGAAAAAACATCAAAAATCTTGAAATTGCAAAACCCAAGCCCCAGGCCCACTTCTCAAACTCATAAATTTTCACATCAATAGACTGCTTATTTCCCTCCGGGTTTATACATATCAAAAACATAAGAATCGAAGTTCAATTGACCCTTTAAATCCCCAATTTTTGCTCTCTTAAGTTCTAAGACCTAAACCACCATTTTTGTCCATTAATTCTTAAGTTTTCAGTCCTAATCCATGAAATAGCACCATAGAATCGTGTTTTGGTTCCTAATATCCATACCTTAGTGAAGCTCCTTGAAATCACTCTTCAAAATCGCCCATAATTCTCCAAGTCCGAAGTTAGAAACAAAAAACCCTTCAAAATTCGTAGAGAAGAACTTAAATATTTTTGTCCAGGAAAAACCGCATCTATGGTCCAAAAATTCGCTTCTGCGGCCCAATCTCCGCATCTGTGAAAGTCACTTAAAACCCAGCATCCGCATCTGTGGCCCAACTATCGCATCTACAACTCCACAGATGCGGTTCTCGCCCGCACCTGCAGTTCCAGCCTTACTCCCCTATACCCGCTTCTGCGACTCCTCATCCGCATCTACTAAAATAGCTCCCCAAACCAAAACTCGCACCTGCGACCTCCCCCTCCGCATCTGCCAGACCGCACCTGCGGTTCACTAGAAGCAACAATTTTTCTGATCTCTTTTATGTCCAAAAATCTTCTCGTTAGCCATCCGAAATCACCCCGAGGCCCCCGAGACCTCAACCAAAAGTTCTAACACATACTAAAACTTATCCAAACTTGTTCCAATCATCAAAATACCTCAAACAACACCAAAACCACCAAATTACATCGAATTCAAGCCTAAGTTCTTCCAAAACTTTCGGAATACGCATTTGACCAAAATCGCAACCAAATCACCTCTGAATGACCTGAAATTCTACCCACACGTCCCAAATCACACAACGAAGCTTCTGCAATTCTCGGAATCCCATTCCAACCCTCGGAAAAAAATTTTACCAATCAACCTGAGTTCGCCAAAATACTAACTTTACCACTTCAAGCCTAATTCTATACTGGACCTCCAAAATCACTTATGATCACACTTCTAAGTCACAAATCATCCTCCGAAGCTAAAAAAATCATCTAAATTCATATCTGAGTGCTCTAACACATAAGTCAATATACGAATGAATTTTCCAAACTAAGTCTTCTTGGAAGAGACTAAGTGTCTCATTTTCTTCTAAAATCAATCCAAACCAACTCGATCACACAAAATACTGATAATGGATCATAAAGAAGCAGAAAATGGGGAAAACGGAGCGGTAACTCATGAGAAAACGGGTCGGGTCAGCACATATTAATTAAAAAACACTACATGTAAAAGATTAACCATTTCTCAAATTTCCAAGATATAATTCTATTTTTTACGACTCTTGCCAATGTCATTGGATCCTAAAATTAGTTGGGAAGCAAAATAATAACTCATATTTATGATAATACAATCAAAGATTGAGACTATGAAGGACTCTTTGGATACGGCTTGACTCTTTTACTACTACTTGAACTCTTAATTTGTGTGCCAATATCTTTCAAAAATTATTTCTACTTTAAAATTTTAGTTTCTAAAATATTATTTTTAATTAATAATTTATTTTATAATAATGTAAGTGAAAATATTATCCTTAATTCAAAACTCATTTTACTCGGCTATCTAAGATTTAAAAATTATTTAGCGAGTAATAATTTTTCCAGTATGGCTCCATTTTGATATTTAATACTGACCATATTAAATATTCGAGTTTTTTTAATGATATGTAAATGATTTTAAAATTTAAATCTACTAGATAATCATTTTAATATCAATTACGGAATATACATGAAAAACGTAATATTTTTCAATCTCGTAGTGATAATTTAGTTTTGCACCATTCTAATTAGTGTCATTAGAACCTAAAAATAGCCAAAAAGGTGAAATAATAAGTCGTATTTATGTCAAAGCACAAAGGTTGACACAATATGAACGATTCTTTGGTTACGACATGACTCTTTTACTACGACTTGAACTCTTATTTGGTATGTTGTTTTCTTTCGAAAAATATTTCTATTTTGATGTTCCGATTTCTAAAACTTTATATATATATATATATATATATATATATATATATATATATATATATATATATATATATATGCAAGTAAACATATCATTCTTAATTTAAATTTTACTTTAGTCGGCTATCTATGAATTTAAACAATTCATTAGTCGGTGAAAATTTATTTTAATATGATGTCATTTTGAGCTTATCGATATCTCTAGCCACAAGTTTTGGATTTGGAATACCCTATATACAGAGGTGGATCTAGGATTTATACATTATGTATTTAATTTTTAAGGTTTTAGCATTGAACTCATTATATTTTTAGAGTTATGAGTGTGCGCACGTGATTTTTGCCCTATGTGAATTGCTCCCATAGTTTCAAAATAAAATAATTTCTTTGGTACTTACAATTTTGTGGATTTATTGGCATATTATGCATTTTTGTCTGTGCATTTTAATTGATAAAAAAAATACAAAAATACTTAGCATGTGCATTTAGGATTTGGCATTGTATTTTTAGGATTAATTAGAAGTCAACTACTTTATAAAATAGAAAAATCACAAAATATTATGTAATTTTCACTTTTAATTTAAGTTTTGATTTTTGAGCGATTTTTGTGTTAATTTATTTTAGTTAATTATGTTAATTGTCATTTTGGGTTTAATTAGTTTTTTTAGCTAATTCAGTTGTAGGAATTAATTTAGGTTTATGTTTAATTTTAAAATTAAAAGAAATTAAAAAAAAGAAGTTGAAAAGAGAAATTGAGAAGAGTTTGGAAAAGAAATAAAAACTAGGCCATTTTTGTATAATCGCATCAAGCCCAAACAACTATAGCCTGGATACGGCCCAACCCAGTCTTTTGCCCCAGCCCTGAACCCAAACGACGCTGTTTCAGGTAAACCTATCTTGGCCATCGAGGTTTTCGGATCTAACAACTACGAAGTGAGGTCCTCGTGATATAAGAATGTTTGAAGGGAACCACCCACCCCCGTAGCCTCTCATCAACCCCGCATCTCACAAACCCTAGAGCCGCCGGCCTGATACACTCCGTCAAACCCGCCGGTGGCGACGACTCAAACCACCCCAATCATTACCAAATTCACACCACCAGTTCATCACGACACCATCGTCATGAATCAACCACTATCTTCCATCAAACAAGCCTTGAGATCCTTCAATATACATTTAAAGTTATGAACCCTAGCGCCGCCACAAATTCTCCGGTGGTGGCGCCATCCCCCAAACTTTCCCATTTTTACACCCTAGGGTATACTCACCCTCCTCGTTCTAAATCCTTAACCAATAACTGTAATGACGCGACCCATCGTTATAAGATTTACCGTCCCGTTTTCCCCATTTTATTCTTTCATATGGTCATTTATATGTGTTTGGAGAGTTTGAAGTAAATTAGGTAGAATTCGATTAGGAATGAGGCAATAAACCTCTTATTGGGAAGGTTATTTTGGAAAAGTCAACTGAATATTGACCTATGAGTTAGAAGGCTCAGAATGAATTTCTGATGATTTGACTAGTTTCGGGGGAGGATTTATGACTTAGGAGAGCAATCAGAATTGAATTCGGAGGTCCGATGTAGATTTAGGCTTGAATTGGCGAAGGTTGAATTTTGGCGAATATTGGACGGTAGGTGAGATTTTGTTTCGGGATTCAGAATAAAATTTTGAGAGTTGCAGTAGCCCCGTTAGGTGATTTTGGATATGCGTGCAAAATTTCAGATCATTCGGAGGTGTTTAGGTCAGGTTTTAAATCAAATACAAGTTTCGGAAGTTTTAGTGAAACTTAGGCTTGAATCTGTGAGAATATGATGATTTTGATGTTTATGATGGTGTTTTTATGTTGAGAGCAAGTTTGAATGAGGTAATGTGTCATATCTGTGCATTTGGTTGAGGTCCTGAGGGTCTCGGGGTGATTTCGGATGCCCAACGGGAAGTTTTGAGTTGAAATGTTGCAGCAGAAATTGCAGCAGCTGTAGCAGTGACATTTGTTCACTGCGATCGTGAGCATGTGGATGTGATCGCGTAGAAGACATTTTAAGGAGCCATAATTTTCTCTATGCGATCGCGTGAAGTGGTCTGCGATCACATAGGCTTAGGTGAATGTTCACAGCGATCGCGTAGGAGTCCCTGTGATCGCGTAGAGAGGGAGTTTGGTTCACATTGATTCCTGCGATCACGTAAGGTAAAATCGGGGGGCTGGAACTTTGTTCTCCGCGATCGCGTAAGGTAAAGTAACTGGGCAGAACAGTTAAGTTAAAACATCAGACGCGAACCCTCATATTTTACACCATTTTTACTCCGCCAAGAGAGGGTTTTGAGCGATTTGAAGAGAGTTTTCAATGGGTATCCCTTGGAGGTACATTTCTTGACTCAAAAACGTGATTTTATGCTAGAATCAACACTAAAACTCATGAATTTGGATAGAAATTGTGTAGAACTAGGGCTGAAATTTAGAAAATGAATTTTTGGGATTTGAAAGGCCAATCAAACTCCGATTTCAATAAATTTTATA
Organism: Nicotiana noctiflora; assembly: GCA_032618575.1. Classification (NCBI taxonomy): domain Eukaryota; kingdom Viridiplantae; phylum Streptophyta; class Magnoliopsida; order Solanales; family Solanaceae; genus Nicotiana; species Nicotiana noctiflora. The sequence goes on from JASVEL010002200.1 coordinate 75,396, forward strand.
TGCATAGACTCATAGCGAGATGAGGAATACATTAGTATGATTTTTGGAAATTTTTGAGAAGTGGGACCGGCGCTCGGGTTTTACCAACTTCATGAATTGTCATGTTTTTTTTTCATGAAATTTTGATTGGGCTATGTTTCTTTGACCCATATTTATGTATTTGTTGTGGTTTTGACTAGATTCGATGCACGAGGAGGCAAATTCGAATGGAAAACGAATTGGCGATGAGTCCACGGCCGGTTACAGGTGAGTAGTTAGTATATATGGTAGCCCGAGGGTTTGAAACCCCGGCTTATCACATTTTGATGCTATTTAAGGCGTGACTCGCATCCCATGGCAGGTGCGGGATTGGTTATGACTGGGGATTGTGATTTGGCCCATCCCGATCAAGAATAATATTATATTGGCGGTTGAAACGTATAATGTGTTAAGTATATATGTGGGCTATAATCCATGTTTGGGGCCTTGTGCCGACCTGTAGTATCCTTGGGGGATAGATATCTGTGTGATAGCATGATTTGTAAAATCATTGATCTCTGTCCTGGGTTGAAATCACTATTATGAAATGATAAGTCACATGTTCTTGGAAAATTAAATAAAAATAAAGTATTTTTCATTATTAATGAATTGGAAACTGGAATTAATAAATTGAACTGTTGGGTGACTCATATGCATTTTGGGGATTGAGTACGAATCAGGCTGCACGCCGCAACAGATGATATGAATATTGTGCTTGGGCTAAAAAAGCCCCTCCGGAGTCTGTACACACCTCCAGTGAGCGTCGTCGATGTTAAACGGATAGGGCTACGCGCTGTAGCGGTTATGTGCATTGCATTGCATCTTTTTTTGTTAATTACTTGTGTTATGTGTTGTTTGTTGTTGTTGTTAGTTCATGGTAGGTATCAGACTATTAGTTTTTGCTTTGCTTTGTTGTATTTTGTGGATTACCTGCTTTCAGCTATTTTATGTGCTTTATACTCACTGAGTACTTAGTACTCACTACTCCCTACACCTTTGTGTGCAGATTCAAGTACGCTGGAGGTCTAGACGAGCAATCCAGTTTTTTACAGAGTATTCGAGTTGCTGAGGTAGCTGCTGGCATTCGCATGACCTACATTCTCTCTTTATTCAGTCTATTATCTATATACTTTCGAACTTGTGTATTTTGTTCAGCTATTCCTATTATTATTTAGTTTTTGCTTAGAGGCTCTAGACTCGTGACCCCAGATCTTTTGGGAGTGTTATTATCAGTTTCCGCACTTCTCAGTATTTTCCTTATATAAATATTGAATTATTACTCTACAACTATTGTATTCTCTCTAAATTATTGGTTTGAGATTTATTGTTGGTTTAAGAGTGACTATTGGTCAGGCTTGCCTAGCTTTAGGGTTGAGCGCCATCATGACCGGGTTTGGGTCGTGACAAGTTGGTATTAGAGCCTAGGTTACTAGGCCTTGCGAGTCATGAGACGATTTAGTAGGTTCTCGCGGATCGGTACGTAGACGTCCGTATCTATCCTCTGGAGGCTACAGAACTTTTAGGAAACACTTCACTTTCTTGGAATTCTTATCGTGCGTATTTGATTCAGCTTGAGATATAACTCTTAAAATTTCTTCCATAGGTCTGTATGCGCACACGAGCGCTCAGTATCATATATTTTCCTTGATGGCTGGTGATTCCTCAATAGAGGGGCGAGATGTAATCCCCGTGAGTTCATGTTAGGCTAGTCTGGAGGACTTGAGACCGAATCATCGCTTATGGCTTGAGCACCGAAGTGCTGATTATGCGAGCAAGCGATTAAAACTTATGTGTTTGGTAATGTCCTTATTAGCCGGGATGGCGGTCGGATATCCACGTGATGAGTAAGTTAGTGCTGTGAGGTGTGTCTATGTGATATTGGTAGTGACGAAGAAGTTTGTGGGATAATAGATGAACTGTTAGGGGATTCATTCATATTGCGATCTGTTGTGTAGCCCCAAGTTATGGGCGCGTGAACAATATTGTCGTATCTCCTAGTTGGAAAATTAAGTGCAATACGTGTGCCGGTATGAGTTCAGACTCAGAAAGACTAAATTGGCGGTATTTTATATGTGTTATGATTCAAATAAGTGCAACGCATGTCCTTGTATCGATTCTGATAATATAATACAGGTAGTATTGAGATTAATGTTGTTGATATACATTGTGATATTTTGTTAAGTTGTAGCCGTGCTGTTAGAATGGTTTTGGTGATTCCCTAGCAGGTGGATAGACCCAATTACAAAGGAAACTCTGCCGAAATTTTTGAAAAATTTGGGACTTAGTTAAAATTTGGTCGCCTAGAGAATAGGCTTAACTGTTATGTGGGTGAATGCAAGAAAAAGGGCAGAAGAGTTAAAACTTCAAATGATTTGTGTTTCCACAAGCTTATGGAAGAGCGAGTTTAATCTCACTATGGTGATACGACAACAATAAAGCATATGCATTATAAGTATAATGAGTTGTGATATATGGCTTCGAGCTAAGTTGGGGAGGTTGCTGTTGATTAGCTGATTGTACAGTTATGTACCACGTTAGTTCTGATTTCATGTATGCTGGCGAACCAGCTCTAATTGTAGAAATTAAGCCGAGAACGGCACGAGTAAAGGAAATTTTTAACAAGATGTCAAGAGATCGGATGATCAGGAAGGAATTTTTTATGGTTAAATAAATTAGTATCGTCTTCAGCGTCACTTGAGAGCGGTGTTGTGTCCTGGCTAATGATTCTTGATCACTCTTTAGCGTTAGTGCGACCGGTGGTTTGGAGGTACACCCCAAATATTGTCGTGGTAGGTTGTAGGAGTGTGTCCCACTAGAAGATTATATAAGTATGGCATGTAGTCACTTGACTGGTTAAAGATGTAAACCAAGTGTGAAGGTTATGATAGTGTCGTTAAATTGAGGAATTCATGCCTGAAGGGCACTTGGCATATTGGGTTGTGAACTGGGGAGGATTAGTTTGATTATGATGGTTGTTCTTGCATTCTATGAAGAATTATGGACCCTTGAAAGGTTATTAGACTAGTTCAGGGTGATCAGAATCGTCTTGAAGTTGGTCGATAGATTTAATATGAATAATGGCTTTGTATCAGGCCAGATATGTGTATTTTTATCACGCGGTCCTCGTGAAGGAGTAGATAGGTTGATGTTTTATTGTCAGATAATTCGTGTAGTGATGCATTGCGCTGGGTGAGTTGTGACACGGCTTGAGAAATTGCTATATGTCAAGAATCCGCGTAGGAATGATGTTATATGAGCATCTTGGCTCTTGAGATTTAGATTGTACATCGCACCTCAGTTGTGCTTGAGTATTGTAGCTTATAACGCTATATGTCCCTCAGAGAAATCATTATGCACTTAGCATGCGCACGACCGATACTCGGTATTATGTTGGAATGATCAAATTTTGCTCGATGAGCATCTTCTTATGTGAGATTTACGTGTGGATCAGTAGCATGCCGCCACAAGTATGCTATCTAGAGCGGGTTGCACGCCGCAACAATGTGATATCGAGTATAGTTTTCTATATGCCATCTCTATATTCCTTGCTTCCCGTTTTCCAAGGAAAGTCTGTATTAGTGCGTAGGATTTGATAATTCCTTCTAGAGCTCATTTTCTTTAGTACCGCATTCAAATTGGTAGCCTATAGGCACATTGGGGCATCATATGCGACATTTAACTATGTCTAGAATGGCTTATTGCCCGAGCAGTTCGTATTGGGTGAGACAAGATCATTAAATTCGAGATCGGTGTAATCTGAGCATATGAAGTAAAGTGTAGAACTAAGACCATTGTTTGGTTCAGAATAAGGTGATAGTTCTTGCCAAGAGTATAATACTAATGAATTGTTGTCTAGACGGTGGCTAAGAATGTATACAGATCTCATCCGTCGTGTCATTATTGTAAGAATTTGCACAAGGTGTGTGTATATCATGTAGAGCATGGTATGTGTAGTGATTCCTTCTAAGCGATTAGATAAGAGAGCTTCATATGATCAGGGAAGATGGTATTGCTAAGGGGAAGTGATTTGATGCGAGTATGTGTTTTAGAAAAAAAGCAATGTGATTAAACTTAGTAAATTTCAGTAATGTTGCGGCATATTCTTGTTAGGCCACTAGTGGTATTCGGGTTTGCTTGGTAGCACCGATAAATATTGATTATCTGACGTGGAATGATTAGGTATCAAATGGGTGTAGGTATTCGCAAGGTAAAAACTGGGATCAGGTATGATGATTTATGTGTTATATGGAGTTCTGAGGTACAAGCTATGTTGTAATGGTGGATCTTTACGCTAGTATGTTATATTTGGATGTGACGTTGGAATTCAAACTGGGTGTCTTAGCGTTGGGTGATCTGGAACTACTGCATTAGGGGCTACGCCAGAAATGCCATGGGTTAAGTGGTGAAGTGCGTTAGAATATGTTTTAGCTGAGTGATTTATATTTCAAAGAATTAGCGGACAGTTGGGATGGAGTACTTTCTTAATTGGGCAATTGTGACAGACGTCGGTGCAGAGGTTGCTACCATTGATTCCGTTCCGTTATTGAGGGACTTTTTGGATGCGTTTCGTATGGTCGGGCATGTAACCAGGTGAGATTGTGGATTTCGGTATTTATTTGATGCCGAGCACCATATCGTACAGTTTAAACAGGAGTTACAGAAAGGGGAAGGCACAGCTTTGGGCTTCTTGGTATTGAGTTCGTTGGCAGGCCGATATAGCTACGCATTGAGCTTGAGTTAGCTTGGTTGACCCTGAGTTGTACTGTGGGAGAATAGCTTGAGTCTATTATTAATAAGCTTGTTAGTGATGTGAGGAAAGCTATGAGTTGTTTTTCTGTGTTTTGAGACATTATGATTTGTTAGTTATGGGCACATGTGGTGCGGTTCCATTAAGAATTCATAGAGAAATGTCGAGCGGGAAGAGTAAATAAGTGTTGCTCGGTGTAAGGAGCATTGGTTATTGCCTATCGGGTTGTGTGTTGTGTGTTCTCTATTTTGCCATGGGTGTAATGAATTGCGTTGGTTTCAGACATCACATGTGCGTGGTTGTTGATTTTGAGCCTAGCGGCTTGAGTTGCTTTAGGTGTAACAGTGTTTGGATAGGATCACACATTGTAGCGAGACTACGGGAGTTATGACCTTTTGGGGTAGATTCAGACATTCTATTTCTATGATGTGAGTCGGGGTCTCAGCCTTGTATTGTAATGGCATTGATGAGCTTGAGGTACAACTCTTACGTTATAGTTATTTGACATGATTTGAGTGTGTTCAGATCGTTTCTTATTGGTGCGTGTATTATGCAAGATGTGGTTTAGACTTGTATTGGGGTATCATATCATCAGAGTGGTATTGGATTCGAGGAGATCGTTGGGTTCATTAATGAATACGAACAGATTTGATCTCGGCTTGTTAGGGAGATAATATCGAGGTTTGACCCGGAAGTCTGTTGTGATATTAGTCAGGAAAGAGGTTTCATGAATGGCTAATTGGAGAGATGATTACAGTTTATAGTGTGTTCCATTCATCGTTGGCAGTATAGGAAAGTATGGGAATAAGGCTCTAGCTAATAAGAGGTTCTCTACCGGTAATTGGTTGATGAGGACAACTGCTATGAATAGAAGTTATGATTCCAAGTGTTTGGTTTAGGCGGTATATCATATATTTTCACCTGAGGGTGCATGTATGGGTTATTAGAGCTGGTTCGGCCTTACTCTGAGTTCAGATGTGAATTTCTGATATTGTGTATGATTTTCGGAAAGTGCGACGTGGCTCTATGGTTTGGTTTATGGATTAAATGGACTGTGAAAGTTTGCCTATATGGTGTTATCGGGTCTATGCGAGATAGGGTGACAAGGGATCACCCCGGGTATATGGTTGGTAAGATCATTCATCTACTGGTTGTCTTCTAGAACAACTCTCGATACGCTCGAGGACGAGCGCTTGTTTAAGTTGGGGAGGATGTAATGACCCGACCCGTCATTATGGGAGTTACCACCCAATTTTATACTTTCATATGTTCAATTATATGTGTTTGGAGAGTTTGAAGTAAATCGGGTACAATTCGGTTAGAAATGAGGCAATAAACCTCTTATTGAGAAGGTTAGTTTGGAAAAGTCAACTGAATGTTGACCTATGAGTTAGAAGGATCAGAATAGATTTCTGATGATTCGACTAGTTTCAGGGGAGGATTTATGACTTAGGATAGCAACAAGAATTGAATTCGGAGGTCCGGTGTAGATTTAGGCTTGAATTGGCGAAAGTTGAATTTTGGCGAATTTCGGATAGTAGGTGAGATTTGATATGGGGCTCGGAATGAAATTTCGAGAGTTGCAGTAGCCCCGTTAGGTGATTTTTGATATGCGTGCAAAATTTCAGATCATTCAGAGGTGTTTAGGTCGGGTTTTAAATCAAATGCAAGTTTCGGAAGTTTTAGTGAAATTTAGGCTTGAATCCGTGAGAATTTGATGATTTTGATGTTTATGGTGGTGTTTTTATGTTGCAAGCATGTTTGAATGAGCAAATGTGTCATATCTATGTATTTGGTTGAGGTCCCGAGGTTCTCGGGATGATTTCGGATGCCCAATGGGATGTTTTGAGTTGAAATGTTGCAGCGGAAATTGCAGTATGTCACTGCGATCGCGAGCATGTGTCTGCGATCGCGTATAAGAGATTTTGAGGAGCAAAAATTTTCTCTATGCAATCACGTGAAGTGGTCTTCGATCGCATAGGATTTGGTTAATGTTCACTGCGATCGCGTAGGAGTCCCTGCGATCGCGTAGAGAGGGAGTTTGGTTCACCGCGATCGCGTACTGATTCCAGCGATCGCGTAAGGTAAAATCGAGGGACTGGAACTTTGTTCTCTACGATCGTGTGACTTTGGGATGAAATCGCGTAAGGTAAAATAACTGGCAGAATAGTTAAGTTAAAACATCAGACGCGAACCCTCATATTTTATACCATTTTTACTCCGCCAAGAAAGGGTTTTGAGCGATTTGAAGAGAGTTTTCAATGGGTATCGCTTGGAGGTAAGTTTCTTGACTCAAAAACTTGATTTTATGCTAGAATCAACACCAAAATTCATGAATTTGGGTAGAAATTGTGAAGAACTAGGGCTTAAATTTAGAAAAAAAATTTTTGGGTTTTGGAAGGCCATTCGAACTCTGACTTCGATAAATTTTATATGCATGGACTCGTAGCGAGACGAGGAATCCGTTGGTATGATTTTCGGAATTTTTTGAGAAGTGTTCCCAAGGCTCGGGTGTTACCAACTTTGTGAATTGTCATGTTTTTCGAGAAATTTTGATTGGGTTATTGATCATTGCAAACTCAACCCTTAGGAAGAGTAGGCTCTATTAACTTTTACCCGATAGTGATTTTCCGGGGTCAATTCCTCAGAGAGCTTGATATTGGAGTCAAGTATTTGTGGAGATTAATTTAGCGATGTATCTCCTAATTGGGCTTCTAACATTTTTGGGTTTCTTCAATTATCAACGAATGATTTTTAACTACAATTATAACTAGATTTGCTAAATGATAACACTAAGTTGTATGCAAATAGGAAAAAGCACTAGGGTCATAGCACTTGCCTAGGTGGCTAATTAACAGGTAATGAATCTCAATGTAAGGATGATAACATGGGATACATACCTAACTGTTGCATTTAACTCTCACTCTAACACCTCTCGGTAGAGAGCGTGATTTTGCCCAATTGGCTCTCTCGAGATCAATTGAGTAGGTTAATTCGCCCATGCAACTAATGGTTCAGGTAGGGTGATTACTCTCTCGAGGTTTAACCCGTTACTTGGGACTACCATTCTCATGGGTCCATCCCAAATTCCCGTTCTATTGATTGAGAGGACTTAGACTCTCTTTCTAAAGCAAAATCCCAATCCACTAAGCTAGACTTAGTGTTTGCAACCACTAAATCTTAGTTAAAACATACAAACAACCCAAATACTACACATCCAATATCATCCAAACATTAATCAACAACACCCATTAATTACCCACACTAGGGTTGTGCCACAACCCTAGCTAGTTTAGCTACTCATGGAGTCCATAGAAAAAGAAGAAATAATGGCAGAGAATAACATAATATTGAATTAGAAATCAACTACAATTAATTCCACGTTCAAAACCAGTCAAAATAGCCTAAAATAGGCACAAATACGTTGCCTCGTGCTCAACTGCTCGTACACTATACCTAAACTTAACCTAAAGAAGTAAAATATTCTATTTATTCTACCCAGGAAAATCTGGACAAAAATACCCCTGAGGGTCTGTCGCGGACCGCATGTAAATGACATCCGGCCGCATAGGGTAAAAGGTCTGCCATATTTAAACTTCTGAATCATGGACGTGGACCGCAACAAAATAATATGCGGCCCCATGGGTTAAGTCATGCGGTCCGCATACAAATGATGTGCGGCCGCACTGTTGAACAATGCGGACCACGTGAAAATGCTGCGCGGCCGCACTACAGGCTTATCTTCCATGCTGGGTGTCTGATCATGCCTCCATGCAGACCACATTGTTTTGGAGTGCGGCCGCGTGGGATACTTGCCTTAGAATATTTTTCTTGCCCTCAACATCGCGGACCGCGTGAGATATTCCTCCATTTTTTAGCTTTCTGATTCTCACATGTGCGTCCGCACGCAAATCAGTACGGACCGCACATGGTTCTTGACTTAGAAGTTTTCCTAATCTTCTTATGCGTCCGCATGACAATTGGGTGCGGTCCGCAATGGCCTCCTAGCTCCCATTTTAGTTTCTCTCTTTATGTTTGGCAGATTTCACTCCTTTGTGAGACGATTTGTGATTTTTGACATCTAACTGCTCAAACCTGCAATCAAGCACAATTTGTAAGCAATTGAGGACTGATTTATGTTAATTTATTCACAAAGCTTAGGCAAAGATGGGTATAAATCATGTATAAATCACAGTTATCAACTCCCCCAAACTTAAACCTTTGCTTGTCCTCAAGCAAACAAGACAAGACCTACCTTTCAATGAAAAACATCCAAGAAATTCCTGCTTTGTCTTAGGGGTAACCTCAATTGCATCAATTGGTAGTAACAATTTCCCTTAATGCAAATGCATCATCAACATTTTTAATTCTTTGAAAACATTGTGGTTATAGTGTGACACAAGAACCTCAAGAGTTGACATATTTCATCATTGAACCTTTTGCAAGTATCATGGTCATTGTGGATCCCGGACTTACACATCCCCGACTCTCCCTAAGCGAACCTCACCATTTAGAGTATTATCACACAAATTTAGGTGGAAGGAATTCTCGCTCATCACTCTCAAAGAAGATACCCTAAGTCCGACTCTAGGTACCATATGCTTGCCCTTCATATAAGTATCCACTAATGAGAGCTTCCCTTAACTCGAGATCATATAGGGCTTTTGTGGAGTCATTGTGAAGGCTTTTGGGAAATGGTGGGATATGCTTAGTTTACATGAGTTCGCTCTTCCCTTAAGCACTTCTTTTGGTGCGCTTTGGCATACCTCATTTGAGTAATCCTTCTTTAAAGGGGTTAGAGGGACACCATGTCACTCTTTCTTATGCACTTCCAGACATTTTCTCCTTTTTGTTCACCATTTTCACATCTTTTTCCTATGCTTGATAACTTTTGGCTCCTTTTTTAGGTTTCATTCAGTTTTGCCTTTCTTTTGCTTATTCTCTTTGTCATTGCCCTTTTTTCTTTTTCTTTTTGCTTTCATGCCTTTTTATCACATTGGTGCCTTTCTTGCCTCTCCCCCAAACTTAGATATTTTCCATTACTTAAGAGAAGACTCGGGTGCCAAGAGAGAGTTTCATCAAAATGGGTATAGGCTTGTAACTTTTGGTTCATGAAAGAAAAAGTTCAAGGCTCAAAAGGGGTGAACTACAGATGATTCTATTGGTGGCTCATGAAAAAGGGTCAATAGGATATTGTTGGATCAAGGATAGCCTACAATCACTTCACGAGTCAAGTTTCACCCATAATTTCGCCTCAACAAACATTCGGGGCAAATTCTAGACCATTGGTACAAAGCTTGGGCTCACAAAGTAAGTCCTCACCACACATACACTCAAGGGTTGTCTGGAATGGAGTCGAAGGTCCACAATAACTTTTAGTATACTTCAAGCGCACAACGGTTCAAGATAGCCTTATGATGATTGTTTTGTCAACGCAAGAGTCTGAAGGCCACAACTTTCACCTTCCTAAATACAAATCAATGTCCTTGACCATGAGATCAAGGGAAAATGTGCTAGGCCTAAGTGAAGCTTTTCTCGAGGTACCCTTAACTACCAAAAACTTGAAGAAAATGAAAGAAAACAAGAAAAACTGACTCAACCCTTAAGAAAGTTGTCATGCTATCTATCATTGGGAAGAGCCACCAGTTCACACAACACTTTACCCTTGGAAAGAACCGTGGCATAAAGAAAACAAAGGGCTTATTTCAATATCCAAGACAAAAACTAAAACAAGGCCACAGGCCTAAACTTGCAATCTATCATGAAAAATCTAACGAAAATAAAAAAACCGAAGATAAACCATCAACCGACAACCAAATGAATATGTACACCAAGATAGTAGAATATACAACTAAAGAGATTCAGAATTAAAGTTTATATACAATTCAACTATGTCTACGAATGTACTGAAAAGAAAGACAGAGTGAAAAAACATATACAATCATCCAGTTTAACAAAAAAAATGTAGGGCCACATCCCCACGAATAAAAGCTAGCATTGTCCCCAATGCTAAATATCAAATATAACATAAAAAAGAAAAGAGCAAGGGATACATGAAATGCCCCTAAAGCCTCATCTGCCTGTGCATGATGCTCGGTGGCTCCCATGTCCTGTGTGTCGGCAGGGACCTCAGACTGGTCCCTAGCATGCTGCTGTGCTATTGGGACGGGTGCTGGAGGCTCATCTGATTATGTAGGAGGCTCATCTGACGGAGTAGGAGGGGCATCTGACTGTGCAGGGGGAAGATCCTCACACTCAATGGCTAAGGTAATCACAACTCCCTCAGTGTTGGGGAGTTTCCTTTTCTTCCTGGGCTCAAGCTCCTTAGCTGGTGGCTGCTCGGTGAGGGTCTCCATGACAGGCTCCTCAAATAACAAGTCTAGTGGCAGCTGATCCGCCACTAGCTAGTCCACCTGTGTCCTCAATGCTGCTACCTCCTCCTTTGAGGCTTTGGTCTTCCTGAGCTTCCTATGCTCCTTTGCCAAGCTCTTCAGTGCTTTGCTGTGCTCGCCAACTGACTTGGCTAAGGAACCCGACTTCTTCATCATTGCTTCTTAGTTTTCTAGGATTTTCTTCAAGGTGTCTTCGATTGAAGCAGGTACCTCAACCGTCACTGGTGTTCTCTCGGCTTGAAAAACTGCTGTCAAGGTGGACAACTTGGATGTCGCTGCCGACATCCAGTTGTTCAAACTGGCTAGTGAATGGGTGAGCTGGTTGGCCGTGAACTTGTGAGTCTTGGAAACTGGAACTAGTGGCTCAACAGAAGAAGAAGGTGGTGCTGAAGAACACCCTGGGGGCACCAAGCTAGTGCCAATGGGCTGTACCAAAATAGTTGGCTCTTCAGACTGGCCAACTGTGGAGGAAGTGGATGCCTGACCTTTCTTCGCACTCTTCGGGTTGTCAGGGCCCTTTTGATCATACCAAGAGTTGGGGCTCACCGGTTGGACCTTCACATCAATTTTTTTCTTCTGTACCCCTAACTCTTATAAGTACATGGCTAGTGTGTTTGGGAAGGGGTAGTTGGTTTTGGTCTCATTCCCCACAGTTGAGATCACCCTCTGCATGATATTTCCCATATTCAATGGGAACCCCACCAAGATGGAAGCAACAAGGACAACACGATTAATGGGAACATAATAGTCGTGTGTGGTCGGGTCAAGCTGATTACACACGAATGTCAACCACCCTTTTTATTCAAAAGGGTGTTCCTAAATATCTTTTCTTGAGCCCGAAGCCACACTGGCATTGTTCCTGGAAGTGCTTAGATTTCAGCTAACCATGCGCGAGCTTCTTCTTTTAGTGCCAGCTTCTCTAGGTATTGAGACTCATCTTCCTCTGCAAATCCCAAAAAATCATTCAAAGATTTTCCGTCAAAAAGCACCACCTTGTCCCTCACCTTGGTAGTTGTAGACCCCCGAACGATATGGTAGATGTTGGTGTAGAATTCCTTTACCATATGCTCATTTGCCAACTCTACCCGTTCTATGAATAAAGCCCAACCCGCCCTCGTACGGAATTGAGCTTGAACATGAGGGTTGTGAGGGAGTAGGTCTACATCAACGAATCGTCTTTCTAAGATGAGTTTTCTTTTAGGCCATCATTCCCTGAATCAGTGGAAAGCGATTTCACTGACGAACCTATCCTCCCACACAATTGGCTTTCTACACCGTTCAATACCCCCTACTTGAGGTTCACCTCCCTCAGCCTATTCTTGGCTATCTCCTGATTGCTCTCCATTCTCCCCTAATAGTGAAGTTGTGGGAGATGTGGATTATTTAGATCCGGACCCATCAGACGAGTCCGAAGATGCCACAGTCATTGCTCGTTTGGAGGTGGCAGAGTGTCTTGCTCTGGAGATGGGGAGTCATGAAGGCCTCTTGATACCGTCAAGTGTGTGGGGGCAGAATATGAGGTTGCACTTCTGGAGGATGCATACTCACTTTCTATAGAGTGGGAGGCAGCCTTATCAGCAGCCCGGAATATCTTCTGGGTTTTCTTTATGTTTGCTCTTGCCTCAGGAGTAAGTTTATGCACCCTTTTTCCTTTTCCTCCTCGGGAGGAACCACCTCTCCTGAGGTGTTTATCTTTGCCCCCACGTTGAGATTGCCCACCTCCACGATGTTTCACCATTATCTGCATAATATTTAAGTCTAAATGTGTTAGTCAAATCAAGGCAGAAGGGGGCAATAAAATAGTACAATTACACAGTTATAATATTGATATCACGCGGACCGCACAATAATGTCATGCGGTCTGCACATACCAATTGAATCAAAGCATAGGCTGTGTGAATGACCTACGCTGACCGCAAACATTTTTCATGCAGCCGCGTAGAACCAACACAAACCGCATTATTTTGTCACGCGGCCGCATTGTTTATGGTTCATGAGGAACAACTCTCTGAAGGCTGGCCATGCGGTCCGCACTATTTTGGACCGCGGCCGCGTGGATCCAACACGGACCGCACACTTTTGGTATGCAGCCACATTAATTTTGAATCTGGAAGGTGTATTCTCTGAAGATTGGCCACGCGGTCCGCACTGTTTTGGACCGCAGCCGCACTGAAATCACGCGGACCGCACAAAAATGTCACGCGGTCCACACTGAGAGTGTACACCTTATGAGTAAAATCATGCCGACCGCACAAAAATGTTATGCGGCTGCGTAGGGAAAATATCCCTGAGCAGTCCAATTTTGTCATTTTTCACATTGTTATGATCAATTTTGTTAACCTAATTGTCCCTACTCAGTAATTTGATAAAAAAGGTTCAGCCCTAACATCCATAATTCAATCTATATATCCCAGTCAATTAAAAATAAAAAAAAGAATTGAGAAATTAAGAAGTTATTCTATCATGAACTAAATAAAAATAAAAATAATGTGAATTAACAGTTGTAGAGGTGAAACGTTACCAAGAATGAAGACTACTTTGAAGTGTGTGCAGCTCTGGGTCTATGAATAGTAAAAATGTTTGCTTTAAGAGTGAATAGTGCAAAAATGATTAAAGGTTTCCTTAGGTCTCTATTTATAGAGAACCGTGGGGCCCATAACTTACTGACCTACGCGGCCGCACACTTTTGGCATGGGACCGCGTAGGGGTTTTCCAACCTTTGTTTCTTAAGTCAGCCCATGCGGACCGCACTGATTTGGTATGCAGCCACATGGGAAACTTCAGAGGAGCTCATTCGAATCATTTTTCCACACGGACCGCACAGGTTTGATGTGCGGCAGCGTGAGCAGCTTCAGAGAATTGATTTTCCCACAAGTTCCATGCGGACCACACTGTTTTGGTGTGCGGCCATTGCGCAAACATCAGAGCACCTGCTGGTGAGTCCAATCTCACGTGGACCGCACAAAAATGGTTATGCCGCCGCGTGGCAACTAGAGAGATACTGTCCAATTTTTATTTTTCAACCCCGCACTGTTTCAACATCATTCCTACAACACTTCACGACACATCGGTTCACAAATCCTACTCTACAATTAGAAAAATGAAGAAACATAAAAGACATGGGTTGCCTCCCAAGAAGCGCCTGATTTAACATCGCGGCACGACGCGGGTTACCATCATCTCTACCTCAAATGAATGAGTGCCACCACGTGGCTATCATTAAATTTTCCCAAATAATGCTTGACTCGATGCCCGTTAATCGGAAATATTTCACCATTTTTGTTCTTGAGATCAAGGGCACCGAAAGGAGTTACACAAACATCTTTAAAGGGCCCACTCTATTTGTACTTGAGTTTATTTGGGAACAACCTCAGCCTTGAGTTGAAGAGATGGACCATATCACCAACCTTGAATTCCTTGCCTCTAGCATATTTATCATGTAAGTACTTCATTTTGTCCTTGTACAAAGATGAGCTAGAGTAAGCATGAAAACGAAATTCGTCAAGCTTATTCAATTAGTCCACTCGGAGGTTGGCTGCCACATTCCATTCCAAATTCATCTTCTTTAAAGCCCATTTCGCCTCATGCTCGAGCTCCACCGGAAGATGACAAGCCTTACCAAATACCAACCGATATGGAGACATACCAATTGGAGTTTTGTAAGCTGTCCTATAGGCCCAAAGAGCATCATCCAACTTCTTTGACCAATCGGTCCTATTTGCATTTATTATTTTGGACAAAATATTCTTGATCTCCCTGTTAGAAACCTCCACTGGACCACTTGCTTGGGGATGGTATGGAGTAGTCACTTTGTAGTTAACTCCATATTTAGTGATCTAAGAGTCGAAAGCCTTATTGCAAAAATGTGACCCGCCATCACTAATGATAGCACGAGGGGTTCCAAATCTAGTGAAAATCCGCTTCTTCAAAAATGCCACAACACTCCGGGCTTCATTGTTGGGTAGAGCCACGACTTCCACCCATTTAGAGACATAATCTACCGCCACAAGAATGTACGTGTTCCCACAAGAGCTAACAAACGGGCCCATGAAGTCAATGCCCTAAACATAAAAATATCAACCTCCAAAATGGTGTTAAGAGGCATCTCATCTTTTTTAGAAATCCCGCCGGCTCGTTGACATGCATCACACCTCTTTACTAAATCGCTTGCATCTTGAAACAAGGTGGGCCAATAGAAACTACAACTTAGAACTTTAGATGTCGTTCTCATCCCCCCCATGATGACTAACATAAGGGGAAGAGTGGTACACTTCCAATATGCTCAATTGTTCTTCTTACGGGACACAACGACGAATCATCCCATCGGTGTAAATTTTGAACAAATATGGCTCGTCCCAATAGAAATCCAAAGTATCCCACTTCAGCTTCTTCCTTTGGTTAGAAGAGAGCTCATACGGGATGATGCCGATCACAAGATAATTGGCTACATCCGCAAACCATGGCATATCATGTATGGACACCGCAAGGAGTTGTTTATCCGGAAAAGCATCATTAATCTCAACTCCATTGTTCGGTCTTCCTTCTTCCTCTAGCCGGGACAAGTGATCCGCGGCTTGATTTTCGCTCCCCTTTCTATCAATAATCTCAAGATCAAATTCTTGCAAAAGTATCACCCATCTCATCAATCTTGATTTTTTTTTCTTTATCATCAAGTACCTAAGGGCTGCATGATCGGTATGAATAGTCACCTTGGCCCCATAAGGTATGGGCGAAACTTCTCTATGGCAATAATAATAGCTAGCAATTCCTTCTCGGTGACCTTATAATTCCTTTAAGCCTCATTCATTGTCTTCCTTTCATAGTATACCGGGTGGAACATCTTGTTAATTTTTTGACCTAACGCCGCACCAACCGCCATATCACTAGCGTCACACATTAATTCAAATGGCAAATCCCAATATGGTGCGGTGATAATGGGAGTGGTAGTCAACTTATGCTTCAACAATTAAATGATTACATGCACTTTTCATCGAACACAAACTTCACGTCCTTCTCCAACAACTTGCACAATGGGTTCACGACCTTTGAGAAATCCTTGATGAAATGCCGGTAGAATCCGGCATGACCTAATAAACTCCTCACCCCCTTGACAGAGGTGGGGGGAGGTACCCTTGAGATGACTTCTATTTTTGCTTTGTCCACTTCAATGCCATTCTTTGAAATTTTATGCCCCGAAACGATTCCTTCTTGCACCATAAAATGAAATTTCTCCCAATTTAGCACAAGATTCGTCTCTTCGCATCTCTTCAACACTTTGTCCAAATTTCCCAAATATTCATCAAAAGAATCCCCCACTACACTGAAATCATCCATGAACACTTCCAATATGTCCTCCATTATGTCGGTGAAGATGGCCATCATGCATCGCTGGAAGGTTGCGGGTGCATTGCAAAGTCCGAACGACATCCTTGAAAATGCGAAAGTGCCATATGGACAAGTGAATGTTGTCTTTTCTTGGTCTTCCGGGGCAATGAGAATTTGGTTATACCCCGAGTAGCCATCAAGTAAGCAATAATAAGCCCGACCCGGCAAACGATCAAGCATTTGGTCCAAAAATGGTAGGGGAAAATGATCTTTCCTGGTAACCTTGTTGAGATTTCTATAATCCATGCACACTCTCCACCCCGTGACCGTGCGGGTCGGGATCAACTCATTGTTTACATTTGTGACCACCGTGATGCCACCCTTTTTAGGAACATATTGGACCAGGGAGGTCCATGAACTATCTAATATTGGGTAGACCACACCTGCATCCAACCACTTGATAACCTCCTTCTTGACCACCTCTTGCATAGATTTATTTAATCTTCTTTTGTGTTCAAGTGACGACCGTGCATCATCCTCCAATATGATCTTGTGCATGCAAAAGGCGGGGCTTATGCCCCGAATATCCACCAAGGTCCATCCAATCGCCCGCTTGTGCTTTTGTAAAACCGCCAAAGTGGCATCCACCTACAAGTTAGTTAAGCAAGATGAAAGAATAACAGGTATAGTGAAATTGGGTCCCAAGTATTCATACCTGAGGTGAGGAGGAAGTGGTTTCAACTCCAACATGAGTGGATCCTCAATAGATGGCTTTGTTGGAGGGTTCTTGCGATTCTCAAGATCCAATGACAACTTTCTCGGCTCATAAGAGTACGAGCCCATACCATGTAAAGCATTTACACACTCAATTCTTCCAGAATCATCATTAGTTTCCATGTTCAAGAGTACCGCTTCAAGTGGGTCTTCAACATTGATCATGGAGCTTGTGTCATCCACTATCACTGCCGTGACAATGTCAACAAATGAACAAACTTCGGTACTATTAGGTTGCCTCATTAACTTGCATACATGGAAAATTACTTTTTCGTCACCAACCCGAAAAGTTAACTCCTCTGCTTCAACATCCACCAAAGCTTTACCAGTTGCTAAGAAAGGCCTTCCAAAAATTATAGGAACCTCAAAATCCACTTCACAATTGAGGATTACAAAATCGGCCAGCAAAATGAACTTGTCAACTCGAACAAGCACGTCGTCAATGATACCAACAGCCTCTTTATGGATCTATCCGCCATTTGCAACCGCATTGATGTCGGGCGAGGTTGCCTGATCCGCGAGGTTTTAAACACTGAATATGGCATGAGATTGATACTTGCCCCCAAGTCACATAAGGCTTTAGCGAAATCGGCACTTCTAATAGTGCATAGTATGGTGAATGCTCCCGGATCTTCAAGCTTTGGGGACATGGAGTGCACTATCGCACTCATTTGATGTGTCATTTTGATCGTTTCACATTCCATCGACCTCTTTTTAGTGACCAACTCCTTCATGAATTTCGCATACCCGGGCATTTGTTCTAACGCTTCCACCAAGGGCACATTTATGGTTAAGCTCTTCATCATGTCAATGAATTTTTTAAACTGATTATCACCTCTTTGTTTCGCCAAATGTTAAGGGTACAGTGGATGAGGCCTAGGAAATGGTGCCTTGGTCTTTTGCACTTCCGGCTCGGGCATATCTATAACATGTTCCCTAGACGGGTTCACGTTCTCTTGAGTCTCTTCCTCCGGTTCTTGAATGTCAATTCTCACATCATCTCTTGCACTTGTCTCTACAACAACATTAACCCCCGTAGGCATATCACAATTGGGAAACTCATCTTCCTACACTATGGCTTGATTCTTTCTTGAGGCATTCACTTCACCGCCTCGCCCATTCCATGTGGTTACCGCCATTACATGGTTATTTTGACCACCTTAGGATTCACCACCGTGTCACTAGGTAATACACCCTTTTGGCGAGTGTTTAGGGATTGTGAAGTTTGTCCAAGCTGTACTTCCAAGTTGCAGATTGAAGTATTGTGAGAAGCTAATTGCACATCCGAATCTTGATTCCTTTTCATCATTTGTTCAAACATTACTTCGATCCTTCCAAATTCATTCCCCGGTGAGCTTTGCCCTTGTTGTTGATAAGGTGGCGGATTATTGGGTTGTTGAAACATCGGGGGCCTTTGAAATCCTTTCCCCCCATTACCTTTGCCTCCATTGTTATTATTCTAATTGTTATTCCAGTTGTTTTTATCTCCACTCCAATTTCCATTATTTCCCCAATTTCTTTGGTTACCTCCATTCTAATTTCCGCCGCCTTGGGATTGATTATTATTGTTCCAATTATTTCCACCTTGTTGATTATTCCAGTTCCCTTGAGACTGCCATTGTTGGTTGCTTTGATTCCCTCTATTACCTTGGAAATTGTTCACATATTGGCAATCTCCGTCTTGTTCATCATAACACTCATTTGAATACCCACTACCATCATCATAATTGTCACAAGCTCCTTGTTGTTGTGGCCCCCTTTGCCTTCTCTTCATCATGCTTACCCCTTCCATTGCATTGAGTTGTCTTGGATTTTGCACTTGTTGTAATTGTGCTTTTGCTAATTGATTCATGGTGGTAGTAAGTTTGGCTATGGCTTGGCCTTGGTCATGTAACTCTTTGTGCATGTATATCACATTTGGATCGCCTTGAGGAACATTCACCCGACTTTGCTATGCCGATGAAGTATCGACCTGTCACGCCCCAAATCGGGGAACATGACCGGCGCCTGACCGGGTTGCCCCAATCAAGCGGACCTGGGTGCCTTTCATTCCCACGCGTTACCCCTGTATTGAACTTTTCCCATTAATGATTTCACATTAAACAATTGAAACCATACAAGTGATTCATTAACAAGTTTGCAGTTTTTACAATGCCCGACATAACGTAATATACACATAAGACTGGAGTCCCACAGTTACATGTCTACAGAGCCTCTAGGATACAAAAAAAGGGAATACAATACTTGTCGGTAACAAGGCTCCGGCTATACCTTACAAAACCAAAATGAAATCTAAACAAAAGTGGCATGAACCACACAGGGCCCCAACGAAGAAAAGGGGCTCACCAAAACGGGCAGTGGAAGGAGAAGGATACTACTGCCGATGAGCTGAAGTGCCTGCTACTGATCCACCTACAATCATAACACGAATGTAGCGTCCCCGGCAAAAGGGACGTCAGTACACTTGAATTGTACTGGCATGTATGGACAGACTTTGTCCCAAGTAAACTCAAGCCATTGAATTACATCAATAATTAATTAAGCCAGCCAACCATGTTTCCACATTTTCCTCATTTCAAATAATTCTCAACACAAAGCACTTTCTACGATCAACCAATTTAACAATAATCAATCAATCACGTAAAGCACAAGTAGTCAAACAAAAGGGCAATCAGTGCCCCACAGGTTGCAAACTCTCCTGCTGTCTCCTTTCACAATTTCACATTATTGATTTTTGTATCAATTTTCAATAGCGATTTCGATCGCTTTCCATCCTTATTGCCCCTGACCACCCTTATTACCTCGGCCACCTTTATCACCCCAACCCACACCTTATTTCCTCACGTTGCGGCGCGCAACACGACCCCACCTTACAGTTTAAAACACAACAATTTCAAACAGCAGATAAGGTACTACACACAAATTCAACAAGTTCAAATAAGCAACTTGCACATTGTTTCATGTTCTCAATTATTTTTCAAATCAATATCACAACCATGTTACAATATTTCCACAATTCAAGTGTTTCATCTCTTTCCACAATAAACAAATTCTCAAGTGTTTCGTTTGTTCTACACAAGGTGCTATATAGGCCATCATAATCATTATTCACAATTCTTTACCCATTTCGACTCTCATTTAATTTTCGGTTCATATTCTATACCACATCACTCATATTTCAACAACAACTTTGAATATCCAACAACAACATCAAGAATTTCACACAATTTGTCAAGTTAACACTAACCAAACAAATTTCACACATGTAGGCGATTTCACAAGAATCAAAATTAGCCATACATACCTGGTGATGAGTTTTCTTCCGTTAA
The DNA here is from genome assembly GCA_032618575.1 of Nicotiana noctiflora. Lineage (NCBI taxonomy): Eukaryota > Viridiplantae > Streptophyta > Magnoliopsida > Solanales > Solanaceae > Nicotiana > Nicotiana noctiflora. Next base: position 95,981 of record JASVEL010002200.1, read on the forward strand.
CTTCCTACTTTATGCTTACCCAAGATATCCTACTCTTGCCAACCTTGTTCTTGAAGACTCTTACTTCTACTCACTTCTTTTTACTAGAAATCAAGTTCAATAATCATGCATGAGTGTAAAAATTCTATTTTCAAAAGCTATTATATGCAAACCTCTCTTTACCCAATTTAAAACCGAAAATCAAAGAAAATAGTTAGGGTTTTTACCTTGAAAAGATTTGGGGAAGTTGAATCTTTGCCCTAGAATCCTTTGAACTAAGATGGTTGGAACAATCTTTGAAGATGAAAGATTTCTCTCTCTAAAAACCCTCTCTTCTCTCTCTAATTTTGGTAAGATGATATGATAAAATGAAGAAGAAAGGTGTTATATTAGAGAAGAGATCGGGTCAAAATGTTACAAAAATCTGGACCGGGTCAATTATGCGGTGCACTTTGCGACCGCAGAATCAACATGCGGTCCGCATAGTGACCGCAGAATGGCCTCAAAATTACACAAGTTCTGTTACAGAATGCGACCAATATGCGGTCCGCATTCTTGATCTGCGGTCCCAAAGTGCACCGCAGATTCACTATGCGATCGCATATCGACCGCATTTTCAACATGATTTTTGGGAGGCTTCTATTAAGCTTTGCAGCAAGAATGCGGTCCGCATAACAGGTTTGCGGTCGCATTCTTGACCGCATATTTGACACTTTTCTGAAAAACTTTATTCTCAACATTTTTGAAACTTAAATCACTACCAAGGGTCCGAACCGCGGCGAGCTTGCTCGCCGTCGAGCTTTCTACGCATTCCTAACACATTATTCGGAGCATGACACCACAGCTACTAGATTTTATGCACAAAAATTTTACGGGGCCTTACATCCTCCCCCCTTAAGATCATTCGTCCTCGAATGAGGATTTGAGAATGAGTTGGCTTTGAAAGACATGCTATGCAAACTATCAAAATTTTGACTAACTCTTATATTTTAGAAAAATTTCGCCAGAGTTTTCTTTGTATTATGGACATATCCACCTGTCAGAGGGCCCCCGAAACATGTTACCAAACAACAATACACAAATACAACACTTTTCACAACTGGTATACACTTTCTTACCTCAACAAATGCACATATTCTATCACATTGTTACGATTACACATAAACTAGTCACTTCAATGAATTCTTACCTTATTTAACCATTTTAACACACCATGTACACTTAACAAACCATTACCAATCTACACTTACTATTAGTTATTTATTTAACACATAAATCTTTATAAGGATTTCATTTATCAAGGGAGACCTACATGCCCCAAGTGTGGGAGATTTCATACAGAGACTTGCTACCTTGACCTTCTAGTGTGCTTCGGGTGTGGGGTGAGAGGTCACATTCAACGAGACTGTCGTGCACCCCGTCAGGGTATAGGTAGGGGATCTGCTCAGTCATCCGGTTCTTCGGCTGCTACATCATCAGCGCGTACTCCAGCATCAGCGGGGCGTGGTGCAGCTAGGGGTGGAGCTCAGGGTAGGGGTGGACCTAGCCGATTCTATGCATTGAGTGGCCGCCAAAATGCCGAGGCTTCTCCAGATGTTGTTACAGGTATCATGTCTGTTCAGACTATTGATTGCTATGCCCTTATTGATCCGGGGTCCTCCTTGTCTTATGTTACTCCATTCATTGCTTCAAGTTTTGGGATAGTACCCGAACAGCTTCATGAGCCGTTCCCTGTGTCGACTCCAATCGGTGATTCTATTATAGCCTCACGAGTCTATAGGAATTGTGTTGTTACGGTGGGTGGTCGTGATACCACAGCCGATCTTATTGAGCTTGGGATGGTAGATTTTGATGTAATTATGGGGATGGATTGGCTCTATTCGTGCTTTGCCAAACTTGACTGTCGAACGAGAGTTATGAGGCTCGAGTTCCCTAACGAGCCAATTATTGAATGGAGAGGAAATGGTGTAGTGCCAAGGGGTAGGTTTATTTCCTACCTTAAGGCTTCGAAGATGATTAAGAAAACATGCCAATATTGTTATTAGTCTACCTGTTATGAAATTATTTTCAAATTAAATGAGTCAGATTAATTATTAGCCTATTTTATTTAACTAAGTGATTATGATTACTATCACTACATCTAATCATACTTACTACTCTATTACATTATTTTCAGCATATATTCGTGCCTCACATGAACCAATTATACAATAATTTCCTATTGAATTACAGATTCAACAATTTATATACTAAGGACAAAAGTAAATTCAGAAAGCAGTTATTGAAAAATCATCTCGATTTATTCATCCACTTCAAATTCACTGCAGTTACATGTTTGAAGTTTCAGCTGTGTACCTAATTCAGCAATGAAAAACTTTATGAGTCTAAGGGAATGAAGATGAGAGAATAAGCAGATTGATCACAGCAGCAAAACAACAGCAGTAGAGATTAATGAACACAACAACACAGTTGAAATCAGCAATCGAATAAGAGTTCAAGATTCAGCAAAGCAATAACCCAGTAGCACAGTAGCAGAAAACCAGTAGAAAACCCAGTAAAACCAAGAGATGATAGAGGAATTCTACAGATTTCAGAATAGTGCTTCGACTAAACCCAGAAATTTACTCTTAGTATTTTAGTTTTCAGAATATATTCTCTGAATTCATAAAAATCCCCCCTTATTCATGCTTTATTCAAGCCTATTTATAGATAAAAATGGTGAAATTGGGGGGGGGGGATTTGAAAAAGTTATTCTTAATTCCCTCCCCTTAATTCTTTTGTTTATTACACTTTAACACCTATTTCAGATTAAAAAATGCCTTCCAGCATCTGCTGGAAGGTTCTATTGGGTTCTATTTGAGGTCAATTACTAACGTGCTCTCACTTGCTAAGGTTATTAACTAATATGTCTTTTTGTTGGGTCTATTATACCCTTTGTTTTGTGCAATATTGCAGAAATACTAGGTCTAAATGTCTGATTTATCCTCATAGGCTCTATTAAATCTACAATTATGCCATTTTTCATTCATTTTATACCCTTATTATTGATTACTATATACCCAACCTTATCCAGGTCTGGTATACAACTTTATGCCTTTATTTAACTTCTTGCCACTATTCTATAAGTCTTTTAAGACTTGGCCAGATTTGAACTTAGTTTTCTTTTCAATTTTAACCTCTTTTAAGAGGTATTCATTTCATTATTGCCTATCAGAGTTGATTTGCAGGACTAGCCTACTTATTTATTAAGATTCAACTCTTTCAGTTTTAGCCCGTCTAGTATTTTGGACTTGGCTTTGCAAAATTAGTCACTATTGTTCAATGGCTACTTAGAACAAGTTTAAGACTTGCAGATTTAGCTAGTTTGAGATTTATGGTCTATTACTAAAGAGTTAACTAGTTTCAGAACTAGCCAGTTGGATTTAAGCCTTAGAATTTTATAGAATTGGCCAGTTTCAATACTGACCACTCTATTGTTATTTTAATTGTAACCTTTTTTATGTCATTTTCAACTTTAGCCTATTTAAACTACTTTTCATGCTTTCAAAGTTAGCCAATTATCCAATTTCTTGTCTAAAACAGCTATAACCAATATCCCCCTAGAGCATAATAGGCTTAGTTGTAGTCTAATAACATGAAATCATTACAAATATAACATTTCATATCAATTTGCACACATAGCCACAAATCAAAATCATTTATAATCTAACCAAAACTCAGAGAGAAATTTGAATATGGTTGAATTTCAATTAAACAACTTCACAACTCAGATTCAGGCATAGCATAACAGATTTGACATAAAAGATATATTCGGAATATTTTCATGTTCAAACTCACAAAAACCCTAAAAGGCTCGAGCATATTTAATCAAGTGTTAATAGACAGTTTTATCTAATAAAGCATGCTATTAAAAAAATAGATTTATAATCAAGAATTTATTCAAAGAAGAAGCTAATCTAACATGCAATTCACTAATCAAAGAAATTAAGGAAAAAAGGAACTAATACATAAAATCACGCTCAAACAGAATAAAAAATGGGACAGGGGACTTAGCTTAGCAGGATTGGTCTCCTAAGTTTCCCCGTATTTTCTTTCTCTTTTTGTTCTTTTCCTTTTCTTTTCTTCTTTTCTTTTTTTCCAGTTTTCTTTTTCCCTTTATTTCAGACTTCAGACTTCAAAATCAAAGTCTTTTATTGGGTGTTTTAGTGAAGGAAATAGGTTTCAGAGATGAAAAAGGGAGTCTTTTTGGTGTGGGGGTTGTTAAGTCTGCCGGAGTTAGGATTCTGACAACTCATTTTCAAAGATTCGAGGCATTTGAATGACATTCGAAGGAAAGGCGTACATGGGGTTAAACATCAAGGTAAGGTGGTTCTGGGGTGTTGATTTGATGGTCAGTATCAAAGGTGGTGGTCACTTGAGAAGAACTCCGGTGGCCGGATTTTCAAGAATTTGGGGCTTTTGGGTTTTTTCTGGGTTTTCGTGGAGGTTGGGGTAGAGGAGTAAGAAAAAGGTGGTTTGGGGTTCAGAAATGGCCGGAGACTACCATGAACGGTGGCCAGTCTCCATGGCCGGTGTGAGATGAACGGAGGAGAAAAAGAAGCTCATGGGCGACTAGGGTTTAGGGTTCAATATAATGGCTGGTCTCTGAGAGACCAAGACTATTTATACCCCTAACGAATGAACGGATCCTGGCCCTTAGATCATCTTTAATCAACGGCCAGGATCTAATTCCCTTAAACGGCGTCGTCTAATTTTAAATGAGAATTGATCTATCTCCGTTAGATTAAATAAATGGACGGCCCAGATTAACTCACAAAAACTACACCATTTCAATTAAAATCTCAGATTAAAATTCAGCCGTTGGATTGTATAGATGGACGGCTCAGATCATGCGTCATATATCAATTGGTCCGGTCTCTCAAAATTAGCTGGGCCTGTGTATTTGGCCCAATTGTGTATTTTTCCTGATTTTAATTATTTTTTATATATTTTCTTGTTGTAATTTATTTTCTCTTTTTATATTATTTTTCAATTATTTAAATTCATTTTATTTCCTATTTTCTCTAATTTTTCTGATATTTTTTGACATTTTTGCTATTTTTCTTTATTTTCCGGAATTTGCTTGTATTTTTGTTAATTTCTTTTTAATTCCTTTTTGTTATATTTTATACTTAGCCTATTTTTTTTAATTTTTTAATTTTTATTTTTAATTGTTCAATCACACAAATATACTTTATTTCAATCAAAACATGTAATTACACACAAAAATATTATTTATTTTAATTTTGGAATTTTATTGCTTAGGGCAAAAATCACGTGCTCACAGTCGGTACATGAGAACTCCCAGTCTCCAACTCCATATAAGACAGGAATCACTGTACCTGATTCTAAATTCCACAGTATGAATACATATCATACATCAAGTACCCATTCATCCCACGAAAGATATTCTAAAATTTCACCGTGCCATCAACAAACTCAATTATCAACAGCCGATCTAACAAGAATATGTCGCAATACCACCGAAGTGCCATCAGCTTAATTACATTTCTCTTTTTCGAAAACATATACCCTCCCTAAACAACTATGATAGCAGTACCATTTTTCCTTGATCATTTGAAAATCAATTATTAAATCACATGCAACTGCCCGTGCTGCTTAAGAATTTAATGATTTTCCATTCCGAACTGAATCGAACCTTACACACATAAATCTCAATCCTCCACAACATATACTATACCACATTCCAGAGCGCTTTATCCCGAAGGACTCCCTTCGAATCTGAAATTTGTTACCGTTACTTCCCAGGTACTGACACATATGATCCCATAATCACATAAAACAGCACGAGTCTTGACCTTTTTCAATGAAACACATCCTCTGACCACATACACGTCCTTAAGGCACCTGATTGTTATATGTAGAAGCTCAAATGCATTAAAACTATTCTCAAGGGTCATCCACTCTTATTATTGCCAATTACCTGACTTAACGAACAGAACCACTCGTGCCTCATAGCACTCTGACATTGCAGAACATAATCTCATATCAATACAATCAACTATCTTCCTTCCCTATATACGTAGCATTCTTTATAAACAACAAACCAAAACATCCTATTACTTTCTCACATCTACGAAGCAGCATGTAACCTTTGTCAAAAATCTTGCTTCACTCGTGCCATCATCGGCTAAATTTCTACGACCAGAAATGAATCGCTAGTATGCCTCAATCGGAACCATCACAACACCTAACCGTGCAATCAGCTAACATCTAGTACTGAAATTTTATGCAAACCTCGCATTCATCCCTGCATCAACTGAGTTTGTTCTCTTACGCGACCCAAATTCTCAGTTTTCAACACATACCCTTCACTTACACAAAAGATCTTCTCACATACACATAAGGATCATACCACTCAAAAACACTCCGCAAGAGATAACCCACCTGCTTCACCTCAATTTAGTGTTTGAGCACTCTTTCCACAATCACACACATAACACAGTCATTTAGTCTTCCTGAACTCATATTGCCACACACAATGCACTTCACTTTCCAGCTATGAGATACAAAAATATTCTTCACGTGCCTATATTCGGACTACACATAAAACCACAATAGGAAACATACACTTAACAGTTCATCTATTATGCAGCAGAATCCTCTGTCACTACAAAATCATATATATACATCTCGCAACACTGACATATTCATCATATGGATATCAGACTACCATCCCGACTAATAAGGACAATACTGAATATAAATTCAAAATACTTGCTTGCACAATCAGCACCTCGGTACTCAAGACATAGGTAATGATCCGGCCTCAAGCCCTCCATACTGGCCCAACATACTCACGAAGATCACATCTCGCCCTTCGATCAGGGAATTACAAGCCATCGAAGCACATCTGACGCTGAGCGCTCTCATGCGCATACAAAAGTGTGGAAGGAATTTCAAGAGTTATATCTCATGCTAAATCAAGTACGCACGATAAGAATTTCAAGAATGTGTAGTTTTCCTAAAGGTTCTACAGCCTCTCGAGGATAAATACAGACGTCTCCGTATCGATCCGCGAGACTATACTAAACCTGCTCATGACTCATGAGACCTAGTATCCTAGGATCTGATACCAAATTGTCATGACCCAACTCCCAAGCCCGGTCGTGATGGCGCCTCTCGTGAAGACAAGGCCAGCCAGTTATCCCAATTCATTTTTTTAACAGTTATCAAACATAAGTGAAAAGAGTAATACAACTTAATGACATTAAAAATCAGTATTTATAACCCCAATAATCCGACCGGGGTGTCACAAGTCATGAGCATCTAAGAAGTATGAACACTACTATAAGGAAAATAATACATATACAAAATAAAAATTTGGAAATTAAAGCTGAAGTGCGGTACCGCAGACGCTGGCGGTCACCTTGCTCAGCTACATTAGTATATCTTCAATCAGCTAACAACCCGCTACCGGGTGAACAATATCTGCAACTACACGCGAGGTGCAGGGAGTAAAGTGAGTACTTCCAACTCAATGGTAATAAGAGTAAATAATACTGAGCGGTAAAAAATCACGTAAGAGCACTTCATCATACTATATAGGATAGTACAACCTTTTGAGAAAAACGGTAAATCTGTAAAAACATCCTTTAGAAATATCTAGCTCAATTAAAAATCCTCTTTTGAAAATATTCTTTTTCCAATAGTTAAGCAATTAAAATGCGGAACAGGTAGTGCAAGTCAGCACAAGAGTCAGCCCATCGGGCACAAACAAAGTCTACATAATTGAGCTCATAAACTCGCCCTACAGGAATTATTCTTGTTCCTGGTCAGCCATTATTACCTGACATGTTTACATCATATAGTGTCACGATTACCACTGTCTCAAATTTATCCTAAGAATGATCAGACAATATCAGAACAACAAATAAATATCTCAAGAAATAATACAACAACAAAAAATGCAGAAAACATGAATGCAATGCATATGGCGGTACACTCCGGTACCCACTGCAGCGTGCGATACGATCCATTTAACGTTGATGGCGCTCACTGGGGGTGTGTATAGACTCCGGAGGGGCTCCTACAGGCCAAACGCAATATCACTCGTGTCTTGGCTTCAAACAGGCTCTCGACCTCATTATCAATATATCATCGACGCGGCGTGTAGCCCGATCCATAACAAGGAAATCATTCTCACAATCGGGTCCTCGACCCATCTCCATCAAATAATAGCCAATCCGGCATGACATACTATCGGGATCTAAGCCCTTTTATCCTTTTTCATTTAATATTCATGATTAAAACTCGGTTCTTTTATTATTTCAATAGTAGAAAATGTGACTGAGAGTATATGATATGCACACAAGTGAGGTAAAACACATAAGATCCCCTAAGGATTCTACAGGTCGACACAAGGTCCCAAACATGCTATAAGCCCAATTCACAGTAGTATCAAGTAAATTGTAGTCAATTACGCAGTAAAATCAATAACTGGGACGGAACAAGTCACAATCCCCAACGGTGCTCTACCCCACGCTCATATCCGGCGTGCAAGTCACCTCCATACAACACTATGATGTGCAAAGCCGAGGTTTCAAACCCTCAGGATATCATTTACAAGTATTACTCACCTCGAACCGGCGAAATCTCAAGCTCGCGGCGCCTTTGCTCCTCAATTCGGCCTCCACGTGCGTCGAATCCTGTCGACGAGTTTCACAATCTGCGCCTACTATATCTTAGAATCCATGAAACCTATAGAGCCAAAATTCACATAAATTGAAGAAGCAGCAGATTCCCTAGAACCAAAAAGATCAGAAGTTAATTAAGGACTCGTTGGCTTTGTTCCTTCCATTTTTCCTTACAAACTCTTTCTCTGCATCGCTGAATCAATTCGGGCTCATCGTCGCTTAGTTTATCTCCACCGTTAACGTCAAATAGTTAGTGCCCTCTATTTTTTGTCAATGGCGACTGCACCAGGAATTTTTCGAGTTTTGTTTGCTGGTTAACAACTTTACACATATTGAATGAACTCGCATGTGGACGAGTCAGACTTGATGCGTTTGGGAAGTCGCCACCGCCATTACAAATAGAGCAGCTCCATTATCGATTTTAGTATTTAATTATCTCCCCTAGTCTGTCTTTGATTCAATCAACCGAAGAATTTGTGAATTGAAAACCAACAAGTAACATTGAAATGGAGGCTACTTTACTTTCTTTAATTGTTACAAACTGACAAGACAATAGCTTTGAGATATGATTCAGAACTATACACGTGAGATTGAAATGAAGCAACTCCCAACCTTTGCTCGATGACAACTTCAACTAATGCTTCTGCTGCACTATTCTTTTCCTTTTTTTTAGTCTTAGGTCTTTCAACCCCCACTTCCAACCGAGAGGTTGTGAGTTCGAGTCTCCCCAAGAGCAAGGTGGGAAGTTCTTGGAGGGAAGGATGCCGAGGGTCTATTTGGAAACAGCCTCTCTACCCTAGGGTAGGGGTAAGGTCTGCGTACATACTACCCTCCCCAGACCCCACTAAGTGAGAATATACTGGGTTGTTATTGTCGTTGTTGTTAGTCTTAGGTCTTTCATGTGAGGGTGCGGCTGATTTTGTATTTTGGGTGTTAGGGTATAGGAATTAAAAACTTTCAAAATGCACTTTCGATCAAAAACCCGACCAGATGACGTTTGAATGACCTAAAAATTTGTAGACATATCCAAAATCACCTAACGAAACTATTGCAACTCACGTAATTCCATTACGATCCTCGGATCAAAATCTCACCCATCATCCGGAATTCGCCGAAATACTAACTTCACCAATTCAAGCCTAATTCTACACCGGACCTCCAAAATCAATTATGATCACACTCCTAAGTCACAAATCACCCCCGAAGCTAACTGAATCACCGAAAATCATATTCGAACCTTCTAACTCATAAGTCAACGTCCGGTTGACTTTTCCAACTTAATTAAGCTTTTCCTTAAAAAGACTAAGTCTCATTTCTTAATCAATACCATTCCAAACCAACTCTCACACACCACATACCTGTAATGAAATATGAAGAAGCAATAGACGGAGAAAACGAGATAGTAACACATGAGACGATAGGTCGGATCGTCATATAGAAGTAATATACGGTACCATTAAATTAGGAGTGTAGTTAATACCTTTAAAAACCACTATGATATATAATTGATAATTAGATATATTAAATATAATTATATCAAACCTTAAACATTCAGGGTAATATAGTTTTATGTATGCCATATGAATATAAAAATTCCTTCGTTATTGTATGTCTAACTCTTCCTTGCAAAAAAGAAAAGAAATAATCAGGACAGGATCAAAGAATTCATATCATGAATGGAACCGTGAAAATTTACTAGTAAAAAACGAAAAAAAAAATCAACTTTATACATATCCATATACTAGACCCACAAATAATAAATAGCATTTTCTTATTCGTGTCAATTTTGAATCTTCAAATGATATTAACAAAGAATCAATATACATATAATAGTCCCACAAAAAAAAAAAAAAAACAAAGAACTTTCTTCATCTTTTCTACATATACTATTGAGTCTTTAACAAATATGAATACCAGCCATAACGCCTTTAGTAAACTCTATGAGATGAAAAAGTACAACAGCAGTTGATGTGGGCACACTCAATGCAACAAGTACAACCATCCCTAAAGCCAAGCTTGGCCTTGTATTCATTAACAAAGATTGCAATAGTCCCATAGCTTCACAAATACTCGAATTATAATTCCCATAAATGTTCTTCTCCCAAATCATCCATTCTGTTGGTGGCTCGTAATTCTTCTCTATCATCTTCATCTCTTGAATCATTTTTCTAAGAACAATCATGTTTTCGTCCACATGTCTACCATTATAATAGTTTTGATCATTGGATTCTCTTTTCATAGCCAAAGTCAACATTCTTGTATGTATTGATCTTTTTTGAAAAATTAATAGTTTGGATTGAAGTGATGGTATTGAAAGAATAGAAGTTGATGATGCCATTTTTTGAATTTTGTTGTGTCCTTTGAGAATGTGTTTTGTTGATATTTATAGAATATCAACAAATGTAAGCAGACTTTAATTAAATTTCAAGGGAAATGTCTTAGGAAATAAGGAATGAGGCAAAACCGTGTCAGCACACCGCAATTGTGCATGTCTTATAAATAATTTTTAAGAGAAGAAGCAACTAGCATATGAGCAAGTGGCATCAAATCACATCACACATTTAAGTATTTAGCGTGAAGTATGGTTTGCTTGCTCCGACAAGCATCATATATAAGTAGTAATTTAACATGTGAAGCAATTTAATTTGTTGTATCATTTTTATTAGATTATTAATTAACTTACTGTATATATTTACTCATAATTACGTTACAACATGTCACGACCCCAAACCCGGTCGTGATGGTGCACAACCCAACGGCTAGGCAAACCCGACCAAATACGCTCTCAACCCGAGCTTAGAGCTCAAAATCACTTATTTAAAAATCTTTAGCAGTGAAGAAAAAATCAAAATAAAGCTAAAAGTTATAAAAGAACCCGAATATCTCACAGAAACAGCATAACTTCCCCAAGACCTGGGGGTCACGAGTCTAGAGCCTCCACCAGAGTAGCATAACAATACTGAAAAATCAACATAATCTAAAGATAAGCGGAATAATCAAACAACGAGGAAAAGTAGGGAAGAGTCGGATCCTGCAGACGCCAGACAGCTACCTCGACAACTCCAATAACACTCCGAAGCACCAATTAGCTCACCTGAACTTCCAAAATACTTGAATCTGCACACATGGTGCAGGGAGTCGAGTGAGTACTTCCAACTCAGCGGTAATAAAAGTAAATAATGCTGAGGAGAAAGAAAACCACACAAGAGCACTATCTCATGATATAAAATACAGAATCACATTTTAAACAGCAGTGCACTTCATGAAAATCCTTTATAACAGATCAAGATCAGTTTATAACCTCTTTTTAAATCATCTCTTTCTTTCATTATTAACAGTTAAGTACCTGGATACGATATCAAACAGTGCAAGTCTACACTCAAATCTACCCCTTGGGCACAACACTCCTTTACCAATTTACACCAGGGTATCTGGTCAACAAGGCAAGTAATACATGTATACCAGTAATGTATGAGTGCTAAATGTCATGCCATGTAGTACAAACAGAAACTAATGCATGAATGTAATGCAATGCACATGACGTTGTGGCGTACAACCCGATCCATTTAGGAGCCCGCACTCACTGTGGGGGTTCAGACTCCAGAGGGGCTCCTACAGCCCAAGCGCAATATCAATATCACTCCCGCTGCGGCGTACAACCCGATCCATCCATAGTGATAAATGCTCATAAGCCTCATGGGCAATAGTAACATAACAACTCTCAGCTAAACATATCATCAAAACATTATTTAAGTTTTCAAATCTTATAATGAGTTGCAAAATACAATTTTCAAACCTTGGACTGAGATGAAAATATGCACACTAATGCCAAACAGTGATATCAATCCCTGAAGGATTCAAATATTTGGTACGAATCCCAAAATATGACAATCAGTCCAGCTTATGTTAATTAATATCTTTATTAGGGTGTCAATTCAACTTCAAGCAATCAGTTAGTATTTTTATTAAGCGGGACAGACCAAGTCACAATCTCCATGGTGCTCTACCCCATGCCTGTTATCCGGCGTGCAAGTCACCTAAATACACCACTATGATGTGCAAGTCCGGGGTTTCCAACCCTCAGGACAACATTTACAAGTATTACCCACCTCGACCCGGTAAAAACTCTAGCCCGCGACGCCTTTGCACCTCAAACTGGCCTCCACACGCATCGAAAATAGCCAAAATCAGTACAAATATATCATAATATTCTAATGTAACAATATCCAACCGAAAACAATCAAAATATAACACAAATCTCGAAACTAGTAAAACCTGAGCCCCGAGACCGCTCCTCGAAAAATTACTAAACTTACATTTCCGAAATCCTCGTCTCACCGCGAGTCCGTACACATAAAATTTATCATAATCAGAGTTCAAATGGGCCACCAAATCCTAAATTTATATAGCAAAAGCCAAGCCCTAATTTCTTCAATTTTATACCTAATTTCAGAGATTTAATGGATGAATCTTCAATAATATCACGTAATTAGCTTATAAATATCACCTCCAATCGAATCCTATATGAAATCCTCTTTATCCCTCGTCCAAAAGCTCCAAAATGTGCTAACAATGGTGGAAAATGGATTTTGCTCGCGGGTGAAATGTTATGAAACCCTTATGTCCGCCCAGGCATTCCTTCTGTGTGATCGCATCACCACAGCCGTTATCGCATAGCACAAAAATCCTCAAATGCGATCGCAACACTAGGAACGCGATCACAAAGACCAATCATCCAACCTTATGCGATCGCACTGCCCCATACGCGATCGCACAGAACAAATTAGAACCCCTCTCCAAGGCCTCCTATACGATCGCATAGAGCAAAAACTCTGCAATATTATGACAGCAAAATCTGATCCCTTAGCCATGCAATAATGATCCGTTTGAATACCTGAAATCACCCCGAGGCCCTCGGAACCTCAACCAATCATGTCAACATATCCCAGAACATCATACGAACTTGTTCCAATCCTCAAAACACATCAAACAACACTAAAACCATTAAGACACATCAGATTTAAGCCTAGTTTTCTTTAAAACTTCCGAATCTCACATTCTATCAAAAACCCAATCAAACAACGTCCGAATGACATGAAAATTTGCAGACATATCCAAAATCACCTAATGAAGCTATTACAACTCTCAGAATTCTATTCCGACCCTGAGATAAAAATCTCACCTATCAACCGGAATTTGCCAAAATTCCAACTTCGCCAATTCAAGATTATTTTTACATCGGACCTCCAAATTCAATTCCTATCACTTCCCTAAGTCACAAATCACCTCCCGTAGCTAACTGAGCCACCGAAATTCATATCCAAGCCCTCTAACCATATAGTCAACTCCTGGTTGACTTTATTGAAATAAACTCCCTTCTAAGAGGCTATGTGCCTTATTTCAAACCAAACCAATTCAATTACATCCGGTCAAATCAAATACCGATATAAAAACATGAAACCTAAAAATAAGGGGGAAACGAGAGTGTGACTCACGTGACAACGGGTCGGGTCATCACATCCTCCCCAACTTAAACAATCGCTTATCCTCGAGCGTACCTAGAGTTGTACTAGAAGCGACCCACTACCTGAACAACTTTACCAAGCATATACTTGGGGAGATCCCACGTCACCTAATCTCACATAGGTCCAATAACACAATATAGTTGGAATTTCACAGTCCATCTGAACCATAGACCACATTGCACTTCCCAAAATTACACACCAGATCAGAACCCCACGTCTATACTCAGAATAAACCCGAACCAACTGTAATAACCCATACTCACCACTCCAGGTGAGACCATATGATATACTACACAACCCAAACACTCAAGACGATGGCATCTATTCAAGCAATTGCCCATAATCACCAAATACTAATAGAAAAACCTTTTTATTAGCCAAAGTCTTATTCCAACACCCTCATACACTGCCCACAGCAATAGAAACATACGATATACCGAACCCATCTATTAGATCAACCATTCATGAATCCATTTCCCTCTTGACTGATACTACAATAGATTTCGTAGCCAAATCTTGATATTACCTTTCTAACCAGCTGAGATCGAATATGCTCTCACTCATTAATGACTCCAACGATCATCTCAACTATAACACACCACTCTGGTGATATGACACCTCAGCACCGGTCCAAGCCACAACGTGCACAACACAGGCTCCAATAAAAAACGATCTGAACACACTCAAATCATGACAACTGAGCCAAACGAAAAAGATGTAATTTAAATTTCTCCGTACCATCATAACACAGAACTGGGATCTCGTCTCACATCATAGAAATAAAGTACCTGAATCCTCCTCGAAAGGTCATAACCTCACGTGGCCTTGCCACAACTCATGATTCTATCCAAACACTATTACCCATGAAGCACCTCAAATCACCAAGCTCAAAAGAGACAGTCCAGCAGCGACTGAGGTCTGAAACCAAACAATCCATCACACCCACAGTGAAACAATTAATATACACTATTCCAATCCTGAAATGAAACAACCGATGCGCTATTTTCCGAGCAACACCCAATACGAACTTTCCTCAGAAACCAGGAAGTAAGGCATACAAGATAACATATAGAAAACTATTCTCCACATCACACTGTTGCGGCGTGCAACCCGCTCCAGATAACATACCTGTGGCAGCGTGCCACCCGATCCAGATATCATACCCGTGGAGACGTGCCACCCGATCCAGATATCATATCGGTGGTGGCATGCCACCCAATCTGAACGTATATCTCAGAAAAGAAAATGCACATCGAGTCAATTTTGCTCATTACAATAAACATATATAGTCTTATGCTCGGCCACACAAAATGCATCCGAAAAGTCCCTCAATACTGGAACTGAATCAATGGTAGAAACCTCTACACTGACATCTGCCACGAAGGCCCAATTAACAAAGCAATAGCCGTCCGCTGGTCCTTGGAATACAACTACCCAGCTAGAACGTAACCTGATGTATTTTGCTACGCAACCTGTGGAATTTTCTGACATAGTCCATATCACATTAACCTAGACAACCTGACGTTGGAACAACCAGTCTGCAAATCTAATATCATAACCCAAACTTAACATATCAAGCAAAGAAAGTTCCACTAGGACTTCCAATTTCCAATAGCCACTAAACGGTGCCGATACACACGATCTACAACCACTGCATAGTTGGATCACGATAACTTCTAGCCTTCAACACATATATAACACATGAATCACTATGCCTAATCCCGCACTCCGCCGTTCGAATACATAACACACATCAGGCATCCATTCATACCATGAAAGACATTCAGAAATTTCCCTGCGCCATCAACAACTGATTAACGACAGTCGATCTAATCAAGAAAATACCGCAATACCACCAGATATTATTAGTTTACATTAACTTGCCCCTTTTCTGAACATATACCCCGTCAATCACTAGAATAGCAGTACCATTTTCCTTAATCACTAGAAAGATTGATTCTTAAATTATCTGCAGCTGCTCGCGCTGCTCAAGAATTTAATGACTTCCCATTATATTATGAACTGAACCAAAACCTTGAATATGAAATTCTCAATTCTCCATATCATAACACATAGACCATACCACATTTAGGATAAGATGAGGACTTCTATCTCTCTCCTGTGCCGCAGACATCGACGTACTCAACTAGTCAAGAACTTTCATGATCACATATAGGAAAAATTATTACACACTCCAAGCTTCGCATACTAATAGGAAACATACTCATTTTTAAACCACGGTAAAATACATCACGAACTCTTTCTCCCAATCCCATTGCACAAGCTAAACTGCCAAGACTGAATACTTCTACCCAAACAAGGTTAAGCAACTACCAACACGCTAAAGCTTTGTTGCAACATACCTGTAAGACTCATTACCCCGAGAACATACAAAGAATTAATTATACTCTTATCATACTGATTCGGTTTATTATCAAGCTATTCCATTTACCCAATTTCCTTCCTGATTCATCTTTAATTTAATATTCTCATTTGTTGTAGCACCACAATATCTCAACCCAGGCTACCGCACGAGACTTGCACATAAAACCCCACTGTCTAAGACCCTTAGGCCACCAATTACTCTCTTCGATGTTTCCCATAAGTACCACATTGTACAATACTTTATTTTGAAGAACTTCCTGCGATTTTGAATTCGTCACCATTACCTTTCAAATACGGATACATAGAATCCCATAATTAACATAACATACCACACATCTTGATCTCTTCTAATGAAAACACAGTCTCTAGCCACATACACAATTCTTAAGACACCTGACTGCTACATGCAACATATTGAACACCGCAAAACCATTCTCGGAAGTCATTCACCCTTATTCAGTTGTAATTCACATGTCTTATTGAACATAACTTCTCGTGCCTTATAAGTACTCTGATGCCGCAAAAACATGATCTCGTATAGATACAAACAACCATATTTCTTTTCTATACACTGAGCATTATTTATCAACCGCAGCTCAAACATCCTAGTCTTTCTTATCATCTACGAAGCACCATATAACTTTATCAAAATTTTCCCTTCACCCATGACATTATCGGCTCAATTTCTACAACCAAAGCTGATCCGCCAACATACCTCAAGACAGAATCAACATAGCACGCAACAGTGCAATCAGCTAATCAATAGCAACCTCCCCAACTTGGCTCGAAGCCATATTCACTTTTAACCAGTCATAGCATTATTACTTAAATGATGTTATAGTGAGACTAAACTCAAGTCATATACAAGTTTTGTGGAGATACGTATCATCAGAAATTTTAAATCTTTTACAACTCTTTCATTCATTCACATAACAACTCAGCCCACTCTATAGGCTTCCAAAAATTTCGACAGAGTTTCCTTGAATTGGCCTATCCACCTGCCAGAGAATCACCAAAATCATCCTAACAACACGTCCACAACTCAACAAGCATCACAATGTATATCATCAACATTAATCTCAATACTACATGAATTATATTATCAAAATTAATACACGGACATATGTTGCACCTATTCGAATCATATCACATATAGAATACCTTTCCATTACGCACCCGAATCAAACCACATAAGGACACTCCGCATGAGATAACCCACTTGCTTTGCCTCGATTTGGTATTTCAACACACCTTCCACCACTATACACATAACACAACCAATTAATCTCCCTAAGTCTGAACTCATACCACCGCACGTAATGCACGTTACCTTTCCACTAAGAGACATGAAAATATTCTTCACGGCCATAACTCGGGGCTACACAACATATCACAACAAAAATTGAACACCTAACAGTTCATCCATTATCAAGCCGCCATTCCCAAAATTAGGGACAATACTGATTATACAATTCATAATACCAACTCGCAAAATCAGCACCTCAGTGCTCAAGCCATAAGCAATGGTCCGGCCTCAAGTCCTCCTGACCGGCCCAATATGAACTCACTAATATTAGATCTAACCCCTCGATCGGAGAGTCACAAGCCATCAAGGCAAATATAATACTAAGTGCTCAAGTGCGCATACAGACGTGTGGAAGGAATTTCAAGAATTATATCTCAAGCTGAATCAAATAAGCACGATAAGAATTCCAAGAATGTGAAGTTTTCCTACAGGTTCCACAGCCTCCCGAGGATAAGCATAGGCGTCCCCGTATCGATCCACAAGACACTGCCAACCGGCTCATGACTCATGAGGCCTAGTAACCTAGGCTCTAATACCACTTGTCACGACCCCAAACCCGATTGTGATGGTGCCTAACCCAACGGCTAGGCAAGCCCAACCAAATATGCTCTCAACCTGATCTTAGAGCTCAAAATCACTTATTTAAAAATCTTTAGTAGTGAAGAAAAAATCAAAATAAAGCTAATAGTTATAAAATAAGCCGAATATCTCACAAAAACAACATAACTTCCCCAAGACCTGGGTGTCACGAATCTAGAGCCTCGTCCAGAGTAGCATAATAATACTGCAATATCAACATAATCTATATATACGTGGAATAATCAAACATCGGGAAAAAGGAGGGAAGAGTCAGGTCCTGCGGACGCTAGGCAGCTACCTCGACAACTCCAATAACACTCTGAAGCAGCAATTAGCTCAGCTAAGCTTACAAAATACCTGAATCTGCACACATGGTGTAGGGAGTCTAGTGAGTACTTCTAACTCAGTGGTAATAAAAGTAAATAATGCTGAGGAGAGAGAAAACCACACAAGAGCACTATCTCATGCTATAAAATATAGAATCCCACATTTTAAACAGCAGTGCTCTTCATGAAAATCCTTTATAACAGATCTAGATCAGTTATAAAACCTCTTTTTAAAACATCTATTTCTTTCATTATTAACAGTTAAGTACCTGGATACGACATCAAATAGTGCAAGTCTACACTCAAATCTGCCCCTTGGGCACAACACTCCTTTAACAATTTACACTAGGGTATCTGGTCAACAAGGCAAGTAATACATGTATGCCAGTAATGTATGAGTGCTAAATGTTATACCACGTAGTACAAATAGATACCAAAGCATGAATGTAATGCAATGCACATGATCTTATGGCATACAACCCGATACATTTAGGCGCAACCACTCATTGTGGGGGTTCAGATTCCGGAGGGGCTTCTACAGCCCAAGCGCAATATCAATATCACTCCCGCTGCGGCGTGCTGCCTGATCCATGCATAGTGATAAATTCTCATAAGCCTCTTGGACAATAGTAACATAACAGCTCTTAGCTAAATATGTCATCAAAACATTGTTTAAGATTTCAAATCTTATAAAGAATGCTGAGTTGCAAAGTACCATTTTTAAACCTTGGACCAAGACAAAAATATACACAGTAATGCCAAACAACGATATCAATCCCTGAAGGATTCAAATATTCGGCACGAAGCCCAAAACATGACAATCAGTCCAGTTCATGATAATTGATATCTTTATTAGGGTGTCAATTCAACTTCAAGCAATTAGGTAGTGTTATTATTAAGCGGGACGGACCAAGTCACAATCCCCAATGGTGCTCTACCCCACACCCGCTATCCGGCATGTAAGTCACCTTAATACAGCACTATGATGTACAAGTCCGGGGTTTCCAACCCTCAGGGCATCATTTACAAGTATTACCCACCTCGATCCGGCGATAACTCTAGCTCGCGATACCTTTGCTCCTCAAACTGACCTTGTCACGACCCGGATTTCCCCACAATCGGGATCGTGATGGCGCCTACTCGTGGTAGCTAGGAAAGCCAATTCACTCACCATCTTCCTATTTATATGTCATTTCGTTCTCATATTTAATAGCAAGAATAATACTCAAAATTTTTAAATGCGGAAGTCTTTCGATTAAGAGATGAATAATAGTGTAAAGTAACGGACATAAATCCTCTACCCAAGATGTGGAGTCACAAACTCACGAACTACTAAGGAATAACTACACATAATGGTCTGAAAGAAAATAAATAATAACCGTCTGTCTCGAAACAATGAGACCACAGCAATAATAAAAGTAAATAGAGGAGACGCCGGGCCTGCGGACGCCTGCAAGCTACCTCGGTCTCGGAAGTAAGTAATCCCGCTAGTATACTTCTGCTGCTGCTCCTGTTCAAAACCTGGACCTGTGCAAAAATGCACAGAAGTGTAGTATCAGCACAATCCGACCCCATGTGCTGGTAAGTGCCTGGCCTATCCCGGCGAAGTAGTGACAAGCTAGGACCAGACACTCACATAAACCTGTGTAGTTTTATATAAATAAGTACCACAAAATAACATAAATACCGAGCAACACAAATAGCAAGGGAGGGAACATGCTAGGGGAGCATAATCGAATATACACAATTAATCAGTAAGGTAAAAACAAGTGCAACAAAACAGTTATCACAAAATAACAAATTTAATAATTGCACGGCATCACCCTTCGTGCTTTTACTCTCATCCTCACCAAATAATCAAATAAAAGTGCACGACATCACCCTTCGTGCTTTTACTCTCATCCTCACCAAATAATCAAATAAAAGTGCGCGGCATCACCATTCGTGCTTTTACTCTCATCCTCACCAAATAAGCAAATGAAAGTGCACGGCATCACCCTTCGTGCTTTTACTCTCATCCTCACCAAATAAGCAAATAACAGTGCACGGCATCACCCTTCGTGCTTTTACTCTCATCCTCACCAAATAAGCAAATAAAAGTGCACTGCATCATCCTTCGTGCTTTTACTCTCATCCTCACATCCATGGCATGGTATGATCCTTCGTGCATGGTTTAAGTAACAACGGCATGGAATGTTCCTTCGTGCATAAATAATAAACATGGCACGGAATGATCCTTCGTGCATAAATTAAGTAACAACGGCACGGAATGTTCCTTCGTGCATAAACAATAAAACAAGGTGTAGATGCGTGATTTTGCCCCTACCCGAGATTTTTTATATTTTTAGCGTAAAATATTTAGTTTAGGCCTAATATAGCTATCTTAGCTAATTTTGACTCTTTTACTTTATTTTTTTACCTTAAAATGAAAAATAACAAAAATATAGTTTTATTAATGTTTCATAGTCATTTTTAAACATGAAAAATACAAAAATAGTACTTTATATTTTTATCTTTTTATAAAAACAAAAATAACAAAAAATAGTTTCATTAACATTTTGTAGTTACTTTAATTTCGAAAAAATATAAAAAAATAATTTTGTTTTAGTTATTAGTCTTATAGTTATTTTACTTACGTAGGATTAATTAATAACACCATGTTCTCATTCTCGGTTCCAGGCAAAGAATAATATTCGGGTTCAAACAACGCGGTTTTATAATTTTCGGACCTAGCCCATAACCCTTGAAACCCACGTGGAGACCCATCACTCTTGGTCTCTCACGTGGGCATTGGAATAAATTCCATCGGACAAATAAAGGGGGGGACACGGCATAATGGAGAGGGTTGTTTTCGGTCAGCAAAAGAATAAAACAAGGGGATGGGAAGACTACTATTTGGTGATTTCTAAATGAGAAAAGACAAGAAAGCATGAAGGGGGAGCTGGTGGGCTCATTTTTTAACAAAAAAAAAACAATATAAAAGAGAGATATACACTGTTGCATCGAGGGGGGGGGGGTAGACTTTGGAGGTTGTTTGAGACTATCTTCTTCTTCGTGAAGAAGATATAACCAACAGAAGGGGCTCTTCGTCGTCCAGCCCACGACAGTCACCAGTCGCGCACCAGCTCCATCCTCCAGCAGCCTTAACCAGTCCGCTACCCCCGTTAACCACCAAGTCGACCAGCAGCTCCAACCTCCAGTCGTCACTGTCCAAACGACCACCATTACAGCCGCTACCCACCACCCTCACGTCGTCCCTTCCCGTTGATGACCATCACTCTAGCCACACCACCACCAGTCGTGATACAATCCGTAACACCAGTCACAGCACCAACTCCACTCTTAAGCGAGATCGGTTTGAGGTATTTGTTCGAGTCAATTCTCTGGTTTCCAAACTGTATTTCGGGTGAGCTCCGTTTGGAGCTAAAGAGCACAACTACTATTCGAGGTTCGGGGTTTTCGTTGCCGTCGTGTTTTTTGATCCGGAATGAAGCTGAGCATATATTATTCCATGGTTGTATACATGTAAGTTTGAAATTCCCTGCTCAGCTCCATGTGATTGGCATATTTTATGACATCTAATTTGAATATGTTTCATATGCGACAGTGCTTTAAACGTATTAATATTGTATTTAAATAATACATGATGATAGTCATGGTAAGAAGATATTAAAATGGAAGTGTGATTTAGTTTGTTTATCTCTCTTCCATGATGGGTATACTGTGTTTCTAATTCTCTACTAGGAATAATTTAAGCTTTCACATAACTGATTCTCCATTATTAATGAACAAGTTCGTGATGTTTGTTAGGTAATAAGAATGAGCGAAACATGTAATAATATATAATGTTGGAGAAAAGTTAGTGATTCTGAAAGCAATTCATGATAGGTTATAAATTAAGATCATGCACGTGTACTTTAGTTTTTATTCGTCATTAATATTTTTACCGAATTTGTAATTACAGTTAAAAATAACAATAATATTAAAAGCGGTTGAAAGTTAAAATTTGCACATAGGTTGAAACATGTTATAAAATCAGATAAATAAGCCAAATATGACAGTTGAGCGACTGTGCTAGAACCACGGAACTCGGGAATGCCTAACACCTTCTCTCGGGTTAACAGAATTCCTTATCTGGATTTTTGGTTCGCAGACTGTTAAATAGAGTCAAACCTTTCCTCGATTCGGGATTCGAACCGGTGACTTAGGACACCATAAATCTCCCAAGTGGAGACTCTGAATCTTTTAATAAATGAATCCCATTTCGATTGTCCTTTAATTGGAAAAACTCCTTTACCACACCCATCGCGCCCTCGCGGGTTTGCGGAAAAAGGAGGTGTGACACAAGGCACGGAATGATTCTTCGTACGAACATAAGTAAAAATGGCACGGCATCACCCTTCATGCATTATCACTCTTCCTCACCCAAATGACAATCACAATCAAGGGCAAAAGAATGAAACAACTAATATGTACCGTCCCGGCAAGGGAAACAATAATCATAACAATATTCCGGCAAGGGAACAACATCAACAATACAATAAAGTCCCGGCAAGGGAAACAATAATCAACCTTCACAACCCGGCAAGAGCTGAAGAACATGACTTAAGAACATTTCACATTAACTCACAACATGTGTCAACAAACAACTTAAGGTCATGCTAGACGCTAGTGTATAGATGCTCGTCACCACGCCTATACACCGCACTCGATCACATAGTAATTAAAATTAACACATTCAATCATATTCCCTCAAGCTAGGATAGATCAAACACTTACCTCGAAGGCTTATAGTCTACTCAATCCTCAAGCAATGCTTTTCCTTTCAAATTTGGCTCCAAATTAATCGTATCTGTATACAATTTATTTAATATCATCAATTCTACTCAACAAACCAGCCCAATTGCCTAATTAAAGTATTTTTAACATGTTGTCCAAAAATTGTAAAACTGACCCCAGACCCGCTTGGTCAAAAACTCTGAAAATCATACTAACGGATTCCTCGTCTCTCCACGAGTCCGTACATATAAAGTATACAAAAATCGGAGTCCGTTTGACCCCTCAAATTTACCCCTAAAGGTCTCATAATTCCAGGCCCCAAAATCCTATTTTTCTACCATTTTCATGAATTAATGAATGTGATTTTGGTTTATAATCACACATAAATAAGTTTCAATAATCAAATCACTTACCTCTGTGATACCCACTAATTTTCTCTCTTAAATATTGCCTCAGACGCTTCTTCCTATTCAAAAATTGGAAGAAAACTCGACATGCTCATTATAGGTACACTGTTCACGCGTTTTACTACTCCCAATGGATTCGTTGTGAAATTCTAATGAATTTAGACTTTTGAATCACTCAAGTTGACCTTATAATGAAGGAGATATGTAGGTTTTAAGATTTACAAATAGTACAGGTTTTTAATATGCCGTCAGGGGTAGTTTCTTCATTAACCTGAAAATCTGAGCAACCTTAGTAAAATGGCCATAAAATCCTCATACGATGTCCAAATTCGATGATTCTTTTTGCTACTGGTCCGTAATTACGATACAGATCTAATGCTTTATTCACAATAGTAATAGGAGCTCATTTATTCAATATGATATCATTTATGCTTGAAGAAACGATGTCGAATCATAAGAAAACAAGCATAAAGCAACCTAAACCTATCCAAAACTCACCCGAGCCCTCGGGGCTTCAAATCAAGTATGTAAACTGACTCAAAAATATCATACAAACATGCTCGAGTGATCAAATCGATAAAATAATCTCAAATTCAACGAATTAAACCCCAAGATCATCACTTCTCATTTCAAAGTTCATAAACCTTAAATTTAGCCTTTTTAGGTCCGAAACATGTCAAACGACGTATGTTTTCGACCAAACTACACGAAGCGCTTAAACAATATGTAAGACTTGTACCAAACGTCGGAACAGAAATACGAGCCTAATACCATAGTCTTTTAATCAATTTTTATTACCATTTTCCTTAATAATTTCAGAAAAATAATTTAATAGAAAAATTCTTTTACTCAAGTTTTAGACCTCGAATTTCGACTCCGGGCACATGCCCGAGTCACATATTTTTCTACGGGCCTTCCGGGACAGTCCGATATCGGGTCCGGGTCCGTTTACCAAAAATGTTTACCAAAGTCAACTATTATCATATTAATATCAAAATTCTTCAAATTTTTCACATAATTCACATATTTCAACAAAAACCAATTTCGGTTTCGCGCCCGAGCTGTGCATGCAAATTGAGGCAAAATAAAATAAGGTTTTCAAGGCCTTGGAAGAACGGAACAGATAAGGAAAACAGGTGATGACCCTTTGGGTCGTCACATCCTCCACCTCTAAAACAACCTTTCATTCTCGAACGAACAATAAAAGGAAGTACCTTAGTCGGGGAACAAATATGGATAACGGCTCTGAAGGGGCTCCTTCAGCCCAAGCGCAATATAATCATATCATTCGCTGCGGCGTGCAGCCCAACCCATACTCAATCATATCATATGCTGCAGCATGCAGCCCGATCCATACTCAATCATAACATTCGCTGCGGCGTGCAGCCCGATCCGTACTCAGTCCACAGTATGCATATAAGTCACGTATTGATTCAATTAATTTCCTAGTTTCCAATTTGTTAAGAAGAATATACTTTAGATATTTAACTTCAGGAAAATAACTTAGCATTTCATAACGGTGATTAAGCACAAGACTGAGATCAATGATTATACAGAGCATGCTATCACAATGATATTCATCCTCAGAGAATGCTACAGATCGACACAACGCTCCAGACACGGCAATAAGTCCAGATATATTTAACACAGGGTGCGTATCAATCGCTAATATAGAAATATTCTTGTTCGGGAAAGACCAAGTCACAATCTCCCATCATAACAATCCTTTACCTGCCATGGGATGCGAGTCACGCCCTTCATAGGCGACACTGCGAGCTTACCTGCTCACCAACCACGAACTCTACATCTCGGACCTTATGGTCTGCATAACTCTTTTACCTAGACTAAGCCGGACGCAGCCTCTCAAGTGAATAAGAGACTGCTACTGGAATGAAATGCGCTGACTTGGTTAACCTATCAACAATGACCCAAATAGTATCAAACTTCTTCCGAGTCAACGGGAGTCCGGTAACGGAATCCATTGAAATCAACTCCCAATTCCACTAGGGAAGCTCAATTCTCTGAAACACACCACCAGGCCTCTGATGTTCCTATTTGAACTGCTGATAATTCAAACACCGAGCGATATACGCAACAATGTCCTTTTTCATCCTACGCCACCAATAATGCCGCCGCAAGTCCTGATACATCTTTGCGGCACCTGAAGAACATCAGAACTTGCGGCGGCATTATTGGAATGAAAGCGGTCTCTAGCTGACCGGAATGAAAGCAAAACTACCCATGCTGGCAAACTTTCTACTCAACGCATCAGCCACCACATTGGCCTTACCTGGGTGATATAAGATAGTAACGTCAAAACTATTAGCAACTCTAGCCATCTCCTCTGCCACACATTTAGCTCCTTCTGCTTGAACAAGTACTGAAGACTCTTGTGATCCGTGTATACCTCACACACCACACCATATAAATAATGCCTCCAAACTTTTCAAGGCATGAACAACCGCTGCCAATTCTAGGTCATGAACCGGATAATTCTTCTCATGGATTTTCAACTATCTAGAAGAATAAGCAATAACCTTGCCACCCTGCATCAATACCGCTCCAAGCCCAGTACGGGATGCATCACCGTAAACTGTGTAAGGCCCTGAACCCGAGGGTAAAGTCAACAATGGTGCCGTAGTCAAAGCTGTCTTGAGCTTCTGAAAGATCGCCTCACACTCATCTGACCACTTGAACTTAACACCTTTCCGAGTCAATCTAGTCATCGGGGCTGTAATAGATGAAAACCCCTCCACAAATCGCCAGTAATACTCTACTAACCCCAAGAAACTCCAGATCTTTGTGGCTGATGTTAGTCTAGGCCAATCCTTGACTGCCTCCATCTTCCTTGGATAAACCCGTATACCTTCTCCCATTACAACATGACCCAGGAATGCAACGTTACTTAACCCGAACTCACACTTTGTAAATATTTGCATATAGCTGACTATTTTTCAAAGTCTGGAGAGCTACTCTAAGATGTTGTGCATGCTCCTTCTGACTGCGGGAGTATATCAATACGTCATCGATAGAGACTATTACAAACAAGTCTAAATAAGGCATGAACACCTCATACGTATGCACGTGACGATGACTCTGGCCATAAAAGTTGTCCCTAATTTACAACATTGCCAATTAACCGTGTGTTATCAAATACCTTATTCCAGAACTCCCACTTTACTCACAATGAGGTATGGATACTTCGTGATTACTTTCCCAAATTAACGAGTCGTATTTATCCTCACCTTGATGCTCGTCTCAAAGGCTAAACTCAACGGTTACAAAGCAGAAATGGCTAAATATGAATATAAACTATACAAGAATTGTCAAATAATCCTAACGGGCATGACTCTCATTTAAAATGTAATACAAATATATTAATTTCATAAAAGGAGAATTTAAAACACATAAACTCTTACCACCAGAACCTTGTCATCATATGATATCCATCGCAGCTTGAAGCTCGGTTTAAAAATATTTCACATTATGCAAAAATTTGAGGATCTCATCCTCAACTCTGAATCACAAGTACTTGCACATTGTACCATCTAAAAATTTTCATTTCCTTCCTTTCTTCCTTTTAATAATAGTCTGTCAAAGAAAATCACGATATAAAATGAACCCTCATACTGATAGGGCATACAATTAACGATTGAAATTAGTTATTCCAAGAATTATATCAAAACCCACTGTAATAAGTAATATAAAGTCACTCTTAGCCTCATGGATATTTTAGTAACGAACACCTAATAATAGGGATATTTATCCTCATGTAATATCCCAACGTGAGTATTTCCATAAGCAGATTTGATGATTACGATGCTCTCTCATGAGTGGAGCATATTAAGAGGACTCGCCTAAATTTTTCAAGAACCAAATCAAATTGAAAAATATCCTTTTTATAAAAATCAAAAGTACATGTGATGACACCATCTGGTGTAGTGACCTCAGTCATACCATAGAAATTATATCAACGGTTGGGTCTCCACCTCTAGGATTCTCACCACCACCTCTAACATCCTGACCTCTACATCTGGCTGGTCATGTAAGATAAGTATTGACTGCAATAGAGCACATATCCTGAGTTCTTTCCTAAAATTACATTTCTCCAAAATTCCACATTCACAAAAATCCTTTGAGGCTCAGCTAACTTATTGCACATGAAGACATATTCGGACACTGTCATGGTGACCTGGTACAACCGTTCAGATCGCATATACCATGTAGAGAATCTGGGAGGTAACGTCTTTAGAACATTTTCTTAAAATAGAGTTTAGTAGGTAGTGTTGCGTTGGTCGGCTTGCCCTCTTCGTAGGCTTGTCACAAACATCAACGTCCAATTTCCTCTTTTGCCATGTTGTCTTAACACTGCTGAGCAGCCCCATTTACTCATATACTCTTCGTTATTCTCTGGGGGCGATTCTTACCCCATGTAAAGAACCAACCTTAAATATGTATAAATTATTTGGAGGACCTTTCCATACCATATATATACATTCCAATAATTCACAATATTTGTCCTTCACAACTCTAACAAATCAACCGAACGTCAAGGTCCGTTGAAACGCCAAACGATTCATTAGGTGATCTCATGATATAATTGCATCTTTCGTTTGAACCACAGTTGGTGTGGTAAATACATTATCTTCCCACTACTTCTGTTTGCCATCCGAAGCACAGTAAAATCAATCACTTCGCATTTGACTTTTTCCACATTTGTAATACCTCATAGCAACGGTCAAGCACAATCCCGTGTATTCTCAAAAGATGCACCGCTAAAGGTGGTAACAAAGAGTTTGGTGAAACCTATTCGACCTCCGCAAAACTTCTGAAGGCCTACTTGATCTATCACCAGCCTGTGCCACTGTTTGACTGAAGAAGCGGTACATGACTTTGGCTATTCGTGGGAAAACAAGAGTCTAAATTCAATTTAACATTTGAAGAACGAATTCGCACGATAGGAAAGAACAAAAGAGAGATTTTCCTAAATTAATAGACTCTAAGGAACAAGTACAGACGTCTTCGTACCGACCCCTCAAACTCTACTAAGTTTGTTCATGAGTTGTGAGACCTATGTAACCTAGTGCTCTGATACCAAATTGTCACGACCCAGATTTCCCCTACCATCGGGATCGTGATGGCGCCTACTCATGGTAGCTAGGCAAGCTAATTCACTCACCATCTTCCTGTTTATACGTCATTTCGTTCTCATATTTAATAGCAAGAATAATACTCAAAATTTTTAAATGCGGAAGTCTTTCGAATAAGAGATGAATAATAGTGTAAAGTAACGGACATAAATCATCTACCCAAGATGTGGAGTCACAAACTCACGAACTACTAAGGAATAACTACACATAATGGTCTGAAAGAAAATAAATAATAACTGTCTATCTCGGGACCACAACAATAATAAAAGTAAATAGAGGAGACGTTGGGCCTACGGACACCTGAAAGCTACCTCGGTCTCAGAAGTAAGTAATCCCGCTACTATACTACTACTGCTGCTCCTTCTCAAAACCCAGACCTGTGCAAAAATGCACAGAAGTGTAGTATCAGCACAATCCGACCCCATGTGCTGGTAAGTGCCTGGCCTATCCTGGCGAAGTAGTGACAAGCCTAGGACCAGACACTCACATAAACCTATGCAGTTCCATATACATATGTACCACAAAATAACAAAAATACTGAGCAACACAAATAGCAAGGGAGGGAACATGCTAGGGGAGCATAATCGAATATACACAATTAATCAGTAAAGTAAAAAAAGTGCAACAAAATAGTTATCATAAAATAAGAAATTTAATAGTTGCGCGGCATCACCCTTCGTGCTTTTACTCTCATCCTCACCAAATAATCAAATAAAAGTGCACGACATCACCCTTCGTGCTTTTAGTCTCATCCTCACCAAATAATCAAATAAAAGTGCACCCGCATCACCCTTCGTGCTTTTACTCTCATCCTCACCAAATAAGAAAATAAAAGTGCACGGCATCACCCTTCGTGCTTTTACTCTCATCCTCACATCCATGGCACGGAATGATCCTTCGTGCATGGTTTAAGTAACAACGGCACGGAATGGTTTAAATAACTTTAAAACATAAACTATAAATTACTCCTTAATTTGAATGGGTAGTTATTTTTTTTAATATAGATAATTATAATATATTTATATTTATTAATTCAAAAAGAGTAACTAATTAATTCAAAATTTAAAAAAACAATTAGTTAAAAGGTATTTATTTTTGTTTTAACAATGCCACTTGGCTTTTTGTGATTATGCCACTTGTCATAATAATATGCTTTTGTCTTTGGCTTTTAAAGGTAGTTTATTGTCCTAACAATGCCACTTGGGTTTTTGTGATTATGTCACTTGTCTTAATAATATTTTTTTAAAATAATTTTAAAATTTTAAATTGAAACTATTCCCCAACTTGAATATGTAATTTTTTTAATTAATATTTTCGTTTTTTTACTGTAGCTAATTTATGTTTTTTTTAATTTTAAAATAACTTTAAAACATCAACTATAAATTACTCCTTAATTTGAATGGGTAGTTATGTTTTTTTAATATAGCTAATTATAATATATTTAAATTTATTAATTCAAAAAGAGTAACTAATTAATTCAAAATTTTAAAAAACAATTAGTTAAAAGGTAGTTATTTTTGTCTTAACAATGCCACTTGGCTTTTTGTGATTATGCCACTTGTCATAATAATATGTTTTTGTCTTTGGCTTTTAATTATATATAGATATAGATTTTATTTGTTGTTGTTTTTATACGAAAATATAAATTATATTATGTGTTTTTTAACATCACAAGTCACACTAGAAACGGATAAAATCTTTAAGCCTCATTTGATACGAGAGATAAATAACCTCAAAATTAAATTTAAGATGTATTTATCCTACGTTTGGTTGATTACTTACATTATCATCCTATATTTGTTGAAGCAAATATCGGGACTACCTACCACTCCAATATTTTCAGCATTGAACATTACAGATAAAACTATTTCTTCTAAAAGCACTTTTCACATTTAAAAAAAAACGTCTTTTTCTAGAAATGTTTTTTGGTCATATTATTAGATATGGTCAAAATAATTATACTAATTATTCTAGAAACTCACTTATAGACTTGTAACTCATGCTCTTTAATTATCAGTATGTCCTTAGAACTTGTCAAAGGAACGGGGGAGAAATTGTTAGTTTTTTTTTAAATAGTTTAATATCATAATATATAACACCGCCAGATATCTTGAAGGCATGTAGATATCTTTGGCTTGATTTTTGATGGTTTGATGAGGACGGCTCTTTTATTTATGTAACAGAAGCATTTCTGGAATGATGTGATCCAATTAAAATAAATTACTAGTAGTTTACTATTAATTAATAATATTGTTTAATTAAGTATTAGTTGGATTAACAGAAGTATTTTAATTAAGGTAACTCGGTAATTGCCATATACCGGTGGAATTTTAGCATAGAACCTTATGGGCCTGAGAGTTGAGGCTGTTGAATTTGAATATGGAAATTGTAGCAAATATTGGGTTCATTCAGACGGGGTGTTCTAAGGCCCAATAGGTTTAACTCTTTAATCCTAATATTTCCTATATATGTAAATTTAGTGCGTACATTAAAAAAACATACTATGCAGTATTTTTCCTACGCTTTTCTCTCGGTTAGGTTTAGATTGTGGAATTGGGGTTGCTCCAATACACTGTAACAATCACTACCGACCAATAATTTCAGCCGTGGTTCATTCGTTTTGGCTTTCGCTTCGCGAAGAACAAGTAAGTTCTCATTTTATGATTTACGCGCTAAATTTAATGTGTTTAGATTAATATATTCCTTCATTGGTATCAGATTCATAGGCTGGTTTTCCGGTCCGAAAAATTGATTGAATAGTTCTAATTCTTTTCTACGTGAATCTCGAACTATGCGTTTATTTATTTTGAATTTTCTGTGCGTTTATTTATTTTGAATTTTCTGTGCATTCAACTTTTGAATGACATTTTTATCAAATAGAAATCTGTTTCTAGAATTGAAGAAAACATTCACGTAAGTTGAATTTAGATCTATGAATATTTTTATATTCTGTATGTAATTGACAACAATTTCCTACAATGATTTGAAACTACTGAGTTTTAAAACAGTCTACTTTTTTTTTGTAATCTGATTTTTTTTTGCCCAATCAGCACTGATTGATTGTATAATTAAAAAAAATGATTTTTTTGTGCTTATCGATCTGTAACCCCTAGTCGCCATAAACAGTCGCCTATAAACCACCGCGCCACTACTACCGGCACTGTCAAAGACTCAAAAAACGGTGATGATTTATAAATTAAAAAAAAAAGGAAAAGGAGAAACTAGAGCTTCTTTATGAAAGCGCAAAATAACAATAGGAAGAAGAGAAACATTTTTTTTTTCAGCAAACAGGAAATATATATTAGTAACTAATTGTTGCGTACATAACCTTTATAGTTTGTGTCACAACGGACAATTTAATTGCCTAGGCTTGCTAGAATATTACAAGCTTCGAAAGATAAAGCCTTAGTACAAATAGAGATACTAAATAGAGAGTTCATTTGCTTCACTTTTCACCGTATGGTTTATAGAGTTTGGTGGTAATACAAAAATTTCCTTTCTTGCCATCTTTGCTAAATTGTGCGCAATCCTATTCCCTTGCCTAAACGTGTGCTGGATGATCACCTTCTGCTGGTGCATGAACAACCTGCATTGAACAATAGTATTATTATAAAGTTTGTTTCCTTGATGAATGGAGTGAATGATCTCCATGGAATCCATTTCAATCTCTAGTGGAAACATGCCCCATTCTTCCGCTGTTTTCAACCCTTCTTTGAGTGATTTTAATTTTGCACGTAATGATCCAGAAGCCTTGGTATTTTTAGCAAATCCAACCAACCAATTCCCATGGCTATCTCTAACAATCCCTCCAATGCTAGCTCTTTCATTGTGATTTTTAAAACTAGCATCAATATTAAGTTTAAACCATCCTTTAGGAGGTTTGCACTATTTAATAGGGATAGACAATTTTGTACGTATGTTAGGTGATTTTTCAGTTAAGAAAAGAATTTTAGTAGCTTTTTGAAAGGCATGATTAATGTTGATAGGAAAGTTGGTGTTATTGTGATTGTTATTATTTCTATTGATCCAAATTTGTCAAATGACAAAAAAAAAAAAAACACGAAGTTCCAGTTTGGGACATTGCTTGGCAGATTGACAACTAGGCTTTGTATTTGGAGAAGCCAGTATCTTTTAGAGCTATTGTCAAAATAAAAAACCCCTAACTTTTTCCAAAATATTTTGACTGCTTGACAATGTAGAAAGATGTGACATATAGTCTCTTCTTTTTGGGATGAGTAAATGGGGCACAAAGGGTCTATATTTATGCCAATATGAGAGAGATATTCCTGCATGAGAGTTTATTATGGAGGCACTGCCATAGGAAGAATTTCACCTTATTTGGAAAGTTAAGGTCCCATATCCAAAAGAAATCATTTTCATTTGGTGATGGAGTTTCTATTAATGTATATCAAGACTTAGAAGTGAAAAAAACCTTTTATGGTTAAGGACCAAATGGGAATATCATTGTTGAGGCCATTCTTCTGTATTTTTGTATTAAGGATATTGTTTTTTATATGTGTAGGGAGGTTTATACTTAGCTTATCAAAATACCACTATTGTTTATCCCAAATATCTCTAAACTTCATAGTAAGATCCGCTAATGATAAAGGTTACCCATATTGCTAACCCAATTGGAGTCCCAAATGTTTATATTAGTATAATAGTGAGGGGACCAAGTAATGCCTTTTGAACATATCTCCCATCCTTTTTGGATACTTTTCCAAATAAAGGAGTTTTTGTTTGTGTTCTT
Organism: Nicotiana noctiflora; assembly: GCA_032618575.1. Taxonomy (NCBI): domain Eukaryota; kingdom Viridiplantae; phylum Streptophyta; class Magnoliopsida; order Solanales; family Solanaceae; genus Nicotiana; species Nicotiana noctiflora. The sequence continues at coordinate 129,863 of JASVEL010002200.1, forward strand.
ATTAAAACAGTATGTTTGGATAATTAAGCGAGCCCATAGAGTTAAAGGATTAGTTAGAAGTCTCCATGAGAGGGATGCTAGAGTACATAATTTTTTTGATTGGGCCGGGTGAATGCGTAATCCATCATATTTTTTTGGTCGACATATCGTAGACCAACTAATGAGGTGAATTTTTCTTTTTTCAAAGGTTCTACCCCATATAAAGTCCATCTCATGTCAATCCTATTGAGAGTATTCTTAAGAAAGAGGGAGTATTGCATATAGTGATTGGGGTTTGAATTAAGGCAAGAGTTAGCTAAGGTAGTTCTGCCTGCCAAGTTAAAGAATTTCAATTTCCATGAGGCTAGACTAGACCTCATTTTATTAATAATGAACTGAAAGTCCCTAGGTCTAGGACTATTGCTAAGAATTGGGAATCCTAAGTAGGCACCAAATTGATTACAACTCTTTATATCTAGTGTATTAGAGGCGGAACTAATGAGGGTAGGGGTGCAATTCTTTAAAAAGAGTATTTTTGGTTTACTGTTGTTGATGCATTGCCCGGAAAGGTTACAAAAAAGGACCCGACCATTTTTTATGTCTTGGCAGGATTTTTGGTTGACCTTGGCCATTAGGGTTAGGTTGTCTGCAAAAAAAAATGTGAGAAGCTAGGACAGTTTTTTCCTAAGGTGATTGGATCCCAATTCTTAATGTTACCTTGGTGGTTGATATATTTAGTCATCATTTCAAGGCATAGTATAAAACTATAGGGCAAGATGGGGTCACCTTGCCTGATGCCACGACTAGGCTCAAAGAACTTAATGGCAGAACCATTTACCAAGACAGCTATGCTACTGGTTGAGATGTAACTGTCACGACCCAATTCTCAATTATCATAAGAGCAGAAGAAAAGTGATAAAGAGGGAATAATCCCGACACAACCCAAAATAGGGGTGTCACAAGTCACGAGCTACTACGGAGTTTACTAAAATTCTACAAAGTCTAGAACTATGAATAACGTTTGAAGATAATGTAAATACAGAAGATAAGGGAGAAAATGGGGCTGTGGGCGTCGGCAACTACCTCGTCACTCCTACTCCACCCGGTCTAGAAGGAATCAACGCTCAGGAACGAACTCTGCTATGCATGTATCTGCACGCACGGTGCATGGAGTAATGTGAGTAGTCTAAGCCAGTGAGTTATATAAATAAATAACGACTGAGAGCATAGAAATCCCATGAAGGCACAAATAACGCTATCTCAAGGAGTAAAATCAGTTAAGCAGTAAACCAGTAAAGTATCAAAAATTCTCTTTTAATATAGTTAAAGACAAATATTCTTAACTAGTAAGTAATAATCGGAAATCTGCCCCTCGAGCGCAATATAAAGCTCTTAATATAGTATCAGCCCTGCAGGCTCAGTATCAGTCACACAGTACATCAGCCCCTCGGGCTCACTCTCAAATCACATGGGTACCCGCGCTCACTGTGGGGTGCAGACTTTGGAGGGGCTCCTACAGCCAAAACACTATATCATCATAAGGCCTGAAAGCCTGTACATATCAATATGAGGCCTGAAAGCCTTCTCACAAATACACTCGAGGCCTGAAAGCCTCCTCACATATCACTCGAGGACTGCAAGCCTCCTCACATATCACTCGAGGCTTGAAAGCCTCCTTACATCACTCAACATATCCTCACATATGGCCCTTGGCCTCAATTAGTCCAAAATAATCATAATCCACTTGGGCCTCAGTAAAATAATAATGCTCAGCTCAAACACTAGTTCAAATATTAGTTAAAACTCAAGGTTGAGTAAAAATATAATTGAGTTCATGAAACAAAGTAATTCAAATGGTCTGAGTTCAAATAATATTTCAAATAGTAAGGAAAAACAGTGATGATAGCTCACAAGGAGTTCAAACAGTCGGGAATAAGCCCCAAGTATGGCAATAAGCCCAAGTTATAGTGAAAAACAACAAGTCATAGTCAAATACACGGTAAAGTATCATCCAGACTGGACCAAGTCACAATCCCAAATAGTAAATGACCCTGTGATAGTCATTGAATGCGTGTTTCATCTCAACATAGCACCAAGTTGTACAAATCTAGGGTTTCAAACCCTCAGGACATCATTTAAAATCATTACTCACCTTTACCCGGCCAAAAGTCTAGCTCGCTATGCCTTTTCCTCTTGAATCAACTTCCTCGTGCGTCGAATCTGATAAAAATCACAAGGAATATGTCACAATATACTAAGGGAACATAACCCAATCTAAAATATTCGAAAATTATTGAAAATCACAAAATTTGCAAAACCCGAGACCCGAGCCCACTTCTCGAAAAATCATAAAAATTACATCAGCGGTTCCTTATCTCGCCACGAGTTTATACATATTAAATTTATCAAAATCTAAGCTCAAATGCTCCCTCAAACCTCAAATTTTCTTTCTATTAAGTTCAAGTCCTAACCTCTATTTTTGACTTCTAGTTCCTTCATTTTTCACCCTTAATTAATGTAATAACACATTAGATTTATGTTTTAGGCTCACAATTCCTTACCGCAATGAAATTCTTTGATACTCTCTCCAAAATCGCACAATAATATCCAAGTCAGAAGTGAAAATGTTGATTTCTTCAAAAATTCACGAAGATTGAATTAAATATGCATGACCAGGCTTTTCTGCTTCCGTGATAAAATTGTCGCTTCTGCGACTCTACTTCTTCGGATTTTCTTCCGCTTTTGTGGTTTCTCTTATTTTACCCAGGACCACTTCTACGGTACATTATTCGCACAAGCGAGACCGCTTCTGCGGTCCATACGTCCGCTTCTGCGGAACTCCCCAGACTCCACTTTTCGCTTCTGCGACTCCCCCTTCGCTTATGCGGAAGATGCTCGTGCCGAACAAATAGGGAGGTTGCTTCAAGAGAAAGAAAATTATCAGGGAAATAATTATTAGCATTTCTCACTATATTACACGAAAATGCCAGATGTGCGAAGATATGACCCAGTCTACATTTGCCGCAACAGCAATGATCTTTGTAAAATAAGTAATGATAGATTTGGATAAACTCTAAAGGGGATTAGCATATAGGCTCGCGATAATACCGAACGATGTCTCGTGGGCACTAGGAGCGCTAATATATTCTTAGGACAAGCATTTTTTCTGTGTTTTTATTTTTGCATTTAGAAGGTTGTACTACAAAGTCATCTTTTGTAATCAATGATTGAGTATTAATGAAATTGAAAAATCCAAATGTTGTCGTTATTTTTCCTTACATGCAAATGCTTCTGCGATAGGCAAACATATAAGGCTGAAAAAAAGGAAACAATCAAAATGAAAAAGAGAGAAAAGGACATTGGTGGAAATAAAGGAAAGAAAAGGAAAGCCGAAACAAAAAGAAAAAAAATTGACAAGTCAAAGAGAAAGACGACAATGCCGGGATGACGCATATTGCCAGGCAAAATTTATGTTTTTGAAACCTGTGATGTTCATCTATTATGGCCTAACCACTAACAAGTTTTGTCGTTGATGAGTACCAGATAAAGTAGTTAGCAACTGGCATTCTGGCACATCACAATTACTACACTCGTTCCAAGAGTATGATGAAGGCAGTTACTCAAGAAATTGAGGCGACAATCATGGACCCAGTGAAAGAGGAGGAAGTAGTAGATGTGAATAGCATGAAGGAGGAAATGTACAAGCTTAAACAGCAGATGGCTGAGATGTACCAGGCTTGGTCGAGGGGACAACCCTTACCCTCCTACCCAACCAACCCCACATACATCCCTCTGCCAGTCCCAGTACAAGATCTGCCCACTATGAACTCATCTTCTACCTACCCTACGTATCCACCCTACTACACAACCACATCACAAGCACCACCCTCAATCCCTAAACAAGCTCCACCACCACCACAGGCTTCTCATGTATATTTGGCACCACCACCAGCCATCTTGAACAAATCCTCCAGTGAACCATTATTTCATATCCAAGATAACCATTACTATCCTCCGGAACCCACTTTCCGACAACATGATTCACATACTCCTCTTATCGATATGGTGGAAGAGGAGAAACCCGTTAGAAATCCTGAGCAGGAGGAGATGGCCAGGAAAATGAAGAGTCTTGAGCAATCATTCCGTATTATGCAGGGTTGAGGGGGTCAAGTAAGCGTAGCTTCCAAGGACTTATGTTTGTTCCCAGAAGTACAATTGCCAGCGGGGTTTAAACTGCCAAAATTTGATATGTATGATGGCCATGGTGAACCGGCAGCATATCTGAGAGGATATTGCAGTAAAATGCGTGGAGCTGGAGGAAAAGATGAACTACTCATGGCTTACTTCAGCCAAAGTCTCAGTGGCTCAGCACTTGAATTTTACACCCGTCAAGATCATACCAAATGGTTCATTTGGGACGATTTAGCTCAGTCATTTGCGAACCATTTTCAATATAATCTAGAAATTATCACGGATAGGTTGTCATTAACCAAAATGGAAAAGAAGCCCGAAGAAAGTTTTCGGGAGTATGGTTTTAGGTGGAGGGAGCAAGCAGCTCGGGTAGACCCATCGATGAAGGAAGGAGAAATGGTAGACTATTTTTTGCAAGCTTTGGAGCCGACATACTATGGGCATCTGGTATCTGCAATCGGAAAAACCTTCTATGAGGTAGTAAATATGGGAAGCTTTGTTGAAAAATGATTGAAAACAAATAAAATCATGAGCTATTCAGCCATCAAAGCTACAAATCAAGCAATCCAGACGGGAACAGGTGGAGCGATTGGGAAGAAAAAGAAAGAAGAAGTGGCAGTTATAGAAGGAAGGTCTTGGTCTCGGGGCCCCAACCCACATTACCATCAGCCTCGCCCACATCAACCCTACCTACCAACACCATATAGCCAATTCAAAATTTGCCTCCGCCAAAGAGCAAGAAAGATGTGATGAGTTTGCTAGGCAGATTGAATTATATTAGCAGATTTATTGTCCAATTGACGTCAACTTGTGAGCCTATTTTTAAACTATTGAAGAAAGATGCTGCAGTAAAATGGACTGAGGAATGTTAAGATGCATTTGATAAAATCAAGGAATATCTGGCCAATCCGCCTGTGTTGGTTCCTCCAGAACCAGGAAGGCCCTTTATCCTTTATTTGACTGTGTTGGATAATTCTTTCGGCTGTGTACTGGGGATGCATGATGAAACGGGAAAGAAGGAGCAAGAAATATACTACCTCAGTAAGAAATTTACATCTTACGAGGTAAAATATACTCGGTTGGAAAGGACATGTTGTGCCTTAACATGTGTTGCACAGAAGTTGAAACATTACCTATCGGCTTACACCACTTATCTTATATCTCGTTTGGATCCACTGAAGTACATCTTCCAGAAGCCTATGCCCAAAGGAAGGCTCGCTAAATGGTAAATTCTTCTTACAGAGTTTGATATCATTTATGTAACTCGCACTGCGATGAAAGCACAAGCAGTTGCTGATCACTTAGCAAAAAATCCAGTCAATGATGAGTATGAACCACTGAAAACATATTTTCCTGATGAGGAGACGATGAATATTAAAGAATTGGAACAAGACGAAAAGTCGGGATGGAAGTTATACTTTGATGGGGCTGTCAATAGCAAAGGAGTTGGAATTGGAGCAGTGCTCATTTCAGTAACGGGCGAGCATCATTCGATTAGCGCTCAGCTCCGCTTTTTCTGTACTAAAAATATTGCCGAATATAAAGCGTGTATATTGGGATTAAGAATGGCAATAGACATGGGTCTTCAAGAGATTTTGGTCATGGGTGACTCGGATCTTTTGATACATCAAATTCAAGGTGAATGGGAGACAAATGATTTGAAGCTTATACCGTACCGACAATGTCTACATGAACTATGTCAGCGGTTTCAATCCATAGAATTTAAGCATATTCCAAGAATGCACAATGAAGTTGCAGATGCTCTGACCACATTGTTGTCCATGTTACACCATCCGGATAAAGCTTATGTGGATCCATTACAAATCCAAGTTCATGACCAGAATGTTTATTGTTTTACGGTAGAAGAGGAACTTGATGGTGAACCATGGTTCCATGATATCAAAGAATATTTGAGAATGGGGGTGTACCCGGTGCAAGCTATGGGAGATCAAAAAAGAGCCATAAGACGACTGGCAAGTGGATTATTCTTCAGCGGAGGGATTGTATACAAGAGAACCCCAGATTTGGGTTTACTAAGATGTATAGATGCACAACAGGCTACTACAATCATGGCTGAGATACATGCAAGAGCATGTGGACCCCACATGAGTGGATATGGTTTAGCAAAGAAAATACTAAGGGCTGGATATTATTGGCTCACTATGGAGCGAGATTGTATCGGATATGTACGAAAATGCCATTAATGCCAGATACACGGGTACTTGATTCATTCGCCACCATATGAATTGCATACGATGTCAGCGCCATGGCCTTTTGTCACTTGGGGCATGTATGTCATCGATCCAATAGAACCCGGAGCATCTAATGAGCACGGGTTTATTCTGGTAGCCATTGATTATTTTACCAAATGGGTGGAGGCGAAGACATTAAAAGCAGTAACAAAGAAGGCAGTGGTGGATTTTGTACACACAAACATCATTTGCTGCTTCGGAATTCCAAAGGTGATTATTACAGATAATGGAGCCAATCTTAACAGTCATCGCATGGCGGAAACATGTCAAAAATTTAAAATTGTGCATCGCAATTCTACACCTCGGCCTAAAGCAAATGGAGCAGTTGAAGCTGCAAATAAGAATATTAAGAAAATCCTTCGGAAAATGGTAGAAGAGTCGAGGCAATGGCATGAAAAATTACCCTTTTCTTTATTGGGTTACCACACTACTTTGCGTACTTCAATTGGTGCAACTACTTACTCATTAGTGTATGGAACGGAGGCAGTGATACCTGCAGAAATTGAAATATCCTCCCTTCAAATTATTGCGGAGGCTAAAATTGATGATGATGAATGGGTAAAAACCTAGTTAGAGCAATTAAGCTTGATTGACGAGAAAAGATTGGCAGCAATGTGTCACGGACAGCTGTATCAACAGAGGATGGCCAAAGCATATAACAAGAAAGTACGTCCACAAAAATTTGAGGTTGGACAATTGGTGTTCAGACGTATTTTACCACATTGGGCAGAAACAAAAGGAAAGTTTGCGCCTAATTGGCAGGGACCATTTGTGGTATCCCGGGTGTTGTCCAACAGAGCTTTATATTTGACAGATGTAGAAGGGAAATGTGTGGAGACTGCCACTAACTCTGATGGAGTCAAGGGATATTACATATGATTTCTTTCATGTATATAATTGTATTTGTCATATTTTGGAAATTGAAATGATGAAGGCATTTTATTTCTCTATCCAAACACTTCCCATTGCTATCCCTTTGAGCCTTATTATATTATTCTTTCATACCCCTCTCTCGGAATCAATGATGAAGTCAAAAATGAATGATGAAATGAAAAAAAAAAGAAAAAAAAGAAAAAAAAAGAAGAAAAGTTGGAAAAAAAGAAAGTTGAAAAAAAATGTGGAAAATGACAAAAGAAAGAGAACATACAAAAAAAGAAAACCGGGAAAAGTCAAATCGCAACAATGAAGCGATCTTATGATCCTGAACTACATTTGACTTGATCCCGAAAGGGTACGTAGGCAGCCTCAATGAGGTTCAGTCACGATAGAAAGAAAATCCAAGGTTTCCCAAAATTGAAAACTGGGGAAGAAGTTATGTTTATATGATTCCGAGAGTTGTAATTATTGAAACCAAGCTGGAAATTTGAGCCTTTATACCCTTCTTTCTAAACCCATCCAAAAGCCACGTTACGGTACAAAGGAAAGACCTTTTGATTAATTTCAAGGAAATGACAATGCATGTGAATGAAGAAAACATATCATGAACAATGCCCGGGAGTTTGAAGATGGATGATATAAAACAAAAAATATAAAATGAGAGAGTCTTATTGGTGAAAACCCTCACGGGCACCATAATGCTATGTGAGTTGAGAGAAATAAAATGAGAGAGTCTTATTGGTGAAAACCTTAACGGGCACTATAAAGCGACGCAAACTTGAGAGAAATAAAATGAGAGAGTCTTATTGGTGAAAACTCTAACGGGCACCATAAGACGAAGTGAGGAATGATTTTGTGAAATGAAAGCGGCAAGTCAAGTAAGGTTTGGATTGATGAAACAAGAAATAGAGTCATCAAGGATTTGGTTGGACTGATTGGATCGATGCTACAAATGTATGGCATGGTTAAAGAAATCAGCCTTCCTACCCAGATAAGTTGTGTCTTTTACTTTGAAAACATTCCAACCCTCAAAATTCAGGGTCATTGCATTTCATTTTCTTGAAGTCTGTCTATAAGACATTGCTAGTTAAAAGCTAATTACCAGCTTCTCATGTTAAATGGCACAATGATATTAGGTCCTTCAAAGGACGGGAAAAATAGAATAACATATGGCGGTCATATAGCTAAAGGGAATAAAAGAGAAGAAGAAACAAAAGGGAATTACAATGGACAAGTTGGGCTTGGAAAATTGTTGGAAAACAATTAGGAAGTATAGCAAAGCAGTACAAAGCAAGATGAGGCAAATGCTAGAGTGGAAGCAAGGCCAACAAGAATGTGAGTTCCTAACCTTCATTTTTATACTAACAAGTTGTTCACTGATTAAAACAAGGACTAATGATTCAAATTCTTACTAATCACTTTAAAGTGAATGTGACCAATGTGGACACAAAAAGGAGCACAAGTTTGGCAAACACAGGCACCCACCTGGAAAATAAGGGAAAACAATCAAAAGGAAAGAACCAATGGAGGAAAGAATCCACAATGAAAGGATCAGTAATCAGGTACCCACCTGAATAATAAGGGAAGTATTACCTTATATTTTAAAAGTTTAAAATGTTACACCCAGTTATCAAACTGGGGCAGAAAATTTTCTTTATTTTCTTTAATTTTTGCAATCAGGCGCCCACCTGGATAACAAGAAAAAATTTTCTTTAATATTTTGCAATCAGGCGCCCACCTGGATAACAAGAGAATAATCTTTTTTAATTTTTTCAATCAGGTACCCACCTGGATAACAAGGGAATATTTTTCTTTAATTTTTTGCAATCAGGGGCCCACATGGATAACAAGGGAATACTTTTCTTTAATTTTTGCAATCATGCGCCCACCTAGATTATAAGGGAATATTTTTCTTTAATTTTTGCAATCAGGCGCCCACTTGGATAACAAGAGAATATTTTTCTTTAATTTATGCAGTCAGGCGCCCACCTGAATAACAAGGGAATACTTTTCTTTTATTTTTGCAATAAGGCGCCCACCTGGATAAAAATGGAATATTTTTCTTTTAATTTTAGCAATCAGGCGCCCACCTGGATAACAAGAGAATATTTTTCTTTTAATTTTTGCAATCAGGCGCCCACCTGGATAACAAGGGAATATTTTTCTTTAATTTTTACAATAAGGCGCCCACCTGGATAACAAGGGAATATTTTTCTTTAATTTTTTGCAATCAGGCGCCCACCTAGATAACAAAGAAATATTTTTCTTTAATTTTTGCAATCAGGCGGCCACCTGGATAACAAGGAAATATTTTTCTTTAATTTTTTGCAATCAGGCGCCCACCTGGATAGCAAGGGAATATTTTTCTTTAATTCTTTGCAATCAGGCGCCCATCTGGATAACAAGGGAATATTTTTCTTTAATATTTTTTTACAATCAGGCGCCCATCTGGATAACAAGGGAATATTTTTCTTTAATATTGTTTGCAATCAGGCGACCACCTGGATAACAAGAGAATATTTTTCTTTAATTTTTTGCAATCAGGCGCCCACCTGGATAACAAGGAAATATATTTCAAAGTTTTGCAAGCACTTAAAGAACAAGGGAATATTTTTTAAAGCAGAATATATTTGAAGCAAGTTGCAAGAAAAAAGGTTTCTCAAAGAATGGAAGATGCAAATGGAAAAACAAGAATCAAGTAGAAGATATAGATAGGATTTTGTAAAACATAAAACTTAGTTTAGCTTTTTTTTTCTTTTTACCATGGTGTAATAAGGAGATTAGCAGGCAATAATGAAAAGTAGCGGCAGTAGAGCCACAGCTTTTTGGTTGTTTCAACTACCAGACATTCTCGAACTACACTAACCTGATTCCTGTATAGCCCAAGATATGTAATCAATCCTTAAAGCTGGATGCGGTCAAAACTTACAAAAATGTTTCACACGGAATATGCGAGTGAGCAAAAATCCCTCATTACTGCTCATTTGTCTTTGCACTGAAACTCTTCGTGTTCCCGAGCAAAGAGGGGTAACTGTGAGCACGTGATTTTTGCACCAAGCAATTAATTCCAAAATAAAATATAAAAACAATTTTTGATTGAAATTGGTTGATTATTATATAGAAAATATTGGTGTGTGTATTAGTTTTTGAAATAAGATGAGGAAATTGGAACAAAAATATAAAATGCAGTTAATATGAAAATACAAAAAACAAAAAAAATTGGAAAAAATATAAGGAGAATACTGAGAGGAAAGGTACACCAGAAATAATACTAATAGGTACAAAATACAAGGAATATATAGAAATTAATAAAATATGTACAATTTAAAAAAATATAAAACAAGATAAAATACAAAAAAATACAAAATACAAAGTATTTTGGGCGAAATTCACAAATGTTAGCCCAAATCAACACCCAAACAGACGTGACCCAAATTAAATTTAACCGGCATGCCCTATAGAAACCAAATAAGATACAAGATCTGGACCGTTGACGATTTGAAACAAACGGGCCAAAGTGAACGGTTGTCTTGAAATGAAACAACACCGTTATTTAAAGCAATCAGGGACATCCATTTAATTGATCTAACGGATATAAACAGCGTCTCATTTAAGCCAAACGACACCGTCTAGTTGAAGCTATCATAGCCGTTCAATTAATTAATCTGACGGACAAGAAGAGAATTTCATTAAAACCAAACGGTGCCGTTTAGTGGCTGATTTAATCCTGGCCACTCATCTCGTCTAATCTAATAGGTGAAAATGAATGATACATGTTCAATATATATCAATGCCCTCCATTCATAATCTCTCATTATACACTTACCCTCTCAGAGACAAACCCTAGCCGCCTATATTCTCATCTTCCTCCTCTCCACAGACCACCGGAAACCTACCGGTGGTCTGCCTCCGTTCACCCTCTCCGGCTCAGGCCATCCTACTTAAACCCCCTTTCTTCCAAATAGATATTTATCCTTAACCACACCCAAATATCAAACCCTTTCCCCCAATATTCTTGAAGTTCCGTCACCGGAACCCTAGCCGGCGACCACCTAAAGTATGAACCAGTCTCCCAAAATTACACCCCTAAACCACCTTAAACACCTCTTTCACCCCATCTACGCCTCGTACCTCGAATCTTGGCCTAACCCCTCGAATCTTCAAAAATGTTTCTCTGGAACCCTACTCCAGCGGACACCCAAAACCTGAAACTTTTCAAAACCCTAACCCTAGTCTCCAAACACACCTTTACCACATCTAAACTATTTTTCAAGGGTATACCTAGGAGATCTACTGAAAAGAGACCCCAGTCTCTGAAGAGGCAAGAAAATGAAGAAAAAAAGAAAAATAAGTAAAAATGAAGAAAGAAATGAAGAAAGAAAGAAAAGAAAGGAAAGGAAAAAGCTCAAAGCTAAGTATCCGAACCATCTCAGATTTTCTATGCTTCTATTTATGTGCTAATATTTGCCTAAATCTTTGCATGACCTCCTTGTGTTTGATTAGGTTTTCTTTTAGTTTTAGTTAAAACTATCATGTTAAAACATACTGATTAATTAGTTGTTTTGCTTGTCTTTGTTAAAAGAACCTATTTTCGATTAAAGGATTAATTAATCATGATTCAACCATTATCTATTATCTCTCTGAATTTTGGTTAGTTAAAATTAGTCAAAATAGGGTTATATTTGCAAATTACCTGAAAATGGCTAGTTCTGCAATATGGTTTATATGTGTGGTTTTTCTAAACTATGAACACTTAGTTTTGATAAGGCTAGGCGTGTAATTGAAATAGGCTATTGTTGTGATAACTGTGAGTATTGACTGTTGTGACCGTTTATGGCTATTTCTGAAAATGGCTAATTCTGTAAATACTACTTAGTCTTAAAATAGGTTAAAAAATAAATTACAGTTAGTGGTTACATTTTAAATACCATACTAAGACACCCTAGGTCTTAATAGACCTAAGGGCAGGTCGGGTAAAAACTGATAACTATAAGGGGTAAAAAGGGAACATGAAATGGTATTATTGAGAATAATACAGAAGTAATAAGGGTATAAGGGACAATTGGGTTTTGTTTTACTGTAAATAGATGATAATAAGGGGTAAACTAGGACAAGTTAAAAGGTAGATAGGTAATAATCCTTAGCAAGTGAGGGCAACTAAGTTATTTTCGCCCAATAGAATAATAAAGAATAACCTGGAACCTTCTAGTAGGGGTTCAAGTGCAATTTTATTCAAAACACCCTATTCTTAATTGAAATAATTGAAAAAGAGTAGGGATGGAAAATATGAATAATTAATTTAAATTTCCCTCCCAATTCACTCTATAAATAGGTGTTTCAGGCCTAAGTTTAAGAGTTCAGAAATTTAGAGATTGGGAAATTTATAGAGAAATTCGAAAATTCAGAATTATCAAAGTTCTGAAACTTATATACTGTAGTGCAACTAATATTCTACTTAGCTGATAATTCGAGTATTATTTTACGAATCTCTGTTGGTCGTTTCTCTAATGGTTTACTTTGACTTTGCTGGGTTTACAATTTGCTCGGGTTTATCTGCTGGTTTATCTGCTAGATTTTGGGATTTTGCTGTGTTGGCTCATTCCTGTTTGCTGTTGCTATATCATCATTATTGTTGATGATTTTCCTTCTTCTCCAAACCTAGAACTCATCAATTTGTTACTTGAATCAGGTACACTACTATGACCTGGAGCTGTATTTGAGTTGATGTTGAAGAAATAAAAATGATAGCCTTGTTTTAGCTAAATTAGTTGTGTATCTGTCATTTCATTATGTAGTTTAAAATGTTTATATTTTTATAATTCATTTAGGATTGGATTGTAATAAGTATTAGACTGGACAACTATACTTTAGATTTAGTAGTAATGATAGTGATATAAACGATAGGCTAAATAGACCAGGTAAAAACGATCATCTAAATCTAAGATTAAAACTGGTACAAACATAGTTAAATCGCCTGAATCTGAAACTATTATAAATTAGACATGAAGTATTAATATTTGGACGTTCTATTAATCCAGTTTTGAATCTGGATCAGTTAATGCTAAAAGTATAAGTAGCTGTTGAATTTCAAATTTTATACTGTTTAGCTTTCCTTAAGTTGATCTAGTTATAAATTTGTTTTGTGATTCTGCAATTTGACAGTAATTCAAACTTTCTTAGTTAAAACTAGAATATTGTCTTCTTTGATTAAGTAAAATGACAGAAACAATTAGTGTCGTAATAGTGATTTAAATATCGGACTCTTCCAGTTAAATAACAAAATCATCATATTAAAATTATGAATTAATTGTTGAATGTTAAAATAAGTAGTAATTAAATACAAATTGATGTTTGTAGAAACTGTTAATTGTTACATTTATCAAATATTGTTAAAATGATAATTGGTTTCTATTTAGCCTTAAGTGTGAAGAATTTGGGCCTAACTATGAAATCGGGCCCTGATCAAAATGAAATGGCAATTAAGCCTATAAACAGAAAAAGAGATGGATACTAGGCTTTAGAGACCCAGTTGTATTTGGCTGCAGTTTATTGAGCCAATCTGAAGTCCAGGCCCAGCGATAAAATATGGCCTAGACTCTTATATACAATGCTATAAAACTAATCTGATAACAGTTACATTAGGAGAAAAACCAAAAATAGAGAATGTAGTATACTTAGGATGAACCTTAATAAAAACGGAGATGAGCCTCACCAAACCATAAATGCTTAATTGTGGGGCCCTCCATAAATATTAAATGAAAAAATTATAGAAAATTAGAAAGACCGCTTAGCGAATTTCACGGTCTATCCAAAAGTTAACAAGACGTAAATACTTTAGGCACAATTTGTATAAATTATACATTCCTAATACGGATGCACATTTATGTGACCCAAATCCAAATCTCGGCGAAGTTGAAATGTACCAATGTCATAGGCGTACTGGTGCGATGTGACTCGAAGTACATTTTTGCGACGTCGCAATTCTTGTAAAAATGACAAAGTGGAACACTAATAAGACATAAAAGAGAGACATATGAAGAAATCAGGTAAAAAACAAAGACAACAGTTGAGCGACCGTGCTAGAACCACGGAATCCGGGAGTGCCTAGCACCTTCTCCCGGGTTAACAGAATTCCTTATCCAGATTTTAGATTCACAGACTGTAACAGAGTCATAATTTCCTTGGTTCGGGATTAAACCGGTGACTTGGGACACCATTATTTTCCCAAGTGGCGACTTTGAAATTTAATAAATAAATACCGTTCCGACTGTCCTTTAAGTGGAAAAACTCCTTCCCTTTTGGTTATTATATCCCTTTCTCGGGGTGCAGTAAAATCAAAATAGGAATTGTGCGAACGCACATATGACGAGGTAAAAAAGGAGGTGTGACAATAGACATTGGAACCCCATAGTCGGACAATCTCCAAGACAAAGATCCCTGCCAGCCGCTCCGAAGAATAGGTAGTACATACCGGAATGAAGTGCTCGGACTTGGTCGGCTTGTCCACAATCACCCAAATCGAATCGAACTTCTTCAAAGTCCGAGGGAGACCACTCACAAAATCTATAGTAATCCTTTCCCACTTCCACTTGGAAATAATCATTCACTGGAGTACACCACCTGGCCTCTGATGCTCATACTTTACCTGCTGACAGTTGAGACACAAAGCTACAAACCCTACTATATCATTTTTCATCCTTCTCCACCAGTAGTGATGTCTCAAATCCTGATACATCTTAGCGGCTCCTAGATGGATGGAATACCGAGAGCCGTGGGCCTCATCCAACATCCTCTCCTGAAGCCCATCCATATTAGGCACACAGATCCGGCCATGCATCCTCAATACACCATCATAATCAATAGTCACATCCCTGGCATCATCATGCTGAACCATGTCCTTAAGGATAAGCAAATGTGGATCATCATAATGGTGCTCTCTGATGCTATCTTATAAGAAAGACCGAGAAACCACACAAGTTAACACCCGACTGGGCTCCTAAATATCTAGTCTCACCAATCGATTGGCCAAAGCCTTAACATTAGCTGCAAAGGGCTTCTCCCAAACTGGAATGTACGCCAAGCTCACCATACTAACTGCCTTGTGGCTCAAAGCATCAACCACTATATTGGCCTTCCCTGGGTGATACAGACTGGTGATATCATAGTCCTTATGCAACTCTAGCCATCTCCGCTGCCTCAAATTAAGGTCCTTCTGCTTGAACAGATGCTGAAGACTACGATGATCGGTGAATACCTCACAAGATACACCAAACAAGTAGTGCCTCCAAATCTTCAAAGTATGAACTATAGCAGCCAACTCCAAATCATGTACATGATAGTTCTTCTCGTGGGGCTTCAACTAACAAGAAGCATAAGAAATAACTCTACCCTCTTGCATCAATACCCATCTGATACCAACTCTTGATGCATCACAATATATGGTATAAGAACCTGTGTCTGAGGGC
The DNA here is from genome assembly GCA_032618575.1 of Nicotiana noctiflora. NCBI lineage: Eukaryota > Viridiplantae > Streptophyta > Magnoliopsida > Solanales > Solanaceae > Nicotiana > Nicotiana noctiflora. The sequence goes on from JASVEL010002200.1 coordinate 145,626, forward strand.
AAAACCAATACTGGAGCCGTGGTCAAAGTTGTCTTGAGCTTCTGAAAGCTCTCCTCGCATTCATCCAACCACATAAATATGTCACGACCCAGATTTCCCACCATTAGGAGTCGTGATGGTGCATACTGTTGGAGCTAGGAAAGCCAAACACTTAACCTTTTCAAAAACAACACAATGGTAATAACAATAATAAACCTTTAAATGAAGCGGAAGTCTTATATAACATAAGTAAATGAAAACCCAAAATATAGAAGTTAATATTTCACCACCCAAGACTGGAGTCGTGATCTCACAAACTACTAACGAATACTACAACAAGTTTGAATAGAAAGAAAATACACAGCGTCTGTCTCGATACAATGAAAATAAACAGAAGATATAGAAAGGGACTCCGGCCTGCGAACGCCACCTAGGCTACCTCGTAGTCCCTGGATTGAAGTTAGCTCCCACTCGACGTGCTACTGTTGTGGTCCAAAAGCTACTTTGGTACTATGACCTGTGCAAAAAACACAAAAGCGTAACATCAGCACAACCGACCCCATGTGCTGGTAAGTGCCTGGCCTAACCCCGACGAAGTAGTGACGAGGCTAGACAGGGCTACCAAATCAACCTTTGCGATCCAATAAATATATATATATATATATATATATATATATATATATATATATATATATATATATATATATGTAATACATTTATAAGGAAATACTAAAACTAAACTGTTAACAGGGAAGGGAAACATGCTATGGGGGAGTACAAACTGGATAAAGAAATCATAGACTTAAATAAGAAACACGACACAACCACAGTTAACAAAAACACGAAAACTAACAGTTGCACGGCATCAACCTTTGTGCTTTTACTCTCATCCTCACCCAAAACAATCAAATAAAATGCACGGCATCACCCTTCGTGCTTTCATCTCATAACTCTCATTTCATGGCACGGAATGATCCTTCGTGCAATTATAAACAAATCGGAGCACGAAATGTCCCTTCATGCATAAATAATCAATAATGCCATCGAATGACCCTTCGTGCATAATATAATCAACAATGGAATGGCATGACCCTTCATACATCATCACTCTTCCTCACCCAAACAACAATCACAACCAAATGGGCGATGGAAATAAATAATAACAAGAAATGTCCTGGCAAGGGAAAACATAATTAAACAGCTAATTCCCCGTAAGGGAGCAATATCAGCAACTTACACATCCCGGTAAGGGATTTAATCACATATTTACTGATTCTTTCATTTCTTACTCAATAGTATTTAATCGTTTGAGCCAACGCTCCAAGGAATCCACAAATTCACAATTTATCCTCAACTCTTCACATTATGTAGAAGTCACTATTTAATTTGGAAGAGTCATAAAATATACCAAAAGAAGTAACAACAAAGACCCAGGGTCATACTAGACACCGACGTATAGATACTCGTCACATGCCTATATACCTAGATACTCGCCATGTACCTATACACCGTACTCGATCATTTAGCAGATAGAAATTAATAATACTCTAATCATATTCCCTCAAGCTAGAGTTAGATCAAACACTTACCTCGGTCCAAAAAATAGCAATCAACTCGCCAATACCGCCTTTCCTCTAAAATCCGACTCTGAAATAATGATATTTAGGCACAATTAATTCAATTATATCAATTAGGGATCAACAACATAATCCCATAACCTAGAAATGAGTTTTCTAGCATTCTTCCAAGAATACCAAAATTTGACACCGGGCCCACATGGTCCAAACACGAGGCTCGAACCAAAACCTAGTCACCCATAACCCCACGAGTTCAAATATATAATTTGTTGTAAGATTTGACTCCAAATTGAGGTTGAATCACCCAAAAATCCCAAAACCCTAACTCTACTTAAAACCCTTAATGTTTGAATTCATGAGTTAGGGCTAGGAAATTAGTGATTAGTTGAAGAAATTAAGAGGGAATGAAGTTAGGAACACTTACCTAAGAAGCTATGGAGAAAAAAGCTCTTCAAAATCGCCTACGGAGTGTTAGAGAGTGGAGCGCATGATAAAAGTGAAGGAAATCCCGTGGGTACTATTTTGTTTTTAGACAATAAAATAACTGGGTAAAAATGCTATATGCGATCGCGGGAAAAAGAGTGCGACCGCATAGAGTAGAGGGGACAATGCTCTGCAATCACAGAGAGTTAATTGTGAATGCATAGAAAGAATGAAAATGGGGCTGGACTTTGCACTATGCGATCGCAGAGGGAGAATGCGATCGCATAGAAGGACTTCTGAACTCTGCAGCTTGCTCTATGCGATCGTGGCCTATCTATGCGATCGCATAGAAGGAAATACCTGGGCACTGACATCAGAAAATCTGCAACATTCTCTAATGCCAAAAACACCCCGAACCACCTCTGAAACACTCTCGAGCCCTCGTGGGTCCTAACCAAACACATATACTAACTCAATAACATCCCACGAACTTACTCGAGCGATCAAATCGATAAAACAACATCAAAATCAATGAATCAAGCCTCAAAATCATCATTTTTATTTCAAACTTCTTAAATCCCTAAAGTTAGATAATTAGGTCCGAAACACGTCAAACGGCGTCCGATTTCGACCAAACTTCACAGAAAGTAATTAACGCATAATTAAGACATGTACCAGGCGTCGGAACCAAAATACGAACCCGATACCCTAGAATTCAATAAATTTTCTTTTCCATTTTCCTTAATAATTTTAGAAAAACAATTTAACAGAAAATTTCTTTTACTCGGGTTCTAGACCTTGGATGTTGACTCCGATCATATGCCCGAGTCCCATATTTTTCTACGGACCCTCCAGGACTATCAAATTACGGATCCGTGTCCGTTTACCAAAAATATTGACAAAAGTCAACTTTAAACATATTAATATCAAAATTCTTCAAATGTTTCACAAATTTCACATATTTCAACATAAAAGCTTCCCTGGCTACGTGCCCAGACTGCACATGCAAATTGAGAAAACTATAAGTGAGGTTTTTAAGGCCTCAGAAGTGCGTAATAAGGGAGAAATACGATGGTGACCCTTGGGTCGTAATATTCTCCACCTCTAAAACAACTATCATCCTCGAACGGACAAAAGAAAGAAGTACCTGAGTGAGGAAATAGATGAGGGTAACGGACACGCATATTACACTCAGACTCAGACTCCCAGGTCGATGCCTCAAGAGGATGATATCTCCACTGGACACGCACTGAAGGAAAACTCTTCGACCTCAACTGTCGAACCTGCCAGTCAAGAATAACAACCGGCTCCTCCTCGTAAGACGGATCCTTGTCTTACTAGACAGTGCTAAAATCTAACACATGGGTCGGATCTCTGTGACACCTCTGAAGCATAGACACATGAAACACTGGATGCACGTCTGACAAGCTAGGTGGCAAGGCAAGTCTATAAGCCACCTGTCCCATACAATCAATAATTTCAAATGGGACATTGAACCTAAGGCTAAGCTTTCCCTTCTTCCCAAATCTCATCACGCCCTTCATAGGCGATACACGGAGCAATACTCGCTTACCAACCATGAAAGATACATCTCGAACCTTGCAATCCACATAACTATTTTTCCGCGACTGAGCCGAGTGAAGCCTATCCTGAATGATCTTGACCTTATCCAAGGCCTCCTGGACTAAATGTATACCCAATTACCGAGCGTCTCCCGGCTCAAACCATTCGATTGGAGACCGATATCTCCTACCATACAACGCCTCATATGGAGCCATCTGCATGCTGGATTGGTAGCTGTTGCTGTAGGCGAACTCTGCTAAAGGCAAAAACTTTTCCCAAGAGCCTCCAAAGTCAATAACAAAGGCTCATAGCGTATCCTCCAATATATGAATAGTCCTCTCGGACTGACCGTCTGTCTAAGGATGGAATGTTGTACTCAACTGAACCCGGGTGCCCTACTCCTGCTGAACTGCTCTCCAAAAGCACGAGGTAAACTGCGTACCTTGGTCTAAAATGATAGATGTCGTCATCCATGAAGGTGAGCAATCTCTCGGATGTAGATCTCAACTAATCTCTCCGATGAATAGGTGGTGGCAACAAGAATGAAATGTGCTGACTTGGTCAGCCTATCAACAATGACCCAAATAGCATCAAACTTCTTCCGAGTCACCGAAAGTTCAGTAGCAAAATCCATGGTAATCCTCTCCCACTTCCACTCGGGAAGCTTAATACTCTGAAATACACCACCAGGCCTCTGATGCTTATACTGACCTGCTGACAATTCAAATACCGAGCCACATATGCAACAATTCTTTCTTCATCCTATGCAACCAATAATGCTGCCGCAAGTCCTGATACATTTTCGCAGTGCCGGGTGAATAAAATACCGAGAACATGGGCCTCCGCTAAGATTAACTTTTGAATCCCATCGAAATTGGGCACACAAATTCTCCCCTGCAACCTCAAAACACAATCATCATCTAACGTCACTGTCGTGGCACCTCCATGCTGCATCGTGTCTCTCAGGACACACAAATGAGGATCATCAAACTGCCGATCATAGATACACTCCAATAATAAAGAACGAGCGGTCATGCAAGCTAATACTCAGCTAGGATCAGAAATGTCCAACCGTACAAACCAATTGGCCAAGGCCTGAATATCCAAAGCAAGTGGTTTCTCGCTGACCGGAACATAAGTAAGACCACCTATGCTGGCTGACTTCCTACTCAATGCATCTGCCACCAAATTGGCTCTCCCCGGGTGGTATAAAATAGTAATATCATAATCCTTCAATAACTCCAACCACCTCTAGTGCCTCAAGTTCAACTCCTTCTGCTTGAACAAATATTGCAGACTCTTGTGATCAGTGTACACCTCACACATCACACCATACAAGTAATGCCTCCAAATCATCAAAGCATGAACAATGACTGCCAACTCTAAATTATGGACTGGATAATCCTTCTCGTGGATCTTCAACTGCCTCGAAGCATAAGCAATGACATTGCCATCCTGCATCAATATTGCACCAAGCCCAATACGAGAAGCATCACAATAAATTGCATAAGGCCCTGAACTTATGGGAAAAACTAATATCGATGTCGTAGTCAAAGTTGTCTTAAGCTTCTGAAAGCTCTCCTCACACTCGTCTGACCACCTGAACTAGGCACCCTTCTGGGTCAATCTGGTCATCGGGGCTGCTATAGATGAAAACCCTTCCACGAACCGACAGTAATAACCTGCTAACCCCAAGAAACTCTGAATCGTAATTGATAAAGATGGTCGAGGCCAATTCTTGACTGCCTCAATCTTTTTCGGGTCAACATGAATACCCTCTACTAATACTCATAACCTAGAAACGCAACTGAACTCAACCACAACTCACACTTTGAGAACTTAGCATACAACTAACTATCCTTTAGAGTCTGAAGAACCACTCTGAGGTGCTGCTCATACTCCTCCTGACTGCGGGAGTACACAAGAATATCATCAATAAAGGCTATCACGAACAAGTCTAGATAAGTCCTAAACACTCCATTCATCAACTCTATAAATGTTACTAGGGCATTTGGTCAACCCAAATGACATGACCAAAAACTCATAATGCCCGTACCGAGTGTGAAATACTGTCTTAGGGACATCAGACGCCCTAATCCTCAGCTGATGGTAGCCAGATCTCAGGTCTATCCTTGAAAACACCTCCGTACCTAGTAGCTGGTCAAACAAATCATCAATCCTCGGTAGTGGATATTTTTTCTTTATCGTCACCTTGTTCAACTTCCCGTAATCAATGCACATCCTCATCAATCCATCCTTTTTCTTCACAAATAGCACCGCGCACCCCAAGGAGAAACACTAGTCTTGATAAAACCCTTCTCTAGCAAGTCTTGCAACTGGTCCTTTAACTCCTTCAACTCAGGTGGGGCCATACGATATGCAAGGATAGAAATGGGCAGCATGCCCAGGGCCAGATCAGTATAGAAATCAGTATCCCTATCGGGCGGTATACCCGGCAGGTCTGAAGGGAAAACCTTGGGGAACTACCGAATAATACAAACTGAGTCAATAGAAGGAACCTTTGAGCTGAAATCACAAACATATGCCAAATAAGCTAAGCACCCCTTCTCGACCATGCGTCGAGACTTAACATATGAAATAACATTACAGGTGGCATATCCTGGGGTTCTTCCCCTCTCCAATCTGGGAAAATCTGGTAAAGCCAAGGTCACAGTCTTGGCGTGACAATCCAAGATAGCATGATACGGGGACAACCAATCCATCCCCAGTATAACATCAAAATCTACCATATCTAGAAGCAATAAATCAACACGGGTCTCAAGACCCTCAAATACTACTACACAAGAACGATGAACTCGGTCGACCACTATAGAACCACCCACTGGTGTAGATACATATACAAGAATACCCAAGGTATCACTAGGCATAGCCAAGTAGGGTGAAAATAAGATGACACATATGAATACATAGACCCAGGGTCAAATAACACTGAAGCATCCCTGTCATAGACTAGAATAGTACCTATTATAACATCATCGGAAGACTCAGCCTATAGCCTAGCTGGAAAAGCATAACACTGGGGCTGGGCCTCACATCCCTAAACCATGTCTCTAGGATGATCAACTACTGGCCGACCTCTACCTCTGTCGGTCTGAGTTCCACCTCTACCTTCCCTACCTCCACCTCTATGATCCCTACCCCCCGCCTCTGGCTGGGCGAGCTGTGGATAACCCGATGCTTGAATTATGGGGCAAGGACCCTGCTGCTGAGAGCTGCCCAAGGCTCGAGGGCAAAACCTGACAATGTGACCGGGGTCACCACAACCATAACAAGACCTCGACTGCTGCAATTGCTGGCCCTGTCAACCTGAATGTCCTCCCCAGAAGCTCTAAAGAGGGGGTGCACTGATAGGATGTTGATCTGTAGTACTGCTGAGAACCACCGCTACCTGGAGTACCATGAGAAATCTAAAGCGCCGACTGAAAGGGCCTCGGTAAATTACCTCTACCATAGGAATCCCTACCTCCAAACAAGATACCACTGGACTTACCAGAATGACGAGGCCTCTTGTCCAACATCTGACCACCTCCCTATGCAAGGGCCATCTCAACCCTGCGGGCCGCATTGACCTCCTCTTGAAAGGAAATATCACCACCAACTCTCATAGCCATCTGGAGATGAATCGACTGAATTAATCCATCAATAAATATCTGGACCCTCTCTCGCTCTGTGGGGAGTATCACAATAGCGTGGTGCGCCAAGTCAACAAATCAGGTTTCATACTGTGTAACTGTCATGGAAACCTGATGGAGGCGCTCAAAATGCATGTGAAGTGCCTCCCGCTGAGTGATTAGGAGAAACTTATCTAAAAATAACTCCGCGAACTGATCCCATGTTAAAGCTGGAGACCTTGCTTGTCTAGATAGGTAAACATTTCTCCACCAAGTCTTGGCAGATCCTGTAAGTCGGAAGGTGGCAAAATCGACCCTATTGGTCTCCACTATACCCATGGTCCTGAGAATCCCATGACAGCTGAATAGAAAATCCTGTGGATCCTCTGATAAAGCACCACTAAATGTGGTGGCAAAGAGCTTGGAGAACTGATTAAAACTCCACAAAGCATCCAAAGACATAGCTGCTCCATCGCCGGCCTGAGCTGTAATACATGGCTAAGCTGTCACAATTGGCTGAACCACTGGGACATGAGTCTGGGGAGCTACCTGCTCCGGACTACGTATAGAAGAAGTCTGAACCCCTCCCCTAGCCTGAGAAGTGGCTAGTACTACTGGTAGCAAACCCGCTCTAGTGATACTCTCCATAAAGCCTGCCAATCTTACTAAAGCGTCCTGAAGATCTGGGGTGACCATGACACCTCCTGGGACCTGAGCTGGGCCCACTGGAGCTGTTAAAGGTTGGAACCTCCTCATCGTAGTCATTATGAGGCTCCACCTCTGGAACTACTACCCGGGGCTGAGCTCTGCACTTGCCTCAACCTCAGGCACGACCTCGGTCTCTGCCCCTCGCAAGAGCTGCTGCTAGGGGCTCGGGCTGCTGCACGGTAGAAGAGGAAGCACATGGCGCCATCTACAAAAGAACAGAGTAGAAAGACAATCAATATTTGAGAAACAGTATCACACAACAAGAAAGAACAATAGTGAAACTTTTCTTAACTCTGTAGCCTCTGGGATAAATACAGACGTCTCCGTACCGATCCCTCAGACTCTACCAAGTTTGTCTGTGAGTAGCGAGACCTATGCAACCTAAAGCTCTGATACCAACTTGTCCCGACCCGTATTTCTCACCGACGAGAGTCGTGATGGAGCCTACTGTTGGAGCTAGGCAAGCTAAACACTTAAACCTTTTGAAAAACAACACAATAATAAACCTTTACGTGAAAGCGAAAATCTTTTATAACATAAGTAAATGAAAATCCAAAATGCGGAAGTTAATATTTCACCACCCAAGGCTAGAGTCGCTATCTCACAACTACTAAAAAATACTACAACAAGCCTGAATAGAAAGAAAATACACAACGTCTGTCTCGATATAATGAAAATAAACAGAACATATAGAAAGGAACTCTGTCCTACGAACGCCAGCTAGGCTACCTCGTAGTCTCTGGACTAAAGTTAGCTCTGACTCGACATGCTACTATTGTGGTCCAAAAGCTTCTCAGGTACTGTGATCTAAACAAAAAACACAGAAGCATAGAATCAGAACAACCGACCCCATGTGCTGGTAAGTGCCTCGCCTAACCCCAGTGAAGTAGTGACGCAAACTGGCCAGACAACCGTCACACACATATATATACACATAAATATATACATACACACACATATATATATACACACACACACACATATATATATATATATATATATATATATATATATATATATATATATATATATATATATATATATATATATATATATATATATATATATATATATATATATATGCGTACAATTAACCCAACAAATACCAAAAACTAAACGGTTAACAGGGAAGGGAAACATGCTATGGGTGAGTACAGACCGCATAAAGAAATCATCAACTTAAATAAGAAATAGGACACAACCATAGTTAACAAAATCAGGAAAACCAATAGTTGCACGACATCAACCTTCGTGCTTTTACTCTCATCCTCACCCAAAGCAATCAAATAAAATGCACGGCATCACCCTTTGTGTTTTCCCTCTCATAACTCATATTTCATGGCAGTGAATGATCCTTCATGCAATTATAAACTAATCAAAGCATGGAATGTCCCTTCGTACATAAATAATCAACAATGGCACGAAATGACCTTTCGTGCATAATATAATCAACAATGGCACGGAATGACCCTTCATGCATAATATAATCAACAATGGCACAAAATGACCCTTCGTGCATAATATAATTAACAATGGCACGGCATGACCTTTCGTGCATCATCACTCTTCCTCACCCAGACAACAATCACAACTAAACGGGCGAGGGAAATAAATAATAACAAAAAATGTCCCGGCAAGGGAAAAACATAATTAAACAATTAATTTCTAACAGGGGAGCAATAACAACAACTTACACATCCCGGTAAGGGATTTAATCACATCTTTACTGATTCTGTCATTTCTTACTCAGTAGTATTTTATCGTTCGAGCCAATGCTCCAAGGAATCCACAAATTCACAATTTATCCTCAACTCTTCACATTATGTAGAAGTCACTAATTAATTTGAAAGAGTCCCAAAATATATCAAAAACAAGTAACAACAAAGACCCACGGTCATACCAGACACCGGTGTATAGATACTCGTCACCATGCCTATACAACATACTTGATTATTTAGCAAATAGCAATTAATAATACTCTAATCTTATTTCCTCAAGCCAGAGTTAGATCAAACACTTACCTCGATCCAAAGAATAGAAATGAGCTCTCCAGTACCGCCTTTCCTCTAAAATCCAACTTCGAAACAATGCTATTAGGCATAATTAATTCAATGATATCAATTAGGGCTCTACAACATAATCCCATAGCCTAGAAATGCGTTCTCTAGCATTCTTCCAAAAATACCAAAATTTGACATCGGGCCCACATGGTCCAAATATGAGGCTCGGACCAAAACCTAGTCACCTATAACCCTACGAGTTCAAATATATAATTTGTTTTAAGATTCGACCCCAAATTGAGGTTGAATCACCCGAAATTCCCAAAACCCCAACTCTACCCAAAACCTTTAATTCTACTTTGAACTAATGATTTAGGGCTAGGAAATTAGTAATTAGTGGAAGAAATTAAGAGGGAATGAAGTTAGGAACACTTACCTAGGAAGCTATGGAGAAAGAAGCTCTTCAAAATCGCCTATGGAGTGTTATAGAGAGGAGCTTGTGAGAAGAGTGAAGGAAATCCTGTGGGTACTGTTCTGTTTTTAGACATTAAAATAATTGGGCAAACATACTCTATGCGATCGCACGGAAAGGAGTGTGATGGCCTAGAGTAGAGGGGACAGTGCTCTGCGATCACAAAGAGTTAATTGCGAACGTATAGAAGGAAGGAAAAGGGGGCTGGACTTTGCACTATGCGATCACGGAGGGAGAATGTGATCGCATAGAAGGACTTTTGAACTCTGCACCTTGCTGTACACGATCGCGGCCTAGCCTATGCGATCGCAAAGAAGGAAATACCTAGGGACTGAGAGCAGAAAAACTGCAACATTCTCTAAGGCCAAAAACACCCTGAACTACCCCCGAAACACTCTCGAGCCCTCGGGGCTCCTAACCAAACATATACACTAACTTAATAACACCTCACGAACTTACTCGAGTGATCAAATCGCCAAAACAATATCAAAATCAATGAATCAAGCCTCAAAATCATCATTTTCGTTTCAAACTTCTTAAATCTCTAACCTTAGATAATTAGGTCCAAAACACGTCAAACAACGGCCGATTTTGACCAAACTTCATAGAATGTGCTTAAAATATATTAAGACCTGTACCGGGCGTCGGAACCAAAATACGAGATTGATACCATAGTCTTTTAATAAATTTTCATTTCCATTTTCCTTAATAATTTAAGAAAAATAATTTAATAGAAAAATTCTTTTACTCGGGTTCTAGACCTCAAATTTTGACTCCAGGCACATGCCCGAGTCCCATATATTTCTACGGACCCTCAGGGACCGTCAAATCATGGATCCGGGTCCATTTACCAAAAAGTTTAACCGAAGTCAACTTAACCATATTCATATCAAAATTCTTCAAATGTTTCACACATTTCACATATTTCAACATAAAAGCTTCCCGGCTATGTGCCCGGACTATACATGCAAATTGAGGCAACTATAAGTGAAGTTTAAAGGCCTCAAAAGTGCAGAATAAGGGAGAAATCTGGTGATGACTCTTTGGGTCGTCACATTGAGTGCCCTTCTAAGTCAACTTGGTCAAGGGCGACACAATAAAGCAAAATCCCTGAACAAACCGACGTTAATAACCTGCCAACCCAAGGAAAATACAAATATCTATGGCTGAGGTCGGTCTAGGCCAACACTGTACCGCCTCTATCTTCTTCGAGTCGACCTGAATACCCTCGATGGATACCACGTGCCTCAAGAAAGCTACTGAGCTGAGCCAAAACTCATACTTGGAGAACTTTGCATAAAGCTTCTCCTCTTTCAATCTCTACAATACAACTCACAAATGTTGCGCGTGCTCCTCCCGACTACGCGAGTACACAGGAATGTCATCAATAAATTTGATAACAAATGAATCCAGATATGACCAATATACACTGTTCATCTAATGCATGACGATGTTGGGGCATTTGTCAGTCCAAAGGACATAACAAGAAACTCATAGTGCCCATATCTAGTCTTGAAAGTAGTCTTCATAATGTCTAAATCTCTGATCTTCAACTGGTGATAGCCTGAATGGAGATCAATCTTGGAGAATACCCTCGCCTCCTGAAGCTGGTCAAACAAATCATCAATGCAAGGCAGGGGATACTTGTTCTTGACTGCTACTTTGTTCAATTGCGTGTAGTCAATGCACATTCTCATTCTACCATCTTTCTTTCTAGGTCAATTTTTAGCACCATATGACCTTGTTTCCCCGTCTTTTTATTAAATTTAGAAATTATTTCCTATATTATAACTGCATTATCAACAGCTCTTCTATTCCTCATAAAGCTAGCTTGAAAGGGGCTTTTAGGAGATCCAAGTTAGCTTTAGTTTATTGGAAAGAATTTTTGTAATAATTTTACAGACTGTGTTACAAAGACCAATTGGCCAATTTTTTTTAACATATTGGAATTAGTAATTTTAGGAATAAGTCATAGGTAGGTCTTGTTGATTTCACTTGGAACAGTTTGAGTATTAAAGTTGTTGTGACAAAGTTTAATTACCGATTGACCTATAATTTTCCCATATTTCTGAAAGAAGAAAGGATGTAGTCCATCTGGTCCAGGGGCTTTAAGGGGTTTGAATGAAAATAAAGTCCTTTTTATTTTACTATCTAGTAAGGGGGCATCTAAAGATTTTAAGTCAAATTTTTGTGTTGAGAAGATGCAACCTATGGGATTTTCCTACTTATTAGAAGAGTTGGCAGTTTTGAAGGAATTTACAAAGTAGTTTAGCACATGAGATATAGTTTGGACATGGTCATTGATCCAATTACCATTGTCATCATTAAAGAAATTTATTTTGTTTCTTCTCTTCCTATTAGTAGTAGTATGTGGAAATTTTTTGAGCTAGTGTCACCCTCATTTAGCCAAGTAATCCTTGATCTTAGTTTCCAGTAGTCTTCCTCGATCTTTAGGATATCGTTATAATCCCTAGTTAAGTCAAAGGAGCTAGTGGTTATTTGGAGGAATTCTGGAGCCCTTGTAATTTAGCCAACAGTCTCTTCTTTTTTCCTATTATATTACCAAAGGTATTGGTCCTCTAAGCCTTACTATTATTAAGGAAAATTTATCTCAGTATTTGACCGATTTTTATCAATTTTTTTTTAAAATCAGGGTGGTTACGCAAAAAGTTTTCTAATCTAAAAGGAGCATTATGATAAAGCCTATTTTTAGGGATTAGTTCTATTAGAAAAGGGTTATGGTCTGAATGTGTTTTGAGTAGATGAATTATTAAGCTTTTAGGGAAAAATTCAATCCAATAATCATTACCTATAACTTTATCCACACGTTCTATAATGACACCCTTTCTTCTATGTCTAAGGTTGGACCATGTATACTTACACCCTTGCAGACTAAATCTAGAAGGTTACAAGAGTTAATTTTGCACCAAATGAAATTTTCCTTACTGTCTTTGATAGGCCTACAACCAAATTTCTCATTTGAGGCAATTGCGTCATTAAAATCAGCACCAACAATCCAAAGACCGTTATAGGCTTTGCTAATATGTTCTAAGTTATCCCACATTATATTCCTATTGTGAACCTTAGTGCTAGCATAAATGGAAGAAAAAGCCATTTTTCGAATAGGACTAACCTCAATTGTTGCATGAATTCCTGGGTCTTACAAATAACATTATGGACACTAACAATCTCGTGATTTCACATCATTAGCATGCCACCAGACTGCCCTTCGAATGGAACTTCTATCAACTCCGTAAAGCCAAAGTCATGAAGTAATTCAGCATTGTTATCCATTTTTGTTTCAAGAAGAATAACTAGACAAGGCCTATGTGTATCAACCATTTCACTGAAATTTCTTTTGAAGTTATCATTGTTACCACCCCGTATATTCCATATAACAATATTCTTGGATGATTCATGGATTGGTTAAGGGTTGGGTTGGTTAGCTCTCCGTTCTCTCTGATCCCTCTTGGAAACACATGATTCCTTCTCAGTTATGGCACTAGGATCATGGCTCTATTGCCCAATGTTGGGTCCTGGGGGGATGGATATCCATCGAGAACTTGTAAAGTGCCAGTGGGCAACTGAATACGTGCCTCTTCTCTTGCATCTCCCTAAAGAGTAAGATCTTTATCCCCGTCTAGACTTGAGATCTCTAGGCCTCGCTCAATGACAAGGTTGATATGGTCTTCCTCCTCCTCCTCCTCCATTGCAACCTCTACTAGACCTAATACTTGGTTTTCTTGTTCCTGAGGGGGTGGTGCATGTGGTTGCATGGATGGGTAGGGCTGGTTTGGAGGAACTGCGACCTCTCATGGCAGAATAATGGGGTTCAAATAAGTGTACATATCCATTGGGAAAATTGGAATTTCCAATGGAACATTCTGATGGTGAATTAGGTTGAACTGTGGGGGCATGTTCCATTGGTGCATCATTGCATGCATCATTTGCAGGTTTAGTGAGGGCAACAGGGGTTGGTGAATGTTGTTTAACCACATTTGGTTGAGGTAATTTTTCATAGCAATTTTGATCCCTTCTGTCACTAGTTCGGCTAGGTACTGGGTATTGTGGAGTATTGCAATGTCTTCTTGTCCATTGACTAGGACATTGAATGAGATTGCATGGCCCGTTAGACCTAGTTTCATCCACGAGGCAGGTTGATAATCATGTGCTTGTAGTGGTTGTGCATAGATAATTTGAGGGTTTTCTAGAGGTGGAAGGGGTGTAATGTTCTCCATGGAATTTGATCTATGTTGTCGTAGAATTTGGATCAATCTGTTTCTCGGTCTTAATGTTGATGGAAGTCTGGGCATTTTGAGCGGTTGTTTGGGAGTTTGTGGTAGTGTTAATAGGCATGGGATCAAGGCTAATGGTAGTAGCCAATTGATTGGGTGTCAGGGGAAAGGTAGGTGATGATTTCCCATCATTTGGTTGCCCAAGATATTGGCTTACATGAATATCCTTCATAGTAGTGTTGATAAGATCTACTTCGAGTATATATGACCTTTGTCCTTTCGCTTGTGTATTCTTTGCCATTTGGCTTGCATGCCCAATGCAGTTTATGTTGTCAAATCGAAGGAAAAGATTTTGGTTTTAGATTTTGTCCAAGGATAGATTATTACCGGACAACTGGTTTTGTATCTTAAGGGGGTTAGTAGGGTTGTAATTAGCCAGGTATTTTTGTCTGTTTGAGTGTCATTTGCATGGCATGGTTTTTAATATTCTTTTATTTATTGAGGTTTTTGGCCACGTTTGAATCCAGCATGGCTGATTCCTGATAATGTGGGGACAACTGTGTTGAGGGATTAAGATTAGTACTAAGATTAATATTTATTAATTTATTATTAAGAAGAATATCAGTGGTTTCCTCCAAAACCATTTGCTCATCTTGTAGTGGAAAAAAGTGGGTTTTCATGGCCATAGGGGATTCATCAGATTTAGGCATGATTGAGGATTGTTTGGGGTGTGATCACTCGTGGCTTCTTAGGGGGAATCCTTAGGTTTATAATAAAGAAATTAATTGTTTAAAAATTTACCTGTACTAGCATTGAAGATATTTACCGATATATCTCGACTCTTAGGATGATTCATTGGATTTGTAAGGATTGGGGTTGAGCTTTTTCCCATATGGTTCCTTCATTTGCTAAAAGAAACTGTTTTCCATTCTTCATCCATTTTTTCTTTTGCTTGAGTTGATTGATCATCAACTGGGTTAATATTTTCTGGTGATTTTAGAATGTAGGTGCAATGGACCATAGTGTGACCAAATCTCCCACACTTCTTGTATAAGAAGTCTTCTCCTTCATAGTAAATGTATTGTTTATGTAGTCCAATTTAGAGAAAGGGTAGAACAGGAGCATCCAATGGGATCTCTACAAAAATCCGTGCATAACGTCCTCTTAGAGTGCAAAAATCCGTGCATAACGTCCTCTTAGAGTGCTTGATGTGCATACATCGATCTTTAGTAGTCGTCCAATGATGCTTCCAGTACTTTCTAAGATTTTAGAGTCATAAAATTTAGTTGGAAGATGTGGCAGTCTAATCCATACAACTGAAGTCGTTAATCTTTCCTTTGTAGCCACAAAGTTTGGCTTCCATTTAATTATTGAGAGGAAATGGCCATTGATGAATCAAGGTCCTTGGTTGATGGCCTTTTCCATATTTTCCTTTTTACAAAATTTTATGATGTAGTAATCTTCTCCAAGATCAATAAGGGAGGGATCTTCTGTTGGGTGCCAAAGGTCTTGCATTTTCTTTTTTAAAAATTGGTCTAACATTATTTTTCCAACCAATTTAATGATAATTGAATTTTTCCAAGACACATAAATGCATTGCATATCATCTTCTGTTAAGGCAATTGTTTGATGCCTCGTGCAATACTGTTTGATTTTTGCATGGACGATTCTTCTTCTATGGCTATATTTGTCAGATCCATGTCTAACAGAGCTAGGTTTGGGGCAAAGCTTATTGGATTAGAGGCAATTAGCATGTCCTTGAATGATGAGTTAGTCCTTGGATTGTTTGGAGTAGAGTTGTTTGAGTTAATATCATGGGGTTTTGGTGGAATTGATGATGAAGGTTCATAGGGTAGAGGATCCATGGAGAGAAGTTTGTCGAGAGAGAGAAGGCAATTCCAAACAAAGATTTATCTGTTTCAAATATGGAATTTTTACATATTTATGCCATATATCAAACCTTATTACCAATAATGTTCATAATATGTTATTTACCCGTGTTGTCCATACTTTTACTACAAATTATATACCAATCCAAAAATAGGTAGATTTTACCATTAAAAATGCGCTAAAATGAAGGCACCAAATCTGTGTGTGATTTTGTCAACAGTAAATACGAAATTTAAAATGGAAAGAGATCTCAAGTTGAAAAAATTCGTTCTTCTATATAATTTCCACCATTGTAGCCATTAAAAGCTTGAAAGCTTTGAATTCAATTGTTTGGATTGGGTGATGTTGTAAATAATTCGGAATATGTTTATGAGTATATATCTTAATTTTGAGGGGTTTTGGTGAAGATTAGACTTGGTTTTGACAGAATTTTACATTGAAACTCGTCGAAGAAAAAGAAGAAGAAGATTGTGACGACCCAAAGGGTCATCACTTATTTAATTAATCATTTTGAGCTTCTGAGGCCTTGAAAACCTCATTCTATGTTGCCTCGATTTACGTGCACGATCCGAGCATGTAGCCGAAAAGATTTTGTGATAGAAAATATGAATTCTATGAGAAATTTGGATAAAAATGATATTAATATTGATATGGTTGACTTCGGTCAATATTTTTGGTAAACGGATCCGGACCCGAGATTGGGTGGTCCCGAGAGGTCCGTAGAAAAATATGGGACTTGGACATGCGTCCGGAGTCGAATTCGAGGCCTAGAGCCCAAGTTATGAATTTTTATGTGAAATTATTTTTGATGTAATTATTAAAGGAAATAAATTAATTGACCTTGGTATTGGGCTCGTATTTTGGTTCCGACGCCCGGTACAAGTCTTAAATATTATATATGTGATTTCCTGTAAAGTTTGGTGACATTCGGATGTCGTTTGAGATGTTTTGGACCTTGAGTTCCAAGTTAAGAAGTTTTGAAAATCAAAAGTATGAAAATCATGAGCTTGAGGCTTGATTTGATTAAAACAAAGTGATATTGGCGATGTGATCGCACGAACAAGTCCATAATGTGTTTTTGAGGTTATGTACATGTTTGGTTTGGAGCCCGGGAGGCTCGGGTAAAGATTTGATAGGCCGTTGGATGAAATTCTGAATTTTTGAACTGCTGGTTTTTCACCCAGCTGTTGGCTTCACAATTGCGAAGTATTTCTCGCAATTGCGAAGGGGACAGAGTGTAAGGCAAGGCTCGCAAATGCGAACAATTCATTGCAAATGCGAAGCCCCCTTTGGCCCAGCCTTGTTCGCAAATGCGAACAATTGTTCGCATTTGCGAAGGTCCCCAATGCCTGCTTATGTTCGCAAATGCGAACAACTGTTCGCAAATGCGAACATTCCCCATACTGCCTTGGTTCGCAAATGCGAACCATTGTTCGCAAATGCGAACACTGCCTTATAAGACATGTGTTCGCAAATGCGAACATTAGTTCGCAAATGCGAACATCCCTTTGTCAGGCAGTGTTCGCAAATGCGAACTAATGTTCGCAAATGCGAACTTCCCAGCCTTAGCTTATTTTTCAAACTCTAGAAATTGGTCGGGGTTCGCAATTCCGAACCCATGTTCGCAAATGCGAACACAGAGACCTGAAAAACACGAATTTCAGTCATTTCTTCACTTCTTACAAAACCAAAACACCCATTTGCGATTCTTCAAGGATTTCTTCTTCATCAAAACGATTGTAAGTCACTTTTTACTTAATTCTTTCAATTCCTAACATCATTAAACATGTTTTTCATAAGAAATCAATGATTTTCATGGTAGAATTCTTGTTTTTGTTAGAAAATAGGGTTTTTCATAAATTGGGGAATTGGACCTCGAATTGAGGTCCGATTTTGAAATAAATTATATACATGAAATCGTGGGGGGATGGGTAACCGGATTTTGGTCCTAACCCAGAGTTCCGACCATGTGGGCCCGGGGTTGAAATTCACTATTCCGGGCAGAATGTTGTAAAAGTTGTATTTGGTCTTAAGAATTAGTTTGTTGAGTAGAATTGATGATATTAAATCAATTGTGTATAGATACGGTTGGATTGGAGCCAAGTTGAAAGAAAAAGACATTTCCACGGATTGAATTGTTCATAAGCATTCGAGGTAAGTGTTTGTTCTATCCTAGCTTGAGGGAATAGGATTATGTGTTATGTATTATGTGATCGAGTGCGGTGTATGGGTTGTGGTGACGAGCATCCATACACTGGCGTCTAGTATGACCGTGAGTCATTGGAAAATGATTATTTGAGATATATTACAGATGAATTGTTATTGTTCTCCTTTGTTGGGACTTGTTGTGAAGATAATTATTGATTGCCCTTGATGGGACGGTTTATGAATTACTGTTTTCTTTCTTTGCCCTTAACTGTGATTGTTATTTGGGTGAGGAAGAGTGATAATGCACGAAGGGTGATGCCATGCCATGTTTATTTATTTATGCACGAAGGTTAATGCCGTGCCATGTTTATTTATTGATTATGCACGAAGGATCATGCCGTGCCTGTTATTGAACCATGTACGAAGGATCATGCCGTACTATGGATGTGAGGATGAGAGTAAAAGCACGAAGGGTGATGCCGTGTACTTTATTTTTTTATTTGGTGAGGATGAGAGTAAAAGCACGAAGGGTGATGCCGTGCAACTGCTTGCTATTTCTTGAAGTGATATTACTTGTGTTTACATTATACTTTGTTTTTCCTTGTGAAATTATGAACTGTGGGTAATTGTTGAATTCTTTAAGATATTCCTTATTGTGTTAATACTCAATTATTTCTTGTTATTTTGTGGTACATATATATATATATTGAATTGCACAGGTTTATGTGAGTGTCTGGTCCTAGGCTTGTCACTACTTCGTCGGGATAGGCCAGGCACTTACCAACACATGGGGTCGGTTGTGCTGATACTACACTTCTGTGCGTTTTTGCACAGGTCCAGGTTACGATCAGGAGCAGCAGTAGCAGTAAGTAGATAGAGTGGGAGTTGATCATATTTGAGACCGAGGTAGCTTGCAGGCGTCCGCAGGCCCGGCGTCTCTCTCTTTATTTATGTTATTAGCTGGAGTCTCTTTGTTCCGAGACAAACAGAATTGTGTTATATTTCTTTCAGACTTTTATGTGTAGTATTCCATAGTAGTTTGTGAGTTGGTGACTCCACGTCTTGGGTAGATGATTTCAGTATGATTTTCACCTTGTGTTTTGTTATTTCCATTTCGATAAAGTATTTCGCATTTATTTAATTAAAATTGTGTTAAAAATAGGATAGTATGAATACAGTGGCTTGCCTAGCTACCACGAGTAGACGCCATCACGATCCCGATGTTGGGGGAAAATCCGGGTCGTGAGAAGTTGGTATCAGAGCTCTAGGTTACATAGGTCTCACCACTCACGAACAAGCTTAGTAGAGTTTGAGAGGTAGGTACGGAGACGTCTGTACTTGTCCTCCAGAGTCTATTGAGTTAGGAAAGAGTCTCTCATTTGTTCCTTCTTGTCGTGCGATTTGTTCCTCAAATACTGATTGAATTTCTACTCTGTCCTTTCGCAGACGGTGAGGACACGCGCTTCTTCATCCGCTGATCAGCAGCCTGATCCCCAGGAAGCTCCCGTGAGGGGCAGGGTCCAAGGCCGTATCGGAGGCCGTGGTAGGGGTAGAGCTCAGCCCCAGGCAGCTATTCCAGAGGTGGAGCCTCATGTTCAGATTGGTGAGGAGGTTCTAGTCCCAGTAGCTCCAGTTGGCCCAGCTCAGGTCCCAGGGGAGGTCTTATTTACCCCGGATCTTCGGGAGGCTCTAGTAAGAATAACGGGTTTTATGGACAGTGTTTCTAGAGCAAGCTTATTACCAGCTGCACCAGCTGCTTCTCAGGCTGGAGGAGGGGTCTAGACTCCTGTTGCATGTACTCCGGAGCCAGTAGATCCCCAACCTCAAGCAGCAGTGGTTCAGCCAGCTGTGGCCACTCAGTCAGGTACCACAGCTCAAGCCGGAGATGGAGCAGCCATGACTTCTGATTCCCTATGGAGACTTGATCGGTTTTCCAAGTTGTTTACCACTACTTTCAGCGGTGCCACATCAGAGGATCCTCAGGACTTCTTATTCAGTTGCCATGAGATTCTCAAGACTATGGGGATCGTGGAGACAAACAGAGTTGACTTCTGTACCTTCAGACTTGCAGGATCCGCCAAGACTTGGTGGAGAGATTATTGCTTGACTCGACCAGCAGGTTCCCTAGCTTTATCATGGGATCAGTTTGCGGAACTATTTATGGAGAAGTTTCTCCTGCTACTTAGCGGGATGTACTTCGGAGGCAATTTGAGCGCCTCCATCAGGGCACTATGACGGTCACACAGTACGAGACGAGGTTTGTCGATTTGGCTCGTCATGCAGTGGTGATACTTCCCACTGAGCGGGAGAGGGTCCGCAGATTTATAGATGGGCTCAATCAGCCGATTAGACTCCGGATGGCTATGGGTGTGGGGAGTGACATATCATTTCAGGAGGCAGCCAATGCAGCACGCAGAGTTGAGATGGCTCTTGCTAGGGGAGGCGGTTATTCTTCGGATAAGAGGCCTCGTCATTCGAGCGAGGTTTGGTGGTTCTTCCTCGGGGTAGGAGAGAATCCTTTGATAGAGGCCGGTCCCTCCGAGCCTTTTCATTCCGCCCTTCGAGCTTCGCGGGGTGGATCGGGTGATCGTGGTTCTCGTGGGCATTATTCGGACCGGTCTCCTATTAATGCTCGGCCTCTTGAGAGTGTTCGTGGAGGCCATTCGGGTCGTCGGGGCCAGCAGCCCTATCAGTCCAAGAGTTGCTACGGTTGTGGTGACCCGAGTCATTTTATCGGAATTGCCCTATAGCGGCGGGCAACTCTCAGCAGCGAGGTCCTCGTCCTATGATTCGGGCCCCGGCTGACCCTCAGCCTGCCCAGCCAGCCGCAGGCGGGGGTAGAGATTATAGAGGTGGAGGTCGAGACCGTAGAGGTGGAGACCGTACGGCGATGGGTAGAGGTCAGCCAGTTGATGGTCGTCCTAGAGACGCAGCTCAGAGGGGAGGTGCGGATCCCCGATTCTATGCTTTACCAGCCAGGCCAGAGGCAGAGGCATCAGATGCTGTGATTACAGGTACTATTCTGGTGTGTGGCAGAGGTGCTTCAGTATTATTTGACCCCGGATCTACATATTCCTATGTGTCTTCCTACTTCGCACCGTATTTGGCCGTGCCCAGCTATGCTCTGGATATTCCAGTTTATGTGGCTACACCAGTGGGTGACTCCATTGTAGTCGATCGGGTGCATCATTCGTGCGTAGTTATATTTGGGGGTCTTGAGACCCGTGTTGATCTGTTGCTCTTGGATATGGTAGATTTTGATGTCATATTGGGGATGGACTGGTTGTCCCCATACCATGCTATTCTTGATTATCATGCTAAGACTGTCACCTTAGCCTTGCCAGAATCACCCCGACTAGAGTGGAAAGGCACCTCAAGCCACTCCGTTCGCACTGTTATTTCTTATGTTAAGGCTCGACGTATGGTCGAGAAGGGGTGTCTAGCTTATTTGGCTTATGTTCGTGATTCCAGCGCCGAAGTTCCTTCCATTGAGTCGGTCCCTATTGCACGGGAGTTTCCTGAGGTTTTTCCTTCAGACCTGCCGGGCATGCCACCCGACAGGGATATTGATTTCTGTATTGATTTGGCACCGAGCACTCGGCCCATCTCTATTCCACCCTATCGTATGGCCCCGCCGGAACTAAAAGAGTTGAAAGATCAGTTGCAGGACCTTCTTGAGAAGGGCTTTATCAGGCCCAGTGTTTCTCCCTGGGGAGCACCTGTATTATTTGTTAAGAAGAAGGATGGCTCGATGCGGATGTGTATTGATTACCGGCAGTTAAACAAGGTGACTATCAAAAATAAATATCCACTGCCGAGGATTGACAATTTGTTTGACCAGCTCCAGGGGGCGAGGGTATTCTCTAAGATAGACTTGAGATCAGGCTACCATCAGCTGAAGATCAGGGCAGCTGACATTCCTAAGACAACCTTTCGCTCTAGATATGGGCATTATGAGTTCTTGGTCATGTCCTTTGGGTTGACCAATTCCCCAGCAGCATTCATGGAGTTGATGAATCGGGTATTCAGGCCTTACTTAGATCCGTTCGTGATAGTCTTCATAGATGACATCCTGGTGTACTCCCGCAGCCAGGAAGAGCACGAGCAGCACCTCAGAGTGGTTCTTCAGACTCTGAAAGATAACCGACTATATGCCAAATTTTCTAAATGTGAGTTCTGGCTGAGTTCGGTAGCATTTCTGGGTCACATTGTATCAGTGGAAGGTATTCAGGTAGACCCAAAGAAGATTGAGGCAGTCCAGAATTGGCCTCGACCAGCTTCAGTGACTGAGATACGGAGTTTCTTGGGATTAGCAGGTTACTACCGTCGTTTTGTAGAGGGGTTTTCTTCTATTGCAGCCCCGATGACCAAGTTGACCCAGAAGGGTGTCCAGTTTCAGTGGTCAGAGGAGTGTGAGGTGAGCTTTCAGAAGCTCAAGACAGCCTTGACCACCGCACCAGTGTTGGTACTACCTACAGGTACAGGGCCTTATACAGTTTATTGTGACGCATCTCGTACGGGGCTTGGAGCGGTATTGATGCAGGATGGTAAGGTTATCGCTTATGCTTCGAGGCAGTTAAAGATACATGAGAAGAATTATCCGGTTCATGATCTTGAGTTAGCAGCAGTGGTTCATGCCTTAAAGATCTGGAGGCATTATCTATATGGTGTGACATGTGAGGTGTACACTGATCACAAAAGCCTACAGTACTTGTTCAAACAGAAGGAGTTGAATCTACGACGGCGGAGATGGTTAGAGTTGCTAAAAGACTATGATGTTACTATATTATATCACCCAGGTAAGGCCAATGCGGTGGCCGATGCATTGAGTAGAAAGTATGCCAGCATGGGTAGTCTTGCATATATTCCGGTCAATCAGAGACCATTAGCTCTAGATGTCCAGGCCTTAGCCAACCGGTTCGTGAGATTAGACATTTCTGAGCCTAGCAGGGTGTTAGCCTACACGGTCGCTCGTTCTTCTTTATTAGAGCGTATCCGTGAGAGGCAATTTGATGATCCTCATTTGCGTGAGTTGAGAGATACGGTACAGCGGGGAGGTGCCACACAGGTAAATCTAGATGATGATGGGGTATTGAAATTGCGGGGTCGAGTTTGTGTACCCAATGTCGAAGGGATTCGAGAGTTGATCTTAGCAGAGGCCCACAGTTCGCGGTATTCTATTCACCCAGGCGCCGCGAAGATGTACCAAGACTTACGGCAACACTATTGGTGGCGCAGAATGAAGAAAGATATCGTTGCGTATGTCGCTCGGTGTCTAAATTGTCGGCAGGTGAAATATGAGCACCAGAGACCTGGTGGTGTGTTCCAGAGGATTGAAATTCCCGAGTGGAAATGGGAGCGGATCACTATGGACTTCGTTATTGGACTTCCTTTGACTCGGAGGAAATTTGATGCTATTTGGGTCATTGTTGATAGGTTGACCAAGTCAGCACACTTTATTCCAATATCTGTCTCCTACTCGTCGGAGAGGTTAGCGGAGGTTTACATTAGGGAGATTGTTCGTCTCCATGGGGTGCCGATATCTATTATCTCCGATCGGGGTACGCGGTTTACCTCGCGGTTCCTGGAGAGCGGTCCAACGGGAATTAGGCACCCCAGGTTCGGTTGAGTACGGCATTTCATCCTCGGACGGATGGCCGGTCCGAGAGAACTATTCGGATTCTCGAGGACATGCTTCGAGCCTCGTGTTATTGATTTCGGAGGCTCGTGGGACCGGTTTCTACCATTAGCAGAGTTCGCCTACAATAACCAGTTACCAATCTAGCATCCGGATGGCTCCGTATGAGGCGTTGTATGGTAGGCGATGTCGATCACCGGTTGGATGGTTTGAACCGGGAGAGGCTCGGTTGTTGGGTACAGACTTAGTCCAGGAGGCCTTGGATAAGGTCAAGACTATTCAGGAGAGATTGCGTTCAGCTCAGTCCAGGCGGAAGACTTATGCGGATCGTAAAGTTCGAGATGTGGATTTCATGGTTGGTGAACGAGTATTGCTCCGAGTGTCGCCTATGAAGGGCGTGATGAGGTTTGGGAAGAAGGGCAAGCTCAGCCCTAGGTATATTGGTCCATTTGAGATTTTAGACAGAGTGGGAGGAGTGGCTTACAGATTAGCTTTGCCGCCTAGCTTATCAGCCGTGCATCGAGTTTTTCATGTATCTATGCTTCGGAGATACCACGGCGATCCCACACATGTGTTAGACTTCATACTGTCCAATTGGACAATGATCTATCTTACGAGGAGGAGCCCGTGGCTATTCTTAGACCGGCAGGTTCGACAGTTGAGGTCGAAGAGTTATCCTTCTGTGCGTGTTCAGTGGAGAGGTCAGCCTCCTGAGGCATCGACCTGGGAGTCCGAGTCTGATATGCGGAGCCGCTACCCACACTTGTTTCCTAACTCAGGTACTTCTTTCTTTTGTCCGTTCGAGGACGAACGGTTGTTTTAGAGGTGGAGATTGTGACGACCCAAAGGGTCATCACTTATTTTATTAATCATTTCGAGCTTTCGAGGCCTTGAAAACCTCATTCTATGTTGCCTCGATTTACGTGCACGATCCGAGCATGTAGCCGAAAAGATTTTGTGATAGAAAATATGAATTCTATGAGAAATTTGGATAAAAATGATATTAATATTAATATGGTTGACTTCGGTCAACATTTTTGGTAAACGGATCCGGACCCGAGATTGGGTGGTCCCGAGAGGTCCGTAGGAAAATATGGGACTTGGACATGCGTCCGGAGTCGAATTCTGAGGCCTAGAGCCCAAGTTATTAATTTTTATGTGAAATTGTTTTTGATGTAATTATTAAAGGAAATAAATTAATTGACCTTGGTATTGGGCTCGTATTTTGGTTCCGACGCCCGGTACAAGTCTTAAATATTATATATGTGATTTCTGTAAAGTTTGGTGACATTCGGATGTTGTTTGAGATGTTTTGGACCTTGAGTTCCAAGTTAAGAAGTTTTGAAAATCAAAAGTATGAAAATCATGAGCTTGAGGCTTGATTTGATTAAAACGAAGTGATATTGGCGATGTGATCGCACGAACAAGTCCATAATGTGTTTTTGAGGTTATGTACATGTTTGGTTTGGAGCCCGGGAGGCTCGGGTAAAGATTTGATAGGCCGTTGGATGAAATTCTGAATTTTTGAACTGCTGGTTTTTCACCCAGCTGTTGGCTTCGCAATTGCGAAGAATTTCTCGCAATTGCGAAGGGGACGGTGTAAGGCAAGGCTCGCAAATGCGAACCTTTATCGCAAATGCGAAGCCCCCTTTGACCCAGCCTTGTTCGCAAATGCGAACAATTGTTCGCATTTGCGAAGGTCCCCGGTGCCTGCCTATGTTCGCAAATGCGAACAAAAGTTCGCAAATGCGAACATTCCCCATACTGCCTTGGTTTGCAAATGCGAACACTGCCTTATACAGCATGTGTTCGCAAATGCGAACATTAGTTCGCAAATGCGAACATCCCTTTGTCTGCCAGTGTTCGCAAATGCGAACTAATGTTCGCAAATGCAAACTTCCCAGCCTTAGCTTATTTTTCAAACTCCAGAAATTGGTCGGGGTTCGCAATTGCGAACCCATGTTCGCAAATGCGTACACAGAGACCTGAAAAACACGAATTTCAGTCATTTCTTCACTTCTTACAAAACCAAAACACCTATTTGCGATTCTTCAAGGATTTCTTCTTCATCAAAACGATTGTAAGTCACTTTTTACTTAATTCTTTCAATTCCTAACATCATTAAACATGTTTTTCATAAGAAATCAATGATTTTCATGGTAGAATTCTTGTTTTTGTTAGAAAATAGGGTTTTTCATAAATTGAGGAATTGGACCTCGAATTGAGGTCCGATTTTGAAACAAATTATATATATGAACTCGTGGGGGGATGGGTAACCGGATTTTGGTCCTAACCCCGAGTTTCGGCCATGTGGGCCCGGGGTTGAAATTCACTATTCCGGGCAGAATGTTGTAAAAGTTGTATTTGGTTTTAAGAATTAGTTTGTTGAGTAGAATTGATGATATTAAATCAATTGTGTATAGGTACGGTTGGATTGGAGCCAAGTTGAAAGAAAAAGACATTTCCACGGATTGAATTGTTCATAAGCATTCGAGGTAAGTGTTTGTTCTATCCTAGCTTGAGGGAATAGGATTATGTGTTATGTGTTATGTGATCGAGTGCGGTGTATGGGCTGTGGTGACGAGCATCCATACACTTGCGTCTAGTATGACCGTGAGTCGTTGGAAAATGATTATTTTGAGATATATTACGGATGAATTGTTATTGTTCTCCCTTGTTGGGACTTGTTGTGAAGATAATTATTGATTGCCCTTGATGGGACGGTTTATGAATTACTGTTTCTTTCTTTGCCCTTAACTGTGATTGTTATTTGGGTGAGGAAGAGTGATAATGCACGAAGGGTGATGCCGTGCCATGTTTATTTATTTATGCACGAAGGTTAATGTCGTGCCATGTTTATTTATTGATTATGCACGAAGGATCATGCCGTGCCCTGTTATTGAACCATGTACGAAGGATCATGCCGTACTATGCATGTGAGGATGAGAGTAAAAGCACGAAGGGTGATGCCGTGTACTTTATTTGTTTATTTGGTGAGGATGAGAGTAAAAGCACGAAGGGTGATGCCGTGCAACTGCTTGCTATTTCTTGAAGTGATATTACTTGTGTTTACATTATACTTTGTTTTTCCTTGTGAAATTATTAACTGTGGGTAATTGTTGAATTCTTTAAGATATTCCTTATTGTGTTAATACTCGATTATTTCTTGTTATTTTGTGGTACATATATATATATTGAATTGCACAGGTTTATGTGAGTGTCTAGTCCTAGGCTTGTCACTACTTCGCCGGGATAGGCCAGGCACTTACCAGCACATGGGGTCGGTTGTGCTGATGCTACACTTCTGTGCGTTTTTGCACAGGTCCAGGTTACGATCAGGAGCAGCAGCAGCAGTAAGTAGATAGAGTGGGAGTTGATCATATTTGAGACCGAGGTAGCTTGCAGGCGTCCGCAGGCCCGGCGTCTCTCTCTTTATTTATGTTATTAGCTGGAGTCTCTTTGTTCCGAGACAAACAGAATTGTGTTATATTTCTTTCGGACTTTTATGTGTAGTATTCCATAGTAGTTTGTGAGTTGGTGACTCCACGTCTTGGGTAGAGGATTTCAGTATGATTTTCACTTTGTAATTAGTTATTTCTATTTCGATAAAGTATTCCGCATTTATTTAATTAAGATTGTGTTAAAAACGGGATAGTATGAATACGGTGGCTTGCCTAGCTACCACGAGTAGGCGCCATCACGATCCCGATGTTGGGGGAAAATCCGGGTCGTGACAAAGACATATTTCCAGAAATTGTAGATAAGTTGTAGATAAATTATAGATAATTGTAAAAATGTAGATAAATTGTAGATAGTTTGTAAATAAATTGTAGATTAGGAAGACTAAAACTTCTACAAGTCTTCTACAATTATGTCGAAAATATCAATTATGCTACAATTGAAATGAGAATTGGGATATTAAAATTCAATGTATTCAGTTTGTAGATATCTTGTAGTTAAAATTTCTACAAATAAACTACAAATCAGTTTAAGTATTATATAAAGTTGTATTGTTTTTAAAGTATCTACAAAATTACTATATTTATACTATAATTAAACTACAATTTTATGTAAAAAAAAATATTGACAACAAAATGTGCTCTTCATCTACAAAATATCTACAAAAAACTACAAATAAACTACAATTGCACTCACACTGTCATTGTCTTTCTCAATTGAAGATTCATTTCAATATAAATCAATTTCTTGCGACAGCTCCAACAATTTCCAAACCACTACAAAAGCTGTGAAAGAAGCATATGAAATTGCCCAGAAATCAAACATAAAAGTCAAAGGCTTGATTCTGACCAACCCATCAAATCCTTTAGGCACCACTTTGGACAGAGACACATTGGAAAATCTCTGAAAAAAATCGTGATGATACTACTGAAAGTAATTAAGTGTAGAAGAAAGAGATGGTAATTGTGGTGAGAAGAGATTGTACGATAATGGAGGAAAATTGAAGGAAAATTGTGGGGTGGGGGGTGATTAACTGTAGGTAAATCGTAGGGGTGTGGGGGTGGGGGGAGAGATGTGGGTAAACGAAATAAAGTGAAAATATGGTCCTAAAATCACGGTTAGTATAAATGAAGCAATAATTATACCTTTAATTTGAATTATGATATATAAATGGTAATTTGGCTTGCTAGAATGTAATTAACACAATCTTTAAACAATAAAAATAATAAAATTTAATATATGGTATATGTATATAAAAATTCCTTCAAATATTGATGGAGCTTTGTGCTCTAGTAACGATGGAGCTTTGTGCACCAATAAAGAAAGTTGACGGCTGAAACTTTGCTTGATAGAAGTAGGAATCCCTGTTTATGCGGCGTCATTTCATGTTATATTATTGAATACAATTCGTTTAATACACTATATACATCATAAAATAACGTAAAACATATCGATATCACTTAATATAGGAAAGGGTTTCTATTTATTGCTAATTAAGTCTTAATGAATGCCTTTTGTGAAAAATTCTCTTGTTTTTATTGGCAGAACTATTTAGTTGGGTTTAAGAGGTTTCATGGGCCTCTTTATGTGATAGCAGATTTAAGTCATGGGCTAAAAGCTCACTTTATATGTCTTGTTTAATTTTATTGTAGGCTAATGGCCTAAATAAAATTTAAATTTAGTTATGTTATTTTAAATAAAATTTCATATTATTAAAATTAGTCTTACAGACTTAATTTTCAGAATATAAATTTAGTATTTATATTCTTTTATGAAATCTATAACTGTTTTATCCCAATTGCTTAAAATGTTAATTTGTTTAATATTATATTTAGTTGTTAATTTGTTTAACATGCTTAAAATGTTAATTTGTTTAGCATTATATTTAGTTTTCAATTTGTTTAACATGTTTTAAAATGATAAATTATTTAACATTATATTTATTTATTAATTTTCTTAGCATGCTTGGAATGTTAATTATTTTTAACATTACTTTTCTTAATTAGTCAAGCACATGCGTTATGTTAATTTGTTCAGCGTGGTATAAATATTAATTAGTTTAATCTAAGCAATACTTGTTAATTTGTTTAACATGTTTAATATGTTAATTAGTCTAACATTAAAATAAATTTTATGAATTT
Organism: Nicotiana noctiflora; assembly: GCA_032618575.1. Taxonomy (NCBI): domain Eukaryota; kingdom Viridiplantae; phylum Streptophyta; class Magnoliopsida; order Solanales; family Solanaceae; genus Nicotiana; species Nicotiana noctiflora. The sequence goes on from JASVEL010002200.1 coordinate 175,491, forward strand.
GAATAGCATGTAATAAATATTAATTAGTTTGATATTAATTTTATTTACATGCTAATATAAGTTAATAAGACGCTTAGCTAGATAATTGAATAAGTTAATTTTCATGATATTTTAATTTTTGGACGATGATTGAGAACAAAGTAAACTTTCGACTTCATAATTAATATATGTGTTTATTAACTTAATCAATTGATGCTTAGTGTCATAATATGTATGTATGTAGAATATCGTGCCTTGCATTACTTTTTACATAATCCTCATTTAATTTTTTATTTTGTTAAAAAATGACTAGTGTTTCGAAAAACATTATTGCTGAGCTCAACAAAGGGTTGAAACTCAATGGTGACAATAATGAAACATAGAGCTTAAAAGTCCAGTATGTGCTAGTGGAGAAAGAGGCTCTGGAGGCCATCAACAATGTCATGAATGAGCCCGAGGAAAGCAACACTGCTCAGCATACACGTGAGTGTGAAGCCTATGACAATTTGAAGAAAAATAACTCCATTGCTCGTATTACGTTATTGAGACCCTAGATGATGACATTCTAAGGGAGTTTAAAGTTCACCAAAGAGCTATGGATCTTTTGAATGCTTTAAACCAAAGGTTTGGTACCTGTTCCACTGCAAGACTGAGATCATTACCGATCAAATTTGACTCATATAATAAACGCCCAGAACATTCAATGAAAACATATCTGTGGGAAATGACAAATATGATCGGGGAGTTGAAGATGCTAGTCATGTGTGTGAGCACGTGATTTTTGCCTTAAGCAATAAACTCCAAAATTAAAATAAATAATATTTTTGGGTGCAATTACATGTTTTGATTGAAATAAGATGCATTTGTGTGATTCAATACTTAGAGATTAAAATTATAAAATTAAAAAAAAAATAGGTTAAATACAAATATTTTAATTTAAGTAGTTAAAAAGGAAATTAACAAAAAAAAGGCTTTAATAATAGAAATTAAGAAAATAGTAGAAAAATGTCAAAAAATACCAGAAAATTAGAGCAAGTAGGAAATTGAATAATTGAAGATAATATAAAAAGAAAATTGAAATACAAAAAGAAAATACCATAAAAATAATTAAAATACAAAGAAAAATACAAAGAAAAAAAAATTCGGCCAAATATGTAAACCCAATACACATTGGCCCAAACCAAATAAAGGATCTGGTCCAGCCTTTACATGAGAAACAATCTCAGTCATTCATCACTTTAAATCCAACGGCTCAGGATTTACCTAGAATTTAATCAAAATAATAAGATCTTGAATTAATCTGAGCCGTCTGTATCTTAAAATCCAACGGACAAATGTACACCCCCTCATTTAACTCTGAATGGCACCGTTTTAAGGGAAACAATACTGGCCATTGATCCCGATTGATCTAACGGCCAGGGACCAGTCAAATGTCACGAGTATAAAAGCTTGGTCTCTATTCAGAGACCGGCCATTTTTCAAAAACCTCTAACCCTAGCCGCCTCATTCTCCTCTTCTTCTCCCTTTCTTCTTCTTCTCGAAGCTCACCGGCCATGGTGACTGGTCTATTTCATTGGCCGTCTCCGGCCGTCTCCCGTCCCCAAACCTCCCTTATCCTACTTCTCTACCCCAGACTACCATAGATAACTCAAGAAAACCCAAATGCCCCAACTTCTTGAAATTCCGGCCCGCCAGAGTTTTTCTCCAGTGACCACAAAACTATGAAACCAGCTCCCAAATTAACACCATAGAGCCACCATCTCCTGATCTACCACCCCACATAAGACACTTCCCTCGAATATTACCCCAACTACTCGAATCTTCCAAAAACAAGTCGCCGGAACCTTAACTCCGGCCGACTCAAAACCAAACCCCAAAACCAAAACCCTTTCTTTAACACCCTGAACCCACCTCTTCTGGTAAAAGACAATAAAAGACTTCAACTTGAAGTTTGAGAAAAACTGGAAAAAGAAAGAAAAAGAAAAAGAAAAAGAAAAGAAGAAAAGAAAAGAAATAATGAGAAAAGAGGAGGCTCAGGAGACAGATCCTGAAAGCTAAGTCTTTTCCTCCCTTTCATTTATGTTTTTCTGTGATTTTCTGTTCTCTTTGTTTGCTTCTTTATCCTACTTACATCTTTAATATGTTTCCTGTTAGATTTCCTTTTTGTTAACTGTTAAGCCATTGCATGATATATTAGGTTTATCTTCTCTAAAAATCCATGTTCATTCATGTTTCTCTGATAACTCACGTTTTCTTTGTTTGCTTCTTCTTCATCTTCATGTTTGTTAGCATGCCTTCTGTCTAGATTCTCTTCTTTAGTCGCATGAATCACTACATGTCCAGATTAGTCTTTATCTTTTAGAAAAATCTCTGTTTTATTATGTTTCTCTGTTTAATCCATGTTTTCTTTGAAGTTTCTTTCATAATTTCTACCTGTCTATTGCTTAGTCAAGTACATGTGAGCATAATTAGGGTTTTCAGTAGTCTCTTAAAACATAAGAAAAGTTCTGACTATGCCTGCTTCATGTTCAATTGATATACTGTGTTTTGGAATCTGGAATTATAAGTCTTTTGATTGAAATTCAACAATATTCAATCTTTTCTCTGAGTTTTGGTTAAATGACAAGTAACTCTGATTTCATGGCTATATATGCAATTTGGTGTGAAAAGGGTTATGTTTGCAACAATTCTGTGTTAGCTGATTACTGTTAATACCTAGTATGCTTAGGTGGAATTGGTTATAGCTGCAGTAGTGTAGTAACCTGAAAAGTGGTTAATTTTGAAAACATGCTTTAAATAGTTAAAATTGGCTAAAATTGAAAACTACAAAAAAAGAGGTCACAAATGAAATAAGTAACAAAGAGTGGTCAGTTTTCTAACTGACCAACTCTGATAATTTTTAAAATATTGGCTAAGTGTTAAACATGCTAAGTATGTAATAAATTAACTTAAGTCTAATAGGCTAGACTTGCAAGGTCTGAATTAGCCTGTGTTCACTAGTTGGCTAGACTTGCAAAGTCTTAGCCAGCCTGTGTTCACTAATTGGCCCAAAACTGCAAGACTAAGTTCAAACTTTGGATTGGCCAAGTCTTAAACAATATAGTTTTGAATAACTAAACAGGCTAGTCCTGCAAATTGGCTTTAATTATAGAAAATGAAACAAAAAGAGGTTAGAATTGAAATAAGTTGAGGTTTAGACATGACCAAGTCCTAAAAGACTCATTAGAAGTGGCCAGGAATTAAATAATATCTGAAAATAGTATAACCCTAACCTGGACAGGTCGGGTAAATAGTGAATGCCCTTAAGGGCATATAAGGAATAGAAAATAGCATAATTGTGGATTTAATAGAGCCTATAGGGACATTAAAAACATTTAGGCTTATGATTTCTGCAATATTGCACAAAACTAAGGGCACATTGGTCCTAAATAAAAGGTAACTTAGTAAATAACACTAACAAGTAGGGGCACACTTGTAAAAGCCCCAAAAAGGAATCAAATAGAACCTTCCAGCACATGCTGAAAGGCATTTCATAACAGAAAATGGGGATTAAAGTGTAATAGTTGGTAAAAATGAGGGGAGGGAACTAGAATTACTTTCTAGCTTTTCCCCCCAAAATTTTCACCATCTCTCACCTATAAATACCCCCATTTCGAGCCTGTTTAAGGACTGGATTTTGGAGATCAAAATTTTCAGAAACGTTTCATACATAGTATCGTAGATATAGCTACCCGGGTTTTCTAATTGAAGTTCATACTGAAGGCTGTGGTGGATTTCCAGTTTTCTATTGGGTCTCTATTGCTTAGTTCGTTGGGTATTTGCTTGGCTGCTGTGTTGAGACTCACTTGTTTGCTGGGATTCACTCTGTCTACTGTTGCATTACTTATATTGAGTTTAACTGTTGTACCTGCTCCTTCTCTTAGAACTCATTGGATTTCTTTTGCTGAATCAGGTACACATTTCGAACCATGTAATTGCAATTGGAGTTGAATTGAAGAAATAAACTGTCTGTTTGCTACGAGTTTTTGCTACAAATTTCTGGATCTGCTTTTATTTTATAGTTTAATTAGTTTAGCTGAATTTGTAATTTGGTAGGGAATATTGTAATTAACTCAATGTGGGATACAGATGAACTGAAAACGATGTAATAATGTAGTTAGTGGATTAGTATAGTAATGTTAGTCAAAATCACTTAGATAATTAATTAGGTTAATCACTAATCTGGTATATATAAGAATACAAGTAGATAGATAATAATATTAACATGTAGTAGTTAAGTAAAATCAGTGTTACTTAGATCAATCTGAACAGTATTAGTAATAGATAAAACATGCGGTTAAAAATGAAGTCACATTTCACAGGTTAATATAGTTTTACGTTCAATCATTCAATTAGTTCTCCGAAATATGCAAATAATTGAGCTTAGTATGTTATTAAATAGTAATACTAACTAGCTTTAGATATAAAGTAATTAGATACAGTAAGTTTAAAATGGCTGTCAAATATAAGAACATAAACTATCTGCTAATTAGATTTCATTTATACTTAGTGTTTAAAGTCAGTGTTTAGTATTGTAATCTTGTATTTCACTTCTTCTTATTTGCATAAAATAGTTTAAGTGCTTATTTTTCTGAGTATCGATCCTTTGTGTATTCAATGAGTTCCGATTTATATTACTCTTCTATGATTGAGTCTGATCTGGGCCTAACATATTACGAAGGCCCAGAGATATGCAAGTACGACGTTGGGCTTTTGCTGAACGTATTTCGGCAAGTTCCTGGATTTTCAGCACCCTGGAATACAAATTGATATGTAATAAGCCCAAAGTCCAGGCTTGTGTAAATAGAAAATAAGACCTGGACTTAAGTTCTTAAAAGCAATGAATTAGGAGAAAAACCAAAAATAGAAACACACAGTATATATATTAAGATTCGACTGTAAAATCAAAACAGGACGAGCCTCGCATTGAGAACAAAGCAGCGGGCCCCCCGAATAAATGAGTAAATTATATATATGTTAGACTCGGGAAGGTTGCTAGATAATTTCACAACCTTTTCCAAAACATTAAAAGCCGTCAGACGATTATTAGGAACGATTTAATAAATATACCTTCCTTAATATGAGTGTACACTTGGTGCGACTCAAATCATAAGTCCCGACGAAGCCGAAATGTATTAAAGGTCACAGGCGTACTGGTTCGAAATACGTTTTTGCAACGTCGCAATTCGTAAAATATTAAAGCTTGAAACGTGTACACATTGTTAAAAGGCATACAATAAGTCACATAAAACCAAGAACGACAGTTGAGCGACCGTGCTAAACAACAGAATCCGGGAGTGCCTAACACCTTCTCCCAGGTTAACAGAATTCCTTATCCAGGTTTCTAGATTCGCGGACTGTAATACAAAGTCAATTTCCTCGGATTCGGGATTAACCGGTGACTTGGGACACCATTATATTCCCAAGTGGCGACTCTGAAAATTAAACAAAATCCTGGACCGATTGTCCTTTATTTGGAAAAACTCCTTCCTCTTCGTTATTATATCCTTCCCGGGTATTTGAACATTGAGGTATACCTTATTCTCTTAATCGGGAACTTTTAAAAAGGGTAGTAAAAAGGGAGGTGTGACAGCTCTGGCGACTCTGCTGGGGAATAAGTAACCCAGAACTTCGGTTTCAGGGTTTAAGAATTCGAGCTCATTAGAATTGTTGTTCTCGATATTATTTGTTACATGCTTTGAACAACATGCTATGTGTTTTATTGCTTTGATATTATATGGATTGTATATATAAATTCTGCCGAAAATCCTTCTCTTCTTCACCTCCAGGGATGTGCTTACTGGTTGAGACTCCCCTTTCTGTTAAGTCATACCCAAAATAAGAAAACAAAGGCCGGATAAGTTACAAAGCCGATTTACCCCGCGGGTCACCGGTACGTAGCCCCCTCCTCGACCCGAGTTGTCCACTCGGGTACACGGTCTAGCATTCTATGAAAACTATAAGACATTGAACATAGGTCTAGGACGATTATTTGCATCATAACTGACTTAGGGGACTCAACACAGGGGTTGGGTCCATCTAGGACAGGTGACCCGGTAATTAAAGGTCGAGCATACTATATGTTGCATTTTTAATTGTCTTTGGTCGTTATGAGGACCGGCAAAATTCCCGAGAAATGGAAAAGGAATATTTGAAAAAAAATGAGACAGAAATATTGATAAAAGAGTTGTTAAAAATAGGAAATAGCTTTGTTGTTAAAATAATTGGTCAATTAATCTGACCGAACTACGCAGGTTTGATTCTTGCCATTAGGTGGGATACGTAGGCAACCCTTGAATGGGTCCAGCCACCCTTTTAGAAAATGACCAAAAAATATTTTAGTTTTAAATAATCAAGGTGATCGCTATTTTTGGAAATGGCCGAATGTTCCGAAAGATGCCGGAAGGTTGTTTTCGCAAAAATGGCCACTTCGAAAGTCATGTCTTTTCCTTTTTCAAAATAAAAACTTGAAAAGGTTATAAAATGAAAATTTGCTTTGAAAAATATTTTCCTTTTTTCTAAATTAAATCGCCTTTAATAAATGTGCAGGATGAGCACGATACAAAATGAACCCTTCACTCTAATGAATAGAATCCCTTTGGAGCTAAGATTATGGTGGAACGGCATGGGACAAGAAGGACAGAATTGGGTCAAATGTTATCTAAAGGACCTTACGGGATTAATGGACATAATTCCCCGAGGCGATATAATCCGAGCACTTGTTACATGCTGGGATACTGCGCACAACGTTGTACATTTTTCGGACGTTGAACTCACTCCCACTCTTGAGGAAGTTGCTTACTATATAGGGAAAAATGAGGTCCCCTTAAAAGAGAAATACCTGGTGGCTCCAAGAGCGATAACGGTACACCGCTTCCTAGACTCTTTGAAGATTTCTCGGAATGTCCACAACGAGGATTTGGTTAATGAGTTTTGCTCCTTAAACTTCATCTACAATAGATACGGACATATCAGAGGTTTCAATAACCCTACGAACCAACTCTGTAGCAAGTTCAACCGAGCCAAATGAGAGGAACATCGACGATTTGCCTTTCTGGTGGCGTTTCTCGGGATAATCATATTTCCAAGAAAGGATGGGCACATTGATACAAGAGTCGCCGGGGTGATCAGCACTTTAATTGTACAAGATAATTGCACTTTGGCCCCAATGATCATAGCCGATATCTACCGTGCCTTGACAACATGTAAAGTAGGGTACAACTTCTTTGAGGATGTGACTTGATTCTGCAAATTTGGTTGATAGAATATCTATGCCATCATCCTTCGTTCTCAAGCTATGGGTCGACTGAAAGAACGTGCCTCGAAGAATTCTATACGAGAACAAAAGAAGTTAAGCTGCCAGAGGGAGTTAAAGGTTGGATTTCATATCTACGATCGTTGACCGATAGCCAAATCGATTGGGCATACAGATGGTTGCTCCTCGATGAGGTGATTTACATGCCGACGGAAGGGTCACACTTCTTGATCATGGGTTTAAAAAGTATCCAGCCTTATGACCCGTACAAGGTCCTACGACAACTTGGAAGATATCAAGTTATACCAAAGGATAGGGACCTCAGTTTGCAAGCAATAGAGATTAGTCCAGATGGGCAATTCCCGGAAGCAAAGGTCCAACAGATTTGGAATGAGTGTCAAAATTTGAAGGCAGAAACTTGTGTGGAAAACAGAGCTCGGGGAGAAGTATCGCCAGGGTATGCCGCATGGTATCGACGGGGCATTGAGCATGATAGACCATTGAAAAGACCTCACATTCAAGATTTGGCCGAGCAGTCTAAGGAATACGAAAATTGGGTGGCCAAAGAAAATAGTATAAGCCAAGATCAGCTTGCTAGAAAAACAGTTGCGAGATCTCCAATTCGAGAGCAGTTTACAGGCAGCATCTGATGAAGGAGAAAAGAAGCAGCTGAAAAAGGAGAATGAAATCCTAAAAGCTCAAGTTGCAAAAATGAAAATTGCATCCGAGACCCCAGTTCGCTTAGCCCGAGACGAGAAACTAATTGAGAATCTTTGGCGCAAAGTGAATGACTATAGCTTCGATCTTGACAAAGCAGAAAAGGAGTTAGTCAGGGTTCGGAAGCAACTGGCCAGGGATGCCGAGGAAAGAGATAGAATGGTTCAGCAACTACAAGATAGAAATGAAGTCGAGGTAACTCGATTGAGAAAGAAAGTCATCACAGCCACAGTCAAAAGTAACAAAATAATCAAAGAGTTTGAAGAATAAAGAGAGCATTGTTACACGACTATGGATCGATTAGAGCTCGAGTTACAACAGCTACATAAAGAGAACCAACAAACCTTAGACGCTCGCGCCAAACAGATCAGCAGGTTACTTCAAGAAAAAGGGGTCATTCGAGAAAGAATTGTCCATATTGCTCAATATATCACTAGAAAATGCCAATTGTGTGAAGATATGTCCCAGGCAACATTTGCATCATCTGTGAAGTTCTTTGTGAAGCAAGTCATGTCCGACTTAGATAGGCTCCAAAGTGGATTGGAATATAGGCCCGCGGCAAGACCGAACGACGTCTCGCGGGCATTAGGAGCGTTAATGTACTCATTGGGCATGCATTTTGTAATCGTATTTCTTTTTGCATTAGTAGCACAACATCATTTTGTAAATTAATGTTTTTGAGTATCAATGAAAGTTCAAAGAAGTTGTTGCTAATTTTTTTCTGCTTTATATCAATTGTCTGAGCGGTAGGCAAATATGTAGGAACGAAAATCAATAAAGAAAGAAGAAAGAAAAAAAAGAGGAAAAAAAAAGAAAAAAAGATGAATGAATAAGAGACGGATGTTGATTCAAAATGGAATAACTGCCGGGATGATGCATAACGATCAAAGGCAAAAGTTGTGATTTTTTAATCAATGCATCTTATCCCTTTATGTACTAGCTATTAACAAGTGTTGTTGTTTATGAGAATCAGATTTCAGCTGGCAACTGGTACTCTGGAAAATCATCATTACAACACACGATCAAAAACTATGACTAAGGCTATGTCTCAGGAAATTGAGCCAACTATCATGGACCCAGTACAAGAAAAGGAGGTTGTGGATGTTGCGGGGATGAAGGAGGAGATGTATAAGCTCAAGCAGCAAATGTCAGAAATGTACCAAGCTTGGTCCAGGGGTCAACCTTTACCCACATATCCAGCTAATCCAGCATATGTCCTCCTGCCAATCCTAATCTCGATCCACCTACCATGAACTCATCCTCTATGTACCCGGATTACCATCATTACTATGCCACCACTTCATAGGCACCACCACCACTATCCAAACAGATTCCACCTCAACCACCATAAGTCGCCCTGGTGTACGTGGCACCACCTCCTATTGTTCTGCATAAGTCATCAAGTGAACCAGTATTCCATGTGCAGGATGCACATTACTATCCGCCGGAGCTGACGTTTAGACAGCATGACTCCTATACCCCAATGATGGAGACGACGGAAGAAAAGCCTGTTAAGAACTTGGAGAAAGAGGAAATGGCACGGAAGATGAGGAGTTTAGAACAATATTTCCGTAACATACAAGGGCTAGGAGGCCAAGTGAGCATCGCATACAAAGATTTGTGTTTGTTCCTAGAAGTGCAACTCCCGGTTGGATTCAAGCTACCTAAATTCGACATGTACGATGGATACGGGGATCCTGTAGCCCATCTCAGGGGTTATTATAGCAAGATGCGTGGTGCAGGGGGAAAAGATGAACTTTTGATGGCATACTTTAGTCAAAGTCTGAGTGGTTCTGCACTTGAGTGGTATACACGTCAGGATCACACTAGATGGTTCATCCGGGACGATCTAGCTCAATTATTTGCTAACCACTTTCAGTACAACTTGGAGATAATTCCAGACAGGCTATCGCTTACAAAGATGGAAAAGAATCCCGGAAAAAGTTTTCGGGAGTACGGCTTTAGATGGAGAGAACAAGCGGCACGAGTGGATCCTCCTATGAAGGAGACTGAAATGGTAGATTGTTTTTTGCAGGCCTTAGAGCCTACTTACTATGGCCATCTAGTGTCGGCTATTGGTAAGAATTTCAATGAAGTAGTGAAAATGGGGAGTTTTGTAGAGGAAGGATTGAAAACCAACAAAATCATGAGCTTTTCTACTATCAAGGCCACGAATCAGGCGATAGACCAGAAATGGGGGATCTATTGGTAAGAAGAAGAGGAAGAGGTTTCAGTTGTTGAAAGTAGACCATGGACTCGGAGCCAAAATACATACCATCACCCACCTCGCCCATGCCAATCATACCCGCCAGCACTTTACAACCCACCTCCACCATATTATCCACCCACTACTCCATATTATCCCATCCCACAAACTTAACATTACTCATCGCCTCCACATGTATGGCGAGAACAAGCTCCACAAAACGTCTATCATACACAGAACACCTACCCTTCTTCCAGAACCTACAAGAACCCAAATAGACCCAGCTTCCGTCTTGATCCGGAAATGAGAAACAGAGCCCAAACGAAGAAAACATTCACCCTACTGGGGGAGTCTTGTACCAGTCTCTATCATCGTCTGAAAGAGTTGGGAATGCTAAACCCGATTGAGCCAAAACTTCCAAACCCACCTCCCAGAAACATTGACCAGTCAGTCAGATGTGAATATTGCTCCGGGGCAACGGGGCACGACACTGAAAAATGTTGGCACTTGAAATCTACTATACAGGAGCTTATTGATAGTAGGAGGATCGAGGTAGAGGCTCCAGAGACTCCAAACATTACTCAGAATGCACTACCAACTCATCATGAGACACACATGATAGAGTTAGAATAAGAAGAGAGCAGCAAGAAGTTGTCCCAGTCAGTAATGATGATAAAAGCCAACAGTAAAGTGGAGAAAGAAGTTGAGAAAGAGAAAGCGACAGCTAAGGTGCCAGTGAAAAAACCGCCAGTGGTTGAAACTTTGAAAATTATGGTGCTAGGGGTTAAGCCGTTGTTGACAGTAAAAGGAGCATACATGGAACCGGTGGTCATAAAGCCAGTGGTGCAAATACCGGTGGTAAATACTAAAGCCATAGCCTAGAACTACAACAAAGTCACAGTAATATACAGGGAAAAGAAGTTACAGGGGAGGTCCATGAAACACATGGCCTCACTCGTTCCGGGCGGTGCTTTGCCCCGGAAGAGTTGAGGAAAATGAAGGTGGTAAAGGAGAATCATGTGAAGAAGCCGGCCTCTGAAGAACAAGCAGAAGAGTTTTTGAAGAAGATAAAAGCTCAAGACTATTCGATAGTAGAGCAGTTAAGAAAGACGCCTGCACAAATCTCATTACTTTCGTTGCTAATTCACTCAGAGGAGCACAGGAAGGCGCTGCTGAAGATTCTGAACGAAGCACATGTCCCCGAAAAAATCTCAGTCTGCCATCTTGAAAAGATCACCAACAAAATTTTTGAGTCAAACAAGATAACATTCTCGGACAATGAATTGCTTGTTGAAGGGACTGAACACAACAAGGTACTCTATCTCACCATCAAAAGTGAAGAATCAGTGGTTACTCGGGTTTTAATAGACAACGGGTCGAGTGCAAACATTATCCACTCTTGACTCTCGGAAAATTTAAGATTAATCCTAACAGAATCCATCGAAATAGTGTGAGTGTTCGGGGGTTTGACGGAGGAAGCAAAAATACCTTGGGAGATATTGTGCTAGAGGTCACCATTTCCAGGTGTTGGATGTCACTGTGTCTTATAATCTATTGCTGGGACGACCATGGATCCATTCGGCCAAAGCCGTACCATGTTCCCTTCACCAAATGGTAAAGTTCGAATGGGAACAACAAGAAATTACAGTACATGGAGAGGAAGACGCTTGTAATACCATAATGCCTTGTGAGGAAGTCGAGGGGGACAAGGGCCCATGGGTGTATCAGGTGATAGACACTGTGGTAGTTAACAAGATAGCCGAAGGAGAGAACTTGCCAATTCCTGCAGCGGCATCTACCGCAGTAATGGTAGCCAAAGAGATGATCAGAAATGGGTTCACACCGGGAAAAGGTTTAGGGATAGCCTTACAAGGCATAACACAACCTGTCCATCTACCGGGAAACAATGATACCTTTGGCTTGGGCTTTAAACCTACATACACTGACATCCAGAAAGCCAAAAGAACCGAAAAGCAAAGTTGGACCCTCCCGAAACCAGTCCCAAAATTATCCGACACCTTTACAAAGCCTGGTACACAACGACATATGCGGAACTCCTCGCGAGGTTTGAAATGTTGTTCGGGGATGTAAACATGTTGGAGATGGGCGAGGGGACCAGTAAGATGGATATTCAGTTTGTAGGGCCTAGTGTTGCACTCAATAATTGGGAAGCCACTCCTTTTTCAATCTGGAGGGAGTCTTAGTAGTTAGCTTTCAAAAATATATCATCCTTTCCCAAAAGCAATTTTAGTTTTGTAATCCCCACACCCCACTGAAATCAAATGTATCCAACCTCTGTCGTCTTTTTGAAAAATTATCAATGAAATGCAATTTCTTCTTCTTTCTTCATTTTTGCCTTATTTTTATTATTTTTTGTTTCTTCCCTTTGTACAGTTCAATATGCGCTGATTCTGATGATATGTCATGCATGAAGGATTCCCGGCCCAGTTTTGACAATCGAATTATTATACAAGAAATTGAAAATGGGAGTGAAATAGAATATGAAGATGAGGAAATACTGGAGGAAATAAGTAAAGACTTGAATCAATACGAGGAAAAACCCAAATCGAACTTAAGTGAGACAGAATCTATTAATTTGGGGAATGAGGATAATGTCCGGGAGACAAAAATTAGTGTACACCTAGAAGCTTCCCTCAGAGAAGAGCTAATAAAGCTGTTGCATGAATACAAGGACATCTTTGCCTGGTCCTATGATGACATGCCCGGACTTAGCACTGATTTGGTGGTACACAAGTTGCCTATTTATCCCGAATGACGGCCGGTAAAATAAAAGTTGAGAAAGTTCAAAACGGACATCAGCGGAAAGATAAAAGAAGAGGTGAATAAGCAATTTGAGGCAAAGGTCATACGAGTTACCAAATACCCCACATGGTTAGCAAATATTGTGCCAGTTCCGAAGAAAGATGGAAAAACCAGGGTATGTGTTGATTACAGAGACCTCAACAAGGCCAGTCCAAAGGATGACTTTCCGTTGCCGAATATCCACATATTAATTGACAATTGTGTCAAGAATGAAATTGGCTCTTTTGTAGATTGCTATGCGGGTTATCACCAGATCCTAATGGACGAAGAAGATGCGGAGAAAACAACTTTTATCACGCCTTGGGGAACATACTGCTATAGAGTGATGCCGTTTGGGCTAAAGAATGCCGGAGCTACTTATATGAGGGAAATGACCACAATGTTTCATGACATGATGTATCGAGAAATTGAAGTGTATGTGGACGATGTCATCATAAAGTCCAAGAAGCAACATGATCATGTCAAGGACTTGAGGAAGTTTTTCCAAAGACTCCGAAGGTATAATCTTAAACTCAATCCTGCGAAATGCGCTTTTGGAGTACCTTCAGGGAAGTTATTGGGATTTATAGTAAGTCGGCGAGGCATTGAACTAGATCCGTCGAAGATAAAAGCCATCCAGAGTTTGCCTCCGCCGAAGAACAAGAAGGAAGTAATGAGCTTACTAGGCAGGCTGAATTATATTAGCCGGTTCATCGCTCAGTTGACATCAACATGTGAGCCTATCTTCAAGTTGTTGAAGAAAGATGCAGCAGTGAAATGGACCGATGAATGTCAGGAAGCCTTCGATAAAATCAAGGAATATTTGGCAAATCCTCCAGTGTTAGTTCCTCCGGAGCCCGGGGAAGACCTTTGATCTTATATTTGACAGTGCTTGATAACTCCTTTGGTTGTGTACTAGGGCAGCACGATGAGACTGGCAAGAAAGAGCAAGCTATATATTACCTTAGTAAGAAGTTCACATCTTACGAGGTAAAATATACTCAGTTAGAGAGAACATGTTGTGCATTAACCTGGGTGGCTCGGAAATTGAAGCATTATCTGTCAGCATACACTACATATCTGATATCACGGTTAGATCCTTTGAAGTATATATTCCAGAAGCCCATGCCTACAGGAAGACTTGCTAAATGGCAGATTCTGCTCACGGAATTTGACATCATTTATGTAACACGTACGACAATGAAGGCGCAAGCAATTGCAGATCATCTAGCAGAAAATCCAGTGGATGATGAATATGAGCCGTTAAAGACATATTTTCCGGTTGAGGAGGCAATGAATGTTAGAAATGGAACAAAGTAATAAGCCAGGTTGGAAAATGTACTTCGACGGAGCCGTCAACAGTAAAGGAGTTGGGATTGGAGCAGTGCTTATTTTAGAAATGGGTCAACATTATCCCGTTACCGCTCAGCTTCGTTTTTTCTGTACCAATAATATGGCCGAATATGAGGCGTGTATATTAGGATTAAGAATGGCAATAGATATGGGTGTTCAAGAGATTTTGGTCATGGGTGACTCGGATCTTTTGATACATCAAATTCGGGGAGAATGGGAGACAAGAGATTTGAAATTGATACCTTATCGGCATTGTCTACATGAACTGTCCCAAAGGTTCCAAACCATAGAGTTCAAACATATCCCAAGAATGCACAATGAAGAAGCAGATGCTCTGGCCACACTATCCTCTATGTTACATCATCCGGATAAAGCATATATAGATCCACTTCAAATACAGGTGTATGATCAGAATGCTTACTGTTTTGCTATAGAAGGAGAGTTAGATGGGGAACCGTGGTATCACGATATCAAGGAATACTTGAAGACAGGAAAGTACCCATAACAAGCCACCGGAGATCAGAAGAGAGCTATAAGACGCTTAGCGAATGGCTTTTTCCTCAGTGGAGGAATTATATATAAAAGAACACCAGACTTGGGCTTGCTGAGATGTGTGGATACGCAAAGAGCTGATATGATTATGACTGGTGGAGAGTGAACACCAGACTTGGGCATAGATGTTATCGGACCAGACTTGGGCTTGCTCAGATGTGTGGATGCGCAACAAGCTTCTAATGGACATTCAAGGTAGTGACGAAGAATGCCGTGGTGGATTTCGTGCATGAAAATATTATATGTCGATTTGGAATTCCCAAAGTAATTATCACAAACAACGGGGCAAACCTGAACAGTCACCTCATGGCGGAAGCATGTCAGAGATTTAAGATCATGCATCGTAACTCTACACCTTACAAGCCAAAGGAAAATGGAGCAGTAGAGGCTGCAAATAAGAATATAAAGAAGATCCTTAGGAAAATGGTGAAAGAGTCTAGACAATGGCATGAGAAGCTGCCTTTCGCTCTTATGGGTTATCGCACAACAGTATGTACCTCTATTGGTGCCACACCCCATTCACTGGTGTATGGAACAGAGGCTGTTATACCCGCAG
Organism: Nicotiana noctiflora; assembly: GCA_032618575.1. NCBI lineage: Eukaryota > Viridiplantae > Streptophyta > Magnoliopsida > Solanales > Solanaceae > Nicotiana > Nicotiana noctiflora. Next base: position 190,950 of record JASVEL010002200.1, read on the forward strand.
AAATCGAGATACCGTCATTTCGAATCATAGCTGAAGTTGAGATCGATGACAATGAATGGGTAAAAGCCCGATTGGAACAACTAAATTTGATCGATGAGAAGAGGTTAGCAGCAGTTTTCCATGGGCAATTATATCCACAAAGAATGGCCAGAGCATATAATAAGAAGGTGCGTCCTCGGAAGTTTGAAGTTGGACAACTGGTATTGAGGCGTATCTTACCACATTGGGCTGAAGCAAAAGGCAAATTCGCACCAAACTGGCAAGGACCGTTTATGGTATCACGAGTATTGTCTAATGGGGCACTATATCTGACAGATGTTGAAGGGAAATGCGTAGAGACTGCTATCAATTCAGATGCAGTCAAAAGATAATATGTATGATTCCTTTTCATTTGTATAATTGTATTTGTTGTGATTTTGGAATTGAAATGATGAAGGCATTTTATTCTCTATCCAAACACTTTATCCATTGACACCCCCTTTTGAGTCTTGTTCAAACTATTCTTTCATATCCCTCTCTCGGAATTAAAATGAAAAAGTGGAAAAAAGGAGGAAAAAGCAAAATGCAAATAAAGGAAAAAGACAAAGAAATCGGGAAAAAGTCAAACGGAAACCTTGAATTATTGACGTAGTCTGAACTACGTCCGACTTGATCCCGAAAGGGTACGTAGGCAGCCTCACTGAGGTTCAGTCACAATAAAGGAAAAATCCAAAAAAATCCCCCACATATTGAAACTGGGGCAGAAGTTATGTTTTATAATTCCGAGAGTTGTAAATATTTTTAAACCCTTGTAAATTTTTGAGCCCTTATATCCTTCTTTCCTAACCCATCCAATATCCACATTACGGTCCAAAGAAAGACTTTCTAATCAATTTCAAGAAAATAACAAATACAATGGGAATAAAGGAAAAACAGGGCATGGACAACACAAGTGGTTCAGAAAAAAAAGGTAAAAGAAAATATATATAAAAAAATGAGAGAGTCTCATCGGTGAAAACCTTAATTGGCACCGTGAGGGGACTGTGAGGCTGAGAGAAATAAAATGAGAGAGCCTCATAGGTGAAAACCTTAATCGGCACCGTGAGGCGACTGTGAGGCTGAGAGAAATAAAATGAGAGAGTCTTGTCAGTGAAAACCTTTACCGGCACTGCAAGGCGATTGTGAGGTTGAGAGAAAGTAAATGAGAGAGTCTTATTGGTGAAAACCGTTCATGGCACCATAAGGCGATTGCGAGGATTATTTTGGAAAAAGAGAAAAGCAACAAAAATAAGATCGGTTTGGGTTGCAAGAAAGTTGGAGTTGGAATAATGGATTGAACAAACTGGGTCGGAGTTTAAATACATGGCATGGTCAACAGAATCAGCCAATATACCCAGATAAGTTCTATCACTTCTCCAAAACACCCTTACCCCTTTTGAAATTCATTTGTTTCTGCATTTCATTAATTGTCCTTTGAAAGCTAACTACCAACTTCTGATGATAAGAGCTGAAATAACAATGGATCGGAAAAGAAAGAAAGAGAAAAGAAGGGAGAAATGGAATAAAGAAAGATGGCAATCAGGGCCGAAAAAAAAACAAAAAAGGTGAAAAGCAAAGAAAAATACAGAAGATGTTTACAAAAGATAGTCAACTGGAAGACTGCACACCAGGAGAAATGCAAAAAGAGGAATGCAATAAAACGCAGGAACGACAGATGCCAGTTGCCAGCAGCTCATAACTATCAAGATTTTGTTTTGTGATTTAGACAGGAGCAAATCGTCACTAATCACTTTAAAGTGAATGTGACCAATGTGAAAAGAAAGAAAACATAAAAAGGAAGTTCGGCAATAAATGGAGGAGTCCATAGAAGGAGGAATCACTCAACCAAGAAAATACCAAAAACAACCGAAAGGTATCATCTTTAAAATTCACACTCCAGTTATCAAACTGAGGGAATATTTTTCTGTATTCGTATTTCATGTATCAGGCGCCCACCTGGATAACAAGGGAATACTTTTTCTACAAATTTTAATTTCATGCATCGGGCGTCCACCTGGATAACAAGGGAATACTTTTTCTGCATATTTTAATTTCACGCATCAGGCGCCCACCTGGATAACAAGGGAATACTTTTCTGCATTCGCATTTCATGCATCAGGCGCCCACCTGGATAACAAGGGAATACTTTTCTGCATTCGCATTTCATGCATCGGGCGCCCACCTGGATAACAAGGGAATACTTTTCTGCATTCGCATTTCATGCATCAGGCGCCCACCTACATAACAAGGGAATACTTTTCTACATTCGCATTTCATGCATCAGGCGCCCACCTGTATAACAAGGGAATACATTTCTGCAATTTTTAATTTCTGTTCAGGCGCCCACTGTATAACAAGGGAATACATTTCTGCAATTTTAATTCTTGTAATTAGTTTGTGTTAGCTAACATGAGTAACACCGTAACACGAAAAGCCTACACTGGGGCAGAAGAAAAAAGTTTGTTATTTTGTTTTGAGCAGGCTTCAGCTCGAGGACAAAAAGTATCATTGAAAAGAAAGAAAAGAAAATCAACAAAAAATAAGAAAGCAAGAAAGGAAAATCTAATTGTTGTTCAGGCGCCCACCTGTATAACAAGGGAATACATTTATGCAATTTTTAATTTCTGCAATTTCAGTTTGTGTCAGCTAACATGAGTGACACCGTAACATGAAAAGCCCACACTAGGGCGGAAGAAAAAGTTTTGTTGTTTTATTTTGTTTTGAGAAGGTATCAATTTGAAGGCGAGAAGTATCATCAAAAATCACAAAAAAGAAAGGAAGAAAGAAAAAGAAAAATCAACAAAAAGAAAGACAGCCATACAGAAAATCAAGGAAAAAAAAACAAGGAAGAATGAAGAGACAAGAAGTTAGATAGGAACAATTGTAACTCGTAGTGTCACGACCCCAAATCCGGTCATGATGGCGCCCAGCACATTGCTAAGCCAGCCTGACAATTCAATAACAAGAACGGAGCTAGAAGCTCTCTTTAGCCCATTTAAGCATATCAAATCACGAAGAAATAGCGATACATATAATGAAAACGGGGAACCCAGTCCCATAATACATCATCTCCGACAGACCAAGGGTTAAGAGTCATGAGCCTCTACTGAACATGAGTGTATAAAGGTTTACAAGATACCAAGTGCGGAAAGAAATGTCAATACAAAATAAAAGACAGTAGGAAGGAATATCGGGTCCTGCGGACTCTGCAGCCACCTCGTATATCCCACAGATGTCGCCTCGCACAGCTACTGGATCACTGCTGAGAGGTACCTGGATCTGCACACAAGGTGCAGGGAGTAAAATGAGTACTGCCAGACTCAGTGGTAATAAACAAGGGTAAGACAGCGCAGATAAGAAATGCGCAATAAAGCACTATGTAAAACTATAATCAGCTACCCTGTCATAGAATCAATATTCACTGTACATGTACCAACAAATACCAATAAATAGCATAACAGCTAGCAGATGTAGCTAAATGCAATGCAATGCATGATATGATCGCTACGGCGCGTAGCCCGACTCCAATTTTTGGGTACCCGTGCTCACTGTGGGGGTTCAGACTCCGGAGGGGCTCCTACAGCCCAAGCACATCTCATAGAGATATCCCTGCGGCGTGCAGTCCGATCCAACATATATCCTGCTGCGGCGCGCAGCCCGATCCACTACTAGTCAGCTAATATGCAGATACAGCCTCGCAGGCTCAAAAGTAGTTTTTGAAAACTCTTTTTATCATTTTTCGGTTGGAAAATAGTAATATCAAGTTCCGGAGATTGGAATTAGCATAATAACAGAAATAGTTGCGGACTAGTAGTAAACTAGCATGTCTATATGATAAGACAATGATAACGATCCTCGCGGGATCCAATAACTGGCTCACGGCCCACAAGCATACTCAACCGCCCAAGAAGGGGGTTCAACGGCTCGAAAATAGCCAATAATACAGTATCAACAGGTCGGACTAATATATATAGTCTCCAGTTCATGATCGACCCCGCACTCTCAAGAGTGTGCGTGTCTTGCCGCTATACAGCGTCACAAAGTGGTATACCGGGGTTTCGAACCCGCTGGTCATCACCCACATCTATTACTCACCTCAATATAGCGCGACGACTATTCCGTAATGCCCTTGCCACGAGAATCAAGCTCCGCACGCGTAGAACCTGATCAAATACAGTAGAAACACAACAAATTAGGCAAATGGGACGACACCCAATCAATATAACCCAATTTACATCAAAATTCCCAAAGTTGTCAAAACCCGACATTCGGTACGCTTGTCGAAAAATTACAAAAGTCACATATTCGGAACCCTCATCTCGATACGAGTCTAAGCATATCAATTTTACCAAATTCGGACTCCATTTGGCCATTCAAAACCTTGATTTTCTAAAGTTCAAGCCTAGGGCTCAATCCTCCATAAATTACCCCAAATTCCTCCATTTTCATGATATAATTGCATAATATTACCAATACTAATCATAGTTTAAGTCCATAGTTGATTACTTGATGATTTCCCTTGAGTTTCTCTTCAAAATCGCCCAAATCGCCTCTAAAGCCGAGACCCAAATGTGTGAAATGTTATGAAATTTTTCTAACTTCTGATACACTTAACTCACAGCGATTTTCGCTTCTGCGGACAAAATTCCGCTCCTACGAGTCCGTATCCGCGACCAAAGGGTCGCTTCAGCGATTTCAGGCCTAGCCGGCCAATTCCGCTTCTGCGAGAAAAGGGACCGCCCCTGCGCATCCGCTTCTGCGGAAATAAGTCCGCTTTGCAGAATGATCCACTTCTGCGACCAAGAGTCCGCTTCAGCGGACTCGCCTCCGCGATCAATCACCCGCTTCTGTGGACCTCCCCATCGCGCCTCAGGACCGCTTCTGCGATCGCCCACTCGCTTCAGCGAAGCCGCTCCTGCGGACCAGGCTCCGCTTCAGCGGTCTAGCCCGCTTCTGCGCCTTCTTGTCCGCTCCTGCGGACTCGCTCCTGCGCCCCCATTTCCGCGGGAGCGAAAACCACAGAACCAGAACACAAGTCTGCAATTTTCCATATTTTTCTCCCGTTTAACCATCTGAAAACACCCCGAGGCCCCCGGGACCTCATCCAAACACACCAACACATCTTAATACCTTATTCGAACTTGTTCGAATCCTCAAAATACGTCTAATAACACCAAAACCCATAATTCTCATCAAATTCAAGCCTAAATTCCTTAAAACATTCCGAATTACACATTCAATCAAAAACCCGACCAAACGACGCCCGAATGACCTGAAATTTTGCAGGAACATCCAAAATCACCTAACGGAGCTACTGCAACTGTCGGAATTCCATTCCGACCCCCGGATCAAAATCTCACCTACCGTTCGGATTTCGCCAAAATTTAACCTTAGCCAATTCAAGCCTATTTCTACACCGGACCTCCAAATTCAATTCTGGTTGTTCCCCTAAGTCACAAATCACCTCCCGGAACTAACCGAATCATCAGAATCCGATTCCGAGCCCTCTAACTAAATAGTCAACTCCGGGTTGACTTTCCTTATTCAAGTTTCCTTCACAAAGGCTATACGCCTCATTTTCAATCCAATTCACTCATAACTCACCCGATAGACTTTAACACTGATATAAAAGCATAAAACATACAATTTACAACATAACGGGGTGGTAATTCCCATGACGACGGGCCGGGTCGTCACATTCTCCCCCTCTTAAGAAAACGCTCGTCCTCGAGCGGGTCAAGAAACATACCTGAAGTCTCAAACAAGTGAGGATATCTGCTCCGCATCTCCCGCTCGGTCTCCCAAGTGGCCTCCTCCACGGGTCGACCTCTCCACTGAACCTTAACTGATGCAATCTCCTTAGACCTCAATTTTCTCACCCGACGTCCCAAAATGGCAATAGGCTCCACATCATAGGATAGATCACCATCAAGCTGAATGGTGCTGAAATCTAATACATGAGACGGATCTCCAATGTACTTCCGGAGCATAGACACATGGAATACTGGATGAACGCTGGATAAGCCGGGCGGCAAGGCCAACTCATATGCCACCTCTCCAACTCTCCTAAGTATCTCAAAAGGACCAATGTACCCTGGGACTCAACTTTCCTTTCTTCCCAAACCTCATGACACCCTTCATAGGTGAGATCTTCAACAATACTCTGTCACCAACCATGAAAGACAACTCTCGAACTCTACGGTCCGCATAACTCTTCTGACGAGACTGTGCTGTACGAAGCCTCTCCTGGATCAACTTTTCTCTATCCAGAGCATCCTGGACTAACTCAGTCCCTATCAGTCTAACCTCACCGGGCTTAAACCATCCCACGGGGGATCTACACCGCCTGCCATACAATGCCTCATACGGGGCCATCTGAATACTCGACTGATAACTGTTGTTGTAGGCAAACTCAGCAAATGGTAGGAACTCATCCCACGAACCACCAAAATCAATCACACAAGCTCGCAACATATCCTCCAAGATGTGAATAGTGCGCTCAGACTGCCCGTCTGTCTGGGGGTGAAATGCTGTACTCAACTCAACCCGCGTACCCATCTCTCGCTGAAATGCTCTCCAAAACTGAGAAGTGAACTGAGTACCCCTATCGGATATGATAGACACTGGAACTCCATGCAACCGAACAATCTCTCGAATAAAGATCGCTGCCAACCGCTCCGATGAGTAGGTAGTACTAACTGGAATGAAGTGAGCTGACTTGGTCAGTCTATCCACAATCACCCATACAGAATCAAACTTCCTCGCCGTCCGAGGGAGTCCGGTAACAAAGTCCATAGTGATCCTCTCCCATTTCCACTCAGGAATAACAATGCGCTGAAATACACCACCGGGCCTCTGATGCTCGTACTTAACCTGCTGACAGTTGAGGCACCGTGCTACATGTCTGACAATGTCCATTTTTATCTTTCTCCACCAATAGTGCTGTTTCAAATCTTGATACATCTTAGCGGCTCCTGGATGGATAGAATACCGCGAGCTATGGGCCTCCCCCAGAATCAACTCACGAAGGTCATCAACATTGGGCACACATATCCGGCCCTGCATTCTCAATACGCCGTCACTATCAATGGTGACATCTCTAGCATCATCAAGCTGAACTCTGTCCCTAAGGACGACAGCCAAATGTGGATCATCATACTGGCGCTCACGAATACGATCATATAGAGATGACCGAGATACAACACAAGCCAATACCCTGCCGGGCTCCGAAATATCTAACCTCACTAGCCGATTGGCTAGCACCTGAACATCATGAGCAAATGGCCTCTCCTCGGCTGGAATATATGCCAAGCTCCCCATACTGACCGCCTTCCGGCTCAAAGCATCGGCCACCACATTGGCCTTACCCGGATGATATAATATAGTAATGTCATAATCCTTCAACAACTCTAGCCATCTCCGCTATCTCAAATTAAGGTCTTTCTGTTTGAACAAGTACTGGAGACTACGATGGTCGGTATACACCTCACATGACACGCCGTACAAATAGTGCCTCCAAATCTTCAAGGCATGAACAATGGCGGCTAGCTCCAAGTCATGAACAGGATAGTTCTTCTCATGCGGCTTCAACTGCCGAGAAGCATAAGCAATTACCTTTCCTTCCTGCATCAGCACATAACCTATCCCCACTCTCGAGGCATCACAGTAAACGGTATATGAACCTGAAGCCGATGGCAATACTAACACTGGAGCTGTGGTCAAAGCTGTCTTGAGCTTCTGAAAGCTCCCCTCGCACTCATCCGACCACACGAATGGTGCACCCTTCTGGGTCAATTTAGTCAATGAAGAAGCAATGGATGAAAATCCCTGAACAAACCGGCGATAATACCCCGCCAAGCCAAGAAAACTCCTGATCTCTGTAGCTGAGGACGGTCTAGGCCAACTCTGCACCGCCTCTATCTTTTTCTGATCAACCTGAATACCATCACGAGACACCACATGTCCCAGAAATGCTACGGACTCGAGCCAAAACTCGCACTTGGAGAATTTAGCATATAGCTTCTCCTCCCTCAATCTCTGCAACACAATACTCAAATGCTGAGCATGCTCCTCCCGACTACGGGAGTAGACTAGAATGTCATCAATGAACACAATCACAAATGAATCCAAATAAGGCCTGAACACACTGTTCATCAGATGCATAAATGCTGTTGGGGCGTTGGTCAACCCAAACGACATCACAAGAAACTCATAATGACCATATCGGGTCCTGAATGCAGTCTTCATAATATCCGAGTCCCCGATCTTCAGCTGATGATAGCCCGAACGAAGATCGATCTTAGAAAACACCCTCGCACCCTGTAACTGATCAAACAAATCATCTATGCGCGGTAGAGGGTACTTGTTCTTCACTGTCACATTGTTCAATTGCCTATAATCAATACACATTCGCATGGAACCATCTTTCTTTCTAACAAATAATACCGGCGCACCCCACGGAGACACACTAGGGCGGATGAAACCCTTATCCAGAAGCTCTTGAAGCTGCTCTTTCAGTTCTTTCAACTCAGCCTGGTGCCATCCGATAAGGAGGAATGGATATGGGCTGAGTGCCCGGCACCAAGTCAATGCCAAAATCAATATCCCTGTCCGGCGGCATGCCCGACAGGTCCGAGGGGAATACATCTGGAAAGTCCCTCACAATAGGTACAGAATCAATGCTAGAAGAGTCTCAGCTCCCACATCTCTCACAAAAGCTAAGTACGATAAACACCCTTTTTCAACCATCTTCCGAGCTTTTAAGAACGAAATAACACGGCTAGGGACGAAATCGGTCGAACCCCGCCACTCGATCTGAGAAATACCAGGAATGGCCAACGTAACTGTCTTAGCATGACAGTCCAATATCGCATGATACGGAGACAACCAGTCCATACCCAATATAACATCAAAGTCCACCATCCCCAACAATAACAAATCGGCCTGGGTCTCCAGACCCCCAATAGATATAACACAGGACCTATAGACATGATCCACAACAATCGTATCACTCACGGGGGTGGATACATGAACAAGTAAATCAAGACTACCACGAGTCGCACCCAAATGATGTGCAAAATAAGAGGACACGTAAGAATATGTGGATCCCGGATCAAATAGAACAGAGGCATCTCCGTGACGGACGGAAATGATACCCGTAATCACCGCATCGGAGGCAAGCGCATCACGCCCTGTCGGGAAGTGCGTAGAATCGCGCACCGGCCTCCACCGGATCTCTCCTCGCCCATGAGGCGACCACGAGAAGACCGACCTCCACCTCTACTAGGCTGAGATGGTGCTGAAGAGGAGGGCTGATCCCTCTCCTGAGTCCCGCCCCTACGTAGTCGAGGGCACCTGTCTCCTCATGTGGCCATACTCACCACACTCATAACATGCACTCGGTGCTCGGAGAAGTAGGTGTTGCACTGTGGGCCGGGAGGGCACCAAGCGATGACCGACCCTGCTTGAAACCCCCGTCGACCACGACCATGAGAACCTCCGCTCTGCTCGGGCGGCCCGAATGAGGAGGTCTAGATGAGCGACCTCTGCCTCCGCCGGGAATGCCCTCTAGATGGAGCACCGCTGAAACTGCCGGAACCACGAGGCCTCTTGGCCTCCCGCTCCTCTCTCTCGGCGACGATCCGCCTCAATGGAGCGTGCCATATCGGCAACCTGCTCAAACGATGATGACAGAACTCGCTCGCTGGTCATAAGAATACGGATAGAGTAGTTGAGGCCATCAATGAACCTCCCGATCCTCTCCCTATCAGTGGGGATCATCCATGTGGCATGCCTAGCCAGCTGAGTGAATCTAAGCTCATACTGGGTCACAGACATGTCGCCCTGAATCAACCACTCGAACTGGCGACGTAGCTCCTCGCGACGAGACTGAGGTACATATTTCTCTAGAAAGAGAGTAGAGAACTGCTGCCATGTGAGAGGTGTTGCTCTTGCAAGCCTACGCCTCTCAAACTCCTCCCACCAATCAAATGCGGGACCGGTGAACTGAAATGTAGTAAATGAAACTCCGCTGGACTCAAGAATACCAGCCGTACGCAGCATCTTCTGACACTTATCCAAGAAACCCTGGGCATCCTCGCCCTCAACGCCACTGAAATGGGGTGGCTGAAGTCTACCAAATCTCTCAAGACGACGCTGCTCGTCATCGGGCATAACTTGAACCATATGCTCTGGAGCTGGAGCTGGTGCAGTTGGAGGAATAACCGGTGCAACCACCTGAGCGGGGACCGCCTCTGGTGTCTGAAGTCCCCGAACAATCGGGTCAGGTGTGCGAGCTGCAGGGGTCTGCTGACCACCCCCTGACTGAGATGTCGCTACAGTAGCGGTAGCTGAAACTACCTGAGCCAAACCGGAACACACTGATAATATCTGAGCAAGAGTCTCCTGAAGACCAGGAATAGCAATAGATATAGTCCGGCCCTGAACTGGGGCTGCTGGAGCATCAACCACTGGGGGCTGCTCCTGAACTGGTACAACAGGCGGGTCATATGGCACTGCCTCAGCCGCCCTACCTCTAACTCTAGCACGATCGCGCCCACGGCCTCTAACAGGTGACAATGGAGGTCGTCCACCTCGTCCTGATGCTCGCGTTCTCGCCATCTGCGAGAGAATAGAATATAGAAGTTCAGTTCTCAGAACAACAAGATCGCACGATAGAGTTCAAGAAAAGTGAAGTGTTTCCTAAAGATTCGCAGCCTCCCGAGGATAAGTACAGGCGTCCCCGTACCGATCCACAAGACTCTACTAACCGGCTCGAGACTCGTGAGTCCTAGTAAACCTAGGCTCTGATACCAACTTGTAACGACGCCAAAACCCAATTGTGATGGCGCCCAGCACATTGCTAAGCCAGCCTGACAATTCAATAACAAGAACGGAGCTAGAAGCTCTCTTTAGCCCATTTAAGCATATCAAATCACGAAGCATTAGCGATACATATAATGAAAACGAGGAACCTAGTCCCATAATACATCAACACCCATAGACCAAGGGTCAAGAGTCATGAGCCTCTACTGAACATGAGTGTATAAAGGTTTACAAGATACCAAGTGCGGAAAGAAATGTCAATACAAAATCAAAGACAGTAGGAAGGAATATCGGGTCCTACGGACTCTGCAGCTACCTCGAATATCCTACAGATGTCGCCTCGCACGGCTACCGGATCACTGCTGAGAGGTACCTGGATCTGCACACAAGGTGCAGGGAGTAAAATGAGTACTGCCAGACTCAATGGTAATAAACAGGGGTAAGACAGCGCAGATAAGAAATCCTCAATAAAGCACTATGTAAAACTATAATCAGCTACCCTGTCATAGAATCAATATTCACCGTACCTGTACCAACAAATACCAATAAATAGCATAACAGCTAGCAGATGTAGCTAAATGCAATGCAATGCATGATATGACCGCTACGGCGCGTAGCCAGACTCCAATTTTTGGGTACCCGTGCTCACTGTGGGGATTCAGACTCCGGAGGGGCACCTACAGCCCAAGCACATCTCATAGAGATATCCCTGCGGCGTGCAGTCCGATCCAACATATATCCTGCTGCGGCGTGCGGCCCGATCCACTACTAGTCAGCTAATATGCAGATACAGCCTCGCAGGCTCAAAAGTAGTTTTTGAAAACTCTTTTTGTCATTTTTCAGTTGGAAAACAGTAATATCAAATTCCAGAGATTGGAATTAGCATAATAACAAAAATAGATGCGGACTAGTAGAAAACTAGCATGTCTATATGATAAGACAATGATAACGATCCTCGCGGGATCCAATAACTGGCTCACGGCCCACAAGTATACTCAACCGCCCAAGAAGGGGTTCAACGGCTCGAGAATAGCCAATAATACAGTATCAACAGGTCGGACTAATATATATAGTCTCCAGTTCATGATCGACCCCGCACTCTCAAGAGTGTGCGTTTCTCGCCGCTATACAGCGTCACAAAGTGGTATACCGGGGTTTCGAACCCGCTGGTCATCACCCACATCTATTACTCACCTCAATATAGCGCGACGACTATTCCACAATGCCCTTGCCACGAGAATCAAGCTCCGCACGCATAGAATCTGATCAAATACAGTAGAAACACAACAAATTAGGCAAATGGGACGACACCCAATCAATATAACCCAATTTACATCAAAATTCCCAAAGTTGTCAAAACCCGACTTTCGGTACGCTTGTCGAAAAATTACAAAAGTCACATATTCGGAACCCTCATCTCGATACGAGTCTAAGCATATCAATTTTACCAAATTCGGACTCCATTTGGCCATTCAAAACCTTGATTTTCTAAAGTTCAAGCCTAGGGCTAAATCCTCCATAAATTATCCCAAATTCCTCCATTTTCATGATATAATTGCATAATATTACCAATACTAATCATAGTGTAAGTCCATAGTTGATTACCTGATGATTTCCCTTGAGTTTCTCTTCAAAATTGCCCAAATCGCCTCTAAAGCCGAGACCCAAATGTGTGAAATATTATGAAATTTTTCTAACTTCTGATACACTTAACTCACAGCGATTTTCGCTTCTGCAGATAAAATTCCGCCCCTGCGGAACCGCTTCTGCGACCTTTTGGTCGCTTCTGCGAACCCAGGCCCTCTTGGCCATTTCCGCTCCAGCGATCAAGGGACCGCCCCTGCGCATCCGCTTCTGCGGAAATAAGTCCGCTTCTGCGACCAAGAGTCCGCTTCAGCGGACTCGCCTCCGCGATCAATCACCCGCTTCTGCGGACCTCCCCATCGCGCCTCAGGACCGCTTCAGCGATCGCCCACTCGCTTCAGCGAAGCCGCTCCTGCGGACCAGGCTCCGCTTCAGTAGTCTAGCCCGCTTCTGCGCCTTCTTGTCCGCTCCTGCAGACTCGCTCCTGCGCCCCCATTTCCGCAGGAGCGAAAACCACAGAACCAGAACACAAGTCTGCAATTTTCCATATTTTCCTCCCGTTTAACCATCCGAAAACACCCCGAGGCCCCCGGGACCTCATCCAAACACACCAACACATCTTAATACCTTATTCGAACTTGTTCCAATCCTCAAAATACGTCTAATAACACCAAAACCCATAATTCTCATCAAATTCAAGCCTAAATTCCTTAAAACATTCCGAATTACACATTCAATCAAAAACCCGACCAAACGACGTCCGAATGACCTGAAATTTTGCAGGCACATCCAAAATCCCCTAGCGGAGCTACTGCAACTATCAGAATTCCATTCCGACCCCGTATCAAAATCTCACCTACCGTTCAGATTTCGCCAAAATTCAACCTTAGCCAATTCAAGCCTATTTCTACACCGGACCTCCAAATTCAATTCCGATTGTTCCACTAAGTCACAAATCACCTCCCGGAACTAACCGAATCATCAGAATCCGATTCCAAGCCCTCTAACTAAATAGTCAACTCCGGGTTGACTTTCCTTATTCAAGTTTCCTTCACAAAGGCTATATGCCTCATTTTCAATCCAATTCACTCCTAACTCACCCGATAGACTTTAACACTGATATAAAAGCATAAAACATACAATTTCAACATAACGGGGTGGTAATTCCCGTGACGACGGGCCGGGTCGTCACACGTAGCATTATAGCTTAGAATAGCTTCTTCATTTTATATTTTTTTACCATGGTGTAATAAGGAGTAGGTCAGCAAGTCATAACAGTGACAATGCAACAGTAAAGTCTGGTAGTTTTAAACTACCAGACCTTCCTGAACTACACTGACCTGATTCCTGTTTAGCCTAGGATATGTAGGCAACCTCTGAGGCAGGGTGCGGTCAAAAGATTTTTCACAAATGCTTCTCACGGAATATGCCAGTGGGCAAAAATCTCTCATTACTGCTCACTTGTCTTTGCACTGAAACTCTTCGTGTTACCGAGCAAAGAGGGGCAGCTGTGAGCACGTGATTTTTGCCTTAAGCAATAAACTCCAAAATTAAAATAAATAATATTTTTGGTTGCAATTACATGTTTTGATTGAAATAAGATGCATTTGTGTGATTGAACAATTAGAGATTAAAATTAGAAAATTAAAAAAATAGGTTAAATACAAGTATTTTAATTTAACTAGTTAAAAAGGAAATTAACAAAAAAAAGAGGCTTTAATAATAGAAATTAAGAAAATAGTAGCAAAATGTCAAAAAATACAAGAAAATTAGAGAAAGTAGGAAATTGAATAATTGAAGATAATATAAAAAGAAAATTGAAATACAAAAAGAAAATACCACAAAAATAATTAAAATACAAAGAATAATACAAAGAAAATACAAAGAACATAAAATTGGGCCAAATATGTAAACCCAATACTCATTGGCCCAAACCAAATAAAGGATCCGGTCCAGCCTTTACATGAGAAACAATCTCATCCGTTCATCACTTTAAATCCAACGACTGAGGATTTACCCAGATTTAATCAAAATAATAAGATCTTGAATTAATCTGAGTCGTCCGTATCTTAAAATCCAACGGACAAATGTACACCCCTCATTTAACTCTGAACGACACCGTTTTAAGGGAAACAATCATGGCCATTGATCCCGATTGATCTAACGGCTAGGGACCAGTCTAATGTAAAGAGTATAAAAGCCTGGTCTCTATTCAGAGACCGGCCATTTTTCAAAAACCTCTAACCCTAGCCGCCTTTTTCTATTCTTCTTCTCGCTCTCTTCTTCTTCTCGTAGCTCACCGGCCATGGAGACTGGTCTATTTCCATGGCCGTCTCCGGCCATCTCCAGTCCCCAAACCTCCCTTATCCTACTTCTCTACCCTAGACTACCATAGATAACCCAAGAAAACCCAAAAGCCCCAACTTCTTGAAATTCCGGCCGCAGGAGTTCTTCTCCGGTGACCACAAAACTATGAAACCGGCTCCCAAATTAACACCATAGAGCCACCATCTCCTAATATACCACCCCACATAAGCCACATCCCTCTAATCTCACCCTAACTGCTCGAATCTTCCAAAAATAAGTCGCCGGAACCCTAACTCCGACCGACTCAAAACCAAACCCCAAAACCAAAACCCTTTCTTTAACACCCTGAAACCACCTCTTCTGGTAAAAGACAATAAAAGACTTCAACTAGAAGTCTGAGAAAAACTGGAAAAAGAAAGAAAAATATCCCGATCGGAAAGCTCTGCGAACTTGAGTAGCATGTGAAACAGTTTATTCACGTACGATAAAAGTTGAGCTGGACACATCTTGTAGAAACGGCAAAAATCTACCAACAAGGAAGGGAGCGGAAGTGTATACCCGAAAATAAAAGGATAAGAATAGAGCACATAATATCCTGGGCGGTCATATTGTATAATATCATTCCCCACTGCCTGTAGCATCTCGACGTGGTGCAAAATCCCCCACTTGACTTTCAAATTTGCATTTTCCATTTCATTCATAATAGAGGAAACAAGTTCTTGTTCCTCTCCGGCAGAACTATTGAAATCGGTCCACGGCTTCCCATGACGAGGCAATATTTTAGAAGCCATTGGAACCCCTCATGCTGCACCGCTTCTTCTCCTCCAGGAGCAGGAACATCATTTTCCTGCGCCGAAACGCGGCAAGACTGTTAGTGCGGGAAGAAGAACCAACCATTTATCTTGATTGAATAGAATGAATGAACAAAGGGAGTTAATAGGGAAGATGGTGATGTTAACTTCTGGCAAATAGGAGAGAATCAAAAATTTGAGGTATCGAATAAGACGAAGATTCACGAAATTTGTTTGACAAGTCAAGAAAGTGTGCCAATAGAATGGTAATTTTTCCCTATTTATAGGGACATAAATGCCCCAAGTGGGAAATCTAAGAGTTGTCAATCACTACTGATAAGGCATGAAACGGTTCAATCCCCAGGGAACATGTGTCATAATGGCAGTAAACCATAAATGACGTTTCAAATCAACGCAACGTTTTGACTCCGAACAGACTCGACGAATCAAAGGAATCGTTCAAACATTTAGCCATCACCTTGATCTAAAAATCTCATTCAAGGTATGAACAGACAGATTTCTCCTAGCCATCAAATTTACAGAGTTCGCCCGCCGAGCCCGCCAAGGGACAACTTTGACGAATAGAGGGACTAAATGCATGGGTAGGAATCTGACCACAGTGGTCGAACAAGCTTGGACCTCGCCTAAAGTGGCGAAATAGCGAGAAGTGCCATGATCAACCTTAGTCCGATCATCGACAACATATGTCGAGAAAATAAGGTATTTAAATAATGACGAAAAGGATGTTGTGTGAGAGTACGATGGTCAAAAGACACAGTAAAGTTCCAAGAACTATATATAAAAGAGGAATTCTCGAAAACAATAGAGGGACTTTTCCTCTCAACTCCCTCTCCTACAATTTCCTCTCGTGAAGGATGTAAACTAATATTTCTTACTTCTTATCAAAGATGAGATTGTAACTTCACAAAATCTGAAATGTTTCTACTTTTTTACTCATTATCTCGCTATGCATTTTAGATCTGAAATTGGTCATGCTTGGCTAAGATTTTCCTTTTCTCATCACTAATTGATTTAATGTCACAAGCCAACCCTCGGTCGTGATGGCGCCCAACACACCGCTAGGCAAGACCGACCTTTCAACAATATTTCGGACTTAAACAAATCATTAGTTGCAAGCACAGATAATAATTTCTAGACTATTTTATCAAAATCCTGGATATAACAGCAAAATTAACTAAACGTTAACAAAATACTACAACATAACCCCCAACTAGGACCCGGTGTCACAAACATAAGCCTCTAATACAAAATATCCACCTAATACAAGTCTGTATAAGAAAGTGCGGAAATAAAGAAGTAGAGATAGGGGGAGAGATCAGGGCTACGAACACCATGCAACTACCTCAATGCTCTCCGATACTGCTGTCTTGCTAGATGGTCCTCACTCAGCCTATGATGCACCTGGATCTGAACGCAAGGTGCAGGGAGTAATGTGAGTACTTCGACCCATTGAGTAATAAACATAACTAACGGCTGAAGATAAGAAATCACGAAATGATACAAGGTAAACTAAAACTGGAAGCCAGACAATTAACAGTGAAATGACAAGTCAATGCAATAATAGTACAGGAAGAACCATGTCGCGTAAATAGAGAAGTAATAATGCATGAATGCAACGCAACACATAGAATAGTACATTCCAATACCCGTTGCGGCATGCAATCCGGTCCATTTAACGCCGACGGCGCTCACTGGGGATGTGTACAGACTCCAGAGGAGATCCTACAGCCCAATCGCAAATAATCAAACCATCTCGTAGCACTAATATCCATATAATACCGCTGCGGCGCGCAGCCCGATCCATGTTCAGTCCAGAAACTCAGATAAGCCACACGGGCAATAACAAAATAATAGTTCTCAGCTCAGGATGTCAATAAAATAGTGTTTTAGTTTTCAAATCTTGTAATATGGCTGAGTATTTCAAAATAGTATTTGTACTTAGGACTGAAATCCTTTAACATGTCAAATAATGTGAAAACAGTGATAGAAATCCCCGAAGGATTCAAATAATCAGCACAAAGTCCAATGTATCAATAAAATCCAAGTAGGATGATCATCAAACAAGTCTTAGTCGATAACACAGTATGAACACCACTCGGGACGGACTAAGTCGCAATCCCCAATCACAAACGACCACGCACTAATCATAAAGCGCGTGTCTCGCCTTATTATAGCGTTATAATGCGATATTCCGGGATTTCAAACCCTCAGGTCATCATTTACATCTATTACTCACCTCAAGTCGGCCACCAATTTTGCTCGCTATGCCTTTTCCCCTCGAATCTACCTCCTCGATCATCGAATCTGATCAAAACCACAAAGAATATGTCACAATAGGCTAAGGAAACATAACCCAATCGAAAAGACTCAAAAAACATCGAAAATCACGAAGTTGAAAAAACCTTAGCCCACTTCTTGAAAAGTTATAAAATTCATATCACCGGATTCCTCGTCTCGCCACGAGTCTATACATATCAAATTTACCAAAATGAGAGTCTATTTTCCCCTTCAAATTCTATTTCTAAATTACTAATTTTCAAGCCCTAGCTTTACCCCCTTTTGATGAATTTCAACCAATTTCTATGTTATATTTATCATAATCTCATGTATTTAGGCCAAGGGACTTACCTCCAATCGATTCCCAGTCAAAACTTTCTTTAATTCTCGCCAAAAGCTCTCAAGGTCGCCCAACAATGGTGAAAAATATCCCAAGCTCGCGGATGCAATATTCAATAAAAACCCTTCATTCCAGGCCATTTTTTGTTTCCGCAATCCCGCTTCCACTTCGGTGACCTTCTCCTCGCTTCTGCGGATCCTCAATAAAATGTTCAAAACCGCTTATGCGGTAAAACTTCCGCTTATGCGGATAAAATCCGCTTCTACGGAAATTGCTCGACCACATCCTTTTCGCACCTGCAATACCTGACTCCACTTCCGCGCAACCGCATTTGCGATTTCCTTTCCGCAGATGCGGAAATACCTGCTGCAGCCAAAAACTTGTAAATTCCAACTTCAAATTTCCTTCCGATAGCCACCCGAAATCATCCGAGGCCTTCGGGACCTCAACCAAAAGCACCAACACATCCTAAAACCTCGTTCAAACTTGTTCCAATCATCGAAACACATCAAACAACGCTAAAATCATTAAATCACATTTGGTTCAAGCCTAAGTTTCTTAAATCTTTCGAAATACGCATTTGATCAAAAACCCGACCAAAACACCTCCGAATGGCCTAAAAGTTTGCGCACACATCCCAAATCACCTAACGAAGCTACAACAACTCTCGAAATTCCATTCCGACCCTCAGATTAAAATCTCACCTACCAACCAAAATTCATCAAAATACTAACTTCGCCAATTCAAGCCTAATTTTACACTGGACCTCCAAAATCAATTTCGATCGCACTTCTAAATCACAAATCATCTCCCGAAACTAACCGAATCACCGAAAATTCCATTCGAGCCCAAGTACAATTGACGGTGAAAATTTTTTAAAGTTACAATAAATAATAAATATGGACCCATAATCTTAAATGAGTTAAATACTAAGAATTAAATGTTAAATCAGTAGAACTTAAATCAGATTAATATCTGCACCATCTAAGATATTGACAGCCGCCATTACTTTTATATGTTTGCGTATTTTTTCTTTATGATTTTTCCATTACATTGGGACTAGGAAAGAGGAAGAGAGAAGGGAACATTGTGAATTGAATCCACGCTTATTACGTAGAGACTTTCACGAATAATACTATTCTTTCTCATTCATGATAAGTAATTAATTTATTTTTTTATTTGGTCTAAAATAAATATCTATTTATATAATAAAAATAATTTAATTTGCTTATCCAAAATTACTCTTATGTATGTATCCTAAAAAGTCATTTACTTCTTATATTTGAGAAGAAAAGTGCTACTATAACTACCGTGTAATATTTAATGAAGGATAATTTAGTCACACTAATTATTTTCGTCTACAAATTAATATTTCCTTACTAGGTGTGCCCAAAGCAAATTGGTTACTTATTATGGACACGATGGAGCAGTAGGACGGTAAGCTTTGGTGATGTTATGTTCGTGTATTTGAGCATGCTTTCTCAAGATTTAGGTACCTATCTATTGCAAATGATAGAATTAAATACTCCGGAAGTTAAAAGGAACATCTATATATTAATATAAAAGAGGGAAATGAAAGAGTGATGTGGCACCTCTCATAGAGAATGATTGCTATTTATCTTTTTTCCTGTTTTTTTGCTTTTTCTCAAATTTTTCCTTTATCAAAAATTTAGTGCCACGTTCGTAACAGTCACCTTTTAATTACACTAACAATCATTTCTCTTCCTTCTAAAAAAGTTTAATGGTTACAACACTAAATAATAGTAACGGCGGTAAGAGAAAAAAGATTTGGAACAAATGCAATACAAAAACAAAAGAAGAAGAAGAAGAGAAAGAAAGGTGATAAATTAATCGGATCATGTTATTGATTCCTAAGTCAAAATGTCATCTCCTCTATCATCTTATTCTTTTTGTGTCTTTCTAGCCACATGATATTTAAGCAAGGTTGAACGCTTTATTCCCAATAGAGAATATCTTAGTAGAAGTTGTTGTCGTATCTTAATCACTGTAAGATATGAAATATATATTATGCACGTTTGCTCATAAAACATTTGTGATATTATTTGCTTTTAGTCATGCTTAAAAAGGAGATTTGTCTATGTTGTCACAAAGATTTTCACTCCAACCTCATGTCATACTTATTGTAGATTTTAAAGAATTCTCCTTTCATTTCTTTAAAGTAATTGCAAATAATGCTCAGTACCCTCTCACTTTTAATTCCTTGTGTAAGAGGAAAAAAGGTATATATGCACGAAAATTTTATTTGTTGAAAGAGGTGTTCAACTAGAGGATGGTTAGCCCACAACAACTCTATTATGTAATAACAACATCATTTTGGATTTGAAATGGTGATGAAGCAAGAGTAAAAAGGGGACTCCTTCAGTTTGTGTGGATCATGTGTTATGCATTCTTCAATTTGACGTAGAAGTTTGTAAATCAAATGGCCAAGCAAAAACAGAAAACACATAATATTTAACTCTTAGAGATTGTATGAGACAGAATGACTCTACTTCTTCTTATACGACTACAAAAACTTAGTTTTATGTGAGATTGTGGTGTTACTCCTACAGTTTTAGTATTAAATTTTTTTATCATATGATTTATTTATTTTTTACTGCAATAACTAATTTTTTCGGATTTGAGAGTGCTTCGGTCTTTGAAATAGTTAAAAGTTTAGAAGTTTATTCTATTATGTTTCTTATTATTTCTCTTAATTTATTGAGTTATTTTTTCTTTATATAAGCTTAGTTCGGGATGTTAACATAGAAATAAAATGAAACTTTTAATTTTTATTAAGAATTGAGAGAAGAAAATGGAGATTCGTTGGCATAAAGAAAGGTGCAAACGTTTTTTTTTCTAGAGTTAATGTACGACTACGGAAAAAAAGAAAGAAATAAACAAAATATAATATAGGAAAATAACATTAGGAAAAAGGATGACAATGAAAAATATAGAATTTAATAGTAGATGATAGAGGGGAGTCTAAGGAATAAAGATATAAAGAATCATGTGTTAAAAATAAAACATGCAATTTATGTGATCTGTGATTTTACTAAAATATTTATTCGTATGATCGGCTGTTTATATGCTTGCGCATATACACACATATATAACTATAAAATTATTTACTATTAATGTACATATAAAGGATCGAAATAGAGGACTCTAATAAATATGAAGTCCAGCCAAAACCACCTTAGCCTACTCTACCAAATGAAACAAAACCACAGCAGTTGAAGTGGGCACACTCAATGCAATGAGTACAACCAAGCCCAACGCCAAGCTTGATCTTGTATCCATCAACTCGGACTGCAAGAATTCCATTGCTTCACAAATATTCGAGTCATAATTCGCGTAAAGACTCTTCTCCCAATCCGTCCATTCAAGCTGGAGGCTCGTAATTCCTCTCGATTATCTTCATCTAGATCATGAATTCTCTTTCGAAGGACTATCTTGTTTTCATCTACAAGACGACCGTTATAGTAGTTCTGGTCATGTCCGTCTGTTTTCATTGCAAGGGTCGTTGTAGTTCTGGAAGCTCTTGGTGATCTTCTTTTTGGTGAAGGAAGAATCGGAAAATAAGTAAGGAAGGAAGTTGATGTTGTTGCCATTTTGGTTGATTTTGAGTTGAGAATTAATGAGTCTTGAATTGTTGTGTTGTTTGGAGTAATATTGAGGGATAGATGTATCTTCAATCTATGTACTTATAGATATTTGCTCATGCGAGGGTGTTAAATGTCTTAGCCCTTAGGCAATAAAGCATGAGGAATAGCCGCGTGAAATTAAGTGCCAGCAGCCACGGCCCACGAGCCCACTATGAGTCTATTGGTACGTGTTTTTCTTTATTAGTACACGCAAACCCACACACATATTATACAATTTGCTTTTTTGTTTTGTTTCAAAAACTGTATTTAATTTATTTTTATAAAACAACCTCCGTATATATATCTCTAAAAGATTTTTTTACTCCTCACATTAAATATTTACTTAAGAATAATTTAATCATAATACATACTTTTATATAGAATTTAGTATTTTCTTAACATGCATGCTAAAATTAAATTTGATACTTATTATGAACCGGAGTCAATAACATATTTTGGGCTTTGAGGAGGAGAACGTAACATTATTTACTACCACTTGGACATCAAATATTATTTCCCTATTTCAGTTCTTTGTATGTTTTCCATCGTCACCATCGTCTTTCCATGTAACAATTAAATACTGTGTTGTTATTTATATGAACTTATTTTTTTTTTAGTCTGTTCCAAAAAGAATGAACATTTTATTAAATTTGATAATAATTTAGGTTAAACTTACAACTCTATCCTTAACGAGAAGTTTTTTATAACCACACAAATATTCTGGGACCCGTTTGAACTTGTTTAGGACCACAAATTCCAAAAGTCTTCAGTTTTTTCTTAAACTCTGTGTCCAATTAAATAAATTCACATAAATTAAAACAGATTGAGTATTATAGATTCTATGAGTAATAAATGCCAGGGAGAGAAACATTTCCAGGAGACTTCCCAGAAATTAGGAACCAGGAAATAAAGTAGCAACAACATACATGAGACAAGAAATTTCGGATTCGGCTCATAAGTCATAACCATCTTCTTCTACTTCGGGAGGGAGAGAAGGATCTCTAGTTGGATACAACAACGAAGTTAGAAATTTTTTTCATCAATGTTCAAATTTAAAAGGAGTGACAATAATCCCGATAAAGAGTGTTCAATTTGTATTATATATATATCTAAATGTAATAGTTTATTCATATATACAATATAATTTTTCGACGAAGAGTCAGTAGACCACCCTAATAACCACGTGTCTTCAGCGCTAGTTGAATAGTCATAACCATCTTCTTCTTCTTTTATATTTTTTTAAGATGTTGGAGTCCAAAACAGTTTGTGCATATAACCTCGATTAATTCTATTGAAGATATGCTACCTTACACCATCAAAGGTGTTGGGTAACTCTGTCTACCGTGATTAGAGCAAACTGAAAGAAATCACCAATTATTTTTTGCGTTTCATTGAGATTGAACTCGAGATTTCTCATGGTTCTCTTTTTTTTTTTTTTTTTAATTGACTAGTAAATTACAATCTTGAGTGCAGAATTCATAACATGTTTGTCTGGTTCTATTAATCAAATCTCACTCTTTTTTTAAATAGGGTGAGGGAGGGCAAGGGGGAGTCTCGTCATAATTGAAGTTGCCCTTATGGACACTTTAAATCAATTTAAAGCTGGTCATGTGCAAATATGACCACCTTTTTTTCAATTATGATTTTCTTACAAAATTTAAATCAAAATTTTCCTTTAAATTATTTAGTCCCGGAATTTTTCATTCAGCTTTGCTATCAAATTCTCTTTTCTACCTTTTTTTTTTGCGTCAAAAGATATTAAATACTAGTACTACGTACTGACAGTACTCCATGTAAATTATTCTAGAAGTTAAAGGGAAATTGTGAATTAATCCTCAAAAAATACAATCCGTTTCTTTTGTATAAAACATAAAAGTTCCCGTTCTATTCATAACATGCCCAAATTAAACAAGGACCTTATTACACATGTAAATACGGTACAATAAAGAATGAAAAGAATATAGAATGTTATGTTAATGCTTGTAGTATCAATGTACATATTAAAAAGAAACAAAAGTGAGGACTCTAAGAAATATGAAGTCCAGCCAAAACCTCCTTAGCCAACTCTACAAAATGAAACAAAAACCACAGCGGTTGAAGTAGGCACACTCAATGCAATGAGTGCAACTATGCCTAAAGCCAAACTTGGTCTTGTATCCATCAACTCCGACTGCAAGAATCCCATTGCTTCACAAATAGTTGAGTCATAATTCGCATAAAGACTCTTCTCTCAATCCGTCTATTCAGTAGGAGGCTCGTAATTCCTCTCGATCATCTTCCTCTCATGAATTTTCTTACGAAGGACGATCAAATTTTTATCTACAAGACGGCCGTTATAGTAGTTTTGATCACGTGCTACTCTTTTCATTGCCAGTGTTTTTGTTCTTGAAGCTCTTGACGATGACTTTCTTTTTGGTGAGAATAATGAAGGAAGAATATATTGGAGAAGATGTAAGGAAGGAAGTTGATGTTGTTACCATTTTGGTTGATTAATTTTGTGTTGAGGGTAGAGTCTTGAGTTTATCTTGGAGTTGTTTAGAGAAATATACTGAGGTTTAGATGTGTGTTGGATGTATGTATTTATAGATATTGGCCCATTTGCGAGGGTGTGTAAGTCTTTACCAATAATAAGGAATGAGGCATAGCCGCGTGAAAATGCCAGCTAGTGAGAATTAGAACTCATGACCTTATGTGAATTTTAAATCCTCTTGACCATTAAATTACTCTTTTAAATTATGTTAAGGGGTTCAAAACTTAATATATAGAGATAAAAAATAGATTTTGCCTTATAAATACATTGTAATTTTTCGGCGCACCAAGTCAAACAAAGAGCCAACAGGATCGTGCCACATGTCTAAATGACAAGACATGCCAAGCCAAATCAAAAGGCCAATGAAACTGTGCCACGTGTGCAAGTGACATGTTCTAACCAATCAAATGTCGTCATGTCATACTTTAATTTGATTGGTCGAAAAGAGTTTGTTCTTATCACAACACTTCCCTCCCACAACTATAAATAGGGGTCTTCATAACTCAGAAATGACACCAGAAGTTATAACAAGAAGCAAGAGAGAGCTCTTGGATCAAACGCGGCAAATTTCTCTAAAAGCTACAAGCAGTTGAGTATTTTAATAATTAAAAGATCAAGACGAAGATTCAAGAACAAGCTGCTAGCCCTTTGATTAAAATACATCAAGATCAAGATCAAGATCACGCCTCAACCACTTGGGTTAAAATAAAATAAAATTCAAAATCAAGCTCGAAAACTCTTTTATTTATTGTTGAAAAAGTATAATTAGAGAATTTATAGAGATTGTAAACATTCAATTATTCGAAATAAAATAATATGATTCTTGCTATATTTTTCGATCTTGATTTTATTTTTATAACGGGAGAGAAAGGGAAAGTCGAAAAATTAAATCCTGCAAACAAGATGAAAATATTCTAGTAGCCAACCAGCTTAAGTGCTAAAAATTTCCTAATTAATATCTTCTTGGTATTAATGATACATTTAGAATGGACCACTTGTAGATTGAGATTCTCAAAGTTAATAAATGCCCGTTAATTTTGGAAAGTTGCAGGAAAGTAAGAGAGAAATATCTTCAACATGCTTCCTAGGAACCAGGAAATAAAGTAGCAACAACAAGAGGCATGAAGTTTCCTAAAGAAGGCCACATGCTCTCTCTCTCTCTCTTGTTATCTTACGCTAATATCAGGGTTGAGAGAACATAAAATTTTACTTTATACGTATTAATTTTAAATTATTTATTTTTTAATTTGGAGATTCAAACTATTACTAATCCTATTCATATTTCCCAAACTATTTACCCGCTAGTTGTTCCCCAAGTCAAGGCTTTAATCACAAAAAACTTAGCTTTACTAAAATAAAGATTGGATATAGATTCTCTCTAAATAATCACTGTTATGTATTTAGCAATCAAGGTACATGGTTTGGATACTTCATTAAGCACAAGAGCAGAATATATCCCAAATCTAAATTTCCAAATCTAAATTTTTGTGTGTATTTGAAAATCTACCATTGTTGGGTTTGAAGCTCAATTTTATTTTTGAAGATTTTTTGTTTGATTCAAAGTGGGTGCTATTAAATATTGCTTATAGTACCTTCTAGATGTTCATAGTAAAATTTTATAGCAATTGGACCTGATTTGAGGTGATTGAGATCGAAATTTTCAGTTAAAAATCGAAGAAGAACGCAGCTACAGTATACCGCTACGGTATATAATATGTTGTAGGAGCATATAGTTATATTGCAACAATACAATATTATAGTTTACAAAATAGTATATCGCTACTGTATACTAATACACTATAGGAGTATATAGTTATACTGCAACAGTATATTACTCCCTCCGTTGCAATTTATGTGAACCCATTGCCTGGGCACGAAGTTTAAGAAAAGAGAGAATACTTTTGAACTTATGGTGTAAGATGAGGCACATATATTTTGTATGGCTATAAGTCATTTGCATAAAGGTAAATGGTTTCCATAATCACATAAACTGAAACGGAGGAAGTGTTATAGTATACAACAACTTGTTATGGTATACTGTAATAATATGCAAGATAATGTAACAATATGCTATAATAGTATACAATATACTATAATAGTATACTTATTACCCATAAATTAACTTGCATTTTCCGTTTTAATTTATTTTAAGCTTTTACCCAGTGTGAGGGGCAAATTGAAAATACGAAAAAAATATATAATATGCTATATGATGAAATGGTATACTCTTTCAATTAGATCCTTTTAGAAATTTTGATTTTTTTTTATTGACAACTGATATTATTTTAGTTTAATAAATAAATTAATATTTTTAACTCATTGCATACAATTGTATACCCTGTTGGTATAGCTATATATTATATTGGTATCATATGTTAGTTAATATTTTTGTGGTTGTATTAGCTATATTTAATTGGTACACAATTTGATTTTTATTTAGTAATATATAAAAAGAATGAGAATAAAGAAAAAACTTTACACAAAACCTACTATGGGTAGGAAATATAATTAGTTTATGGGTAGAAAAATAAATGAGTAGACAAGGATAAATAGTTTTATTTTTGTGGGTAACTGTGTCAAAATCACTTGAGAAAATACCTAATCGAAGCCTAGATTTAAAGCTTATGGGTTTGTGATTTGTCATGACCCTGATTTCTCACCCTTGGGGTTGTGATGGCGCCTACTCATAGAAGTTAGGCAAGCCACAAATCATAAACTCCTTACTCTTTCATTTCAAATTCTTTCTACCAATCATATCAATAAGCGTTACATATTAGAATAACAATGGAAATATGAAATTTAAGTGGAAGACTTAAATAATATTAACTAAGCAATAATGCGGAAATCATCATATGCCTCAACCAAAGAATCGATGTTACAACATCCACGGAGTACTAAGAGTACTAAATACAACAGTTTGGAGGAAAAATAACATTGTTTGTCTCAAAACATGAGATAACATAATAAAATATAAGATAGAGGAGACGTCGGACCTGCGGACGTTTGCAAGACTACCTCGGTGTCTCGGTGCAGTGAAGGAAGACTCCCGAACTACTGCTGTTGTCCGGTACCTGGATCTGAGCAAAAGAACACAGAGTATAGTATTATATAACCGATCCATGTGCTAGTAAGTGCCTAGCCTAACCCCGACGAAGTAGTGACGAGGCTAGACAGGACTACCACATAAACCTGTGTAGTTATATTAATATATAGCAGAAAAATAAACAAGAATAAACATTTTAATGGGAGGGAAAAATGCTTTGGGGATAACAGATAATACAGGACTGACGATGCCCCCCTTTTCTCGCAAAATTGGGTTTATGATATTTGGGTGTGCAACTCATTTCCTTTTGGGAATTGGATTTGCAATTTTGAAGAGTCGCCACCTAATAATTAAGTGCATTAGGACACTAAGAATGAATTTGAGTTAGAAAACCAGAGATTGGGTAAGGGCATGAAATTATCTCGAGGGAAAGGTGTTAGGCACCCTTCAAGATCCACTAGTGTGATTCCCGGCCATGCTACAATTATGACTTTAAGTATAAACAACTAGTAAACAAGTAAGAATTGTAAATACTAGATAGCTTTAAAATAATTATTGTAAATAACTGAAATACAAGAAGTTAAACAAGCTGAAATTTGGAAGAAAGTGAAAGTACAAAGGGGGGGGGGGTGAATTGTATATAATCTAAACAAATTGTAATAAATTGACTTAAAACTTTAGTAGTCAACTTAATATGGCAATCCTGTAGATAGAGAGATTCAAAATAATAATCCGAAAGTAAATGCATAAATTAAAGACACCAGGAATTTTATACTGGTTCGGATTTAATGTGAATCATAATCCAGTCCCATTGGGTTGCAATGAATTTCTCTTCAAGCAAATGAGTTTTCTTTCGAGTACAGATTTGATATTTGTCTCTGAGTTCTTTTAGCACTTGTTTATACAATGCCTTTGTAACAACCCGGCCCGTCGTTACAGGAATTACCACCCCGTTACCTTGCATTTACATGTCTTATGCTTTTATATCAGTGTTAGAGTTTATCGGGTGAATTAGGAGTGATTCGGGTTGAAAATGAAACAAATAGCCTTCTTGAAGGAAGCTTATATATGGGAAGTCAACCTAGAGTTGACGATTGAGTTAGATTGCTCGAAATCAATTTCTGATGATTCGACTAGTTTCGGGGGATCATTTATGACTTAGGAGAGCAATTGGAATCGAATTCGGAGGTCCGGTGTAGTTTTAGGCTTGAATTGGCTAAGGTTGAATTTTGGCGAAAACCGGACGGTAGGTGAGATTTTAATCCGGGGGTTGGAATGGAATTCTGACAATTTCTGTATCTTGGTTATGTGATTTTGGATATGTCTGCAAATTTTCAGGTCATTCGGACGTCGTTTGATCGACTTTTGGATCGAATGTTAGTTTTAGAAGTTTTGAAGAAACTTAGGCTTGAATCCGTTTAAAATGGGTCATTTTGATGTTTACGATGGTGTTTTTATGTTACGAGCAAGTTTAAATGAGGTAATGTTATGTGTTGGTGGCTTCGGTTGAGGTTCCAGGGGTCTCGGGATCATTTCGGATGCCCAACGGGCAAGTTTTGATCATAAAATTGCAGCAGAAAAATTGCAGTCAGTGATTGCTCTATGCGATCGCATAGAGTCATTGCGATCCCATAGAAGAACCTGGAGGGGTGAGGAAAAATGTGCTATGAAATCGCATAGCGAGGGCTGCGATCGTATAGGCTTATTACACTGCACAGTGCGATCGCATACCAAGTGTCGCGATCGCAGAAAAGAAAAAAAATGAGGCCTGAGAGTTTGTACTATGCGATCGCATAGGTGTATTGCGATCGCATAGAAGGGAAAATCAGCTGAAAAACTTAACCCTATGCGATCGCATAGGTCCATTGCGATCACATAGAAGGAATGGTTTGTCAGTGAATTAAAAAGCAGAAACAGTGTAGTCGCGTGTTCATTCACCAAAAACACAAATTTTGAACCTTAGAGAGGAGAACTCACGGGAAAATGCTGGGATTTCATCGGGTAATCATCGGAGGTAAGATTCTTGACTCACAAACATAATTTTATGGTAGAAATAACATCAATCTTCATGAATTTGGGTAAAAATTGTGAAGGATTGTGGCCTAGAAATTGAAAACGAAAATTTGGGTTTTGAAAGGCCATTCGAACTCCGATTTCGATAAATTTTATATGCACAGACTCGTGGCGAGACGAGGATCGCGTTGGTGCTAATTTCTGAATTTTTCGGACAGCGAGCCCGGGGTCGAGGTTTTACCAACTTAGTGTGTTTATGCGTTTTTCATGTAAATTGAATTGGGTTATGTTTCTTTGACCCGTAAATGACATAATTATTGTGGTTTGAATAGATTCTACGCGCGAGGCAGCGAATTCTAAAGGAAAAGGCATTACGGACGAGTCTACGATCGGCTAGAGGTGAGTAGTTTGTGTATATGGTAGCCTGAGGGTTCGAAACCCCGGCTTAGCACATTATAACGCTAGTAGGGCGTGGCTCGCACCCCGTGGCAGGTGCGGGATTGATTGTGAATGGGGATTGAGACTTGGTCCATCCCGGATATGGATAAAATGCTATTAGTGATGGAAATATATTGTGTTTGTCATATTTGTGGGCTGTAAGCTTTGTTTGGGGCCTTGTGCCGACATGTAGTATCCCTAGGGGATAGCTTATACGTGATAACTATACTTGCTTAATCACCGATCTCGGTCCTGGTTTGGAAATCACAGTATTGAAATGCTAAGTTACCTGTTTTGCAAAAATTAAATAAAGTTAAAGTATTTTTCATAAATTATGAACTGGAATCTGGAAATAAGTAAATTGAGCTGCTTTGTGACTTATCTGATTATTGTGGACTGAGGATGGATCGGGCTGCACGCCGCAGTGGTTATTGTGATATGAGGATCGGGCTGCACGCCGCAGCGGTATTTGCGCTTGGGCTATAGGAGCCCCTCCGGAGTCTGTACACACCCCCAGTGAGCTCCGTCGACGTTAAATGGATCGGGCTACACGCCGTAGCAGTTTTTTGCATTGCATTGCATCTTTATCTGTTGAATTATTCTATGGTAGCTGTATGGTACTGTTGATGCTAGTTCGTAGGAGAATCGGACTGTAGTTTAGCTTCATATTGTGGTATTATGTGGATTTCCTACTTTCAGCTGCTGTTATATATTTACTACTCACTGAGTACTTAGTACTCACCCCTACTCCCTACACCTTTTGTGTGCAGACTCAGGAGCAGTAGACGAGCATTTCCAGCTTTTGCAGAGTCATACCGAGTTACTGAGGTAGCTGCCAACGTTCGTAGAACCTAGCTTCTCTTCCTTTTTTTTCAGTTGTTATTTTATATTCAGAATTGAGTATTTCCATATGTCACACCTCCCTTTTTACTACCCCACTTTTAGGAATATAAGCATATAAATACGCTCGTAGGGTATACCCCAACGCTCAGATATCCGAAACGGATAAAATAACGTAAGGGAAGGAGTTTTTCAATTAAAGGACAATCGGTTCGGGTTTTATTAAGATTAATCAGAGTCGCCACTTGGGAAAGATAATGGTGTCCCAAGTCACCGGTTAATCCCGAATCAAGGAATTTGACTCTTAAAAATGTCTGCGAAGCAAAGATCCGGATAAGGAACTCTGTTAACCCGGGAGAAGGTGTTAGGCATTCCCGGGTTCCGTGGTTTTAGCACGGTCGCTCAATTGTCGTTCCCGACTCTTGTTTGACTTAATCACAGATTTTAACAATATATAGTGCTTTTTACATTAAGTATTATTTTTAGAGAATTTGCGGCATCGCGAAAACACGCCTCGAGTTATACCGCAACCAGTACGCCTATGACTTTCGGTGTATTTTAGCTTTTCCGAGATTTGGATTTGAGTCGCACCAAGTGCACACTCGTTCAATGGAAAGTATATTAGAATCGTGCCCTAAAATAGTTTATCGGCTTTTGATTGTTTTGGGTAAGACTATGGAATTAGCTAGTAGTCTTCCCGAGTCTAATTGTATTAAACCATTACTAAATGGGGGACCCGCTTGTTTTGCGTTATGCGAGGCTCGTCCCAATTATTTATTAAGGTCCGATCCTATTTGTTCAACTATATTTGCTATACATTGTCTTTGCCTTAATCGATTTCTGGTATTAAACATTCCGGGCCCGTTATTTCTGTTGTTTATTGGGCCTGGACTCTTCAATCATTTAAACAGATCCGCAAATGGCCAGCCCAGGCCTTAAAGCCCAGACAGTCTTCAGGCTTTCAATCAGTAGACCAACCAATTTCGTAAGACAGTTCAGGCCCAACGTTACACAAAGCCCAAACCAGATGAAAATAATAAGAGCAAGAGTGGAAAAAATAAAATTCACAGTACACATGATTAAGGAATGAAATCAGATACTTTTATTAATCAGAAAGAGAAAAATCTATACATAAGATACTAATTCTAATCAAATATCTATATACATGAGAGCTTATTAAACTGACTAACTCTGATTATCTAAGACCGACTTAGTGATATATACATGATTACTGATTCAAATACGATTTAGCTTATGTAGTAACACAGACTTAGTTACAAATAATTTACCAATTCTTCTAACTATACTCTTTCCTTTTAGACTCATTTTCATCTACTACTTCATGGATATGATTAACTACTGATATTAACACAAACCAAGCTTATTCGATATTGTCAAAGCCAATTTCACTCCAATTGTTACCTTATCCTGATTGTTTCTTCTCTTAACTTATCCAAATCTAGATTGATCAATGAAATAGATTAATTATACGAGCATGACTGTTATCGACTCATGTGATGGCCATTTGACTTTGTTTTAGAGATTTTACCTAATTAACTAGGTGAGGTGCTACTTACTACTACTACTACTATACTACTGCTATTACATTATCTTTGTTTCTGTTTTCATACTACTAGACTACTACAATGAAACAAACTACAAAATTAAAGCTAAACAAATTAAACTATACTACATAACAGCATATAGTTGAATCCAGGGCTTCATTTATATCTCAACAATCCAGCATTACAGCTTCAAATGAAATGATAGTGTACCTGAATCAAAGTGGAGAAAACCGATGAGTTCTAGGGGAAATCAAGCAAGTAAGACAGCAATGGACTCAAGCAAAGCAATGCAACAGTGACTGAAGATCCACAAGGCAAAACCACAGCAACAATAACAGAGAACCCAGCAACAGCAAACAAGTAAAGAACCAGGCAAATGATCGAGCAGAAAACCCAATGAACCAGATTTGAAATCAATAGATTCTCCCTCGAAAAAATCCTAGAAAACCTTATTGCCTTGCTATATTTTTACTCTGAAGCTTTGTACTAAATGAAATTCAGATACTAATTTTCCAACCCCTTTTCAGCCCCTTTTTAGGGTGTATTTATAGTTGGGCAAAAGGGTTGAAACTTGGGGAGAAAGTATGGGATTAATCCCACTTCTCCCCCTCTCAAATTTACCCATTGTACACTTAAGCCCCCATTTCAGTTAACAGAAATCCTTCCAGCATGTGCTGGAAGGTTCTAAAGATTCCTTTTTATGGGTTTTTACCAATGTAGCCCTAAGGGTTTGGGATTTTTACAGATTTTCCATTTTAGGGAGACCATTATACCATTAAATCTCTGCAAAATTGCAGAAATCAGGGGTACAAATGACTCCCTTACCCTCTTAAGCTTCAAACTATTCACTAAAATACTATTTCAAGTTCCCTATATGCCCTCAAAGGTTTTGCTGATTTACCAGACCTGCTAGGTCAAGTTTCAGCTTCTTTGGGACTTATTTAACTAACAGCCAGCCCTTGCATTGGTATTTAAGGGCTGGCCAGATCTAACATTAACAACTATTTCAATTTTAGCCTCTTTTACTTAGTTCCAGTTAATTAAGACCAATTTAATTCAATTTGAAACAAATTGCAGGACTAGCCTACTTTATTATTGAAATTAAACTATTTAAAAGCTAGCCAGTCTCAAGTTGAGACTTAGCTTGGGTATTAAACCCAATTACTGAACAATTGGGCCCAAAATCTTTGCAGGTTTGGCCATTTTAATGTTCAGGGCTCAAAAGAAAGCCTGGGCCAGTCTGCATTTGCAGACTTAGCCACTTTGCACAACCAGCCCCTTTTTAAGGTGGACTGTGTGTTAGGGCCTTATAGAGTTGGTCAAACTTTTGCAAAGTTAACCACTCTTAGGCCAATTATTGCTTAATAACCTACTTTTGTAATTTTAAGGTCAATTAAACTAAATTGCAGGACTAGCCTGCTTAATTGAACTATTTAACCAATGGCCAATCTCAAGTTGAGATTTAGCCTTGCCAATTTAAGGCTCAAAACTGATCACAAGCCTGGTCAAGACCTTTGCAGGTCTAGCCATCTGTGTTTCAGGGCTCAATTGAGCCTTGGTGAGTCTGCATTTGCAGACTTAACCAATTTTTACACAACTGACCCTTTTTGAGGTGGGTCAGTGTGTTGGGACCTTATAGAGTTGGTCAACCTTTACAAAGTTGACCACTCTTTAGGTCAATTATTAAACTTATAGCCTATTTTTGTGATTTTTGGTTTTAACCTATTTCAAAACTAGCCACTTTATGAAACCTAGCACTAACAGCTATAACCAATCCACCTAAAGTATGATAGGCACTTAACAGTGTTCACACTGACATAGAACTATTGCAAGTTTAGCCATTTTAACATACAATTGCACATATAACCACATGAAGCCAAATATTGTTCATTAATCAATTAAAAGTCAGAAGAGGGGTTTGATAACGTTGAATCTCAACTAATCAACTCACGTAACTTAAATTCATGTAGCAAAATGTCAATTAACATCAGTCAGGCTTAGTCACAATCATTTCATGCCAGATGACATACTGAAAAAACTCAAAACACTTAAAATTCATGGTCATAAACGCATAGTCACTAAATTCTCACAAGATAGTCCAGAAGAAATGAAGCATGACTTATATCAGACATGAGAACCAACTACTGATCCTAGAATCAAACTAAATCATGTGGAGAAGATGAAACAGTAAGGACATTGAGAGCTAATAGAAGAGACCTTAATCGGGGGTCAAACAGCTAAGCTAATCATGAGGGGAACAGAAGGGAGGCACAGTCAAAATAGGGGAAACTTAACATATTAAGAATCACAGTACACAGATGATGAAGATAAAAGGTGAATCAAAATGGGTCTTTTAACTCAGAGAAACAGAACATGATCAAAGATCAAAACAAGAGATAACATGAAAATGAACAAAATGAAAGACCCTAGTACTAACATTCTCAGAGGAACTAGTTAAGAATTAAGAGAAGAACAGGTTAACAGATGAGGATATACATGACAAATTGAAACGAAAGAAGATAAAAAAGAAAAGAAACAGAATATCAACAAGAACAAACCTAAAACTAACATGCGAAAACAAAAATCAGAGAAGACAAAACAAAACATGCAAGAAACACAAACAAATCATAATAAGAAAAACAGAAAGGGCGGGTACTTAGCTTGGCGGGGTCTGTCCCCCAAGCTTTCCTATTTCACTCTTTTTCTTTTTTCCAGTTTCCTTTTCTCTTTTGTTTCTTTATTTCCTCTCTTTATTTCTTTTTTCGGACCTCTTCTTTCTGGTTCTTCTTTCAGACTTCAAGATGAAGTCTTTTGACGTTTTTGGGTTTGTGGGTGGTATTTGGAAGGGTAAAGGTAAGATCTTTGAATCAGGTTGAAGTTTGAAGTCGCCGGAGTTAGGTTTCCGGTGACACCTTTTTGGATATTCGAGAAGCTCCGGGGATATTCGAGGGGTGAGAGTAGTATGGTTAGATAGATCATGGAAAGGGGGTTCGAACGGCATTGGTTTGGAGCGGTGGTTCGTTGTTTGAGCGGTCACCGGCGGAGTTTCGGTGACCGGAGTTCTAAAGAAAGGGTGTATTTTCCTAGGGTTTCGATGAAGAAGAAAGAAAAGAAGAATAGAAAAGATGAGGGGGGAGTTAGAAAGGCCGGCGACCACCATGGGGTGGTGGCCACCATGGCCGTTGAGGTCTTGAAGAAGAAGAAGTGAAGGAGAAAGGAGAGGGCTCTGGCAGCTAGGGTTACGAATTTGACGAAATGGCAACAAACGTTCAGACCAAAGCCTTTTATAGGCCGGTCATCTTAGGTAATCCAGACCGTTCGTTTGATGGAGATCAACGGTCGTCAATCGCGTTACTAAAACGGCACCGTTTGGTTTCCCAGGAGACCAAAGTCTCTTCCGTCGGATCATTTTAATCAGACGGCTCGGATTAATTCTCACTTACCAATTAATAAAAAATACTCCGCTAATTATACTGACTGTTGGATTAAACCTGAAGGAACGGCGAAGATCGCCTCTCACCTTCACCTCTTGAATTAATTCTGGATTACGTCCTGGCCGTTGGATTTGGCCTGATGGATGGCTGAGATCATCCATCTTTAATGAACTGGATCCTTTCCTTTGGGCTGAGGCGTTTGGGCCATTTGATTTAAGTCAAAATGGCCCAATCTTATTAAACCTACCTATTTTTGTATTTTTCTGATTTTAATTATTTTTATGTATTTTCTTTTATTATTATTTTTTCTTTTCTATTATGGAATAAAATAAAAACCTAATTTCCTACTTATGCTAATTATCTAATATTTTTTGCAATTTTTCTACTATTTTTCTCTAATTTCCGCTATTGAGAACTATTTTTGCTAATTTTCTTTTCTAAACTAATTAATTAAAACAAAATAATTGCCTAGCCTATTTCTTTGATTTTTTCTAATTTCTACTTATTGAAACACATAAAGTATAGCTAATTTCAAACAAAGCAGGTAATTACACTCAAAAAACATATTTATTTTGATATTGGAATTATTTGCCCGGTGCAAAAATCACGTGCTCACACTATACAGTACTCTCTACTTTTGTTGGGTTTTGTTGGAGGCTCTAGACTTGTGACTCCGGATCTTTGGGAGTGTCAGTTGCTTTCGCACTTCTCAGTACTTTGTTCATTTTTATTATTATTGGAGTTCTTTGACCCATATGTTCTTTTGAGTTGTCCATTTGGGACTGATATTCATTGTGATAAACAATTGTTGGCCTGGCTGGCCTAGCTTAATTGTTGGGCGCCATAACGATCGGATTTGGGTAGTGACAAGTTGGTATCAGAGCCTAGGTTATTAAGACTCGCGAGTCATGAGCCGGTTTAGTAGGCTTTCGCGTATCGGTATATAGACGTCCGTATCTATCCTCGGAAGGCTACAGAACTTTAGTAAAAACCTCACTTTTCTTGGATTCATATCGTGCGGTTTGTGTTATCGTGAAACTAAGCTTTTCCCTATTCTATTCTCCCACAGATGGCGAGAACACGTGCTAGCGGACGTGGCGGACGACCACCATTGGCGCCCATAGGCCGTGGTCGTGGTAGAGGTAGGGTAGCAGTACCAGCACCTGCTGACCCACCTGTTAACTAGCCTTAGGGTCAGATTCTAGTATCGGTGGCCCAGGTTCAGGATCATGTTCCAGCTGCAGACGCTCCGGTAGCTCAGGTTCAGGCACCGGCAGTTCCTATTGTGATACCGGGTCTTCGGGAGACTTTGGCTCAGATTCTATCAGTATGCACTGGCTTGGCTCAGGTAGTTGCAGCCTCTACTGCAGCGACTTCTTCACAGGCAGGGGGAAGGAATCAGACAGACCCCCATGGCTCGCATACCCGAGCTGGTGGTTCAGGGTATTGAGGCACCTAGGGCAGCTCTAGTTCAGCCAGTTGCGCCCGTTGCACCAGCTCCTGCTCATGTGGTTCCAGTTATGCCCGACGATGAGCAGCATCGTATGGAGAGGTTTGAGAGGCTACAGCCTCCGGTATTCAGTGGTGCTGAGGGCGAGGACGCCCAGGGTTTTCTTGATAAATGTCAGTGTATGCTTCGCAACGTAGGTATTCTAGAGTCCAGTGGTGTTTCATTCACTACTTTTCGGTTCACAGGTGCAGCATTTCGGTGGTGGGAGGATTTTGAGAGGCGTAGGCCCGCTGGGGCAGTGCCCCTCACTTGGCAGCAGTTCTCCACGGTATTTTTGGAGAAGTATGTCCTCAGTCCCAGAGAGAGGAGCTGCGTCATCAGTTTGAGTGGCTGAAGCACGGGGACATGACGGTTACTCAGTATGAGATGAGATTCACACAGCTAGCCCGTTATGCCATGTGGATGGTTCTGACGGACAGAGAGAGGATCATGAGATTTATAGATGGTCTTATCTATCCCATCAGTATATTGATGACCAGAGAGAGAGCTTCAACGGTTACCTTTGAGGAGGTGGTTGATGCTGCCCGTCATATTGAGACAGATTGCCGCAGAGAGCGTGAGGAGAGATAGGCTAAGAGGCCTCGTGGTACTGGTAGTTACAGTGGTGCTCCGTCTAGGGGCCAGCCTCAGCATAGCAGGGGTCGTTCTTTCAGGTCTCATCAGTCTAGACGTACAAAGTGATGTGGAGTGTCATCAGATCGTGGTCGTCAGGGCCATCAGGGTTATCAGGGTCAGTAGGGCCGTCAGCAGAGTCTGCCTGCATTGAGTGCTCTTCTAGCTCTAAGCTCTGCTCCTGCTTCCTCAGCACAGGATTCTTCTGTAGCGAGGGGTCCTTAGCAGCCCCTTCTTCCATCTTTAGGCCGCTATTTTGAGTGTGGTGACTTGGGCCATATCACGAGAGAGTGTCCTCAGTGGCTTCGTAGGCGGTCTCAGCAGAGGGATCAGCCCTCGTCTTCTACTCCTGTTTCTTCAGCGCCAGCACAGTCAGCTAGGACTGGTGGCCAGGTAGCCAGAGGTTGCCCTAGGGGCGAGGATCGTACTGGTGGAGGCCAAGCTGGTTTCTATGCTCTTCCGGATAGGAAGGATGCTAGTGCTTCAGATGCGGTCATTTCAGGTATTATCTCAGTCTACCACAGGGATGCTTTTGTATTTTTTGATCCTGGATCCACCTATTCCTATGTTTCTACTTATTTTGCTCATCATTTGGGTATGACCCGTGGTATTCTTGCTTTGCCCGTGCATGTGTCTACCCCGGTGGGGGATACAGTTGTTATGGATCAGGTATATCGATCCTGTCTTATTACTATTAGGGGTCTGGAGACCCGAGTTGATTTATTGCTACTGTCATGGTAGATTTCGTTGTAATTATAGGCATGGATTGGCTATCTCCTTACCATGCGATTCTGGACTGTCATGCCAAGACAGTCACACTAGCTATTCCAGGTAATCTGAGGATCGAGTGGCATGGCCTGACTGATTATGTGTCCAATAGGGTGATTTCTTATATAAAGGCCCAATGAATGATTGGGAAGGGTTTCTTATCTTATTTGGCCTTCATGAGAGATGTTGAGGCTGAGACAACCAGTCTTGATTCAGTCCCCATTGTGAGGGAGTTTTCGGATGTATTTCTAGCAGACCTGTCGGGCATGCCGCCTAACAGGGATATTGACTTTGGCATTGACTTGGTGCCGGGCACCCAGCCCATTTCTATTCCTCCCTATCGCATGGCACCAGCGGAGTTAAAAGAGTTGAAACAACAGCTTTAGGAACTCTTAGATAAGGGTTTCATTCGCCCGAGTGTGTCACCTTGGGGTGCTCCGATATTGTTCGTGAAGAAGAAAGATGGCACAATGAGAATGTGCATTGACTATAGGCAGCTGAACAAGGTAACAGTGAAGAATAAGTACATATTATCTCGTATTGAGGACTTGTTTGATTAGCTACAGGGAGCTAGTGTATTTTCTAAGATCGATCTTCGATCGGGGTATCATCAGTTGAAGATTAGGGACTCAGACATTATGAAAATAGCATTCAGAACGAGATATGGGCACTATGAGTTCCTGGTAATGTCTTTCGGGCTGACTAATGCCCCAGCTGCATTCATGCACTTGATGAATAGTGTATTTCGGCCGTACCTTGATTCTTTTGTGATTGTGTTTATTGATGATATTCGGGTGTATTCACGCAGCCAGGAGGAGCATGCATAGCACTTGAGGGTGGTATTGCAGAGGTTGAGAGAAGAGAAACTCTATGCGAAATTCACTAAGTGTGAGTTCTGGCTTGATACTATGACTTTTCTGGGTTATGTAGTGTCCAGTGATGGTATTCGGGTTGATCCACAGAAGGTTGAGGCAGTGCAGAATTGGCCCTGACCTTCCTCAGCTACTAAGATTGGGAGTTTCCTCGGCTTGGAAGGCTATTATCACCGGTTCATTTAGGGTTTCTCATCTATTGCTTCACCGTTGACCAAGTTGACACAGAAGAATGCTCCATTTATGTGGTCTGATGAATGTGAGGAGAGCTTTCAGAAGCTCAAAGAGGCTTTGACCACAACTCCAATACTTGTGTTGCCATCAGCTTCAGGGTCATATATGGTGTATTGTGATGCTTCTAGAGTTGGGCTCGGTTGTGTATTGATGTAGGAGGGTAGAGTTGTTGCATATGCTTCTCTTCAGCTAAAACCCTATGAGAAGAACTACCCTGTTCATGATTTAGAATTAGCTGCTATTGTTCATGCCTTGAAGATTTGGAGGCATTACTTATATGGTGTATCTTGTGATGTATATACGGACCACCGCAGCCTTCAGCATTTGTTTAAACAGAAAGATCTAAATTTGAGGCTGTGGAGATGGCTTGAGTTGCTTAAAGACTATGATATTACTATCTTGTACCGTCCTGGGAAAGCCAATGTAGTGGCCGATGCATTGAGCCGGAAGGCTATTAGTATGGGCAGTTTGGCGTATATTCCAGTTGGGGAGAGACCCCTAGCAGTTGATGTTCAGGAGTTAGCTAATCAGATGGTGAGGCTGGATATTTCTGAGCCCAGTCGGGTGATGGCTTGCATAGTAGCTCGTTCCTCTTTATATGATCGTATTTGAGAGCCCCAGTATGATGATCCACACTTACTTGTCCTTAAGGACAGAGTTCAGCATGATGATGCCAGAGATGTCACTATTGATAGTGATGGTGTATTGCGGATACAGGGCCGGATATGCGTGCCCAATGTTGATGGCCTTCGTGAGTTGATATTGGAGGAGGCCCACAACTCGCGGTATTCTATTCACCCAGGAGCTGCGAAGATGTATAAGGATTTGAAGCAACATTACTAGTGGAGAAAGATGAAGAAAGATAGTGTGAACCATGTGGCACAGTGTCTAAACTGTCAACAGGTCAAGTATGAGTATCAGAGACCTGGTGGTGTATTCCAGCATATTGATATTCCCGAGTGGAAGTGGGAAAGGATTACTATGGACTTTGTTAGTGGACTCCCTCGGACAGCGAGAAAGTTCGATTCAGTTTGGGTGGTGGTGGATAGGTTGACCAAGTCTGCTCACTTCATCCTAGTGTGTACTACATACTCCTCAGAGCGGTTGGCAGGGATATTCATCCGCGAGATAGTGAGATTGCATGGACTTCCCATTTCTATTATATCAGACAGAGGTACCCAGTTCACTTCTCAGTTCTGGAGGACATTTCAGCGGGAGTTGGGTTCACAGGTAGAGCTGAGCACAGCATTTCATCCACAAACGGATGGGCAGTCTGAGCATACTATTTAGATATTGGAGGACATGTTGCGTGCTTGTGTCATTGATTTTGGTGGTTCATGAGCTGATTACATGCCTCTTGCGGAGTTTGCTTATAATAATAGCTATCAGTCTAGCATTCAGATGGCACCGTATGAAGCTTTATATGGGAGGCGGTGTAGGTCTCCAGTCGGTTGGTTTGAGCCCGACGAGGCTAGATTGTGGGGGACACAGTTAGTTCAGGATGCCTAAGACAAGGTAAAGGTGATTCAGGAGAGACTTCGCACAGCTCAGTCGCATCAGAAGAGTTATGCGAACCGGAAGGTCCGATATGTGTCTTATTTAGTGGGTGAGAAGGTGTTGCTGAAGGTTTCGCCTATGAAGGGCGTCATGAGGTTTGGGAAGAAAGGGAAGCTGAGTCCAAGGTTCATTGGACCTTTTGAGGTGCTTAGAAAGGTTGGGGAGGTGGCCTATATGCTTGATTTGCCAACCAGGTTATCGGGCATTCACCCGGTGTTCCATGTATCTATGCTCCGGAATTATGTCGGAGACCCGTCTCATGTGTTAGACTTCAGCACGATACAGCTAGATGAGGACTTGACCTATGATGTGGAGCCGGTAGCCATTTTGGGTCGACAGGTTCGTAAGCTGAGATCCAAGGACATAGCTTCAGTGAAAG
Source organism: Nicotiana noctiflora (assembly GCA_032618575.1). Lineage (NCBI taxonomy): Eukaryota > Viridiplantae > Streptophyta > Magnoliopsida > Solanales > Solanaceae > Nicotiana > Nicotiana noctiflora. The sequence goes on from JASVEL010002200.1 coordinate 232,551, forward strand.
TGCAGTGGAGAGGTCGTCCCGTGGAGGAAGCAACTTGGGAGACCAAGCAGGAGATGCGGAGCAGATATCCACACTTATTTGATACTACAAGTATGTTTCTTAACCCGCTCGCGGACGAGCGTTTGTTTAAGTTGGGGTAGAATGTAATGACCCGGCTCGTTGTTATGGGAATTACCACCCCGTTACCTTGAATTTACATGTCTTATGATTTTATATTTGTATTAGAGTTTATCGGGTGAATTAAGAGTGATTCGGGTTGAAAATAAAACAAATAGCCTTCTTGAAGGAAACTTGTATATGGGAAGTCAACTTAGAGTTTACTATTGGGTTAGAGTGCTCGGAATCGGATTATGATGATTCAACTAGTTTCGGGGGATCATTTATGACTTAGGAGAGCAATCGGAATCGCATTCGGAGGTCCGATGTAGTTTTAGGCTTCAATTGGCTAAGGTTGAATTTTGGCGAAAACCGGACGGTAGGTGAGATTTTGATCTGGGGTTCGAAATGGAATTCCGACAATTTCTGCATCTTTGTTATGTGATTTTGGATATGTCTGCAAATTTTCAGGTCATTCGGACGTCGTTTGATCGGCTTTTGGATCGAATGTTAGTTTCGGAAGTTTTGAAGAAACATAGGCTTGAATCCGTTTAAAATGGGTGGATTTGATGTTTATGATGGTGTTTTTATGTTACGAGCAAGTTTTAATGAGGTAATATGATGTGTTGGTGGCTTTGGTTGAGGTCCCGGGGGTCTCGAGAACATTTCGGATGCCCAACGGGCAAGTTTTGATCATACAATTGCAGAAGAAAAATTGCAGACAGTGATTGCTCTATGCAATCGCATAGAGTCATTGCGATCGCATAGAAGAGCCTGGAGGGGTGAGGAAAAATATGCTATGGGATCGCATAACAAGGGGTGCGATCGCATAGGCTTATTACACTGCACAGTGCGGTCGCATACCAAGTGTCGCGATCGCAGAGAAGAAAAAAAATGATGCCTGGGAGTTTGTACTATGCGATCGCATAGAAGGAAAAATCAGCTGAAAAACTTAACTCTATGCGATCGCATAGGTCCATTGCGATCGCATAGAAGGAATGGTCTGTCAGTGAATTAAAAACCAGAAACAGTGTAGTCGCAGGTTCATACACCAAAAACACAAATTTTGAACTCTAGAGAGGAGAACTGTGACAACCCAAAGGGGTCATCACCTATTTTCCTCATTTGTTCCGCACTTCCGAGGCCTTGAAAACCTCATTTTATGTTGCCTCGATTTGCGTGCATGATCCGGGCATGTAGCCGAAAAGATTTTGTGATAGAATATATGAATTATATGAGAAATTTGAAGAAAAATGATATTAATATTGATATTGTTGACTTCAGTTAACATTTTTGGTAAACGGACCCGGACCCGAGATCGGACGTTCCCGGAAGGTCCGTAGGAAGATATGGGACTCGGGCATGTGTCCGGAATCGAATTCTGAGGCCTAGAGCCTAAGATATGAATTTTTCTGTTAAATTGTTTTTGCTGAAATTATTAAAGGAAAATGAATTAAATGACCTTGGTATCGGGCTCGTATTTTGGTTCCATCGCCTGGTACAAGTCTTATATATGTACTTTCTGCAAAGTTTGGTGCCATTTGGATGTCGTTTGATGTGTTTTGAACCTTGAGTTCCAAATTTGAAAGTTATGAAACTAAAAGAATGATAATCATGAACTTGAGGCTTGACTTGAAGAAAACGATGTTATATTTGTGATGTGATCGCACGAGCAAGTTTGTAATATGTTTTTGATGTTGTGTACATGTTTTTTTGGAGCCCGGGGGGTTAAGGTAAAGATTTGATAGGCCGTTGGAGTAAATTCTGAAAAATAACACAGCTGGTTTTTCACCCAGCTGGTATCTTTGCAAATGCAAAGATTTTGTCGCAAATGCGAAGGGGGCAGACCAAAGCAGTGTTCGCAAATGCGAACAATGGATCGCAAATGCGATGATGTCCAGGAAACTCCTGGGTTCGCAAATGCGAACAACACCTCGCAAATGCGAGGCCTTCAGTAATCCGCCTATGTTCGCAAATGCGAACTTGTTGTCGCAAATGCGAAGTCCCCGGTGTCCCAGCCCAGTTCGCAAATGCGAGAGCCACAGACCCAAAACCTGCTGTGTTCGCAATTGCAAACAAATGTTCGCAATTGCGATATCCGCAGCTGTGCAAATTTATACTTAAACGAATTTTTGAGCTCTTTTCTTCATTCTTTCAAAACCCAACACACCACACACGAACCCTCAAGAGCAAAATCACTCCAAAGCACTTGTAAGTCACTTTTTACTTAATTCTTTCAATTCCTACCATCATTAAACATGTTTTTCAAGAGAAATCAAAGGTTTTCATGGTAGAAATTCTTGTTTTTAGGTAGAACATAGGGTTTTCATGAAATGGGGAATTGGACCTTGAATTGAGGTCCGATTTTGAAAAAAATCATATATTTGAACTCGTGAGGGAATGGGTAACCGGATTTTGGTCCGAACCCCGAGTTCCGACCACGTGGGGCCAGGGGTGTTTTGGGAAATTTTGGGGTAAACTTTGAGAAAACCATTTTAAGCATCCAAACTATGTTATATAGTATTTATTAATGTAATGGAATCAATTATGATTAGATTCGAGCAAGTTGAAAGCGGAAATTCGAGGTAAAGCTATAGTTGAAGGATAAACTGGGCTTCAAGGCTAGAGGTAAGTGTTTGATCTATCCTAGCATGAGGGAATAAGATTATGTACTATGTGCTATGTGATCGAGTGCGGTGTATGGGATGTGGTGACGAGCATCCATACACTGGCGTCTAGAATGACCGTGAGTCGTTGTTGATATTCATTGTGAGATGTTTTAAAGATGAATTATTGAACCCTTGCCGGGTTGTGGAATTGAACATTGTTTTCCCTTGCCGGGATTTATTGTAAAGTGAAATATTGTTTTCCCTTCCCGGGACTTGTTGTAAAGTGGATTATTGTTTTCCCTTACCGGGACCTTGTTGTGATGATTGTTGTGTCTCTTGCCGGGACAGTTCATGATTATTGTTTTTCATTCTTTGCCCTTAACTATGATTATTATTTGGGTGAGGAAGAGTGATAATGCACGAAGGGTGATGCCGTGCCTTGTTTACTGTTTTTGCACGAAGGTTAATGCTGTGCCTTATATTATTGATTTTGAACGAAGGTTAATGCCGTGCCTTATATTCTTGATTATGCACGAAGGATAATGCCGTGCCTTGTTATTGATTATGCACGAAGGATCATGTCGTGCCTTGTGATATTGATTATGCACGAAGGGTAATGCCGTGCCTTGTTATTGAACCATGCACGAAGGATCATGCCATGCCATGGATGTGAGGATGAGAGTAAAAGCACGAAGGGTGATGCCGTGCACTTTTATTTGCTTATTTGGTGAGGATGAGAGTAAAAGCACGAAGGGTCATGCTGTGCAACGATTTGCTATTCCTTGACTTGATATTAACTGTTTCTATTATACTCTGATTTCCATTATTGATTTAATAATTGTTGCTAACTGTTGAGTTTCCCCTCTTATGATACTTCTTGTTGAATTGTTACTTGATATTTCTTGTTATCTTGTGGGGTACACACATATATATATAGAACTGCATAGGTTTATGTGGATGTCTGGTCCTAGGCTTGTCACTAATTTGCCGGGATAGGCCAGACACTTACCAGCACATAGGGTCGGATTGTGCTGATACTGCACTTTTGCGTATTTTGCACAGGTCCAAGTTTTGATCAGGAGCAGCAGCAACAATAGTAGAGTATATTCATGGGAGTTGAGCATTCCGAGACCGAGGTAGCTTGCAGGCGTCCGCAGGCCCGGCGTCTCTTCCACTTATATATATTATTTGCTGTGGTCTCATTGTTCTGAGACAGACAGATATATGTCATTTTCTTTCAGACCTTTATGTGTAGTATTCAGTAGTAGTTCTTGAGCTGGTGACTCCACGTCTTGGGTAGAGGATTTCATTAATGATTTACCTTGGTATTACTTATCTCTATTTTGAAAGTCTTCTGAATTTATTAAATTGAATATTATCCCTCTCTTGTTATTAAATATGAGTATAAAGTAATGATACGAACATGATAATGTTGAATGTAGTGGCTTGCCTAGCTACCACGAGTAGGCGCCATCACGATCCCGATGTCGGGGGAAAATCCGGGTCGTGACAAGAACTCACGGGAAAACGTTGGGATTTCATCGGGTAATCATTGGAGGTAAGATTCTTGACTCAAAAACATAATTTTATGGTAGAAATAACATCAATCTTCATGAATTTGGGTAGAAATTGTGAAGGATTGTGGCCTAGAAATTTAAAACGAAAATTTGGGTTTTGAAAGGCCATTCGAACTCCGATTTCGATAAATTTTATATGCACGGACTCGTGGCGAGATGAGGATCGCGTTGGTGCTAATTTATGAAGTTTTTGGACAGTGGGCCCGGGGTCTAGTTTTTACCAACTTAGCGTGTTTATGCATTTTTCATGTAAATTAAATTGGGTTATGTTTCTTTGACCCGTAAATGACATAATTATTGTGGTTTGAAAAGATTCTACGCGTGAGGCAGCGAATTCTAAAGGAAAAGGCATTGCGGACGAGTCTACTATCGGCTAGAGGTGAGTAGTTTGTGTATATGGTAGCCTGAGGGTTCGAAACCCCGGCTTAGCACATTGTGACGCTAGTAGGGCATGGCGCGCTCCCCGTGGCAGGTGCGGGATTGATTATGACTGGGGATTGAGACTTGGTCCATCCCGGATATGGATAATGTGCTATTAGTGATGGAAAAACACTATGTTTGACATATTTGTGGGCTGTAAGCCTTGTTTGGGACCTTGTGCTGACCTGTATTATCCATAGGGGATAGCTTATATGTGATAGCTATACTTGCTTAATCACTCATCTCAGTCCTAGTTTTGAAATCACAGTATTGAAATGCTAAGTCACCAGTTTTGAAAAAGTTAAATAAAAGTTAAAGTATTTTTCATAAATTATGAACTGGAATCTGGAAATAAGTAAATTGAGCTGCTTTGTGACTTATCTGATTATTATGGAGTGAGGATGGATTGGGCTTGTGATGACCCGGCCCGTCATCATATGAGTTATCACCCTGTTATCCTCGTATTATGCTTGTTAATGTTCCAATATGCATGTTTGGTCAGTTTGAGTCAATTTGGATTGAGTTTGGTTGGAAATGAGGCAAATAGTCTCTTAGAAGAAGGAATAGTTGGGAAAAGTCAAATGGACATTGACTTGTGAGTTAGAGAGCTCGGAATAGAATTCTGATGATTCGGTCAGCTTCGAGAGGTTATTTTTGGCCTAGGAGAGTGATCGGAATTGAATTTGGAGGTCCGGTGTAGTTTTAGGCTTGAATTGGCTAAGGTTGAATTTTGGCGAAATCCGAACGGTATGCGAGATTTTGATCTGGGAGACGGAATGGAATTCTGACAGTTGCAGTATCTCCGTTAGGTGATTTTGGATAAGCCTGCAAAATTTCAGGTCATTCGGAGGTCGTTTGGTCGGGTTTTTGATTGGATATCGGTTTCAGAAGTTTTAGTTGAAACTTAGGCTTGAATCCGCCTCGATGTGATGATTTCGGTGTTTAAGGACTTGTTTTGATGATTGGAACAAGTTTGTATAATGTTTTAAGTCATGTTGGTGCTTTTGGTTGAGGTCCCGGGGGCCTCGGGTGTGTTTCGGATGTCCAACGGGTCATTTTTGGAAGTTTTTGAAGTGTTGTTGCTGGTATCTGATGTTGTCTTTCGCGTCCTTGAGGTCCGATCGTGTTCGCGAAGAAGAAATTGGATTTTGAGACTTTTGGCCTTCGCGTTGGCGACAGTGCTTCGCGTTCGCGATGAAGGATTTGTCATCTGGGACTTGTGTTCTTCGCGTTCGCGACAGTGCTTCGCATTCGCGAAGAAGGAATTTCTGTCGCGCAGGTCCTACTTCGGAAGCTCATATCTTTTTATCTACAGGGAATTCGGATCTGATTCAAAAACAAAAGTTGTAGATTTTAGAATCTAGTTTCCGGAAATATATTATAATTGTCATTGGGAGTTGTGTGTAAAATGTTATGACAATTTCAATAGAGGTTGTTTGAGCATAGGTGGAAAATAAATTTTTGGAAGTTTGTGCTTCGCGAACGCGAGAGTATGAGCGCGAACGCGAAGAAAACGTCTATGGGCAGCAGAATAAAGCCCAAACTTCGCCCTAATTGTCATGTTTGACGATTTGGAGCTCGGGTAAGGCGATTTTTCGGGAGATTTTTTGAGAGAACAACGAGGTAAGCACTCTTAACTCAATTTTGGATGTATAACTCGAATCTATTGAATGTTTTGGTGTTTAGTTTGAGAAATTTTGTTGAAAAGGGTAGAAAACTCTCGTGGATAGAAATGGTGAACTCCGAATTTTATGAATTTGGTATGTATAGACTCGTGTTAAGATAAGGATTCGGAAAATGTAACTTTTGTAATTTTTCGAGGAGCGTACCAAAAGTCGGATATTGACAACTTCGTGGGTTTTGGTGTAAATCGAGTTATTTCGATTGGGTTGTGTCTAATTAGCCTATATTGATGTATTCTCATTGATTTTGAGCAGATTCGGCATTCGAGGAGATTGATTTGCGAGGCAAGCGCAGAGCGGGCTAGGACTCCTACCGGTTCGAGGTGAGTGGTGGTAGTAAATAATGTACTGAGGGTTTGAAACCCCATACTTGCACTATACAGTGCTATGTTGAGATGAGACACGCGTCATGTGACGGGCGTGGTGATATTGTGATTGGGGGATTGGACTTGGTCCTTCCCGACTGATAGTTCATTGTGTATTATGACTGTGAATGAGTATATAACTATGTAGTTGGGCTGGTAGCCATGTTTGGGGCGTTGTGCCGATCTGTAGAGCATTAGGGAAACCTATAGAGCTAGGTAACCCTTATATCATGTTGGAAACTTACACTCAGCCGTAGTATATCATGTTGGATACATACACTCAGCCGTAATTTTGCTCGATAGCATATCGTGGGCCAGTACTAGATGTGAACTATGAGAGGGACTGCCTAGGGTGGAAATTCCCTGATTTAGCCGAGTGGGCCTGAAAGGCCATGTCTATACTGACTGAGGTAGGGTCGAGGACCCAATGTGATATATTATATTGAGCCTGAAAGGCCAAGTCTATATTGACTGAGGTAGGGTCGAGGACCCACTATGAGATGTTATATTGGGCCTGAGAGGCCAAGTCTATACCGACTGAGATAAGGTCGAGGACCCACTATGAGATATTATATATATATATATATATATATATATATTAGATCGGGCTGCACGCCGCAGCACTATATGTATTGGATCGGACTGCACGCCGCAGTGATATATATATGGATCGGACTGCACGCAGCAGTAATATACATGTGGAACGGACTGGCACACCGCAATATTATTGTGCTTGGGTTTCGGAGTCCGAGTCCGCACACATTCTCAGTGGTGCTGGAGTATATTATGCGATCGGGCTGGACTCCGCAACAATATAATTATATATATATATATATATATATATATATATATATATATATATATATATATATATATATATATATATATATATATTGGATCGGACTGCACGCCGCAGTAATATATGTATGGATCGGGCTGCACGCCGCAGCATTATAGCGCTTGGGCCGAGGGAGCCCCTCCGAAGTCTGTATACACCCCAGTGAGCGCTGTCGACGTTAAATGGAGCGGGCTGCACGTCGCAGCATTATATTTGGGAGCGGGCTGCATGCCGCAGCATTATACAAAAATATATACCTATATATATATTGGAGCGGGCTGCACGCCGCAGCATTTTACATAAATATACATATATACATTGGAGTGGGCTACGCGCCGCCGCATTATAGACATATGTATACACATATATAAACACTGGATCGGCTGTACGCCGTAGCCGTATGAGTGAGGACTTGGTCAGCGTGGGACCATGGTGAGATAGATGTGGATTGGAGATGGGGGTATTCACTGTAGAGATGACTTACCTGTGAGGTTACCCTAAGAACTGTTTAGTGATAGTACAGGTGTTCTCACTTTTAGTTATTGTTTATTATTATTACTCATTGAGTTGAAATATACTTACCCCACTCCCCTGCACTTTTTGTGCAGATACACAGGTTCAGGAGGGCAGTTGAGCTATCGCAACTGCCTTATTATCACCATTCCGTGGAGACTTCGAGGTAGCTACCGACGTCCGCAGTACCTGACCTCTTCCTCTTTATCATTTTTGTTATCTCCATTCTTCTTAGACTTGATTGTGTAGTAGATCTCATTTGTAAAGGCTCAGACTTGTGACACCACGATATGGTTGGGACCGTATTCGTGTATTTCATTTCTACACTTCTTGATTTGTTATAAAGACAAGTTAATTACACTGATTAATCAGTATTAATTTATAATTGGTTGGTTTATATGGATGAGATGGTCAGGCTTGCCTAGCAATGTGTTGGGCGCCATCACGATCGGGGTTGGGTCGTGACAAGTTGGTATCAGAGCCTAGGTTAATAGTTCTCGCGAGTCATGAGCCGGTTTAGTAGAGTCTCGTGGATCGGTACGGGGACACCTGTACTTATCCTCGGGAGGCTGCATACCTTTTAGGAAAGCTTCAAATTCTTGAAATTCTTATCGTGCATACTTCATTCAGCTTGAGGTATGATTCTTGAAATTCCTTCTACACATCTGTAAGTGCACTCGAGTGCTTAGTGATAAATTTGCCTTGATGGCTTATGATTCCCCAATCGAGGGACGAGATATAATCTCTGTGAGTTCATGTTGGGCCAGTCTGGAGGACTTGAGGCTGGATCTTTATCTATGGCTTGAGCACCAAGGTGCTAATTTCGCGAGCCGGTATTTTGAAATTCATACGATCAATATTGCTCTTAATTATGAAAATGGCAGTTTGAAAATGGGTGAGATGTAAGGTATTCGATTCTTATTGTGATATGATATGTAGCCCTAGCTATGGGCGTGGTGAGTATGTTCATGTTCCTTAGTGGAAAGGTAAAGTGCATTACGTGTGGTAGTATGAGTTCAGACGCATGAAGACCGAATTGGCTGTGCTATGAGTATTGGGGTGAAAGGTAGTTGATATATGTTATGATGTGAGCTGGCGCAGCGCATGTTCATGTACTAATTTTTACAATATTATTTGTATAGCATTGAGACTAATGTTGTTGATATGCGTTGTGATGTCTTGTCGAGTTGCAGATGTATTGTTAGGATGGTTTTGGTGACTCTCTGGCAGGTGGATAGGCCAAATTACAAAGGAAACTATGTCGAAGTTTTTGGAGAAATTAGGGCTTAGAAAAATATTCCTGTCACCTAAAGAATGGGCTTAGCTTTTGTGTGTGAATGAATACAAGAACTACAGAAGAGCTAAGGTTTCTGAGGATTCGAGTCTCTGTCAAGTTTGTATATGACTTGAGTTCAATCTCACTGTAACATTGTGGCGTCATTTGATTAATAATGCTATGAGTGGTTAAAAAGTGCTTTGATATATGGCTTCGAGCTAAGTTGGGGAGATTGTTGTTGACTAGATGATTGCACGGTTGTGTGCTATGTTGATTCCGTCTCCAAGCATGTTGGTAAAATTCTGATAAAGGTTATGGAGCTTCGTAGATGTGAAGAAATACTAGGATATTTTGAACTGCTGTTGCTAAAGAATGTTTGGTGTATAGAAAGGGAAGATAGCTAATTGTATCTGTATGCGATCATGTTCTGCGATGTCGGAGTTCTAAAAAGCACGAGTGGTTCTGTTCAATAAGATAGTTGAATTATAACTGAATAAGGGTGAATAACGCCCGAGAATAGCCTTGCGGTGTTCAAGATATTCGCTTGTAACAGTAAGGTGCCTTAAGACTGTGTACGTGGCTAAAGACTGTGGTTTTGCTAGAAGAAATCGAGACTTGTGTTATGTTATGTGAATGATGAGATTCTATGTATCTATATTGGAGAGTAATGATAACGAATTTAAAATCGCAAGAAGTTCGTCAAAGTGAAGTGTTGTAGATTGCGGTACTCTGGGAAACATATGAGGGAGTATTCAGCGGCCTGTGAGCCTTAGACCGTGTGGTCTTATGTATAAGTCTCGTGTGGTAACATCAGTTGAGGTATTGTGATCCTCCAGTGAAGGAGAATATTAAATTAAAGATGATGATAAATCGGAACGGTATGAAAAGGACACGAGTAACTCCTGGTATGTGTTCGAAGTAATGAGTCTTGCAGATATGATGCAACAAAGCTCTTGAGTGCTTGCAGTTGTGTAGCTTGATGTGGGTAAAAGGGCTCAGTCCTGGCAGTTAAGCTTATGCAATGAATGGGAAGAAAGAGTTGTGATGTGTTTTTATCATGGTTTGAAAATGAGTATATTCCTATCGGTATGCGAAACATGGAATGTGTAATGACTTTTCTCCTATATGGGATCATGAAGGTCCTTAACTTGTTTAGTGCATCGATGTTCGCGGCGTAGCAGAGAGACAGAAATTCTCCATGTATCTTGGTGCAGTATGGTATATGCGATGTGCTATGGAAAGATGATAGCGGCATGTTCAAGGTTTTGAGATCAGTTCATATTATATGGGAAGTCATTAAAATCCCCAAGCAGCGTGGGCTGCTGCAGATAATCTGAGAATCAATCTTTCTGGTGATTAAGGAAAATGGTACTGCTATTCTAGTGATTTGGTAGAGTATATGGTCAAAAAGGCCAGGTAATGTAAATTGATAATATCTAGTGGTATTGTGGTATCCTCTAGTTGGATTGACAGTGATGATTGAGTTGTTGATGCCATAGGAAAAATTCTGAATGGCTTATGTGGTATGAATGGAGGCTTGATGGGTGATTATGTATTCGTACGGTGGAGTGTGGAATCAGGCATTGTGATTCATGTGTTATATATGTGTTGGAGACTAGAAGTTCTCGTAATCCGCCTATGCAGTGGTGGTATATCGTGTGTATCGGCATCGTTTAGCGGTTATTGGAAATTGGAAGCCCTAGTGGCTATTTCGTTACCTGATATTATGAATTTGAATAATGATATATGATTGCAAACTAGTTGTCATAAGCCAGGTTGTCTAGACTAATGTGATATGGACTATGTCAGAAAAATGTCACAAACTGCGTAGCAGAGTGCATCAGATCGTGCTCTAGCAGGGAAAATGTACGCTAGGGCCAGCGGACGGCTGGTAGGTACTGCTTTGTCAGTTGGGCCTTCGTGGCAGATGTCAGGGTAGAGGTATCTACCATTGATTCAGTTCCGGTATTGAGGAACTTTGTTGGATGCATTTCATGTGGCCGAGCTAGAGGCTATATATATGTTATTGCAATGAGCAACTTGACTCGATGTGCATTCCCTTTTGCTAGATTTATGCGTGGATCGGGTGGCACGCCGCCACAAGTATAGTATCTGGATCGGGTGGCATGTCGCCACATGTATGGTATCAGGATCGGGTGGCACGCCGCCACAGGTATGGTATCTAGATCGGGTGGCACGCCGCCATAGGTATTTTATTGGAACGGGTTGCGCGCCGCAACAATGTGATGTGGAAAATATAGCTTCTTATATGTTACTTGTATACAATACCTCCTAGCTTCTGAGGAATAGTCCATATTGGGTAAAATAAATCGCTTGGGGAATAGCACATCGGTTGTGTCTTTTCAGGAATTGATAGCGTATATCAATTGTATCACCGCAGATGTGATTGATTGCTTGAGTTCAGACCTAAATATGTGCGTGGCTGACAGTTTTGAGCATGGTTACTTGAGGTGTTCCATGAGTAATAGTGCTTGGGTAGAATCGTGAGTCGTGGCAAGGCCACGTGATGTTATGACATTTCGAGGAGGGTTCAGGTACCCGAATTCTATAATGTGAGACGAGGTCTCAGTTATGTGTTGTGATGGTATTGAGGAATTTGAATTACAGCTCTTTTATGTGAGTCAATTGTAATGATTTGAGTGTGTTCAGATCGTTTCTTATTGGAGCCTGTGTTGTGGTCGATGTGACTTAGGCCGATGCTGAGGGGTCATGTCACCGGTATGGTGTGTTATAATCGAAATGATCGTTGGAGTCATTAATGAGTACGAGCATATTTGATTTCAGTTCGTTAGAAAGGTAATATCAAGGTTTGGCTCCAAAATCTATTGTGGTATCAGTTAAAAAGGGATATGGATTAACGAATGGCTGAACTGAGAGATGGACTCGATATGTCGTGTGTTTCAGCTACTGTGGGCAGGATATGAAGGTAATGGAGTAAGACTTTAGCTAATGAAAATGGGGGTTTTCAGTTAGTATTTGGTTGCCGTGGTCAATTGTTGAGATCCGAGGCCATCGTCTTGAGCGATTGGGTTGTTTGATACATCATGTGATCTCACCCGAAATGGCGAGTATGGGCTATTACAGTTGGATCGTGTGTATCCTGAGTATAAGCATGAGACTAGGATTTGGTATGTGATTTCGGAAAGTGCAATGTGGTTTATGGTTCGGGTGGGCTGTGAGATTTCCAGCTATAGTGTGTACCGGACTTATATGAGATAGGGTGACGTGGGATCGCCTCGAATATATGCTTGGTAAGGTCATTCGGCTGTTGGGTTACTTCTAGTAAACCTCTTGGTCCGTTCGAGGACGAGTGTTTGCTTAAGTTGGGCAGAATGTGATGACCCGGCCCGTCATCATGTGAGTTATCACCCTGTTATCCCCGTATTATACTTGTTAATGTTCCAATATGCATGTTTGGTGAGTTTGAGTCAATTTGGATTGAGTTTGGTTGGAAATGAGGCAAATAGTCTCTTAGAAGAAGGAATAGTTGGGAAAAGTCAACTAGACGTTGACTTGTGAGTTAGAGAGCTCGGAATCGAATTCTGATGATTCGGTCAGCTCCGGAGGTCATTTGTGGCTTAGGAGAGTGATCGGAATTGAATTTGGAGGTCCGGTGTAGTTTTAGGCTTGAATTGTCTAAGGTTGAATTTTCGTGAAATCCGAACGGTAGGTGAGATTTTGATCCGGGAGCCAGAATAAAATTCCGACAGCTGCAGTATTATGTGATTTTGGATATGCTTGCAAAATTTCAGGTCATTCGGAGGTCGTTTGGTCGGGTTTTTGATTGGATATTGGTTTCGGATGTTTTAGTTGAAACTTAGGCTTGAATTCGCCTCGATCTAATGATTTCCGTGTTTAAGGACTTGTTTTGATGATTGGAACAAGTTTGTATAATGTTTTAAAGTCATGTTGGTGCTTTTGGTTGAGGTCCCGGGGGCCTCGGGTGTGTTTCGGATGTCCAACGGGTCATTTTTAGAAGTTTTTGAAGTGCTGTTGCTGGTATCTGGTGTTGTCCTTCGCGTATGCGAGGTCCCATCGCGTACGCGAAGAAGAAATTGGCTTCTGAGACTTTTGGCCTTCGCGTTCGCGACAGTGCTTCGCATTCGCGATGAAGGATTTGTCATCTGGAACTTGTGTTCTTCGCGTTCGCGAAGAAGGAATTTCTGTCGCGCAGTTCCTACTTCGGAAGCTCATACCTTATTATCGACAAGGAATTTGCAGTTGATTCAAAAACAAAAGTTGTAGATCATTGAATCTAGGTTCCGGAAATATATTATAATAGTCATTTGGAGTTGTATGTAAAATGTTATGACCATTTCAATAGAGGCTGTCCGAGCAGAGGTGGAAAGTAAATTTTTGGAAGTTTGTGATTCGCGAACACGAGAGTATGACCGCAAACGCGAAGAACAATTCTCTGGGCAGTAGAATAAAGTCCAAACTTCGCCCCATTTTTCATTTTTGACGATTTGGAGCTCGGGTAAGGCGATTTTTTGGGAGATATTTTGAGAGAACAACGGGTAAGCACTCTTAACTCAATTTTGGTTGTATAACTCGAATCTATTGCAAGTTTTGGTGTTTAATTTGAGAAATTTTGTTTAAGAGGGTAGAAAACCCTCTTGGATAGAAATGGTGATTTAAGGGGTCAAATGAACTCCGATTATTATGAATTCGGTAAGTATAGACTCGTGTTGAGATAGGGATTCTGAAAATGTAACTTTTGTAATTTTTCGAGGAGCGTACCAAAAGTCGGATTTTGATAACTTCGTGGGTTTTGGTGTAAATTGAGTTATTTCGATTGGGTTGTGTATAATTAGCCTATATTGATGTATTCTCATTGATTTTGAGCAGATTCGGCATTTGAGGAGATTGATTTGCGAGGAAAACGCAGAGCGGGCTAGGACTCCTACCGGTTCGAGGTGAGTGGTGGTAGTAAATAATGTACTGAGGGTTTGAAACCCCGTATTTGCACTATACAGTGCTATGTTGAGATGAGACACGCGTCATGTTGGCGTGGTGATATTGTTATTGGGGGATTGGACTTGGTCCTTTCCGACTAAGAGTTTATTGTGTATTATGACTGTGAATGAGCTTATAACTATGTAGTTGGGCTGGTAGCTATGTTTGGGGCCTTGTGCCGATCTGTAGAGCATTAGGGAAACCAATAGAGCTAGGTGACCCTAATATCATGTTGGAAACTTACACTCAGCCGTAGTATATCATGTTGGATACATACACTCAGCCGTAGTTTTGCTCGATAGCATATCGTGGGCCAGTACTAGATGTGAACTATGAGAGGGACTGCCTAGAGTGGAAATTCCTTGGTTTAGCCGGGTGGGCCTGAAAGGCCAAGTCTATACTAACTGAGGTAGGGTCGAGGACCCACTGTGAGATATTATATTGAGCATGAAAGGCCAAGTCTATATTGACTGAGGTAGGGTCGAGGACCCACTATGAGATGTTATATTGGGCTTGAGAGGCCAAGTCTATACCGACTGAGGTAAGGTCGAGGACCCACTATGAGATATAAGTCTATACTGACTGGGATAGGGTCGAGGACCCACTATGAGATATTATATATATCTATATTGGATCGGGCTGCACGCCGCAGCACTATATGTATTTGATCGGACAACACGCCACAGTGATATATATGTGGATCGGACTACACGCCGCAATAATATACAAGTGGGACAGACTGCACGCCGAAGTATTATTGCGCAAAAGGATCGGCAACAATAATTCAGCAATGAATCACAACAAAGAGCCTCGAACTACCCAGATTTAATCAAAATGACCACGATTCAACCAAAGCCAATGAAATAGCCCTCAGAAAACACAGTTTGATCCAGAAAAACCAGTAAACACAACAACTAACTCAATTTGATCAACAAATTAGTAGAATAACCACAATAACTAGCAGCTTATCGGAGAATCAACAGCACGCCATAGCATCATAGCGCTTGGGCCGAGGGAGCCCCTTCGAAGTCGGTATACACCCCAGTGAGCGCTGTCGACGTTAAATGGAGTGGGCTGCACGCTGCAGCATTATATTTGGGAGCGGGATGCACGCCGCAGCATTATACAAATATATATACCTATATATATATTGGAACGGGCTGCACGCCGCAACATTTTACATAAATATACATATATACATTGGAGCGGGCTACGCGCCACCGCATTATAGACATATGTATACACATATATAAACATTGGATCGGTTGTACGCCGTAGCCGTATGAGTGAGGACTAGGTCAGCGTGGGACCATGGTGAGATGGATGTGGATTGGAGATGGGGGTATTCACTGTAGAGATGACTTACCTGTGAGGTTACCCTTAGAACTGTTTAGTGATATTATAGGTGTTCTTACTTTCAGTTATTATTTATTATTATTACTCACTAAGTTGAAATATACTCACCCCACTCCCCTGCACTTTTTGTGCAGATACACAGGTTCAGAAGGGTAGTTGAGCTCTCGCAACTGCCTTATTATCACCATTCCATGGAGACTTCGAGGTAGCTGCCGACGTCCGCAGTACCTGACCTCTTCCTCTTTATCATTTTTGTTGTCTCCATTCTGCTTAGACTTGATTATGTATTAGATCTCATTTGTAGAGGCTCAGACTTGTGACACCACGATTTGGTTGGGACTGTATTCGTGTATTTCATTTCTACACTTCCTGATTTATTATAAAGACAAGCTAATTATGCCGATTAATCAGTATTAATTTATAATTGGTTGGTTTATATGGATGAGATGGTCGGGATTGCCTAGCAATATGTTGGGCGGCATCACGACCGGGGTTGGGTCGTGACAGGGCTGCACGCCGCAGCGTTTATTATGATATAAGGATCAGGCTGCACGCTGCAGCGGTATTTGCGCTTGGGCTGTAGGAGCCCCTCCGGAGTCTGTACACACCCCAGAGAGCGCCGTCGACGTTAAATCGATCGGGCTACACGCCGTAGCGGTTATATGCATTGCATTGCATCTTTATCTGTTGAATTATTCTGTGGTAGCTGTATTGTACTGTTGATGCTAGTTCGTAGGATGATAGGACTGTAGTTTAGCTTCATTATGTGGTATTTTGTGGATTTCTTATTTTCAGCTACTTGTATATATATTTATTACTCACTGAGTACTTAGTACTCACCCCTACTCCCCGCACCTTTTGTGTGCAACTCAGGTACTCAGGATCAGTAGACGGGCATTTTCCAGCGTTTGCAGAGTCACATCGAGTTGCTGAGGTAGCCGCCAGACGTTCGCAGAACCTAGCATCTCTTCCTCTCTTCAATTGTTATTTTATATTCAGACTTGAGCATTTCCATACAGTATTCTCCACTTTTGTTGGGTTTTGTTAGAGGCTCTAGACTTGTGACTCCAGATCTTTGGGAGTGTCAGTTGTTTTCGTACTTCCCAGTACTTTGTTCATTTTTATTATTATTGGAGTTCTTTGACTCATATGTTCTTTTGAGTTGTCCATTTGGGACCGATATTCATCGTGATAAATAATTGTTGGTCTGGCTAGCCTAGCTTAATTGTTGGGCGCCATCACGACCAGATTTGGGTCGTGACAGCCTCACCAGTTGTATGCTCTCTTCCTAACCCTGACTTATTACACAGCAGATATGTATAGGCTACTATGCTTGTTTGTAGTAAATTGAAGAGTGCTATTTTGGTTCGATCAAAGTATACTAAGGATGGGGTTGCACTATGAATTTATACAATGATAGTTGGTAAAGGCTTGTCAACCCAATGGTTTTTACCCTTGCAAAGAGTTGATTCTTTCCAAGAATAAGGTCCTAGCCATTGCTTCTCATCAGATTCTTTCCTTTGGCAATCGATGAGTTTGATAGAATTCTTCCTTGATGTTTATGACCCTTCCGATCATGACTGCTGTCTGGATCTTCTAGATTTGATTGATCTCCATTGATTTGATCTGGCTCATCAATCATGGATTGCGTTGAGTCTTCATTCTATTGCTGCAAATTTGATTTCCCACAATCATGGAGTTAATCCCGTAGAGTTGATTCTTTCCTTGTGCATTATGAGAATTTAGGGCAATTTTCATATCCTTCCTTGTTCGTATTGGCAATTCCAATAATTTCTTTTTGCTTCCTTGAACTCTTGCACATGTATATTAATTTGCATCATTAAAATGTGTTCTAACAATTTCCTTCTTTTTGTTGATGGAAAAATAATATACATATATGTAAAGGGATAAATAACAGTTGACTTCCTTGTTTGGGACTGGCCGATTTGGCCCCCCCTCAATATGTGTAGTCAAGTAATCTTGACAACAGTTGACTTCCCTGTTTGGGACTGGCCGACTTGGCTCTCCCCCAATATGTGTAGTCAACTGATCTTGAGCTCCCCCTCAACGTGTGCAGTCAACTTGTACCTATATATTATTGACTATCCATGGGCAACATAGCGGAATTGACTAGTTCAAGGAATAAAAGATACTACGCAAGTAGCATAGTTGAAGTAACCTGTATAACGAAATACACATAGTATCTATGCATGTAGCATAGTCGACTTAATAACCTGCATAGAGAGGATATGCCTCCACAAAGAGTGTTAATATATTGTCCCCCTTTTTGACATCAACAAAAGAGGGAGTAGCAAAAAAAATAATATCCACACAAGCAAGAAGAAATAAAGAACATCCACGGGCAAAGCCCTACCACAGCCAAAACAAGTTTTTAAAATAAAGAAAAAAATTATTTGTAGACCACATCCATCTCATCGTCTCAGAAAGTAAGTTAGAGTGTTGGAGATTGCTTCCTTTATCTGTTCAAAGCTGGTGTTGGTAGCAACGCTCATCCCATCCAACTTGTCATGCACCTCCTTGAAAGCTTTAACTGCATTCTCCCTTAACCTTTGCACAACCACCCTAAATTTGGACATATCTGGCCTAGTTTCCTTAGAAATAGCATGAATAGCATCCACAGTTGACTTTGTGGCAGACAGGGGAGTCTTGATTTCTAGGAGTTGAGAATTAATGGAGCTGAACTTTTCATTTAGGTCTGTAGGAATAGGAGAGGAAAGTACACCAAAAGAGGTCTTGGTTTCTACAAGGGTTGGATTTGCATCACTTTCACCCTTTTTGACCCAAAAACCCTTGATACTCACATACCCCATACTCGAGAAGGCTCTAGAGTTGTAGCACTTGTGCACATGAACAAAGTGGTAGTCTGAAAGTGGAATTTGATGAGCTTCCAAAATGTGGGTGATGCCAATACCATAAGGAAGAATTGTTGGATCTTCTTCACTCTCAATCATAAAATTGATAACCCAGGAGGACAACTTGATTTAGAGGTTGGTGATAAGACAGTAAACAAAGAAGGTGTCCCGTTGAGAGAGGGTTGAGAAGGAACCAGTTCTGGGAAGGAGAGTGGTTGCAACGATGTGAGCAAGAACCCTAGTTTTAAAGCTAACATCATTGGGCCCTAACTTATTTGGAATGTTTTCAGAGGGATTTTGTACAATGCACTATTTGGCCTGATCAAAGGTGATTTCAAAATCCTCAAGTCAGACATTCTTAAAGACAGTCGGGAAACCAAAGCAACGACACTTAAAAAGGGAGTTAAACACACCAAAATCAAGAACAATGCGTTTACCAAGAATAAGAGTTTCAAGCCTATCAGGTTTATTAGAGAGAAGATTAGCGTAAAACATACGGATGAGGGGTTCATATACTTTAGGCGGAGAAACAAAGAGAAATTTTTCCCACCCTTGATACATGAAAAGATCCTTTACCTTGCAGTTGAGGGACTCCATAAGATCGAGATCTACCACTCTACCATGGGCAATGGGCTTGTCCTTAAGAGAAACAAAGAAGTCCTTATTAGGGGTGTCCCAGAAATTGAGGTATGATTCTAGAAAGGCAGAGAAATAGAACTTTGATTTCTTTGGAGTAGAAGTAGGAGGATCCTCAATTGGAGACTTTTCGAAGGCTTTGTCACCTAGAGGTTGGGAGTGTTCGGAGTATCCTCCTTGAGAAGAGGCACAACCTTCGAAACAATCGGACCTTAAATCTACTTGTTCAGGAGGCGTGGAAGAGGGTTTTGATTTTAAGGAGTACTTTTCCTGGTGGTAGTAGAGGGGTTTTTGGAAGATTTAGCAATGGGAGAAGAGAGGGTTGGTACAGGTTGTAAAAGGGAGTTGGTTGAGGTTGAGGGAGATGGTCGAGATAAAGAGACGGAAAAGGACTAACTTAAAAGGTGGAGAATTGACGGTTAAGTACAAAAAAGGAAAAGATGTCAAATGAAGGGACGTGGTTATTGACTTTCCAAATTCGGCTGCAAACTGATGGAAAACAGACTAAAAAAGAGAGGGAAAAGACTGATGGCATAATCAATGCACTGAAGAAAAACAATTATGACAAGTTATTGAAAAGTAACACTTTGGTCCTAACTATTTTTTGAAAGACAAATAATGCCAAGTGAGTCTCTTAAAGAACAGAATCTGTCTTCTAACAATGGTTAATAAAAATATAAGCTAATTGCACAGAGGCACCAACAAAAGCTAATTTTATGTTTGTCACTTTTAATAACATGATCTCTAATAAAATGATGTTTAATGGCTATATGCTTTGCTCTAGAGTGATGCACAAGATTTTTAGAAAGACAAGTTGCACTAGAATTATCACAAAAAATATGTATTGGTTTAAAAGAGAGTTCATAGTCACCCAATTGATGGGACATCCACAGTAGTTCTGCACAACATTGACCAACGGTTATGTACTCAGCTTCAGTAGTCGACATGGCAACTGATGCCTGCTTTTTATTGTTCGAGGATATTAAGGCCTTTCCCAGTAATTAATAAGTGCCACTCGTGCTTTTCTTGTCTTCTTTATCGCATGCTAAATCTGCATCTGAAAAACCTTCTAATTTAAATGATTTAGTGCGAGGATACCACAATCCATGAGATAATGTACCAATAAGATATTGAATAATTATTTTTACAGTAGTTATATGTGACTCCTTGTGATCCGACTGAAACGTGGTATATTTACAGATGCTAAACATAATATCTGGTCAACTAGCGGTCAGATATAGTAGAGATCCTATCATTCCTCTGTATTTGGTTTCATCAACTGGAGTACCCTATTCATCTTTATCCAAAGTTGTGGCCGGACTCATAGGAGTCCCAATTGATTTTGCATTGCTCATGCCAAATTTTTGAATCAGCTCCTTGGTATATTTGGTTTAACATATAAAGGTTCCCTCTTTAGATTGATGAATTTGAAGCCCAAGGAAAAATGCGGGTTCACCCATCATACTCATTTCGAATTCAGTTCGCATGAGGTTTGCAAATTACTTGCACATACGAGAGTTAGCACTACCAAAAAGAATATCATCAATATAAATTTGAACGATATGATTACCTTCTGTTGATCGTTTAATGAATAGAGTAGTATCAATTTTCCCTCTGGTAAACCCATGATCAAGAAGAAAGGTACTTAACCTGTCATACCAAGCACGTGGATCCTGTTTCAGTCCGTATAAGGCCTTTCGTGAGCTTGTACACATGATGAGAAAATTTTGAATCTTCAAACTCTGGAGGTTGTTTCACAAAAACTTCCTCTTTGATAAATTCGTTTAGAAAGTGATTTTGACATCCATTTGAAACAATCTAATCCTTTAAATGATGCATAAGCTAACAATATTCGTATAGACTCTAATCGGGCTACTGGAGCAAAAGTTTCAACATAGTCAACTCCTTCTTGTTGTGAATAGCCTTGAGTGACTAATCTAGCTTTGTTCCTTATTACTTGCCCTTCTTCATTTAATTTGATTCTGAACACACATTTTTTTCCGATGACGGAAACATTTTCAAGTCGGGGTATCAGCTTCCATACTTGATTCTTCCTGAATTGATCTAATTCCTCTTGCATGGCTTTCACCCAGCTTGAGTCCTTCAACGCTTCCTCTACCTTTTTTGGCTCTATTTGAGAGATTAGAGCAATATTTGCTTTCTTTTTTAGGGCAGACCCGGTGTTCATACCTTCGTTTGGATCCTATATGATATATTTTTATGGATATTCAGATTCATTTTTCCACTCATTTAGTCTAACAATGCTAGTGGTCAACTCCACACGATGTTGTGCAGTGTTGTTGCTAACTTGTTTAGTCGACTTGGCTACATATGTAAGACTAGTTGGCCTCTGTGATTTTCCTTTGTCCTGAACTTCTTGAGTTTGGTCTTCGTCACCTGCATTGATACCTTTCTCGATCAAGGGATTATTTTCATCGAAATGACATGAACTGTTTCTTCAACACACAAAATACGTTTATTAAAAACTCTAAATGATATTCTATTTAAGGAATAACCAAGAAAAATACCTTTGTCACTTCGTGGAACAAATTTTCCAAGATTGTCCTTACCATTTATGAATGAAACACTTACTTCCAAATGGATGAAATTAACTGATGTTAGGATTCTTACCTTTCTAGAGTTCATATGGAGCCTTTTTCAGAATTGGCATTATGAGACATCGATTTAGAATATGACATACATTACTCACACCTTCAACTCAGAAATGATTTTGCAGAGAATGTTCTAACATCATGGTTCTTGCCATGTTGTGAAGAGTTCTATTTATTCTTTCCACAACTCCGTTTTGTCGATGTGAGTGAGGAGCAGAGAAGTTGTGAGTGTACCCTTGATCATTAATAAATTCTTCAAATGCCTTGCTTTCAAACTTGCCTCCATGATCACTTTGGAGTATGGAGACTGGATAACCCTTTTGTCTCTCAATCCTTTTGTAGAAGACTTCAAAGTTTCTTAAGGCTTCATCTTTGTGAGATATAAAAATTACGCGTGAAAAGTCATCAACAATAACAAAAGCATATTTCTTACCTCCTATGCTAGCAGTTCTAGTTGGTCCAAATAAATCCATATAAAGTAATTGAAGTGGTTTTTAGGTAGATACTATGTCTTTAGTTTTGAAAGAGTTTCTAGTTTGTTTACCCATCTGACATGCATCACAAATGTGAGTCCTAGAAAAATTCAATTTGGTTAATCCAATGACTAAACCATGTTTGGATAATTTCTCAATTAGATGCATGCTAGCATGACCAAGACGTTTGTGCCACAACCAGGGATCATCAGACATAGAGGTTAGGCATATGTGACCATTTATATTTTTGAAGCCATCAAGTGTATAAACATTTCCGTACCTTTTATCAGGAAAAATTATTTTACCAGATTCGTCTTCGATGGACATCTAGTTCTCTTAAATTTTACCTCATATCATGAGTTGCGGAGTTTACTTATACCGAGAAAATTATAATTTAACCCGTCAACCAGATATACATCAGTGATGTAACAGTTGTTGTTCAAAGGAATAGTTGCAGTGCCAACTATTTTGCCTCATGAATCATCTCCAAATTTGACGCTTCCTCCATCAATCTTTGTAACTTCCATAAGTAGACTTTTGTCACCTGTCATAAGACTAGAACACACACTATCTAGATACCATTTTCCTTTGCGCTTTACTCAGTGGTGTTCCTGCAATAAAGAAATATTACTTTCTTTTAGGTACCTAAGCTTGCTTGGGTCCTGGTGAGTTAGTGTTACTGGATTCGGAGTTCTTAGGTTTCCAAACCCATCCAGACATTTGAGATTTACAAAAATGATAACTAGAATATTTATGCTCACTTTTGTTACAATAATGGCATTTAATCCCGGACCTGTTTTCGGGTCTTTCATACGAGTGGGAATTAGAAGTCGTTGGATTTGCTAATTCCTTTCCAGTTGACTTGTAAGTCGACTGGTTCAATCGACTAGTCGATTTGGTTCTGATTGGTTCTTTTCCAGTTGACTTGTAAGTCGTATGGTTTGACTTAATAGAGCTGTGACTGGTGGATTTGTGCAAGCTATTAAACTGCATTTGCAATTCCTCAAACTCTTCTTGAAGTACGTCCTTTTCAATTTTGCATACTTCATGTTTGAGTTTTCAGTCTTTAACTTCCCTGGTGAGTCTCTTGAGTTCATTCATCATTTTTGAGACTCCTTTAGGGTGGAGTCAAGTATGTGTTGTAATTCATTGCATCTTTCACAGTCATAAGGTCTTACCTCACTAGTTTCTCCTTTTGCCATGAAGCAATTTTTGTTATCTGAATCGTCTTCATCTGTCCAGCATCCTGAAGTTTTGTTGATCTCATTTTCAAGAATTGTCATGAAGCAGAGATTTATTTCTTCATGGTTTGAGTCATCCTCATCACTCCAGCTTCCAAATGATCTTTTCTTGTTGAATCCTCTGGAGATCTCTTTCTTCAGTTCTGGACACTCTGCTTGAATGTGTCCAAACTTTCCACATTCATAGCATTTTCCATCGTTCGTGTCTTGTTCATTGTATTGTCTAGTCATTCTTGGTGTAAATATTCCTTTATTTGTATTTCTATATCTTCTCATTAATCCATCTATGTTTCTACACATCATAGTGATTTCCTCTTGTAGAGTTTTAGGATCATCAGTTTCATTCTTAGCAGCTTCAGTAGTGGCTTTGAATGCAACAATTTTATTCTTCTTCACTTGATTTGTCTTCTTCAGATGCGTTCTTTCGAAAGTAACGAGCTCTCATCATAGTTCATAATATGTTAAATTATTAAGATCCTGAGATTCCAAAGTGACAACTTTGGTGGTTGGTAGACTTCTGAGAATTTTCCTAACTTGATCGCCACTGGAGTATGGTTTGCCAATAGCTTTCAAGTCCCTGATTATTTTACTAAATCGGGCAAACATTTCTTCGATGGATTCTCCTTCCTATATTGAGAATAGTTCATAGTGATGAACTAGCATATTTATGTGGGCTTCCTTACCTTGCTGGTACCTTCACAAGTGACTTCGAGTGTATCCTACATTTCTTTGGCAGTATCAGAACTGGAAATGTTTTCATATTCTTCACCATTTATTGCATTATGAAGTAGATTCCTTGCCTTGTGGTTTATTTGTACACCTTTCAATGCTCCTTTGAGTATGAGTCTATATCATCAGGGCCAGCGAGCGGTGGTGTGCTGGCAGGCAATGGGTAGTTTCCCTTTTTGATAACTCTCCATACTTTGACATCGTATACTTTGGTGAAGATTTCGATGTGGATTTTCCAGTGGGAGAAGTGTTTTCCAATGAAGTAAGGTGGTGTCACTTGAGAAGTTCCTTCCTGAAATAGAGATCCAACTATAACTTGATTTGCCATGATCTTTTTCTCACAAGCTGTTAAGCAAAAAACAAAAGTGTGATCCTTGCTGTGATACCAATTGAAAGTACAAGGGAGGGGGGGGGGGTGACTTGTATATAATTTAAACAAATCATAATAAGTTGACTTAAAACTTTAGTAGTCGATTTAATATGGCAATCCTGCCGATATAGAGATTTGAAATAATAAGCAGAAAGTAAATGCAGAAATTAAAGACACCAGGAATTTTATATTGGTTTAGATTCAATGTGAATCCTAATCTAGTCCCTTTGGGTTGCAAGGGATTTCTCTTCAAGCAAATGAGTTTTCTTTCGAGTACAGATTTGATATTTGTCTCTCAGTTTTTTTAGCACTCGTTTTATACAATGACTCAACAGTTGTTTGCTCTCTTTCTATCCATGACTTGTTACACAACATATCTATATAGGCTACTATGCTAGTTTGTAGTAAATTGAAGAGAGTTATTTTGGTTCGATCAAAGTATACTAAGGATGGAGTTGCACTATTAATTTATACAATGATGGTTGGTGAAGGCTTGTCAACCCAAGGGTTTGATCCTTGGAAAGCGTTGATTGTTTCCAAGAATAAGGTACTAGTCATCGCTTCTCGTCAGATTCTTTCGTTTGGCAATCGCAGAGCTTGACATAATTCTTCCTTGATGTTTGTGACCCTTCCGATCTTGACTGATGTCCGGATCTTCTAGATTTGATTGATCTCTAGTGATTTGATCTGGCTCGTCAATCATGGATCGCTTTGAACTGCAACAAATTTGATTTCCAATAATCATGGAGTTAATCCGGTAGACTTGATTCTTTCCTTGTGCATCATGAGAATTTAAGGCAGCTTCGATATCCTTCCTTGTTCGTTCTGGCAATTCCAATAATTCCTTTTTTGCTTCCTTGAACTCCTGCACATGCATATTATTTGCATCATTAAAATATGTTCTAACAAAAAGTAGTTGTAGAATTCTAAAAAAACACACCGGTAAAGGGGAATGGTTCGCACATAATTGATGCAAGTAGTCGGAAAAAAAGTGAAAGATGCGGATATTTTGGGAATAAAATAGTACTGAAAATTAAACAAGTAAAAGGAAGGTTTTGTACATAATTAATGCAAGTAAGTGAAATAAAAGAGGTTAAAGAAGCTAAAAATTAAATAATTTTTAAAATTCTAAAAAAATACAGACAAATAAAGGGAAAGGGGGTCCAAGATTTATAAATAATATGGATCACCCCACACAATACCCGATAACCGTTTATACACATGGAGTTATTGCGTGATCGTCATCTCCATATCTACCATTTACACCCCGTTAAAGTATTAAATGCGGAATAGTCTCTTACTTATTGCATTACATGTCCCAATCCTATCAGTCCTAGAGACATTTGGGACTACTAGTCCTAAAAGGGAAGGAGATTTGGGCTTTTCTAAGTTTAAAAGGACAAAATTCTAAGGTGACAAACAAAAACACATAAGGCAGATATGGGAAACACATAGTAGTTAAAAAGGCTCAAACATGCCTCCTCAATTAAAGAGAGATTGTTTAGCATGTCTTCCACATGCTGGTTATGGTCTGAATTAAACTTAAAACGTTAAGGCATGCTGATTTGTCACATATTTTCAGATAAAAAGTCCAAATTAGGCCTACCTGCTGGTTGTATTACCAAAGACTGCTGCAGTTAATTAATTACCTAATGGCTTGCCTAGGTGAAACCTATAAGCATTATATCTAGTAATGCAGGGGTGCTCTGATTTAAAGAAGGCTTGGTGATTATATAAAAACACAGGTTTTGTAGGTATTGAGTATTGTTACTACTAATTTTAGGCTTGTAGATGATTCAGATTAAGTTGATTACTCATATAGGCATGCTTTCTAATGGTGGTTGGTTTTAAAACATTTATAGAATTGCAGGAGTCCTATAGGGATGGTTTCTAGAAGGCAATTTGTTATTTAAACCTATAAAATATTTGCCTTGTGATAGATGTTTATGCAAAAATTAAGATCTTTATATGAGATGTATAAAATGCAGAATCATATAGACATGTTCCCTATAGGAGATGCAGAAATGCAAGAACTATTGATATGATATCTGAATATGAAAGACATAACTTATAGACACGATCTCTAAAATGGAGAAAATGTATAGATAGGATTTTGAGAATGCAGAAATGAAAGCATGATGCGGTTGCAGAAAGTAAATACCTAAGAGCATGATGTCTACCCTTATGTATACATGAGTGACCCTCCCCATTTTACTATAATCCCCATAAGTTATTACAAATTATTACTGCCCAAAATGAATAAAGAAGTGTAAAATTACGTCAGAAATTAGAAAAGAGAGCCTAATTCAGAATCCAGGTCTGAAAAATGAAATAAACCAACTCCAAAGATCCAATTTCCAAAGCCTTTCTCATTTTTAGGAGTGTTAGAGTTCGCAGGAGATTCATGAACTCTGCGCAGTGCTTACACCCAAATATATTGTAGAATTGAATTAAGGTACAGTGTGGAAGAGCCAGCCCTCGAATGTCCAAGTTCAGATGGAACTCAAGGTCCCAAAGCAAGGCTCATAGGAGGGGGGCAGAACTTAGAAACTTGGAATGAGTGTAAGTGCAATATAGGGGATTTTAGGAAAAGTCAAGACTGGCTGGTGGTCCTACCCAACAATAGGAAGTGCTGGCACACCCAACTAACCTGTGAGCCACATTGTTTGGGAGTTAGGATCCTTTGAAGGATCAAGCAAAAATATGAACAACAATTTGGATACAACCATGCCTGAAACTTAACTCAAACACATAGTGGGAATAGTGGTATGGGGTTCCACAAATAGAAACATGTTCAAAGACACTCACATTGTTGAATTAAACACAGGTAGAAATGCAGCCAGGGGTGTAGGGATTCACAGTAGAAATATATGGAAGGGAATTGACTTGCTAATTAATATTAAACATAAGTAGTAAAACAGACATGGATGTAGAAACTTCAAATTAAACACATTGGGATGAGGATAAAACTTAAATTAGAACATAGCAGTTTCAGGGAAACAAGAAATGTAAAAGTAGTAGTCTTGTAAAGCCAAATTGCAAGAAAATAGTTGGAATATCTCAGAAGAGAGTAGAGTATTGGGTAAAGTGTAAGAGTATTGAAGTTTAAAGTAAGTAATGCAGGTAAGAGTATTGAACTTAGGTTGTTAAAGTGTTAAAAGATCGCGCCTTTTATAGTGTAGAAAACAAGTAAGAAAAAAGTTAAGAAAATATTTGAATTCAATTACATAAGGTCTCCCTTAATTAAAGGATTCTGATTTCAAATGGGCAAATAGAAATAATGAAAGAGTTAGATCAAAATATTTTCCAAAGTAGTACAAGAAGGGCAAATACACAAAAACTATTTAAGGAAAGAGTTTGATAGCAACATGGTTTGTGCAAATAAGGAAAGGCAATCAATCAACATCAAGTAAAAATCAGAAGTTTTGGTATGAATGAATCCAACCAGAAAAGGTGAAGAAAAGTTTAATTAAAGAAAATCAATAACAATCGATCAAACCTTAAAGGGAATTCTGAATCAATCGCAAATTGGAAAAACATTTTTTAAAGGAAGAATTCCTCATATATAAAACATACATGCATGTCAAAGAAGAAAGAATTGTTATGCTAATTAGAGAGAATCTAATATAGAAAAGTTCTGAGTCACAAACAAAAGAGTTCAAGCCCAGTGCATAGACTCATAACGAGTCGAGAGTCTAGGGTTATAAAATAGAACCTTATTCCAAACACAAGATCAAACTCGCCAAAAACCCCAAATCCTAGGGTTTTCAACTCGAATAAGATGTAGAGACAAGAAGACAATTAACTAAATAGACTTAGAGGTATCTTTCAAAGAATCATGATAAAACAAATAGGTAAAATAGCAGGGTTGAAACAAATATGGTGAAAAACTGACATAAAGAACATTTTTTAAGAGAAGCTTGAAACTTAAACAAGATCAGAAGCTAAAGAGGCAGTATAAAATAAAAGAAACGGTTAATGAAACATGTTTAGAATTCAAACAAAGGTCCAGTAAAGACAAATAAAGAACTAAGTGCTTAGTATAAAATACAGTAAAGGAACACAGGAGTAACGAACACATAAGATAAACGTGTGAAAACATTATATATAAACCAGTAGAAGAAAGAACGGAGCACAATAGGAAAACATGCATAATAAGGCAAACACAAGAACATAGGAGAAGAACATGTGAGGTAGAGAAACAAGAATGTAGCCAAGACAGATTCACATAAGGAAAAGAAGAATAAGAGTCAGAGAAACATTTTAAAACATTTTTCAGAAACCCTAAATCGAAGAGAAACAAATATTGAAAGAAAAGATTGGGGAAAATGTTTTTAAACTCCATTAGAACATAGATATAGCATAGATTTAAGAATATAACCAAGGAAAATCTCAAATAGCTTAGGGTTTCAAAGAAACCTAGAAATGAGAAAGGCTTGGAAGAAAGTCTGATCTTGAGTCGGAGAGGTCATAAATAGGCTCGAAATGCTTTGATATGCTAGAGTGAGGACGGAGAGGCTTCAAAGCCATGAATCTGAGAAGCTTTGAAAGAACGCCATCGAGGCCAGGCCTCAAAACTTCGAACACTAGGGTTTAAAGATGGAGGGAGGGGTAAGTATAGGATATCCATGGCCTGAGAAGCCATGGATTCCGGTGAGATTGTGGTCGGAGAAGATGATAGAGGCTAGGGTTTCGTGGAACCTTAGAGATAGTTTGAGATAGGGAGAGTTTCTGAAGGAGGTTGATAGACAGAAATGACGGGATTAGGGTAGGGTAAGGTGAATTAAAAAGGTAAGGGCTAATCGTGGCCGTTAATCCAAATAATCAACAACCCGGATTAAAAGATTGACCATGCAGGTTAGTTGGTTGGGTCGAGGGTCAGGTTGAATTAGAGTTGGGATGGGCAATCTGGGTTCAAAATTGGGTCAAATAGGAGATTAGTTTTGGCTATAATTGAAATAAACACGGGCCAGATTTAAAATAGCTAGTTTTCCCTTTTTATTTTATAAAAATAAGAAAAATGATTTTGAAAACAAATAAAAAATACTACATCAATTAATAATATATAAATATTAAATTAAAAATATTAGAACCAATTTTATAATTATAAAATCTTATTAATCCTCAAAGTAGGCTAAAATTGCAATTATAAGCAATTTGACTTTAAAAATACCGAAGAAATTTGTAAAAATGTATAAAAATTATTATAGCAATATTTTGGTATAGATATGATAATAAAAGAAGTTATTCACCAAGAAGATAATTTGGTAACATCATACTACCATGGTCGTGTGGTCGTGTGGTACCATATAAAATAAATACATACACGATTATTTCATTAAAATGTTCATGTATATATATATATATATATATATATATATATATATATATAAATTTTAAAGTATTTGGTATATATGAATATTATACAGGGAAAAATTGGGTATCAACAGCTGCCTCACTTTACCCCGGAATGATGGAAGAGTTGTCGGGTAAAGATATGATGACCAATTTTGACCAAACGGAATGATTTGAAGTGATTGACCGTGCTTTGGTTCCTGAGCTGCCTACATATCCTTAGTGTTACAGGAATCAGAGGGAACAGTGTGGAAGGGACAACCCTCGAATGTCCAAGTTCAGAGGGAACTCAAGGTCCCAAATCAAGGCTCATAGGAGGGAGGCAGAACTTAGAAACTAGGAATGAGTGTAAGTGCAACAGAGGGGATTCTGGGAAAAGCCAAGATAGGCTGGTGGTCATACCCAACAATTGGAAGTGCTGGCACACTCCAACCAGCTTGATAGCAACATTGTTTGGTAGTTAGGATCTTTTGAATAATCAAGCACAAACATGAACAACAATTTGCATGCTGCCATGCCAGAACCTTGACTCAAACACATAGTGGGAATATGGGTATGGGGATCCACAAATAAAAACATGTTCAAAGCAATTGACATTGCTGATTAACATTAAACATAAGCAGTAATGCAACTAGGGGTGTCGGGATCCATAGTAGAAACATATGTAAGGGAACTGACTTGCTATTAACATTAAACATAAGTAGTAAAACAGACAGAGGTGTAGAAACAGTAAAGTAAAGACATTGGGATGAGGCTAAAACTTAAATTAGTACAATCCAGTTTCAGTGAAACAAGAAAAGTAAAAGCAGTAGTCTTTTAAAGCTAATTGCAAGCAATTAGTCAGAATATCCCAAAAGAGAGTAGAGTGTTGCGTGAAGTGTAAGAGTATTGAAATTGAAAGTAAGTAATGTTGGTTAGAGTATCGAACTTCATGTTGTTAAAATGCTGAAAGATCGTGCCTTTTATAGTGCAGAAAGTAAGTAAGAAAATGGTAAGAAAATGTGTTTGAGATCAATTACATAAGGTCTCCCTTAATTAAAGTATTTTGATTTCAGTCGGGCAAAAATAAATAAGGAAAGTGTTTGATCAAAATCTTTTCCAAAGTAGTACAACAAGGGCAAATACACAAAAACTATTTAAGGAAAGAGTTTGACAGCAACATGGTTTGTGCAAATAAGGAAAGGCAATCAATCAAGAGCCACAAAAATAAAAAATTGAGTTTTGGTATGAATAAATCCAACGAAAAGGTGAAGAAAGATTTAATTAAAGAATATCAGTAACAATCAATCGAGCCTTATTAAATGGAATTCTGAATCAATCAAAAATTGGCAAAACCTTTTTTGAAGGAAGAATTCCTTATATATAAAGCGTACAGGCATGTGAAACAAGAAAGAACTGTTATGCTAATTAGAGAGAATCTAGTATAGAAATGTTCTGTGTCCCAAACAAAGGAGTTCAAACTCAGTGCATATACTCAGAGCGAGTCGAGAGGTTTTTATGATGTGGCGCGACACGTGGATCGGTCAAAGGGTCAACGGACAATATTTAATTAAAAGACATGAGAAGAAGAGCTTAAAAATAGGCACGGGGCACAATTCAGATAAGAGTTCTGTACCTATTTTTAAGGCGGAACGGGATGCAATTTAGATACGAATCCCGTACTTAAATGAGACAATTAAGACTAAAGGATTCTTTAGAATTCTAAACACTTGATTATGATGACCAAAGATACGGGAGAGAAAATTGAACAGATACGAAAATCAGTTTAGACACGGATCTTGTAGCAATTCAAGACATTTAAGGCCAACATATCAAAAGCATTTAAGACATGGATCTGAAAACAAAATGGAGTCCAAATTCAGTATTAAAATATCTGATACCTTAGGAAAATGGTATTTAATAGGAGTGATTGTGTAACGGCTTATTTAATGACATTTATTACTCATAATTGTCTCATTAAAGCTTCGGTATCATTCCTTTACCTAGAATCAACTGTAAAAAGAGAAAGTCTCATCATCTGTGAGGACACGAATTATCATTGACATCATATTGGAATATAATTTTCTTTGCCGTTTATTCTTATTAACGAAAGCCTATTATACTTTTTGGTCTCTTGATTATCAGTAACCCGATTTCTTATCTTAAATTCTAAATTTGACCGAACTATCATTTTTTGGTTAAACAAATTGGTTCCGTTACTGGGAATCTGATAATCTATTCTTACCAAAAGTCACATTCTACCCATTGTTAATATGATGTCAAACACCAACAACAACAATAACAATGCTATTGAAAACCAAACCCATCAGGTTCAAGGGGATTTACACAACGTTGACATAATTTCTTCCCCCAAACTTCTCCACGTCAATCTCGTGAATATACTCTTGCACCAATATCACATGCTGATGAACAAGGGCAATCAGAACATATTAAGGGGCCAGAGCAAGCTCTGCAAAGAATAATTGATGCACGGGTTAGCCAAGCTCTTCAAACGTTAGTTAGCTGGTTACTTGCTGCACCACCCACTCCTTCCCCTAATAAAAATACACTGGAGAATCCTCGTTCTGGCCTTGATAACACAAACGAAGGATCCCCCAGTGAACCACGAGAGATGGATACAGGTAATGCAAATAACTCTTATTTACAAAATTTGGTACTAACATTGCAGGCACAGCTCTAGGAGAAAAGTGAGCAGATCGAGCAAATACCGGGTGTTCCTCCAATAATCAAAGAGATAGATGCTAATAAATATTCTCAGCAACCTTGGAAACTGAGTGCAACTCCTCTTCCTATCCCCAAGAAGTTTAAAATGCCTGACTTTTCAAAATATGACGGTACAACCGACCCACGAGAAATGTGACGAAATTTACTATAGGTTTCAAAGGGAATGACTTAACCAAGCAGGAAATTGAGTCCGTATTGGTCAAAACATTTGGAGAAACACTCACCAAGGGTGCACTAACCTGGTATTCTCTCTCACCTGAAAATTCTATTAATTCTTTTGCTGAGCTTACAAATTCTTTCATAAAAGCGCATTCAGGAGCACAAAAGAATGAAAAAAGAATGGAGGACATCTTTAAGATTAAACAAACATACACGGAGTTACTCAGAGATTTCGTTGATAGGCTTCAAAGCAAAAGAATGACTTTACCTCAGGTACCAGATAATTGGGCTGCAATAGCTTTTGCAAGTAATTTGACTACAAAAGTTCAGAAGCCACGAGAAAGCTTAAAGAAAGCCTTCGTGAATTTCCTGCAACCACGATATTTATAACAGGTACAGTACAAAACTTATAATTGAAGAAGATACCGTACCTCAACATCATCATGAGGAAATGAGCAGATCCAGAAAGTCCGAAGCTGAAAAAAGATCAGGTAGGAGTAGATACGATCCATATTTGGGCCCTGCAGGAAAAAATTCACGAAAAAAATAAGAAAATCAGTGATATGATCAAAAATCAAGAAACAGGGAATCTAGTTTTTTCTCAAGATTCAAAAATGATAGAAACAGGTAGGAGCCACGTGATGACGATGGAAGTTTGAAGGCAAGATTTGGTGGGTACAATTTCAATGTCACCAACTCCGAGCTCGTAGCTGTTTTGCGAAGTATGGGAGATAAGGTACAGTAGCGTAAGGAGATGCGTTCAACTCCAAACAAACTATCACGACACGTATTTCCTACCATCGGGAGTCGTGATGGCGCATACTATTGAAGCTAGGCCAGCCAATCCTTAAAAACTGAATATACTCATATAATTAAACATTTTAGAAAAACATTAAATCCAGTAATGAAGAAAATTAAATACGGAAAGAAAATACTGAACATAACACTACCCAAAATCTAGTGTCGATATCTCACAGACCACTATAGAATACTACAACCAAGTCTGAATGAAAGAAAATACATATGTCTGTTTTGAAACAATAAAACAAACCAAAATAAGGGGACAGGGACTTCGGCTTGCGAACGCCGATTAGGCAACCTCGAGAGTACATGAAACTGATGACGACTCCCAGCTGCTCCAACGCTGTGATCTGTGCAAAAAGCACAGAAATTGTAGTATCAGCACAACCGTCTCCATGTGTTGGTAAGTGCCTGGCCTAACCTCGGCGAAGTAGTGATTAGGCTAGACAAGACTTACTAAAATCAACCTGTGATATATATATATATATATATATATATATATATATATATATATATATACAACAATAACAAAAAGAACAATATGATTATATGTGAAGTATGCAACTAAAAAAAGAGCTGGTCATCTGTGACAACATTAAACCAAAATCACCTTATTTACTTTCATAAGTGGTCGGTGCGCCACACGATCCCAATAAATATAATATAAGTGGACGGCATGCCACACGATCCCAATAATCATAATATAATGGACAACGTGCCACATGATCACAATAATATAATATAGTGGACGGCGTGCCACACGATCCCAATAATATAATATAGTGGACGGCGTGCCACATGATCCCAATAATCATAATATAGTAGATGGCGTGCCACACGATCCCAATAATATAAT
Organism: Nicotiana noctiflora; assembly: GCA_032618575.1. Lineage (NCBI taxonomy): Eukaryota > Viridiplantae > Streptophyta > Magnoliopsida > Solanales > Solanaceae > Nicotiana > Nicotiana noctiflora. Next base: position 267,089 of record JASVEL010002200.1, read on the forward strand.
ATAGTGGACGACGTACCATACGATCCCAATTATCATAATATAGTGGACGGCATGCCACACGATCACAATAATCATAATATAGTGGACGACGTGCCACACGATCCCAATAATATAATATAGTGGACGGCGTGCCACATGATCCCAATAATCATAATATAGTGGACGGCGTGCCACACGATACCAATAATATAATATAGTGGACGGTGTGCCACACGATCCCAATAATCATAATATAGTGATTCATATAGCCTCTCTCTCAAGGAGTCCCCTTTTAGGGAAAACTCGGCTATATAACAATCTACCCAATAAGGGTACCACTAGCAGCTCAAACATCTCAATAGTGGAGATTACATATAACGCTTGACCGAATAAGGGAGCAACAACAATTAGAATCTACTCGTCCCGGCAAGGGATCCAACCACATATTATTAACAATACTTACAACTTCGACTTTATAAAAATCATTACCATTCGAGCCAATGCTCCAAGAAGTCTCATGTTTTCATAAATAATTCATCAACTAACTTATCACGTTGAATTCATCATTTACGAAGAATGATTCTCAAAATATATCCCAAAGCAAGTACAAATAAGACTCACGGTCATGCTAGCCGCCATTGTATAGATACTCGTCACCATGCCTATACACCGCACTCGATCATTTAGCAAATAGCAACAACAATACTCTAGTCCTATTCCCTCAAGCCAGGATTAGATCAAACACTTACCTCGGTCCGAAAATAGCAATCACTCCTCTAGCACCGCCTTTCCTGTAGAATCCGACTCTGAAACAATGGTATCTAGTAAATTTCAATCCAGTAACATCAATTAGGGCTCAATAACACAATCTCATAGCCTAGAAATGAAATTCCCATCATTCTACCAAAAATAGCAAAATCCGACACCGGGCCCACATGGTCCAAACTCGAGGCTCGGACCAAATTCCAATCACCCATAACCCCATGAGTTAGAATATATGATTTGTTTCATAATACGACCTCAAATTGAGGTTGAAACACCCAAAATCCGACAAGCCCTAGTTCCACTCAAAACCCCCAATTTCTACCTTGAATTCATGAATTAGACTAGGATTATCTAAGATTTAATGAAGAAATAATGAAGAAATGATGTTAGTAAACTTACCCAAGGAGCCATGGAGGAATGGGAGCTTGTGGATTGAAAATGTAGAGTGAAGGAGATGAACCCGTGTGTGTTTTAAGTGAATAACCCCATGCATTTTGTTCTGGTTTTATGAAAAATCACTGGGCAAAAATGCCCTATGGGATCGCATACAAGGCATTGTGATCGCATAGGTAGGGAGGCTGGTGCTATGCGATCGCGGAGGGCAAGATGTGATCGCACAGAGTAAATGAGGCGGGGCCTGGCAAATGCTCTATGCGATCGCGAGGTGGGCAATGCGATCGCATAGAGTAGGGAAGCTGGGCAATGCGATCACACAAGAGAGGCTGCGATCGCATAGTACAATTTGGGCTCCTAAATTTTTACACTATGCGATCGCATAGAACAAAATGCCAGATACCAGCAACAGCTAAGAAAATACCAGATTTTCATTGCAAAACACCCCGAACCACCCCCAAAATCACTCCCGAGCCCCCGGGGCTCCCAACCAAATGCACACGCTAACTCAACAATACAAACTTGCTCGAGCGATCAAATTGCTAAAATAACATCAAAAACAAAGAATCAACCCCTGAAACTCAAGATTTTATTTCAAAGTTCATAGTTTTCTAACTTTAGCTATTTAGGTCCGAAACACGTCAAACGACGTCCGATTTCGACCAAACTTCATAGGAAGCGCTTAACCAATATTTAAGACCTATATCGGGTGTCGAACCAAAATACGAGCCCGAAACCAATATTTTCCAACTCATTTTTATTTCCATTTTTCCTTATTAATTTCAGAGAACAATTTAACAGAAATATTCTTTTACCGGGGTTCTGGACCTCAGATTTCGACTTCGGGCACATGCCCGAGTCCCAGATTTTTCTACGGACGTCCCGGGATTGTCACATCACCGGTCCGGGCCCGTTTACCAATAATGTTGACCAAAGTCAACTATATCAATAATAATATCAAAATTCTTCAAATTTTCCATAGAATTCATATATCTTAACACAAAAACTTTCCGGCATTGCACCCGGACTGTGCACGGACATCGAGACAACTGAGAGTGACGTTTCCAAGACCTCGAAAGCGTAGAAAAAGGGAGAATTACGGTGATGACCCCTTTGGTTCGTCACACAAACGCAATCCAGATCATTGGTGTGAGTTTCATAATGATCACATGCATAAGACTTCATAATGTAGATTTCTACAGAGTGAAGTAGACCATCTATTGAAATTGGGCTATCTCACTGAGTTATTTAGTGAGAAAGGAAAGCAGGCTTACATGAAAATAGACAAGAACCACCAAAACCACCATCACCAAAAAAAACAGTGAATGTCATCAATAGAGGAGAGGATATCTACGAAGTAACGTACACAGCTTCAAATACGATTTCTAAAATGATGATCACACACGGGAAGCGAGTGCGCCAAACCTTAGAGCATGAAAGCATGAGTTTTGATAATGCAGATACAGAAGGAATAATTGCTCATCACAATGATGCACTGGTTATATCCTTACTAGTACACGACACTGATGTAAAATGAGTTTTATTTGATCTAGGAAGTTCTGTCAACATCATTTTACTAAGGGTGCTGCGGGAAATGCAAGATGAAGATAAAATGATACCCAAATAACATACGTTGTCAGGCTTCGACAATTCAAGCGTGATAACGAAAGGTGAAGTAATTCTAACAACTTCTGCTGCAGGTGTTACTAAAGAAACTAAATTTCAGGTGGTTGAGATGGAAATAGCCTACAACATAATTATGGAGAGACCATGGATCCATGATATAGATGCTGTCCCATCAACTTTGCATCAAGTTATCAAGTTTCCATCACCCTAGGGGATATGTCAAATTCGAGGGGATCAACAAACAGTCGGGAGTATCAACACTGTGACACATACCAGTACCGTAGGTAAAGAAAAATAGCAATTACAGGGAACAGTTGGAGGCGCCAGCAATCAAATTTCAACTAAAAAGACGGACTTAGACTCGAGCCCTGATGTAATATATGAACCCGAAGAAAACGAAAACATCAAAACGTCAATAAAGGAGCTCGAAACAGTAGTACTATTTGAGCAATGGCCTGAAAGAAAAGTTTACATAGGGGCTAATCTAAAGCCAGACATGCGAGGTATGTTAACTGATTTTTTAAAAACTAATATGGACTATTTTGTCTAGTCATGCTGATTTGATAGGTATACCACTGGACGTAATGACTCATAAACTCAACGTGGATCCGTCTTTTGTTCCAATCAAGCAGAAGAAAAGAAAGCAAAGAGCTTTCAAGAATCAAGTAATTCAAGATGAGGTTTAAAAATTTCTAGAAATTGGGTCAATCCGCAAGGTAAAATATCCTGATTGGTTAGCCAACACGGTGGTCGTACCTAAGAAGAATGGTAAGTGGCGAGTTTGTGAGGATTATATAGATCCAAATAAAGCTTGCCCGAAGATTCTTTTCCTGTACCCCATATGGATCAAATGATAGATGCAACTGCAGGTGATGAACTTTTATGTTTTTAGATGCATATTCGGGGTACAACTAAATTAAAATGCACCCCAGTGATGAAGAAAAGACTTCTTTCATCACAGACCGGGGGACTTACTATTACAAAGTAATGCTCTTTGGTCTAAAAAATGCTGGAGCAACCTATCAAAATATGGCAAAGGAATGCTGACCCACAAAACAGAAGGTCAACAGAAACATGTCCAATTTATTAGGGAAAAGGACAAGAGGAATATAGAACAAGGGAAAAGGACAAGAGGAATATAGAACAAACAAAGGACCTTTTCTAGTGGTCAGCATGCTCAAATCCTCCGGGAGGAGAGCATAAGGAGGTTTTCAACTAACAATTGCACTTGTGTGGCAGGCATTTGGCCTTTGTTATTGTTCTATGGTGCAATGATAATTCTATTGGTGGTATCAATGCTATGCATTCAACCCAATGGATTAATGTTTGATATAAGCAATAGCATAGGCACAAACTACAGGGAAGAAGCAATCAAATTCACACAAAGATATCATAGCAAAAACATTCTAAAAGTCATCTACTGTAGGAGTGGTTATATGCCAAGAGAACTTCAATTGGTGGTATTAGTGTTTAGCACTCATTCCATGGGAGTGAACTTGTATATAAGCATAAATACAGTAGGAGGAATAGAGGTCTTACTCAAGTCAAAAATTAAAAATGGATGCATGTAAGAAATGTCTAAGAGTAGCATGTTGACAGTTAAAGTTCATTATAGGAATTTTAGCTGGAAGATACATCTACTGAGGAAAGTTTCATGTACACTACAGCACAAAACAGGTAAGAGAAAGGAACATGAAAATTCATCAGAGGCAACAATGCTAGCTAGACTTTATTTCCTAAGGAATCCTCAGGTGGTGGTATTAGTACTTGGTAATCAATCCACCGAGGAGAAATTAGGGAGAAAGTCTAGGCATAGCAATAGAGATGCTTTAAAGGTTGAGGACTTCAAAGTCCAAAACAATCAGAACTCTGAAACTCGTGAGAGTACTGACAACAAATCTCTTTGAAATTATATAGGAGATTGGTTGGATGAAGTACAAAGAAAATGAAAAGAGAGTCTAAGAATGATTTTAGAGTATCTAAGGGACCAGAAATTACATGCAAGGCACATCGAAGAAATAAATCTAAAGAAAAGCAAAAAAGAAAAATCTAGAAATGATTATTACAAAAATCACAGACAGATATGGCAGCTACACTAACAAGCAGTAGCAATACTCTTCAACAGGCACAAACATGGACCAGCACACCAACTCCGTTGAATCTACAAGCTCTCACACCACAGGCTCGAACAGGTAATCACAGGCAGTAATACACACAAAGGGGACTCATGCAAAAGGAAAAAAGAAAGTTGAGCCAAAGACAAGGAGAAAAGGACAAAAATGAAAACAAAAGTAATAAAAAGAATAGTAGAAACAAGCAATGGAGAAGAAGGCATAAAGAACTAGAAGAAAGGAGGAAAGGAATGGGATTTACCTGGTTGAATGCACAAACTTGGATAAAAAAGTCACAGCTGAGACGGAGAAGCATAGATGGTGGCAGATCAATAGATATCAGGTGTTCTTGGGGAGAGATGAACAGTCAACCATGGGAGGAGCCTCTAGGAAGAGGGAGGTGAAGCGATGCTTTGGGATTGGGAAAATGAAAATACGACCTACCTCTAAGACTAATTTTCATTTAGGAGAGTATCTAGAAGAGTGTATAATGACACACAGCTATCACACAAAAAAGTTGTATAAGAGGCTATGTTTTAAATGTTTAAAATATCAGAAGGAGAATAGGGGCTACACGTGCAAAGTGGAGATACTATATAAAGAGGATATAAGGGAAATAAGAGGCTATGGGAATAATCAGTCTAGGACACAAGTCATTGGATACTGGAGTAATAGCTGGACGAAAATGGGCTATATGGGTTGGGCTAATCATAGGCGTAAATGGGCTAGATACAACAAATGGTTTATTAAAGGGAGAATGGCCATCGGGTGAACAATAAAGCAGTGGACCTTTAATTACTGGGCTCGTTTGGACGTTACCACAGGTGCAAGACTGGTCTGTTTAATTTCTGGGAGCAATTTCAGCAATTCATGGGCCTATTGGACTAGTTTTATTTTGTTTTGGCTGCTGCAAAGACTAAAATGGGCTAGTTTTTCTTATTTAATTATTAGTCCTCCCATTGTGATATCAAAATTGTGTATTTTACTCAATTTTGATAATAGGACTAATGTTTATTTCATTTTTATATTCCGTACAAGTATGAGATACTCTAGACTTTATTTTTGTATTTATTCTTTTATATATAAATAAAAACTAGCCCTAGGCTCTGCCTAGTGTATTATTAGAAAAAAAAAGGTTAGTCACTAAAATGTTTCAAGAACATTTAGGAAAAACTATGGAGGTATATATAGACGATATGCTCGGCAAAACCCAGCATTCTACTGATCATATTTCTTATTTATCTGTTACATTTAAAATTTTGCGTACATACAATATGAAACTCAAACCAGAAAAATGCGCATTTGGAGTAGCCTCAGGTAAATTTTTCAGTTTTCTTGTTTCTAACCGTGGTATTGAGGTAAATCCTTCTCATATTAAAGCAATCTAAGAAATACCCGATATCCTTACAAATAAAAAGGAGGTTCAAAAATTGACTGGAAGAATCGCCGCCCTAGGGAGATTTATTTCAAAGTCTTCAGAAAAATGCTTCAAATTATTCTCGGCACTCAAGAAGCAAGATCATTTCGAGTGGAATGAAGATTGCCAACGAGCCCTTAAAGATTTGAAAATCTATTTGTCAAATCCCCCTCTATTGGGAAAACAAAAAGAAGGCGAAAAGATACTCATTTACTTGGCTGTTTCAGAAGTAGCGGTAAGTGTTGTTTTAGTTCGTGAAGACCAAGGTAAATAATCTCCTATTTATTATGTAAGTAAGACTTTGCTACATGCTGAGACAAGGTATCCGCAACTGGAAAATTAGCATTAGCTTTAATTATGGCATCTAGGAAATTAAGGACTTATTTTCAGTGTCATCCTATTATTGTAGTTACTGCTTTCCCATTACGAAATATTTTGCATTAACATGAACTGTCAGGTAGATTAGAAAAATGGGCTATAGAATTAAGTGAATATGAAATAATTTATCAACCTTGAACTGCTATCAAATTCCAAGTACTCACCGATTTCGTAGCTGATTTTTGTCAAGGAATGCATTTAGAGGCAGAAAAAGAGTTACAAGTTTTTAATGGTGCAAACCCGAGGATTTGGACATTATTTACTGATGGTTCATCTACTGTAAAGGGGGGCAGGCTTAGGAATTGTTCTTATACCACCTACGGGTGAAACAATTAGACCGGCTATAAAATGTCACCCTATAACTAATAATGAAGCAGAGTACGAGGCTGTGATTGCAGGTTTGGAATTGGCACTTGAAATCGGCATCAAACAAATTATAATCAAAAGTGATTCTCATCTAGTAGTAAATCAAATACTGGGGACTTATGTAGCCAGGCAAACAAGAATGCAGGAATACCTCGAAAAGGTACGAGAATTGGTAAGATAATTCGAAACTTGGAAGGTAATACAGATCCAAAGAGATGAAAATACAGAAGTTGATGCTTTGTCCAACCTCGTATCCGTGGAAGATGTAGCGAACTATGCAAATGCTTCGATTGTACACTTATTTTATTCAATTCTCGAACCTATTAAGAATGAGGTAAATTTTAATCATTTAACATGGGATTGGAGGAACGAACTTGTTGTTTTTTTGCAGTATGGAACCGTCCCTAATGACAAAACAAAGGCTCATGCATTATGTAAGAAAGCTTCTCGTTATTGTTTACATCAAGGATATCTTTATCGAAATATGTTCGAAGGTCCTTTAGCAAGGTGTCTCAGACTTTCACAGACGGAGTATGTAATGAGGGAAGTACATGAAGGACATTGTAGAAATCATGCGGGAGGTAGGTCACTGGTAAAAACGTTAATACGGGCTGGATATTATTGGCCTTAAATGGATGAGGAAGCAAATGACTTCGTGTCTAAATGTGACAAATATCAGAGGTATGGTAACAATATGCATAGGCCAGCTGAATTATTACACCCGGTCATAGCTCTGTGGCCCTTCATGAAATAGGGGAAGGATATTGTGGGTCCACTACCTCAGGCAAAAGGTCAGGTAAAGTTTCTACTCGTGCTTACTGATTATTTCACTAAATGGGTAGAACCGGGGGAATTTAAATGGGTACGTGAGAAAGAAGTTAAAGACTTCCTTTGGAGAAATATATGCTTTGGGGTACCAAAGGAAATTGTGTGTGATAATGGCCCGCAATTTATAGGGGGACAAACCACATAATTCTTTCAAACTTGGCAAATCAAAAGAATAACATCAACACCATATCATCCGGTGGGTAATAGACAAGTGGAATCTACAAACAAGATAATCATCAACAACTTAAAGAAAAGGTTGCAAGATTCAAAAGGCAACTGGCCTGAAGTTCTACCAGCTCTGTTATGGGCCTATCAAACAACGACGAAACCAAGTATGGGGGAAACACCATTTTTAATGGTTTATGGTGTAGAAGCTCTAATTCCAGTAGAAATAGGAGAACCAAGTATAAGATATATTCAAACAACGGAAGACTTAAACAACCAAGACTTACGGGTTAATCTTGATTTGATTGAAGGAAGGAGAGAAGCAACATTGATAAGGATGGCGACTCAAAAACAAGTAATTGAACGATACTATAACCGGAAAGCACGTCTCAGGTTTTTCAAAACTGGGGACTTTGTGCTCAAAAATGTGTTTCAATCTACGAAGGCTGCCAATTCAGGAAAGCTAAGTCCAACGTGGGAAGGACCTTATAGAATCTGTGACGTTGCAAGGAAATGAGTGTATGAGTTAGAGACTATGGATGGCAAAATTATACCTTCACATTTGAATGCAGTCCATCTAAAAAGATATTACTTTTAAGGAAGTGGACATGGTTAGGTATCTTCATATAAATTTTTTTTTCTTTTAAATTATTAAAGTTTTACTAACAATTTTCGATGCTAGGTTAAAACCCTAACCCGTGCCAAATGATGAGTCATGACCTGCACGGAAAAATGGAATATTCTTAAATTCTGAGCCTAGGGTTATATTAATCTGATGGAAATACACATGGGGTAGGCAGTCTTCATCTATAATTGTACCTCTGAGTCCCGTATATTTTTTGTTTCAGGAAAAGGACCAGATTGTGAGGATTAAACAAATGCTCAAGGCTTCATTCTTCAACGCTCAAACACTTGGGTGACTACACACTGTACACAGCCTTGGGCAGAGAAACAGATATGGGTATCAAGCAATCGTGCAGAAAATAGATAAGGGTTCATGCAAAGAAACAGATACGGGTATCAAGCAATCGTGTCGAAAAACAGATATGGATATCGAGCAAAAATTGATCAAAATTCAGTTACGAGTATCGAGCAAAAGTTGATCAAAATTCAGCTGCAAATAGCCAAGTATCAAGATTCAGCTGCAAATAGCCAAGTATTGCGAGGAAAATGAAGTCACTTAGCATAAAACATTCGTTAATGTTGCAAACACCTTCCAAACCCTTTCTAAACATGTAAAGATAGGGCTACGGTTATGTGCTAAAACAGGTTACAATGAAAAACCTTGTATATTTTATATAAAAAATCTGTTACAAGAAAAACAGTTGCGAGAAAGTTATAGATGTATTCTAACACACGTAATAGTCAAAGTTTACGAATAAATGCTTATCACAATAGATGCATACAAAACGTGTGTATTCCTATTTCTTTCGTCGTATTATAACACCATTATGAAGTTGAGACGTCTTCTTCATTATGTGTCTATAAAGTAAAAGGGCCCTCTTTTATAAACTTCATGTTGATATTCCATGAAAAGAATCATAAAGCATTTTCAAAGGATAAAAAAGCAAAGCTATTATACAAGTCCTAAACACAAAAATAGGCAAGAATAGAACACAAAGAGGTATTAATTAAAAACCTCTAAACATAAAAGAATAAGGATAAAAAAACTTAGTCATTGAAATTTAATTGTCTTTAAACAAGTGCCCCGTTATGGAAACTGGGGACTTCACCAGAAAGATCCTTTAAAATAACCAAAGTACTATACCACCAAACATAAAAAAAAGAGGGAAAATACCGGAACACTTCTAATTAGTTACTGGAGGAGTCGGGGCATTAGAATTTGTAGCCTCATTTTCAGAAATAACAAAAGGCTCGATAACAACTTCTACAAGAGCAACTACAGGAGCAGTTTCAACTAAGTTTGGAGTATTAATATCATCGAGGGAAAAAGTAGTCATGGGAACCTCAATTCCCATAGACTGTGATGTAAACAATTCACCCTCGGTCACTTGAATCGCCACTTAAACTGCTTCAGCAACTGCTTCACAATCCAACGGCTCTGTTACTTCAGGATTTGAATACGCTGAAGAAGAAATATCAATTGGTTGCTCTGGAGAAAGAGTATCAACATGTTGGTTATTATTTTCAATCGCATCTAAGATTTTGGCTAACTCAGATTGTAAGAAAATTTTCTTGAGTAGCCTCCAATAAAGCATCACGATGCGATCTTAGAAAAGCCCAATTGACTTCATAATTAAAATTCTCCGTAAAAGAATTATATTCCTTCTCCAAGTTTTCATCCTTTCCCATATAGCAAGGGAGTTTTTCATTGAATCTTGCCCAGCTAGATGGGAATTAAGGGAAATCTCAAGTGTGGTGTTGGAACTCTCCAAAGTGCAATTTTTATCTGAAGAAATCTTCAAATCAGCCTGAGTCTGATTCAAGTTCTGTTCCAGTTCTCTAGCATATTCTTCTTTTTTCTTGATAAGTGCTTTGAGCCTATTGATTTCTTCATTAGACCTTGACAACGATTCACTCAAAATATCTTTATCCTTTTTTACCTGACTTAAGGTAGCCTCGGAGATTCCTAAGTCTGTAGATAAAGTACGATTTTATTGTTCCAAATGGGCATTATTATCTAGTAGATCCTCAATGCTCATTAAAGCACTTTCAAATTGCTCCTTCTAATTTTGAGCCTCAAGCTGAGCTTCTTCAATGGCTTTTGCAGACTCCCAGGCTTTTCTTTCCAAAGTAGAAACCCTTCCTATTAGCTCAGTGCCAATCAGGTTAGCCTACAAATATAAGGCACAAAAATAAGAACCTAAAGTAAAAGGAAAGCGAATGCCCAAGTTAAAAGGAGTTACCTTCAAAGTCGAATGAACTATATCATTCATCAAAGTCAATCAGCTATGGCTTTGCATCTTATTCCTATCTACTTCTCTAATTAAAGGCTCAAGACAAACGTCAGCACTACCAGTCTTCCTCAAAAGGCTATGAGTAGCAGGTACTTCAAGTGTGACTTTTCTCATGGTCGTAACTCTGTTACTAGGGCCAGTATCTGAATGCACGACAGAGGAGGAAGGGGCAGTGGAAGGAGGAGTAATAGAAGAGGTAAAAATAGCAGGAGGTGTGGTAGCCAAAGTAGGAGCAGAAGAAGTAGGTACGGGAGCCAAACCAGGAACAGAAGAAGTAGGCACGGGAGCTAACATTGGTACGGGAACAGAAGCACTCACCATAAATGAAGGAATAAAAGAAGTCAACACATAAGCAGAAACACTCACGATTGGAGATGATATAAAAGAGATAGGAGAAATGGGAATTGAGGAAGATAAGGAAATTTCATTTCAAATAGGACCGGGCTCTCCACCTTCAAAATCACCAATAGAGAGACAGTGAAGAGATTCACTAAGGTCTATTGTGCAACATCTTCATCAATCAGAACATGCTCGGTAGGGGAGATACAAGCAGGAGTATCTTCAATCTCACTCTCCATTGTCACACCTCCTTTTTCTTACACTACTTACCTGAACGTATGTGCCACTAATTACTACTACACCCCGGGATGGGATATAATAATAATGAGGAAGTAGTTTTTTCCAGTTAAAGGACATTCGGAACGGGATTTATTTATTAATTTTCAGAGTCGCCACTTGGGAAAATATTGGTGTACTAAGTCACCGTTTTAATCCCGAACCGAGGAATTATGACTCTGTTAAACAGTTTGCAAAATTAGATATTTGAATAAGGAATTCTGTTAACCCAGGAGAAGGTGTTAGGCACTCCCGGATTCCGTGGTTCTAGCACGGTTGCTCAACTGTCGTAATTGTTTTTATCTGATTTCCTTATATGCTTCAATTTTTTCAAGTGTTATTAATGTCCCGCTTTGTTATTTTTAAGACTTACGACGTCACGAAAACACATTTTGAGTCACACCGTAACCAGTACGCCCGTGACTTTAGTGCATTTCAGCTTCGCCGGGAGTTGAGATTTGGGTCACATAAATGTGCACCCGTATTAGGAATGTAATTTTATTAATCGCACCTACAATGTCTACGTCTTTATTAGCTTTGGGAAAGACCGTGAAATTTACTAAACGGTCTTTCCGAGTCTAAAATCTTATGTTGAGATTTATTTGGGGGCCCCGTATGTTTTCATTCTTTATAACGAGGCTCGTCCCTTGTTTTAAAAGTCCAATCCTATTCATACACTATATTTTTTATTTTTGTTTTTTCTTCCTAATACATATCTGTTTTTGTGTTTATTTTTCAAGCTATAACATTGGAGTCCAGGCCATTATTCATTATTGGGTCTGGACTTGCTTAACAGTCCATTATTAAAGACGATTGGGCATCTGGAGCCCAATGTATACTACTGTTCCTATTCGAGAGCACAGATGCCGCATTAACCAGATCTTGGCCTATATTCATGACTAGGCCCAGGCTATATAAGAAGAATTAAGAGCAAGCTAACACTTTCGAGAAAGTATTCAAGCATGTATTATTCAAATGGTAGAGGAATCAATAAAAACCATATTATTTCAAATGATACCAAGTTACATTTTTCGACCACCACTAATTTCAAATTTTAACAGCTAATTAAACATTCTAAAACAGTAATTTGTGTCAGTATTATTACTCTATATGACAGGTTCAGTTATGCAAGTAGTCATCCTGGTACTAGTATGCAGGATTATTTTGTCACTTTATTTTAACTAAAGGAAAATAGTGTTTTGAACTAACTAACATGCTTGAACTACTGAATATTACAAAGTTTAAAAGCGGATATGTAGTTAACTCATATTCAGTAGGTATAAAAAATAATACAAATTGAACTACCTATACTTTTAGATTAAACTATTCCGATTCAGAATTCAAAATAACTAAGTACCAATTTTATGTGTCTAGTTTCAGAATCATACCTATATATCTAAGTGTATTAGCTGTACGTTAGTCTGTTTTAGTTTTAGAATTATGTGATAGCTACATCTAATTGCTAAATTATGTCTAACTACATCATTAACTACTTCTACTCTACACTATATCGAATTCATATAGTTTTTAATTATTACAATCATTCCTAATGAATTACAATGAATCTACACGTTATAACTACAACTATAAGAGAAGAAACATAAATAACTTCATCAAAAATCAATTTTATAACTTTATTCCTTCATCATGATTTCAATTAAATCTTCAAGAAGTAGTATGTACCTGATCAAACAAAAACAAACTGATGAGTTCTAAGGAGATGAAGGACAAGAGAAGTCAGCAATGGCAGCAACAGAGTATCAACAGCAAACAGGAGCAGGAAATAACACAGCAACTCCCAAACTCAATAGATAACCAGTAATCAAGTCGAGAAATAATAGAAATCCAAGCTAGTTGAGATGAACACAGCAGAAAAACCACCAGCAAAGATCCCAGGAACAATACTCGACTCGAAGGATAAGTAGAAGAACAGTACAGGTGAAGTTTTGAACTCTTAAAACTGGAATCAAATTCGAACTCCCTCAATTGTAAAATTCAGAACCAATGTGTAACCAATGTCTAACCAACCAACTCCAATGTGTGGAACTCCCTTTTCAGGCATAGAGAAGCCTATTTATAGAGGCATTTTGGGGGGAATTTCAAATAAGTTAATTCTATTTCCCTCCCATAATTCTTTTTAATTAATTACATTATAGTCCATTAAAATTGTATTGAAATGCCCTAAAACCCTTGCTAGAAGGTTCTGGGCAGTTCTATTAGGTTCTACTAGGCAGGTTTTACCCAATTACCCTCACTTGCTAAGGTTTATTACACAAATCCCTTTTATCTCTACCTAGTTTACCCCTTTTTATTTGAGTAATTTCAGAAATACCAAGCACTAAAGTCATTTTTATCCTTATTGGCTCTATTTAATCCACAATAATGCCATTCGCCCTTCCCCTTTTACCCCTTGTATTTAATTATTATTACCCGACCTACCTTAGGTCTGTCAAGACTAGGGTAACTCAAATGTATTTAACAGATAGCCCCCTAAGTCATGCATTAAAACATAACCAACCGTAGACTACAAACTTTTTATATATTAGCCTCTTTAGAAATAGCCATTAATCAGAATTCATACATAATTTGCAAACATAGCCACAAAAACATTTATACATATAACCTAAGCATACATAAGCACTCAAAGGTTCAGAAGAAACTAACATACAAATCAAATTGCAAATATAGCCAGATTCATGTTGTTTTGCACAAGTAACCTTAATCACAACTTAACTTCTAATTAATCAGAACTCAGAGGGAAAATTTGATAATGGTTGAATTTCAAGTAATTAAAACCCTAATCGAGATAGGATATACTGAACCATCACATAAATAAGGCTAATAGCGTATGATTTATGAGTAGCTGATATCAGAATCCTAAGAACACTTAGATAACTTCAGGCATGTATGAGATTCAGGGCTCATAAGAACAAGTACGAATCAAGATACAAAAACAGAGATAAAAGCATGCATAGGAACAGTTTCAACCTCTAAGCATGATAAGCACATAAAGAGACAAGTTCCAGAACAAGGGAACACATAAAAATCGCTGAACAAAATAGGGTAGTGTACTTAGCTTTCTTTTTTTCTTTTCTTTCTTTCTTTTCGTCTTTCTTTCTTCTTTTCTCTTTGTTCTTTTCATTTTTTTGATTTTTTCAAAATTTCGGAGACTGTTGGTCTTCTGACTGGTAGATCTCCTAAACAGGTCTTTGGAGGTTTAATTTCAGTTGGGAAGTGGTGTTTGGAGACTTGGGGTAAGGTACTGAAGAGGGGTTGTTTTTGGGTGCTCGCCGGAGTAGGGTTCCGGCGAGGTTTTTTTGAATATTCGACGGGTTAGGGGAGGATTCGGGAGAAACCACCTAGGTGGGGTGGTAGATCTTCTAAAGGTGGTCAAGGGGTGTTATTTTGGGACCTTGGTTCATACCTTAGGTGGTCGCCGACTAGGGTTCCGGTGACCGGATTTTCAAGACTGGGGACTGTTGGTTTTTTGGTCGGGGTTTATGGTGTTTTATGGTTGTTTGGAGGTGAGGAGGGTGTTTGGAGGTTGGCTTTAGGCCGGAGATGGAGGTTTGGGGTGACCTCCGGTTGTCTCCATGGGAGACAGTGGGAAAGAAGACGGATAATAGGGCGGCTAGGGTTTGCATATAGAATATGTGTGTGTGTATAATGAGGGGTCTGGACGGGGAGGGTGTAATATATATTAATCATATATTGTTGATTTGTTATCCAGGTGGGTGCCTGATGCAGAAATGAAAATGCATAAAAATATTCCCTTGTTATCCAGGAGGGCGCCTGATGCATAAATGAAAAAGCGGAAAAATATTCCCTTGTTATCCAGGTGGGCACCTGATGCATAAATTAAAATGCATAAAAATATTCCCTCATTATCTAGGTGGGCGCTCGATGCAGAAATGAAAATGCAGAAAAGTATTCCCTTGTTATACACGTGGGCGCCTGATGCAGAAATTAAAATGCAGAAAATATTCCCTTGTAATACAGGTGGGCGCCTGATGCTGAAATGAAAATGCAGAAAAATATTCCCTTGTTATCCAGATGGACGCCTGATGCAGAAATAAAAATGCTAAAAAATATTCCCTTGTTATCCAAGTGGGCGCCTGATGCATAAATGAAAATGCAGAAAAATATTCCCTCGTTATCCAGGTGGGCGCCTGATGCAGAAATGAAAATGCAGAAAAATGTTTCCTCAGTTTGATAACTGGGTGTTAATTTTAACAATAACAGATAATACCTCCCTCGTTGTTCGGGTAGGTTCCTGATTATTGAGTTCTCCATCGTGGATTCTCTCCTTTATTACTGCTTTTTTTGATTGTTTTCTCCCACATTGGTCACATTCACTTTAAAGTGATTAGTAAGAATTTGAATCTTTTGTCCCTGTTTTAATAAGTGAATAATTTATTAGTTATAAAATGATGGTTAGCAACTGGCATTCTCGCTGGCCTTGCTTCCACCGTCTGCCTCATCTTGCTTCATACTGCTTTTCAACTTATTGCTGATCATCTTCCCAATTCTTCCTTGTGATCCATTTTTGATTTTCTCTTTTTGTTTCTTTTCTCCTTTATTCCCTTTTGCTATGTGATTGCCATGTGTTTTTATTTTCTCTTTTCCTTTGAAGGACCTAGTATTATCATGCCATCCAACATGACAAGCTGGTAGCTAGCTTTCCACTAGCAACTGGTTTTGAACAAATAGAATGAAATGCAATGACCTGAATTTCAGGGGTGAGGATATTTGGAAGTAAATACAGAACTTATCTGGGTATGAAAGTTGATTCCTTTCACCATGCCATGCATTTGAACATCCAGCCCAGTCTGTCCAATCAAATTGTTGCTGACTTAATTTCTCCTTTCATCAACTCAAACCTTATTTGTCTTGCCATTTTCATTCATCAGGTCATTCCTTACTTTCGCCTTATGGTGCCCGTGAGGGTTTTCACCAATAAGATTATAAGACTCTCTCATTTATTTATTTTCAACTCACATTCGCCTTATGGTGCCCATGAGGGTTTTCACTGATAAGAATCTCTCATTTATTTATCTCTCAACTTACATTCGCCTTGTGCCCATGAGGCTTTTCACTGATAAGACTCTCTCATTTATTTATCTCTCAACTTACATTCGCCTTATTGTGCCCATGAGGGTTTTCACCGATAAGACTCTCTCATTTTATTTTTCTTTATTTTTCTGTCTTCAAACTTCTGGGTATTGTCCCTGATGTGTTTCTCTTTCTTCCTGTTGTATTGTCATTTTCTTGTAATCAATTAGACGGTCTTTTTTTGGACTGTAATGGGACTTTTGGATGGGTTTAGAAAGAAAGTTATAAAGGCTCAAAATTTAAACGTGGGTTCAAAATAATTACAACTCTCGGAATCATAAAACATAACTTCTGCCCCAGTTTCAATATTTGGAGAATCTTGAATTTTATTTCTGTCGTGACTAAACCTCATTGAGGCTGCCTATGCACCCTTTCGGTATCAAGTCAAATGTAGTTCGTACCCTAAGGTTTCTTCGTCATTTGACGTTTTCCAGATTTTTCTTTTGTATATTTTTTCTATATCTTTTCTCTTTTCTCTTTTTTTCATCATTTTTTCATTTTTTTTCTTCATTTTCATTTTTCCTCATTCTCGTTTTCTTTTCTTTTCATTCTTTTTTTTCTTTTTCTCATTTTCAAACTTCTCTTTTTTTTTTCTTTTCATTTCATTTTTCATAATTGATTTCGAGAGAGGGGTATGAAAGAATAATGCAATAAGGATCAAAAGGGGTAGCAATGGGTAAAGTGTTTGGATAGAAAAATAAAATGCCTTCATCATTTCAATTTCAAAATGATGACAAATACAATTGTATATATGAAAAAGGAATACATAGTATCTCTTGACTGCATCAGAGTTGATAGCAGTCTCTACACATTTCCCTTCCATATCTGTTAGATATAAAGCTTCGTTGGACAATACCCGAGACACCATGAATGGCCCTTGCCAATTAGGTGCAAACTTTCCTTTTGCTTCGGCCCAGTGTGGTAAAATACGTCTTAGCACCAACTGTCCAACTTCGAATATCTGTGGACGTACTTTCTTGTTATATGCTCTGGCCATCCTTCGTTGGTACAACTGTCCGTGGCATACTGCTGCTAACCCTTTTTCATCGATCAAGCTCAATTGTTCTAACCGGGCTTTTACCCATTCATCATCATTCATTTCAGCCTCAGCTATAATCTGGAGGGAAGGTATTTCAATCTTTGCAGGTATTACTACCTCCGTTCCATACACCAATGAGTAAGGGGTTGCACCAATTGAAGTACGCACAGTAGTACGATAACCCATTAGAGCAAATGGTAGTTTTTCATGCCACTGTCTTGACTCTTCCACTATTTTCCCGTGAATCTTCTTAATGTTCTTATTTGTAGCCTCAACTGCTGCATTTGCTTTAGGCCGATAAGGTGTAGAGTTACGGTACAAGATTTTGAACTTTTGACATGCCTCTGTCATGAGGTGACTGTTAAGATTTGCTCCATTGTCTGTGATAATTACTTTGGGAATTCCGAAGCGACAAATGATATTTGTATGTACGAAATCCACTACCGCCTTCTTTATTACTGCTTTAAATGTCTTCGCCTCCACCCATTTAGTGAAATAATCAATAGCTACCAGGATAAACCTGTGCCCATTAGATGATGCGGGTTCTATTGGACCGCTGACATCCATGCCCGAGGTGACGAATGGCCATGGTGCTGACATTGTATGTAACTCATAGGGTGGGGAATGAATCAAATCTCCGTGTATCTGGCATTGATGGCATTTCCGTACGTACCTAATGCAATCCCGCTCCACCGTGAACCAATAGTATCTAGCCCTTAGTATTTTCTTGGCCAAAACATATCCACTCATATGAGGTCCACAAGCTCCTGTTTGTATTTCAGCCATGTTTGTAGTGGCCTGTCGTGCATCTATACATCTTAGTAAACCCAAATCCGTGGTTCTCTTGTACACAACTCCTCTGCTGAAGAATAATCCACTCGCTAGTCACCTTATAGCCCTTTTTTGATCTTCCGTGGCTTGCACTGGGCACACCCCCATCCTCAAATATTCTTTAATATCATGGAACCATGGCTCACCGTCAAGTTCCTCTTCTACTGTGAAACAATAAGCATTTTGACCACGAACTTGTATCTGCAGTGGATCTATAGAGGCTTTGTCCGGATGGTGCAACATGGACGACAATGTGGCCAGGGCATCTGCAACTTCGTTATGCATTCTTGGGATATGCTTGAATTCTATGGACTGAAACCTTTGAGATAGTTCATGTAGACACTGCCGATATGGTATAAGTTTCAAATCCCTTGTCTCCCATTCACCTTGAATTTGATGTATCAATAGATCCGAGTCACCCATGACCCAAATCTCTTGAACACCCATGTCTATTGCCATTCTTAATCCCAATATACATACTTCATACTCGGCCATGTTATTAGTACAGAAAAATCGGAGCTAAGCGATAACAGGATAATGCTAACCCATTTCTGAAATGAGCACTACTCCAATTCCAACCCCTTTGCTATTGTTGGCCCAATCAAAGTATAGTTTCCAGCCCGGCTTGTCGTCTTGTTCAAATTCCTCAATAGTCATTGTCTCCTCAACAGGAAAATATGTCTTTAACGGTTCATACTCATCATCAACTGGATTTTCTGCCAAATGGTCAGCGACTGCTTGTGCCTCTATTGTAGTGCGGGTTACATGAACAATATCAAACTCTGTAAGTAGAATTTGCCATTTAGTGCACCTTCCTGTGGGCATAGGCTTCTGGAAGATGTACTTCAGTGGATCCAACCGAGATATAAGATAAGTGGTGTGAGCACGTAATTTTTTCCCTAAGCAATAAAACTCCAAAATATATAAAATAATACAACAATGCTTTTTGTTTGCAATTGTGTGATTTGGTTGAAATACTAGTATTTGTTTGAAAATGAAATTGAAATGAAAATACAAAAGAAATTAATTAGGAAAATATCACAAAAATGTTAAAAATTAGAAAATTAAGTAAAAATGCAAAAAATATTGGCAAAATTAAAAAAATGAGAAATAAAAGAAATATATTAGTAGGAAAATAAGTATAAAGTAAAACGTACAAAATATAAAAGAAAATACAAGAAAAATAAATAAAATACAAGTTAAAACAATAAAATACAAAATACAAATACATTACATGTGTTTTAGGCCAAATACACAGCCCAAACACATTATACAATAGACCAGGCCCAAAAATTTAGTCGGTCTTTCCTCCCAGCACTAACCAAATGACACCGCATCAAGACAATAAATTGAAGCCGTTAATTGAATTGATTAACGGATGAGATAAGACGGTTTCGTCATAAATTAAACGACGTCGTATTTAATATTAATCACAGTCGTTCATTATAGTAGATCTAATGGCTGAGACCAATGAACCACTAAATGAAACAACGTAGTTTAAAGAAATCAATCTTAACCGTTCAAACAACTTGATCTGGCAGACTCTATGAGATCTCTCATTAATTTATACAACAACGTTTAGACACAGATGATCCTGGCCATTCATCTCAGTTGATCCAATGGCCAAGATTTATCAACCCAGGATCGATATATATACTCCCCTCTCCCGTTTAGCCGTCATTACACACACACATACATACACATTCAACCCTAGCCGCCCTAAGGTCTTCTTCCTCCTCTTCTCTCAGTCTCTCATGGAGACCACCAGAGACTGTTACAGTCTCCGTCTCCGGCCAACACCAGGACACCAAACACCTTTCCCCACCCTTAAACCACATTTAACCACCCTAGAACCCCATTAACTACGTTCAAAAACCAATAAATGCCATTCTTAAAACCCAGGTCACTGGAACCCTAGCCGGCAACCACCCCAAAGTACGAATCAGACCACCAAAATAACACCCTATGATCGTCTTTATTTCACCCCATCTAATTGATTTTCCTCGAATCTACCTCAAATTCTTCAAATAAGCAAAAACAACTCGCCGGAACCCTACTTCGGAGAGTACCAAAAACAAGTCCCACCCCAAAATACCACCCTAATAGTCTCATATCTCTTCCCCTACACCCAAAAATCAAACCCGAATGACCTATTGTGGAAAATCTGACACCACAGAGACCAAACATCTCAGAAGGTCTCTGAAGGCCAAGAAAATGAAAAGATTGAAGAGATAACAAGAAAAAGAAGAAAAATAATAAAAGAAAGAAGAAAAGGAAAAAGAAAAGAGAAAAGAAAAGGAAAAGCCTAAAGCTAAGTACCCTACCCCCCATTTAGTTGTTCATCTTCTCTGAAACATGATTTTTTTTGTCTTTTGTTTTTTGAACTTTGTTCTATTAACTGCTTCACATGTCTATGATGCTCAAAACCTGAAACTTATCCTTCGCATGCTTTCTATCTCTATCTTTGCATCTTGATTCATACTTGCCCTGAATCTTATGCATGCCTGAACTCATCTGAGTATTTCTAGGTTTTTGACAGTAACTTGTAACGACCCGGCCTGACGTTACGAGAATTACCACCCCGCTACCTTGCATTTATGTATTTTATGCTTTTATACCAGTATTAGAGTATATCGGGTGAGTCAGGAGTGATTTGGGTTGAAAATGAAGCAAATAGCATTTTTGAAGGAAACTTGAATAAGGAAAGTCAACCCGGGGTTGACTATTTAGTTAGAGGGCTCAGAATCGGATTCTGATGATTCGGTTAGTTCCGGGAGGTGATTTGTGACTTAGGGGAACAATCGGAATTGAATTTGAAGGTCCGGTGTAATAATAGGCTTGAATTGGCTAAGGTTGAATTTTGGCGAAATCCGAACGGTAGGTGAGATTTTGATCCGGGGGTCGGAATGGAATTCCGACAGTTTTGCAGTAGCTCCGTTAGGTGATTTTGGATGTGCCTGCAAAATTTCAGGTCATTCGGACGTCGTTTAGTCGGGTTTTTGATTGATTGTGTAATTCGGAATGTTTTAAGGAATTTAGGCTTGAATTCGATGTGAATTATGAGTTTTGATGTTATTAGACGTGTTTTGAGGATTGGAGCAAGTTTGAATAAGGTATTAAGATGTGTTGGTGTGTTTGGATGAGGTCCCGGGGCCTCGGGGTGTTTTCGGATGGCTAAACGGGAGAAAATGTGGAAGATTGCAGACTTGTGTTCTGGTTCTGTTGTTTTCGCTCCCGCGGAAATGGGGGCGTAGGAGCGAGTCCCCGGAAGCGGACGAGAAGGCGCAGAAGCGGAGGAGTTCGCAGAAGCAGAAAAATGTCTGCTGAAGCGGCGTCGCAGGAGCGAGGTTGGGACCGCAGAAGCGGTTAAGGGACGAGATGGGGAAATCCGCAGAAGCGGATTGGTGATCGCATAGGCGAGTCCGCAGGAGCGGACTCTTGTCTGCAGAAGCGGGAAAGGCCGCAGGGGCGGATGAATTTACGCAGGGGCGGACCCGCAGGAGCGGTCCTTGGATCGCAGGTGCGGAAATGGCCAAATAGGCCTGGGTTCGCAGAAGCGACCAATTGGTCGCAGGAGCGGTTCCGCAGGGGCGGAAAATGGTCCGCAGAAGCGAAAATCGCAGTGAGTTAAGTGTATCAGAAGTTAGAAAATTTCAGAAACATTTCACACATTTGGGTCTCGTCTTTAGAGGAGATTTGGGTGATTTTGAAGAGAAAGTCAAGGGAAATCATCGGGTAATCAACTATGGACTTAAACTATGATTAGTATTGATAATATTATGCAATTATATCATGAAAATGGAGGAATTTGGGGTGATTCATGGAAGATTTAACCCTAGGCTTGAACTTTAGAAAATCAAGGTTTTGAATGGGCAAATGAAGTCCGAATTTGGTAAATTTGATATGCCTAGACTCGTATTGAGACGAGGGTTCCGAATATATAACTTTTATAATTTTTCGATAAGCACGCCAAAAGTCGGGTTTTGACAACTTGTGTGTTTTGATACAATTTGGGTTATTTCGAATGAATTACGTGAAATTAGCATATGTTGATGCATTCTCTATGATTTTGAGTAGATTTGGCACCCGAGGAGGTTGATTTGCGAGGCAAGCGCAAGGCGGATTGAAGCTTCTACCGGTTCGAGGTGAGTGATGTAGTAAACAATGTACTGAGGGTTTGAAACCCCGTACTAGCACTTCACAGTGCTATGTTGAGATGAGACACACGTCTTGAGACGAGCGTGGTGACATTGTGATTGGGGACTTGGACTTGGTCCTTCCCGGCTAATAGAATACTGTGTTTTATGACTGTTAATGAGATTATAACTGTACAATTGGGCTAATAGCCATATTTGGGGCCTTGTGCCGATCTTTAGAGCATTAGGGAACCTATAGAGCTAGGTGACCCTTATATCGTGTTGGAAATATTCACTCAGCCGTAGCTCTAGCTGTATAGCATAATATGAGCCAGTACTAGATGTGTACATTGAGAAAGCTTATCTAGGGTGGAATTTCCCATTCTAGCTGAGTGGGCCTGAAAGGCCAAGTCTATATTGACTGAGACAGGGTCAAGGACCCACTGTGATATATTATATTGGGCCTGAGAGTCCAAGTATATACTGGCTGGGATAGGGTCGAGGACCCATTATGAGGTATTATATATATATATATATATATATATATATATATATATATACCTATATTGGATCGGGCTGCACGCCGCAGCAGTATATATATTGGATCGGACTGCACGCCGCAGTAATATACGTGTAATATACATGTAATATACATGTGGGACGGACTGCACGCCGCAGTATTATTGCGCTTGGGCTGTAGGAGCCCCTTCGGAGTCTGAGTCTGCACACATTCTCAGTGAGCACTAGTGTATATGATGGGATCGGGCTGCACGCCGCAGCAGTATAGAGATATATACATATATATATATTGGATCGGACTGCAACAGTATAGAGATATATACATATATATATTGGATCGGACTGCACGCCGCAGTAATATTTGTGTGGATCGTGCTGCACGCCGCAGTATTATAGTGCTTGGGCCTAGGGAGCCCCTCCGAAGTCCGTATACACCCCCAGTGAGCGCCGTCGACGTTAAATGGAGCGGGCTGCGCGCCCGCAACGGTATATGTATTGGAGCGGGCTGCACGCCGCAACATTATACTTAATCATATCCTACTATCTACTTAATTACTTATACATTATAGACATAGGTATGTGTCTTTATATGTTAAGATGGCCGTACACCATAGGGGTACGAGAGAGGGTGGGATCAGCGTAAGAATCTTGTAGAGATAAACGTGGATTGGAGATTTGAGTATTACTATAGTGATGACGTACTTGTGAGGGTTGCCTTAGAACTGCTATGTGATAGCACAGGAGTTCTTACCTTCAGTTATTATTTATCATTGTTACTCACTGAGTTGAAATTTACTCACCCCACTCCCCTACACTTTCTGTGCAGATCTACGGGTGCCCGAGAGCAGTTGAGACATTGTAGCTGGTGATCCTTGTCTACTTTTGCGGAGATTACGAGGTAGTTGCCAGCGTCCGCCGAGCTTGTTTTCTCCTTCTTTATCATCTTGTTGATTTCCTATTTGCCTAGACTTGGTTGTATTAGGATGCTATTCTGTAGAGGCTCGAGTCTCGTGACACCACGATATGGTTGGGACCATATTTTGTATGTTTTACATTTTGTTTATCACTCGATATGATCATTCACTGATTAAGTTTAATTTGATTAATAACCGGCTAGTTTAAGGGATAATATGGTCGGGCTTGCCTAGCATTGTGTTAGGCACCATCACGACCAGGGGTTTGGGTCGTGACAAGTTGGTATCGAGCCTAGGTTACTAGGACTCGCGCGAGTCACGAGCCGGTTTAGTAGAGTCTCGTGGATCGGTACGGGACGCCCGTACTTATCCTCGGGAGGCTGCAAACCTTTAGGAAAGTTTCAAATTCTTGGAATTCTCATCGTGCGTGTTTGATTCGGCTTGAGATGTAATTCTTGAAATTCCTCCTGCACATTGATGCGTGCACTCGAGTGCTTAGTGATAAATTTGCCTTGATGGCTTGTGATTCCCCAATCGAGGGACGAGATATATCTATGTGAGTTCATGTGGGCTTGTCTGGAGGACTTAAGGCCGGATCCTTGTCTATGGCTTGAGCACCGGGGTGCTAAT
Organism: Nicotiana noctiflora; assembly: GCA_032618575.1. Classification (NCBI taxonomy): domain Eukaryota; kingdom Viridiplantae; phylum Streptophyta; class Magnoliopsida; order Solanales; family Solanaceae; genus Nicotiana; species Nicotiana noctiflora. Next base: position 291,831 of record JASVEL010002200.1, read on the forward strand.
TTCGCGAGCCGGTATTATGAAATTCATGCGGTCAATATTCATCTTAATTGTGAAAATGGCAGTTGATAATGGGTGAGCTGCGAGGTATTCAATGCTTATTGTGATCTGTTACGTAGCCCTAGCTATGGGCATGGTGAGTATGTTCATGTTCCTTAGTGGAAGGTAAAGTGCATTACGTGTGGTAGTATGGGTTCAAACGCAGGAAAACCAAATTGGTTGTACTAGGTGTATCATGGTGAAAGGTATATGTGTTATGATTTGAGCAGGTGCAGCGCATGTTCATGTACTAATGCTAATAATATAATTCGTGTAGTATTGAGATTTATGTTGTTGAAATACATTGTGATGTCTTGTCGAGTTGTGGGTGTATTGTTAGAATGGTTTGGTGATTCTCTTGCAGGTGGATAGGCCAATTTACAAAGGAAACTCTGCCGAAAGTCATAAAAAATTTGGGACTTAAAAAAAAAAAAGATGTTCTCGCCTAAGGAATGGGCTTAGCTATTGCATGTGAATGAATTTGAGAATTGCAAAAGAGTTAAGATTTCTGATGATTCGAGTCTCCGCCAAAGTTTGTAAATAGCTCGAGTTTAATCCAACTGTAACATTGGAGCATCAATGGAGTAAAAGTGCTTTGATGTATGGCTCTGACCCAAGTTGGGGAGGTTGTTATTGACTAACTGATTGCACTATTGTGTGCTATGATGGTTCTGTCCCCAAGCATGTTGGGAAAAAAAAACTGACGAAGGTTATGGTGCTTCGTAGAGGTGAGAAAATACTAGGAGGTTTTGAGTGGCTATTGCTAAAGAATGTTTGATGTATAGAAAAGAAAGATAGTTAATTGTATCCGTATGTAATCATGTTCTGCGGTGTCAGAGTTATATTAAGGTCAGAGTGGTTCTGTTTAATAAGGTAGTTGAATTATAACTGGTTAAGGGTGAATGACACCCGATAATAGCTTTGCGGTGTTCAGGATTTACGCTTGCAACAGTCAGGTGCCTTAAGACTGTGTACGTGGCTAAAGACCGTGGTTTTAATAGAAGAAATCAAGATTTTTGTTATGTTATGGGGATGATGAGATTCTTAGTATCCGTATTGAAAGGTAATGATAACAAATTCAAATCGCAGGAAGTTCTTCAAAACAAAGTATTGTAGAATGTGGTATTTCTGGGAAACAATTGAGAGAGTATTTAGTGGCCTATAGGTATTAGACCGTATGGTCTTATGTACGAGTCTTGTGTAGTAACATGGGTTGAGGCATTGTGGTGCTACAGCAAAGACTAGTATTAAATTAAAGATGAATCAGAAAGGAAATTGGGTAAATGGATCAACTTGTTAATAAACCGAAACGGTATGATAAGGAATACAATTAATTCCTGGTATATGTTTGAAGTAATAAGTCTCGCCGATATTGTGCAATAAAGCTTTTGAGTATTGGCAGTTGTGTAACTCGGTATGGGTATAAGGACTCAGTCCTGGCAATTTAACTTATGCAATGTAATTGGGAGAAAGGGTTTGTGATGTGTTTTACCGTGGTTTGAAAATGAGTGTATTTCCTGTTGGTACGTAAAGCTTGGAATGTGTAATGAGTTTTCTCTATATGAGATCATGAAAGTCCTTGACTAGCTGAGTGCGCCGATGTTTGCGGCGTAGGGAAAGGGATATGAATTTTCCCGGTTGTTTTAGTGTGGTATGGTATATGCGATGTGTTATGGAAAGTTGATAACGACATGTTCAAGGTTCTGAGATCAATTCATTAAATGGGAATTCATTAAAACCCTCAAGCAGCATGGGCAGCTGCAGATAATCTAAGAATCAATCTTCCTGGTGATTTAGTAGAATGGTACTGCTATGCTAGTATTTCGGCAAAGTCTGTGGTAAAAAGGGGCAGGTAAAATAAATTGATAATATCTAGCTGTATGGTGGTATTCTCCCGTTGGATCGACTGTAATAATTGAGTCGTTGATGACATAGTGAAATTTATGAATGGCTTTCGTGGTATGAATGGACGCTTGAGGTGCGTTATGTAATCGTACGGTGAAGTACGGAATCAGGCATAGTGATTCCTGTGTTATGTATGTGTTGGAGACTAGAAGTTCTCGTAACCCGCCTACGCAGCGGTGGTATATCGTGTGTATCGGCACGGTGTAGCGGTTATCGGAAATTGGAAGCCCTAGTGGCTATCTCGTCACTTGATATGACAAATTTGAATAATGATATATGATTGCTGACTGGTTGTCATAAGCCAGGTTGTCCAGACTAATGTGATATGGACTATGTTAGAAACATGTCGCAAACTGCGTGGCAGAGCGCATCAGATCATGCTCCAGCAAGGTGGATGTACCCTAGGGCCAGCGGACGGCTGGTAGGTATTGCTTTGTCAGTTGGGCCTTCGTGGCGGATGTCGGTGTAGAGGTATCTACCATTGATTCAGTTCCAGTATTGAGAAACTTTGTCAGATGCATTTCATGTGGCCGAGCTTGGGGCTATGTATATGTTGTTGCAATGAGCAACTTGACTCGATGTGCATTCCCATTACTAGATGTATTCGTGGATCGGGTGGCACGCCGCCACATGTATAATATCGGGATCGGGTGGCACGCGGCCACAGGTATGGTATCTGGATCGGGTGGCACGCCGCCACAGGTATGCTATTGGAATGGGTTGCGCGCCGCAACGGTGTGATGTGGGAAATATAGCTTCCTATATGTACCTTGTATACAATACTTCCTCTCTTCTGAGGAATAGTTCGTATTATATATCGCTAGGGGAATAGCACATCGATTGTGTTCTTTCAGGATTTGATAGCGTATATCATTGTATCACCGCAGGTGTGAGTGATTGCTTGAGTTCAGACCTAGATATGTGTGTGGCTGACCGTTTTGAGCATTGCGACTTGAGGTGATCCATGAGTAATAGTGTTTGGATAGAATCATGAGTCGTGGAAAGGCCACGTGATGTTATGCCTTTCGAGGAGGATTCAGGTACTCTAATTCTATGATGTGAGACGAAATCTCAGTTATGTGTTGTGATGGTATTGAAGAATTTGAATTATGGCTCTTTGTGGGAGTCAGTTGTCATGATTCGAGTGTGTTTAGATCGTTCTTATTGGAGCTTGTGTTGTGCTCGTCGCGGCTTAGGCCAGTGTTCAGGTGTCATATCACCAGTGTGGTGTGTTATAATCGAAATAATCGCTTGAGTCATTAATGAGTACGAGCATATTTGATCTTAGCTTGTTAGCAAGGTAATATCGAGGTTTAGCTCTGAAACCTATTGTGGTATCAGTTTTAAAAGGGAAATAGATTCCTGAATGGTTGACCTGAGAGATGGGTTCGATATATCGCGTGTGCGGTTGTCGTGGGCAGGATATGAAGGTGTTGGAATAAGACTCTATCTAATGAGAAAGGTTCTTACTACTAGTGTGTGGTTATTTTGGCCAGTTGTTGTGGCTAGAGACTATCGTCTCGAGTGATTGGGTTGTTTGATACATCATGTGATCTCACCCGAGTGGCGAGTATGGCTATTACAGATGGATCGTGTGTACTCTAAGTATAGGCATATGATTAGCATTTGGCATATGATTTCAGAAAGTGCAATGTGATTTATGGTTCAGATTGTCTGTGAAATTTCAGCTATATGGTGTTTTCGGACTTATGTGAGATAGGGTGACGTATGATCGCCCGCATATATGCTTGGTAAGGTCATTCAGCTATGGAATTGCTTCCAGTACAACTCTGGGCATGCTCGAGGACGAGCGTTTGTTTAAGTTGGGGAGAATGTAACGACCCGGCCCGACGTTACGGGAATTACCACCCCGCTACCTTGCATTTACGTATTTTATGCTTTTATACCAGTATTAGAGTATATCGGGTGAGTCAGGAGTGATTTGGGTTGAAAATGAGGCATATAGCCTTTTTGAAGGAAACTTGAATAAGGAAAGTCAACCCGGAGTTAACTATTTAGTTAGAGGGCTCAGAATCGGATTTTGATGATTTGGTTAGTTCCGGGAGGTGATTTGTGACTTAGGGGAACAATCGGAATTGAATTTGAAGGTCCGGTGTAATAATAGGCTTGAATTGGCTAAGGTTAAATTTTGGCAAAATCCGAACGGTAGGTGAGATTTTGATCTGGGGGTCGGAATGGAATTCCGACAGTTGCAATAGCTCCGTTAGGTGATTTTGGATGTGCCTGCAAAATTTCAGGTCATTCGGACGTCGTTTAGTCGGGTTTTTGATTGATTGTGTAATTCGAAATGTTTTAAGGAATTTAGGCTTGAATTCGATGTGAATTATGAGTTTTGATGTTATTAGACGTGTTTTGAGGATTGGAGCAAGTTCGAATAAGGTATTAAGATGTGTTGGTGTGTTTGGATGAGGTCCCGGGGGCCTCGGGGTGTTTTCGGATGGCTAAACGGGAGAAAATGTGGAAAATTGCAGACTTGTGTTCTGGTTCTGTTGTTTTCGCTCCTGCGGAAATGGGGGCGCAGGAGCGAGTCCGCAGAAGCGGACGAGAAGGCGCAGAAGCGGAGGAGACTGCTGAAGCGGAGCTTGGCTCGCAGGGGCGGCTTCGCTGGTGCGAGAGGGATATCGCGGAAGCGGTCTGGAGGCGTGATGGAGAAGACCGCAGAAGCGGATTGTGGATCGCATAGGCGAGTCCGCAGGAGCGGACTCTTGATCGCAGAGGCGGAAAGGACCGCAGGGGCGGAAGAATTTCCGCAGAAGCGGACCCGCAGGAGCGGTCCGTGTATCGCAGGAGCGGAAATGGCCAAATAGGCCTGGGTTCGCAGAAGCGACCAATTGGTCGCAGAAGCGGTTCCGCAGAAGCGAAAATCGCAGTGAATTAATTGTATCAGAAGTTAGAAAATTTCAGAAATATTTCTCACATTTGGGTCTCGGCTTAAGGAGGCGATTTGGGCGATTTTGAAGAGAACCTCAAGGGAAATCATCAGGTAATCAACTATGGACTTAAACTATGATTAGTATTGATAATATTATGCAATTATTTCATGAAATTGGAGGAATTTGGGGTGATTCATGGAAGATTTAACCCTAGGCTTGAACTTTAGAAAATCAAGGTTTTGAATGGGCAAATGAAGTCCGAATTTGGTAAATTTGATATGCCTAGACTCGTATTGAGACGAGGGTTCCGAATATATAACTTTTATAATTTTTCGAGAAGCGCGCCAAAAGTCGGGTTTTGACAACTTGTGTGTTTTGATACAATTTGGGTTATTTCGAATGAATTACGTGAAATTAGCATATGTTGATGCATTCTCTATGATTTTGAGCAGATTTAGCACCCGAGGAGGTTGATTTGCGAGGCAAGCGCAAGGCGGATTGAAGCTTCTACCGCTTCGAGGTGAGTGGTAGTAGTAAACAATGTACTGAGGGTTTGAAACCCCGTACTAGCACTTCACAGTGCTATGTTGAGATGAGACACACGTCTTGAGACGAGCGTGGTGACATTGTGATTGGGGACTTGGACTTGGTCCTTCCCGGCTAATAGATTACAGTGTTTTATGACTGTTAATGAGATTATAACTGTACAATTGGGGCTAATAGCCATGTTTGGGGCCTTGTGCCGATCTGTAGAGCATTAGGGAACCTATAGAGCTAGGTGACCCTTATATCGTGTTGGAAATATTCACTCAGCCGTAGCTCTAGCTGTATAGCATAATATGAGCCAGTACTAGATGTGTACATTGAGAATAGCATACTAAGAGCCAGTGCTAGATGTGTACTATGGGAGACAAATTATTTAGGGTGGAAATTCCCTGACTTAGCTGAGTGGGCCTGAAAGGCCAATCCTATACTAATTGGAACAGGGTCGAGGACCCATTATGAGGTATTATACATATATATATATATATGTCGAGGACCCATTATGAGGTATTATATATATATACCTATATTGGATCGGGCTGCACGCCGCAGCAGTATATATATTGGATCGGACTGCACGCCGCAATAATATACATGTAATATACATGTAATATACATGTGGGACGGACTGCACGCCGCAGTATTATTGCGCTTGGGCTGTAGGAGCCCCTTCGGAGTCTGAGTCTGCACACATTCTCAGTGAGCACTGGTGTATATTATGGGATCGGGCTGCGTGCCGCAGCAGTATAAATATATAAATATATATATATATATTGGATCAGACTGCACGCCGCAGTAATACATGTGTGGATCGGGCTGCACGCCGCAGTATTATAGTGCTTGGGCCTAGGGAGTCCCTCCGAAGTTTGTATACACCCCAGTGAGCACCGTCGACATTAAATGGAGCGGGCTGCGCGCCGCAGCGGCATATGTATTGGAGCGGGCTGCACGCCGCAACATTATACTTAATCATATCCTACTATCTACTTAATTACTTATACATTATAGACATAGGTATGTGTCTTTATATGTTAAGATGGCCGTACACCGTAGGGGTGCGAGAGAGGGTTGGATCAGCGTAAGAATCTTGTAGAGATAAGTGTGGATAGGAGATTTGAGTATTACTATAGTGATGACGTACCTGTGAGGGTTGCCTTAGAACTGCTAAGTGATAGCACATGAGTTCTTACCTTCAGTTATTATTTATTATTGTTACTCACTGAGTTGAAATATACTCACCCCACTCCCCTACACTTTCTGTGCAGATCCACAGGTGCCCGAGAGCAGTTGAGACATTGTAGCTGCTGATCCTTGTCTACTTTTGCGGAGATTACGAGGTAGCTGCCAGCGTCCGCAGAGCTTGTTTTCTCCTTCTTTATCATCTTGTTGATTTCCTATTTGCCTAGACTTGGTTGTATTAGGATGCTATTCTGTAGAGGCTCAGTCTCGTGACACCACGATATGGTTGGGACCATATTTTGTATGTTTTACATTTCGTTTATCACCCGATATGATCATTCACTGTTTAAGTTTAATTTGATTAATAACTGGCTGGTTTAAGGGATAATATGGTCGGGCTTGCCTAGCATTGTGTTGGGCGCCATCACGACCAGGGTTTGGGTCGTGACAAGTTGGTATCAGAGCCTAGGTTAACAGGTCTCGCGAGTCATGAGACGGTTTAGTAGAGTCTCGCGGATCGGTACGGGGACGCCTGTACTTATCCTCGGGAGGCTGCAAACCTTTAGGAAAGTTTCAAATTCTTGGAATTCTTATCGTGCGTGTTTGATTCAGCTTGAAAGGTAATTCTTGAAATTCCTCCTGCACATTGATGCGTGCACTCGAGTGCTTAGTGATAAATTTGCCTTGATGGCTTGTGATTCCCCAATCGAGGGACGAGATATATCTATGTGAGTTCATGTGGGCCTGTCTGGAGGACTTAAGGCCGGATCCTTGTCTATGGCTTGAGCACCGGGGTGCTAATTTCGCGAGCCGGTATTATGAAATTCACGCGGTCAATATTCATCTTAATTGTGAAAATGGCAGTTGATAATGGGTGAGCTGCGAGGTATTCAATGCTTATTGTGATCTGTTACGTAGCCCTAGCTATGGGCATGGTGAGTATGTTCATGTTCCTTAGTGGAAGGTAAAGTGCATTACATGTGGTAGTATGGGTTCAAACGCAGGAAAACCAAATTGGTTGTACTAGGTGTATCATGGTGAAAGGTATATGTGTTATGATTTGAGCAGGTGCAGCGCATGTTCATGTACTAATGCTAATGATATAATTCGTGTAGTATTGAGATTTATGTTGTTGAAATACATTGTGATGTCTTGTCGAGTTGTGGGTGTATTGTTAGAATGGTTTGGTGATTCTCTGGCAGGTGGATAGGCCAATTTACAAAGGAAACTCTGCCGAAAGTTTTGAAAAATTTGGGACTTAAAAAAAAAAAAGATGTTCTCGCCTAAGGAATGGGCTTAGCTATTGCATGTGAATGAATTTGAGAATTGCAAAAGAGTTAAGATTTCTGATGATTCGAGTCTCCGCCAAAGTTTGTAAATAGCTCGAGTTTAATCCAACTGTAAGAATGCTATGAGTGGCTAAAAGTGCTTTGATGTATGGCTCCGAGCCAAGTTGGGGAGGTTGTTATTAACTAACCGATTGCACTATTGTGTGCTATGATGGTTCTGTCCCCAAGCATGTTGGGAAAAAAAAATTTCTGACGAAGGTTATGGTGCTTCGTAGAGGTGAGAAAATACTAGGAGGTTTTGAGTGGCTATTGCTAAAGAATGTTTGATGTATAGAAAAGAAAGATAGTTAATTGTATCCGTATGTAATCATGTTCTGCGGTGTCGGAGTTCTATTAAGGCTCGAGTGGTTCTGTTTAATAAGGTAGTTGAATTATAACTGGTTAAGGGTGAATGACACCCGAGAATAGCTTTGCGGTGTTCAAGATTTACGCTTGCAACAGTCAGGTGCCTTAAGACTGTGTACGTGGCTAAAGACCATGGTTTCAGTAGAAGAAATCAAGATTTTTGTTATGTTATGGGGATGATGAGATTCTTAGTATCCGTATTGAAAGGTAATGATAACAAATTCAAATCGCAGGAAGTTCTTCAAAACAAAGTATTGTAGAATGTGGTATTTCTGGGAAACAATTGAGAGAGTATTCAGTGGCCTATAGGTATTAGACCGTATGGTCTTATGTACGAGTCTTGTGTAGTAACATGGGTTGAGGCATTGTGGTGCTACAGTAAAGACTAGTATTAAATTAAAGATGAATCAGAAAGGAAATTGGGTAAATGGATCAACTTGTTAATAAACCGAAACGGTATGATAAGGAATACAATTAATTCCTGGTATATGTTTGAAGTAATAAGTCTCGCCGATATTGTGCAATAAAGCTTTTGAGTATTGGCAGTTGTGTAACTCGGTATGGGTATAAGGACTCAGTCCTGGCAATTTAACTTATGCAATGTAATTGGGAGAAAGGGTTTGTGATGTGTTTACCGTGGTTTGAAAATGAGTGTATTTCCTGTTGGTACGTAAAGCTTGGAATGTGTAATGAGTTTTCTCTATATGAGATCATGAAAGTCCTTGACTAGCTGAGTGCGCCGATGTTTGCGGCGTAGGGAAAGGGATATGAATTTTCCCTGTTGTTTTAGTGTGGTATGGTATATGCGATGTGTTATGGAAAGTTGATAACGACATGTTCAAGGTTCTGAGAACAATTCATTAAATGGGAATTCATTAAAACTCTCAAGCAGCATGGGCAGCTGCAGATAATCTAAGAATCAATCTTCCTGGTGATTTAGTAGAATGGTACTGCTATGCTAGTATTTCGGCAAAGTCTGTGGTAAAAAGGGGCAGGTAAAATAAATTGATAATATCTAGCTGTATGGTGGTATTCTCCCGTTGGATCGACTGTAATAATTGAGTCGTTGATGACATAGTGAAATTTATGAATGGCTTTCGTGGTAGGAATGGACGCTTGAGGTGCGTTATGTAATCGTACGGTGAAGTACAAAATCAGGCATAGTGATTCCTGTGTTATGTATGTGTTGGAGACTAGAAGTTCTCGTAACCCGCCTACGCAGCGGTGGTATATCGTGTGTATCGGCACAGTGTAGCGGTTATCGGAAATTGGAAGCCCTAGTGGCTATCTCGTCACTTGATATGACAAATTTGAATAATGATATATGATTGCTGACTGGTTGTCATAAGCCAGGTTGTCCAGACTAATGTGATATGGACTATGTTAGAAACATGTCGCAAACTGCATGGCAGAGCGCATCACATCATGCTCCAGTAGGGTGGATGTACCCTAGGGCCGGCGGACGGCTGGTAGGTATTGCTCTGTCAGTTGGGCCTTCGTGGCGGATGTCAGTGTAGAGGTATCTACCATTGATTCAGTTCCGGAATTGAGGAACTTTGTCGGATGAGTTTCATGTGACCGAGCTCGAGGCTATATATACATGCTTGTTGCAATGAGCAACTTAAGTCGATGTGCATTCCCTTTTGCTAGATTTATGCGTGGATCGGGTGGCACGCCGCCACATGTATAATATCAGGATCGGGTGGCACTCCGCCACAGGTATGGTATCTGGATCGGGTGGCACGCCGCCACAGGTATGCTATTGGAACGGGTTGCGCGCCGCAACAGTGTGATGTGGGAAATATAGCTTCCTATATGTACCTTGTATACAATACTTCCTCTCTTCGAGGAATAGTCCGTATTATGTATCGCTAGGGGAATAGCACATCGATTGTGTTCTTTCAGGATTTGATAGCGTATATCACTGTATCACCGCAGGTGTGAGTGATTGCTTGAGTTCAGACCTAGATATGTGTGTGGCTGACCGTTTTGAGCATTGCGACTTGAGGTGATCTATGAGTAATAGTGTTTGGATAGAATCATGAGTCGTGGCAAGGCCACGTGATGTTATGCCTTTCGAGGAGGATTCAGGTACTCTAATTCTATGATGTGAGACGAAATCTCAGTTATGTGTTGTGATGGTATTGAAGAATTTGAATTATGGCTCTTTGTGCGAGTCAGTTGTCATGATTCGAGTGTGTTCAGATCGTTCTTATTGGAGCTTGTGTTGTGCTCGTCGCGGCATAGGCCAGTGTTCAGGTGTCATATCACCAGTGTGGTGTGTTATAATCGAAATAATTGCTTGAGTCATTAATGAGTACGAGCATATTTGATCTTAGCTTGTTAGCAAGGTAATATCGAGGTTTAGCTCTGAAACCTATTGTGGTATCAGTTTTAAAAGGGAAATAGATTCCTGAATGGTTGACCTGAGAGATGGGTTCGATATATCGCGTGTGCGGTTGTCGTGGGCAGGATATGAAGGTGTTGGAATAAGACTCTATCTAATGAGAAAGGTTCTTACTACTAGTGTGTGGTTATTTTGGCCAGTTGTTGTGGCTAGAGACTATCGTCTCGAGTGATTGGGTTGTTTGATACATCATGTGATCTCACCCGAGTGGCGAGTATGGCTATTACAGATGGATCGTGTGTACTCTAAGTATAGGCATATGATTAGCATTTGGCATATGATTTCAGAAAGTGCAATGTGATTTATGGTTCAGATTGTCTGTGAAATTTCAGCTATATGGTGTTTTCGGACTTATGTGAGATAGGGTGACGTATGATCGCCCGCATATATGCTTGGTAAGGTCATTCAGCTATGGAATTGCTTCCAGTACAACTCTGGGCATGCTCGAGGACGAGTGTTTGTTTAAGTTGGGGAGAATGTAACGACTCGGCCCGACGTTACGGGAATTACCACCCCGCTACCTTGCATTTACGTATTTTATGCTTTTATACCAGTATTAGAGTATATCGGGTGAGTCAGGAGTGATTTGGGTTGAAAATGAAGCAAATAGCATTTTTGAAGGAAACTTGAATAAGGAAAGTCAACGCGGAGTTGACTATTTAGTTAGAGGACTCCGAATCGGATTCTGATGATGCGGTTAGTTCCGGGAGGTGATTTGTGACTTAGGGGAACAATCGGAATTGAATTTGAAGGTCCGGTGTAATAATAGGCTTGAATTGGCTAAGGTTGAATTTTGGCGAAATCCGAACGGTAGGTGAGATTTTGATCCGGGGGTCGGAATGGAATTCCGACAGTTGCAATAGCTCCGTTAGGTGATTTTGGATGTGCCTGCAAAATTTCAGGTCATTCGGACGTCGTTTAGTCGGGTTTTTGATTGATTGTGTAATTCGAAATGTTTTAAGGAATTTAGGCTTGAATTCGATGTGAATTATGAGTTTTGATGTTATTAGACGTGTTTTGAGGATTGGAGCAAGTTCGAATAAGGTATTAAGATGTGTTGGTGTGTTTGGATGAGGTCCCGGGGGCCTCGGGGTGTTTTCGGATGGCTAAACGGGAGAAAATGTGGAAGATTGCAGACTTGTGTTTTGGTTCTGTTGTTTTCGCTCCTGCGGAAATGGGGGCGCAGGAGCGAGTCCGCAGAAGCGGACGAGAAGGCGCAGAAGCGTAGGAGACCGCTGAAGCGGAGCTTGGCTCGCAGGGGCGGCTTCGCTAGTGCGAGAGGGATATCGCGGAAGCGGTCTGGAGGCGTGATGGAGAAGACCGCAGAAGCGGATTGTGGATCGCATAGGCGAGTCCGCAGGAGCGGACTCTTGATCGCAGAGGCGGAAAGGACCGCAGGGGCGGAAGAATTTCCGCAGAAGCGGACCCGCAGGAGCGGTCCGTGTATCGCAGGAGCGGAAATGGCCAAATAGGCCTGGGTTCGCAGAAGCGACCAATTGGTCGCAGAAGCGGTTCCGCAGGGGCGGAAAATGGTCCGCAGAAGCGAAAATCGCAGTGAATTAATTGTATCAGAAGTTAGAAAATTTCAGAAATATTTCTCACATTTGGGTCTCGGCTTAAGGAGGCGATTTGGGCGATTTTGAAGAGAACCTCAAGGGAAATCATCAGGTAATCAACTATGGACTTAAACTATGATTAGTATTGATAATATTATGCAATTATATCATGAAAATGGAGGAATTTGGGATGATTCATGGAAGATTTAACCCTAGGCTTGAACTTTAGAAAATCAAGGTTTTGAATGGGCAAATGAAGTCCGAATTTGGTAAATTTGATATGCCTAAACTCGTATTGAGACGAGGGTTCCGAATATATAACTTTTATAATTTTTCGAGAAGCGCGCCAAAAGTCGGGTTTTGACAACTTGTGTGTTTTGATACAATTTGGGTTATTTTGAATGAATTACGTGAAATTAGCATATGTTGATGCATTCTCTATGATTTTGAGCAGATTTGGCACCCGAGGAGGTTGATTTGCGAGGCAAGCGCAAGGCGGATTGAAGCTTCTAACGCTTCGAGGTGAGTGGTAGTAGTAAACAATGTACTGAGGGTTTGAAACCCCGTACTAGCACTTCACAGTGCTATGTTGAGATGAGACACACGTCTTGAGACGAGCGTGGTGACATTGTGATTGGGGACTTGGACTTGGTCCTTCCCGGCTAATAGAATACTGTGTTTTATGATTGTTAATGAGATTATAACTGTACAATTGGGGCTAATAGCCATGTTTGGGGCCTTGTGCCGATCTGTAGAGCATTAGGGAACCTATAGAGCTAGGTGACCCTTATATCGTGTTGGAAATATTCACTCAGCCGTAGCTCTAGCTGTATAGCATAATATGAGCCAGTACTAGATGTGTACATTGAGAAAGCTTATCTAGGGTGGAATTTCCCATTCTAGCTGAGTGGGCCTGAAAGGCCAAGTCTATATTGAGTCAAGGACCCACTGTGATATATTATATTGGGCCTGAGAGTCCAAGTATATATTGACTGGGATAGGGCCTGAGAGGCCAAGTATATATTGACTGGGATAGGGTCGAGGACCCATTATGAGGTATTATATATATATATACCTATATTGGATCGGGCTGCACGCCGCAGCAATATATATATTGGATCGGACTGCACGCCGCAGTAATATACATGTAATATACATGTAATATACATGTAATATACATGTGGGACGGACTGCACGCCGCAATATTATTGCGCTTGGGCTGTAGGAGCCCCTTCGGAGTCTGAGTCTGCACACATTCTCAGTGAGCACTGGTGTATATTATGGGATCGGGCTGCGCGCCGCAGCAGTATAAATATATAAATATATATATATATTGGATCGGACTGCACGCCGCAGTAATACATGTGTGGATCGGGCTGCACGCCGCAGTATTATAGTGCTTGGGCCTAGGGAGCCCCTCCGAAGTCTGTATACACCCCAGTGAGCGCCGTCGACGTTAAATGGAGCGGGCTGCGCGCCGCAGCGGCATATGTATTGGAGCGGGCTGCACGCCGCAACATTATACTTAATCATATCCTACTATCTACTTAATTACTTATACATTATAGACATAGGTATGTGTCTTTATATGTTAAGATGGCCGTACACCGTAGGGGTGCGAGAGAGGGTTGGATCAGCGTAAGAATCTTGTAGAGATAAGTGTGGATAGGAGATTTGAGTATTACTATAGTGATGACGTACCTGTGAGGGTTGCCTTAGAACTGCTAAGTGATAGCACAGGAGTTCTTACATTCAGTTGTTATTTATTATTGTTACTCACTGAGTTGAAATATACTCACCCCACTCCGCTGCGCTTTCTGTGCAGATCCACAGGTGCCCGAGAGCAGTTGAGACATTGTGGCTGCTGATCCTTGTCTACTTTTGCGGAGATTACGAGGTAGCTGCCAGCGTCCGTAGAGCTTGTTTTCTCCTTCTTTATCATCTTGTTGATTTCCTATTTGCCTAGACTTGGTTGTATTAGGATGCTATTCTGTAGATGCTCAGTCTCGTGACACCACGATATGGTTGGGACCATATTTTGTATGTTTTACATTTCGTTTATCACCCGATATGATCATTCACTGTTTAAGTTTAATTTGATTAATAACTGGCTGGTTTAAGGGATAATATGGTCGGGCTTGCCTAGCATTGTGTTGGGCGCCATCACGATCAGGGTTTGGGTCGTGACATAACTGCTCATTAATCATATGTTAAATATGCTAGTTTTATGTTATTGTTCATTATTCTGTCTCAACTGGGTTTAAATTGATTGGAACTCAACCATTATCAAATTTCTCCTCTGAGTTTTGATTAATTGGAAGTTAATTCGTGATTAGGGTTATTTTTGCAAAATAACATGAAATTGGTTATATTTGCAACTTGACTCGTGTGTTTGTTTCTTCTGAATTTATGAGTACTTAAGTGAACTTGGGTTATATGTGTAAGTATTTTGTGGTTGTGTTTGCAATTTAATATTAAATTCTGTTTAGTGGCTATTTGTGTAATAAAGGTTAAAATTGATAAGTTTATCACATAAAATTGGTTAAGTTTTAAAGGCATGATTAACTACTGGTTACTTGTTAAATAAGTACTACCCTAATCCTGCCAAACCTAAAGCAGGTTGGGTAATAACACATAAATGAAAGGGATAAAACGGGAAGAATAAATGGCATTACTATAGATTAAATAGAGCATATGGGGACAAAGATGACTTTAGTATGTGGTTTTTCTGAAATTACCCAGATAATAAAGGGTATAATAGGTAGAGTTAAAAAGAATTAATGAAATAAACTTTTGCAAGTGGGGGCAATTGAGTAAAATTCACCTAAAAGATTCTAATAAAACTGCCCAGAACCTTCTAGCAGGGGTCTGGAGGTAGTTCGATATATCTTTAGTATACCATTATGTAACTAATTAAAATAATAAGGGGAGGGAAATACATTTATTTTATTTGAAATTCCAACCAAAATGCCTCTATAAATACGCTTCTAATAAGCCTAAAAGGGGTTGGATTTTGAAAATTCAGAAATTAGGTCGAGAATTTCAAGTTCGAAAATTGGAAAGCTGATTAACTCGAGTGTTATTCTGGGAATCTCTGTTGGGTCGTTTCTTCACTGGTTTATTTTGACTTTCCTTGGTT
This sequence comes from Nicotiana noctiflora, assembly GCA_032618575.1. Lineage (NCBI taxonomy): Eukaryota > Viridiplantae > Streptophyta > Magnoliopsida > Solanales > Solanaceae > Nicotiana > Nicotiana noctiflora. Next base: position 307,184 of record JASVEL010002200.1, read on the forward strand.
TTCCAATTTTGCTTGGGTTGATTTGCTGGGTTCTATATTCTGGAGTTTTGGTAGTTGTTGCTATATCGTTGTTGTTATTGCTGATTATTCTTTTTCTCCAACTCTAGACTCATTGGTTTATCATTTGGATCAGGTACACTACTATATCCTGGAGCTGTAATTGAGCTGCAGTTTGAAGAAATAAAAATATCAATCATGTTTTAGCTAAATCAGTCGTGTATCTGTCATTTATTTATGTAGTATAAGGTGCTTAGATCCTTGTAATTCGTTTAGGTTTTGATTGTAATAAGTAGTAGACTGGAAGTACGCATTTAATTTGGTAGTAGCAATTGTGATATAAATGATATGATAAATAACTAGGTATAAATGATCACCTAAATCTAAGATTAAAATTGGTTTGAACATAGATAAATCGCCTGGATTTATAACTATTATAAAATAGATGTTTAGTATTAATACTTAGGTATTTTTTTAATCATGTTTCGAATACGCATCAATTAATTAGACAAGCATAAATAGGTTTGAATCTTAAATTGTTTTACTGTTTGTAAATATTTATGCTGATTTAGCTACAAATTTGTTTTGAGATTCTGCAATTCGATAATTGTAATTCGAACATGCTTAGTTAAAACTATAATACTGTTTTCTCCAGTTAAGTGAAAGTGATATAAATGATTCTGCAATTAGTGTTTTAATAACGATTTGACTATCAGATTCTACTAGTTGAATAATATCATTGATATAAACTATTGTGTTAGAGTTATTAATTAATTTGTTAAATATTTGAAATTAGAAGTGATCAAATGCAAACTGGCGATTATGAAAACAGTTAGTTATTGATACTGATTGCCACATATTCATAAGTGTTGTCATAAAATGTTAGTTAGTCATTATCATGCTCTAAATGTGAATGATTTGGGCCTCAATTGGAAATCAGGCCTTAACCAAATTGAAATGGCAATTATGCCTATAAATGGAAAAGGAAATGAGTGCTGCGCCGCAGAAACCCAGTCTCACTTGGCTGCAAATTGATGAGCCAGTTCGTGGTCTAGGCCCAGCAATAAAATATGGCCTGGACTCTAATACACAATAATCTGAAATTAATATGAAAACAATTATATTATGAAGAAAAAAAACAGAAATAGAGAATATAGTACACAAATAGGATTGAGCTTTAAAATAAGGGACGAGCCTCGTTCCGAATAAAATACACGGTACCCCCAAACGTATTCTATTGTAAAATGTTAGACTCGGAAGGACCGTTTAACAAATTTGATGGTCCTTCCCAAAGTTAACAAGACGTAGACATTATAGGCACGATAAACGAAAAACACATTCCTAATACGGGTGCACATCTTATGTGACCCAAATCTATAAAACGGCGAAGTTGAAATGCATTAAAGTCACAGGAGTACTTGTTGCGCAAATCCTAAAATTAACAAAAGCGGAATATTAATAACATTTGAAACTGAAACATATAAGGAAATCAAATATAACAAATACGGTAGTTGAGCGACCGTGCTAGAACCACGGAATCCGGGAGTGCCTAACACCTTCTCCCGGGTTAACAGAATTCCTTATCCGGATTTCTTGTTTCGCGAACTGTTAAACAGAATCATAATTTCCTCGGTTCGGAATTAAACCGATGACTTGAGACACCATTATTTTTCCAAATGGCGACTTTGAAAATTAATAAATAAAATCCCATTGCGAATATCCTTTAATTGGAAAAACTCCTTCCCCACTACTATCGCTATATCCCTTTCCGGGGTGTAATAGTAAATAGTTGGGACATCGTAAAAAAAAGGGAGGTGTGACAGCTTTGGCGACTATGCTGAGGAAAAGAAACCTAGAACTTATGTTCAAGGTATAAGAATTCGAGCTCAGTTAAATTGTTGTTTTGATTGTATCTGATTTTATTATATGCTTTGATCAACATGCTATATGTTTACCGCTTTGATATTACGTGAATTGTACATAAAAATTGTGCCGAAAACCCTTCTCTTCTTACCTCCGAAGATGTGCTTACTGGTTGATACTCCCCTTTCTGTTAAGTCGATACCCAATAAGAAAATAGAGGCCAGATAAGTTACAAAGCCGGACGATCCCGCGGGTCCCTGGTACGTAGCTCCCTCCTCGATCCGAGTTGTCCACTCGGGGTACACAGTCTAGTACCATGAAAAATCAAGATATTGAGCCTAGATTTAGGATGTTTATTTTCATCATATCTGACTTAGGGGACTCAACACAGGGGTTAGGTCCGTCTAGGACAGGTGACCCGGATATCAAAAAATCGAGCATGATTATATGTTGCATCTATTTGTCCTGGATTATTATGCTGACCAGCTAAATACCTGAAAACAAAAATAGCAATTTTTAGAATAGCAATGCCGAAATATTGACGAAACGCTGTCCAAAGTTTGAAAAGAAAAGTTTGAAAATAGTCGGAATATATTTTTGTCAAAATAATTGGTCTTAAAATAATTTGACCGAACTACGCTGGTTTGATTCTCACCGCTAGGCGAGATACGTAGGCAACCCATGACGGGACCAACCACCTTTTTCAAAAAATGAAAAAATGTGTTTAATTTTTATTTTTGTCAATAAAATCAAAGTGATACCGTTTTTGAAAATAGCCGAATGTTCCGAAAGGACGCCGGAAGGCTGTTTGTGCAAAAACAATGGCCGCTTTGAAGTCATTTTTCTTTAAAATAATAGCCTTGAAATTTTCAAATGAAATATGGAAAGGTTGACATAATGAAAATTGTCCTTGAAAAGATTCTGTTTTCTTTTGAATTAAATAAATCGCCTTTAATAAATGTGCAGGATGAGCGCAATACAAAATGAACCCTTTGCAATAATGAACAAGATCCCTTTGGAGTTACGATTGTGGTGGAATGATTTAGGCCAAGATGGACAGGATTAGGTCAACAAATATTTAAAAGATCTTACTGTGCTGCTAAACATAGTACCTCAGGATGATATTATCCGAGCTCTAGTTGCTTGCTGGGATCCCGCACACAACACGCTCCACTTCTCGGATTTTGAGCTTACTCCGACATTGAAGGAAATTTCTAATTACATCGGAAATGCCGAGGTTCCCTTAAAAGACAAGAATCCGATTGCTCCAAGGGCTACTATTGTGAATAGATTCCTCGACTCCTTAAAGATTGCCAGAATTGTTCACAATGAAGATTTGGTCCACAGGTTCTGCACTATGAACTTTGTATACCGAAGATATGGCCACGTTGGAAGATTCAATGATCCAACAAACAAACTCTGTAGCAAAGAAAACCGGGCTAAGTGGGAGGAACACAGGCGTTTCGCCTTTATGGTAGCCTTTTTAGGGTTGATCATATTTCTGAGGAAAGATGGGAATATCGACATTAGATTTGTCGGAATTGCCAGTACTCTCCTTGTACAGGACAATAGTACGTTGGCACCAATGATAGTGGCCGATATCTTCCGTGGTCTCACGGCCTGCAAAACGGGAGAAGATTTCTTCGAGGGATGTAATTTACTTCTTCAAATGTGGATGATAGAGCATTTATGCTGCCACCCTCAGTTTTGAAGTTGTCTGAAAAGACATGTATCAAAGAATTCTATGTGAGGACAAAAGATTCCAAGTTGCCAGAAGGGTCGAAGGGTTGGATCACACATTTCCGATCACTGACTGCTTGCCCGATAGAATGGGCATATGGATGGTTGCCCCTCAACGAAGTTATATATATGCCAGCAGAAGGGTCATATTTTCTATTAATGGGTCTCAAGAGTATCCAACCTTATGCGCCATACCGGGTATTAAGGAAACTCGAAAGATATCAGGTTGTGCCGAAGATGGGGACCTCAGCCTTCAAGCAATAGAAATCAGTCCTGATGGGCAATTCCCGGAAGCAAAATCCGGCAAATATGGAATGAATGCCAATGTATTAGAATAGACACCTGTGTGAGAGATCGGGCTAGAGGTGAAGTATCACCGGGGTACTCCGCATGGTACCATAAAGATGTTGAGCATGAGAGACCGACGAAGAGGCCTCATATTTAAGAGTTTGCCGAGCAGTCTAAGGAACAAAAGGATTGGATGGCCAAGGAAAATGAATATCGAGCTAGAATCAGCATGGTGGAAAATTAATTTAAGGACCTCAAATTCGAAAGAAGCCTACAAGCAGCAGCCTATGAGGGTGAAAAGAAACAACTGAGGAAAGAAAATGGAACATTGAAGGCTCAGATTGTGAAAATAAGAACAACAACTGAAACCCCAGTTCGACTTACCCGGGATGAGAAGCTAATTGAAAATCTATGGCGCAAGGTGAACGATTATAGCTTTGATATAGATAAAGCTTAGAAAGAACTAGTTGGGGTTCGGAAAAAATTGGCCAAGAACGCCGAAGAAAGAGCTCGGATGGTTCGACAGTTAAAAGATGAACATAATGTTGAAGTAGCCCAATTAAGGAAGAAGATCATTACGGCCGAGGTCAAAGTAGCAAACAAACGAAAGAAATTGATGTAGAGAGAGAACATTGCTACATGGCCATGGCCCGGTTAGAATTGGAGCTACAACAAATTCAAAAGAAGAACCGGCAAACCTTAGTTGCTTGTGCCGAACGGATTGGTAGATTGCTTCAAGAAAAGGGGTCATCTGGGAAAGAATTGTCCACATTGCTCAATACATTACGCGGAAATGCCAACTATGCGAGGATATGACTTATTCTACGTTTACCGCAGTAGCAATGATCTTTGTGAAACAAGTAATGACCGACTTGGACAAAATCCAAAAGGGATTAGCATATAGGCCCGCGGTAAGACCGAACGATGTCTCGCGGGCACTAGGAGCTTTAATGAATTCATAGGGCATGCATTTTTGTATTTGTATTTTTGGGCATTTAAAAGGTTGTAGTACAACGTTATCTTTTGTAATCAATGTTTGAATATCATTGAAATTGAAAATCCAAAAAATTTGTCATTGTTTTTCTCTTATATGCAAATTGCTGGAGCGATAGGCAAACATATAGGATCGAAAAACAAAAAAAAATTGAAAAAAGGAAGGAAAGAAAAGAAACAATGAAAGCAATGAAAATAATGGATGGAAACAAAAGAAAAAGAAAAGCCGAAAATAAAAAAAAAATTGGCGGGTCAAAAGAAGAATAATAATGCCAGGATGATGCATAATTGCGAGGCAAGAGTTGTGTTTTTAAAACTTGTGATGTTTTTCTATTATGATCTAACTATTAACAAGTTTTTGTTGTTGATGAGTATCAGATAAAACAGTTAGCAACTGGCATTCTTGCACATCGCAACTACAACACTCGTTCTAAAAGCATGACAAAAGCAGTAACCCAAGAAATTGAGCCGACAATCATGGATCTCGTGCAAGAGGAGGAAGTAATAGATGTGAATAGAATGAAGGAAGAAATGTATAAGTTGAAACAACAGATGTCAGAAATGTACCAGGCTTGGTCAAGGGGGCAACCCTTACCTTCTTACCCAGCTAACCCCACATATATTCCTCCCTCAAACCCAAACCAAGAACCACCTACCATGAACTCATCTTCTATATATCCCGCTTACACACACTATTACGCCACTACAACACAAGTACCACCACCCCTGCCTAAACAAGCTCCACCACCACCACACCAGGCCGCTCCCGTGTATGTGGCACCACCACCAGTCGCTTTACATAAATCCTCTGGCGAGCCTGTATTTCATGTCCAGGATAATCATTACTACCCTCCAAAAACCACTTTCACGAAACATGATTCTTACACCCCACTCATCGATATGACGGAGGAGGAGAAACCTGCTATAAACCCTAAGAAAGAGGAGATGGCTAGGAAAATAAAGAGCCTTGAGCAGTCATTTCGTAATATGCAGGGTCTGGAAGGCCAAGTTAGTGTGGCATAGAAGGACTTATTCTTGTTCCCTGATGTACAGCTACCTGCCGGGTTTAAATTGCGAAAATTTGACATGTATGATGGCCATGGTGATCCAGTGTCCCATCTGAGAGGATATTGCAGTAAAATGCGTAGAGCTGGGCGAAAGGATGAACTACTTATGGCCTACTTCAGTCAAAGCCTCAGCGGCTCAGCATTGGAATGGTACACTCGTCAAGATCATACCCGATGGTTCATATGGGATGATTTAGCCCAATCATTTGCAAAACATTTTCAATATAATATGGAAATCATCCATAATAGATTGTCATTGACCAAGATGGAAAAGAAGCTCGGAGAAAGCTTTCGGGAGTATGGTTTCGGGTGGAGGGAATAGGCAGCCCGTGTGGATCCACCAATGAAAGAATGAGAAATGGTAGATTATTTCCTACAAGCTTTAGAGCCGACATACTACGGTCATTTGGTGTCTGCGATCGGAAAGACCTTTAATGAGGTAGTGAAGATGGGGAGTTTTGTGGAAGAAGTTCTGAAGACAAACAAGATTATGAGCTACTCAGCTATCAAGGCTACAAATCAAGAAAATCAGACGGGAACAAGAGGATCAATTGGGAAGAAGAAGAAGAAGGAAGTGGCGGTTATTGACGGAAGATCTTAGTCCCGGGGCCACAACCCATATCATCACCAACCTCGCCCGTACCAACCATATCCACCAGCACCATATAACCCACCTCCACAATGTTATCCTCCGACCGGTCCCCAATTTTCTGTACAGCATGCTCAATCTTACCCACCGCCTCCACCTTCATGGCGAACCCTAGCTCCTCAGAATGTCTACCATGCCCAAAATGCCTACCCACCATAAAAAACCTACAGAAATCCAGACCGAACCAGTTTCCGTCCTAACCCTAAAGTGAAAGGTGACATGGCTTAGAGAAAAAGAATATTCACTCCTTAGGGAGAATCATATACCAGTCTCTTTCACTGATTGAGAGAATTAGGGATGCTGAATCCCATTGAGCCTGAAATTCCCAACCCTCCACCAAGAAACTTAGATCAGTCCATCCATTGTCAATACTGTTCTGGAGCACCAGGACATGACACGGAGAAATGTTGTCACCTAATGTCTGCGACACAAGAACTCATTGACTCCAGAAGAATTAAGGTGCAAGCACCCGAGACTCCCAACATAACGCAAAATCCTTTGCCGGTACATTATGAAAAACATATGATAGAGCTAGTATAGGGAGAAAGCTGCAAAAAACCTTCTCAGACTGTGATGACAATTAAAGCAAACAGCAAGGTGGAGGAGAAAGTTGAGAGTGGAAAGTGCAAATTGAGCCACCAGCAAAACAGCCGTCAGTGATGATTGAGCCCGAGCCGGTGAGGATGATAGTACCTGGGTGAAGCCCATAATGACTGTGTAAGGGGCTTATATAGAACCGGTTGTTATCAAGCCAGTTGTTCAGATGCCGATTGTGAGTACGAAAGTTGTACCTTGGAATTATGACAAGGTAACTGTAATGTATAAAGGGAATGAAGTCAAGGGGGAAATCTGTGAACTCATGGTTTGACCCGGTCTGGGTGATGTTTTGCCCATGATGATTAAAGAAAGACAAAAGTGGTGAAAGAAAATCCAGCTTATGTAAAGAAAGCAGTCACCGAGGAAGAAGCTGAGGAATTTCTAAAGAAAATGAAAGCTCAAGATTACTCAATAGTTGAGCAATTGAGGAAGACGCCCGCTCAATTATCTTTGTTATCCTTGTTAATTCATTCTGATGAACACAGGAAGGCATTAATGAAGATTTTAAATGAAGCTTACGTACCGGAGAAAATGTCAGTATGTCATCTAGAGAAAATAACAAATAAAATCTTTGAGACAAATAGGATAACATTTTCGGACAAGATGAACATAATAAGGCGTTATACCTCATGGTAAAATGTGAAGAAATAGTGGTAACTCGTGTTTTGGTTGATAACGAATCAAGCGCCAATATTTGTCCTTTGTCAACTCTAGGGAAACTGAAAGTTAATCATGGGAGGATTCACCAAAATAGTGTATGTGTGAGGGGGTTTGATGGAGGCGGATAGAATACGGTGGGAGATATCATACTAGAACTCGCTATCGGACCGGTGGATTTCACCATGGAGCTTCAAGTGCTGGACGTCGCTGTATCCTACAACATTTTGTTAGGACGTCCATGGATCCATAGTGCAAAAGAAGTGCCATCTTCTTTACATCAAATGGTAAAATTTGAGTGGGATCGGCAAGAAATAATAATGCACGGGGAATACAATGTTTGTAACGCCATTATTCGATTTGAAGAAGTTGAAGGAGACAAAGGTCCGTGGGTGTACCAAGTGATGGACACCGTGACTGTGAACAAAATATCTGAAGGAGAAAATATGTCAGTACCCAAAGTGACCGCTACAATGGTCATGATTGCCAAAGAGATGATAAAGAATGGGTTCTCTCCGAGAAAGGGTCTAGGAGCTGCCTTGCAAGGTATAATGCAACCAATTCATCTTTTGGGTAGTACTGACACTTTTGGCCTGGGTTTCAAGCCAACCATCGCTGATATACAGAGAGCCAAAAGATTGAAAAAGAAAGGGTGGACCCTTCCCAAACCTATCCCGAAATTGTCCAACTCCTTTGTCAAGCCTGGTACACAAAGACGTCTGGCAACTGTCATGACGGACCGTGTAGAGATAAAACCAGATGAAGAGCTTTTACCAAGGTTTGAAAGGTTATTTAAAGATGTGAATGTGATAGAAACAACCGAAGGAACAATCAAGATGGACGTTCAATTTGTTGGACCCCACACTATGCTAAATAACTAGGAAGCTACTCCTCTTCCAATCAGGAGGTAGTTGTGGTAGTTAGCTTTTAATATTCCATTCCCAAAACTGCCTTGTTTTAAAATTGTAATCCTATATTCTGTCAAGTCAAATGTATCCAAACTTGTTACCTTTCAAAAAAAATCAATGAAATGCAATTTCTTTTTTCCTCTATTTTTTCCTTTTTTTTATTTTTCTTCTTCTTTTTTGTATAGTTCAATATTTGCTGATTCCAATGATATGTCATGCATGAAGGATCCCCGGTCCAGTCTTGATAATCAGATAGATATATAGGAAATTTAAAATGAATATGAAGTGGAATATGAGGATGAGGAAGTATTGGAGGAAATTAGTAAAGATTTGAGCCATTATGAAGAGAAACCCAAACCAAACTTAAATGAGATAGAGTCTATTAATTTTGGAAATGAGGAGAATATTCGAGAAACAAAGATTAGTGTACACTTAGAGACTTTGATTAGAGAAGATTTGATCAGGTTGTTACATGAGTACAAGGACATATTTGCTTGGTCTTATGATGACATGCCCGGGCTCAGTACTGATTTAGTGGTACATAAGTTGACCATTTATCAAGAATGCCGGCAAGTTAAGCAAAAGTTAAGAAAGTTTAAAACGGATATCAGTGTGATAATAAAAGAAGAGCTCAATAAGCAATTTGAGGCAAAGGTTATACGAGTCACCAAATATCCCACCTGGTTAGCCAATGTTGTGCCTGTTCCGAAGACAGGCGGAAAGACCAGAGTGTGTGTTGATTATCGAGACCTCAATAAAGCTTGTCCAAAGGATGATTTCCCATTGCCAAATAACCATATATCTATTGACAATTGTGCCAAACATGAGATTGGTTCTTTTGTGGATTGTTATGTGGGTTATCATCAGATCCTGATGGACAAAGAAGATGCAGAAAAGACAGCGTTTATCACACCTTGGGGGACATATTGCTACAGAGTAATGCAGTTTGGGTTGAAAAATGCCGGAGCTACACATATGAGGGCAATGACCACTATGTTTTATGACATGATACCTCGAGAGATTGAGGTGTATAGGGATGATGTTATTATCAAGTCCAAAAAGTAATGTGATCATGTCAAAGACCTAAGAAAGTTTTTTCAGAGGCTTCGAAGATATAATCTCAAGCTCAATCCAACAAAATGTGCTATTGGAGTTCCATCAGGAAAGCTATTGGGATTCATAGTAAGCCCACTTGGTATTGAATTAGAACCGTCAAAGATAAATGCAATCCAGAACCTGCCTCCGCCAAAGAACAAGAAAGAGGTGATGAGTTTTTTGGGCAGGTTGAATTATATTAGCAGATTTATTGCTCAGTTGACATAAACCTGTGAGCCCAGTTTCAAATTATTGAAGAAAGATGTTGCGGTGAATCAGACTATGAAATGTCAAGATGCATTTGAAAAAATTAAGGAATATCTAGCCAATCCTCCTATGTTGGTTCCTCCAGAATCTGGAAGGCCCTTGATCCTTTATCTGACTGTATTGGATAATTGTTTTGGCTGTGTACTGGGGCAGCACGATGATACAGGGAAGAAAGAGCAAGAAATATATTATCTTAGTAAGAAATTTACATCTTACGAGGTAAAATACACTCAGCTGGAAAGAACATGTTGTGCTTTAACATGGGTTGCGCAGAAGTTAAAACATTACTTGTCGGCTTATACCACTTATCCGATATCTCGGTTGGACCCGCTGAAGTATATCTTCCAGAAGCCTATGCCCATGGGATGGCTCGCTAAATGGCAAATTCTACTTACAGAGTTTGATATTATTTATGTAACCCGCACTTCAATGAAGGCACAAGCAGTCGCTGACCATTTGGTAGAAATTCCGGTCGAGATGAGTATGAACCATTAAAGACATATATTCCTGATGAGGAGACAATGAATATTGAAGAATTGAAACAAGACGACAAGCCAGGCTGGAGACTATACTTTGATGGGGCCGTCAATAGCAAAAGGGTCGGAATTGGAGCAGTGATCATTTCAGAAACGGGTCAGCATTATCCCGTTACCGCTCAGCTCCGGTGTTTCTGTACTAATAATATGGCCGAGTATAAAGCATGTATATTGGGATTGAGAATAGCAATAGACATAGGTGTTAAAGAGATTTTGGTCATGGGTGACGCAGATCTTTTGTTACATCAAATTTAAGGAGAATGGGAGATAATGGATTTGAAACATATACCATATCGACAGTGTCTACATGAACTATCTCAGAGGTTTCAATCCATAGCGTTCAAGCATATCCCAAGAATGAACAACGAAGTTGCAGATGCCCCGGCCACATTATCGTCCATGTTGCACCATCCGGACAAAGCCTATATAGATACACTGCAGATACAAGTTCGTGATCAAAATGCTTATTGTTTCACAGTAGAAGAGGAACTTGACGGTGAGCCATGGTACCATGATATTAAATAATATTTGAGGATGACGATGTACCCAGCACAAGCCACAATCATGGCTGAAATACATGCAAGAGCTTGTAGACCTCATATGAGCGGATATGTTTTGGCCAAGAAAATAGTAGGAGCTGGATACTACTGGCTCACCATGGAGCGTGATTGCATTAGGTATGTGCGGAAATGCCACCAATGCCAGATACATAGAGATTTGATTCATTCACCACCCTATGAGTTGCATATAATGTCAGCACCGTGGCCATTCGTCGCCTGAGGCATGGATGTCATCGGCCCAATAGAACCCACAACATCTAATGGGCACAGTTTTATCTTGGTAGCAATTGATTATTTCACTAAATGGGTGGAGGCGAAGATATTTAAAGCAGCAACAAAGAAGGCGGTAGTGGATTTCGTACATACAAATATCATTTGTCGCTTTGGAATTCCTAAAGTGATTATCACGGACAATGGAGCCAATCTTAACAGTCACCTCATGGCAGAGGCATGTCAAAAGTTCAAAATCTTGCACCGTATCTCTACACCTTATCGGCCTAAAGCAAATGGAGCAGTTGAGGCTATGAATAAGAACATTAAGAAGATTCTCAGGAAAATGGTGGAAGAGTAAAGATAGTGGCATGAAAAATTACCATTTACTCTCATGGGTTATCTTACTACTGTGCGTACTTCAATTGGTCCAACCCCTTACTCATCGGTGTATGGAACGGATGCAGTAATACTTGCAGAGATTGAAATACCTTCCCTCCGGATCATAACTGAGGCTAAAATCTATGATGGTGAATGGGTAAAAGCTCGGCTAGAGCAATTGAACTTGATCGATGAAAAAAGGTTAGTAGCAGTTTGTCACGGACGATTCTACCAACGAAGGATGGCCAGAGCATATAACAAGAAGGTACGTTCACGGAAATTCGAAGTTGGACAGTTAGTGCTAAGACGTATTTTACCACATTGGGCCGAAGCAAAAGGAAAGTTTGTGCCTAATTGGCAAGGGCCATTCATAGTATCCCGGGTATTGTCCAACGGAGCCTTATATCTAACAGAGGTGGAAGGGAAATGTGTAGAGACTGCTATCAACTCTGATGCAGTCAAGAGATATTATGTATGATTCCTTTTTTCATTATATAAAATTGTATTTGTCATGATTTTGAAATTGAAATGATGAAGGCATTTTATTTCTCTATCCAAACACTTCACCCATTGCTACGCCTTTTTGAGCCTTATTGCATTATTCTTTCATACCCTTCTCTCGAAATCAATTATGAGCAATGACAATAAAAAAAATGAAAAATTTAAAAAATAGAGAAAAGAAAAATAATGAAAATATACAAAAGAAAATCGGGAAAAGTCAAATGACGAGGATACGTTAGGTCCGAACTACGTTTTGACTTGATCCCGAAAGGGTACGTAGGCAGCCTCAATGAGGTTCAGACATGATAGAAATAAAATCCAGGATTCCCCAAAAATTGAAACAGGGGCAGAAGTTATGTTTTATTATTCCGAGATTTGTAATTATTTTGAACCCACGTTTAAATGTTGAGCCTTTATACCTTTCTTTCTAAACCAATCAAAAAGCCATATTACAGTCCAAAGAAAGACCTTCTGATTGATTTTAGGAAAATGACGATACAATAGGAATAAAGAGAAACATATCACGGACAATACTCGGAAGATTTGAAACATAAAAAATAAAGAAAAATAAATGAGAGTCTTATTGGTGAAAACTCTTACGGGCACCATAAGGCGAATGTGAGGTGAAAGAAAAAATAAATGAGAGAGTCTTATTGGTGAAAACCCTTACGGGCACCAAAAGGCGAATGTGAGGTGAGAGAAAAAATAAAATGAGAGTCTTATTGGGGAACACCTTCACAGGCACCATAAGACGAAAGTGAGGAATGATCTGATGAAAGGAAAACAACAAAATAAGAAAGGTTTGGGTTGATGGAAAGGTGAGATTAAGTCAGCAACGATTTGATTTGATAGAATGGTCTGATATTTAAATGCATGGCATGGTCAAAGGAATCAGCCTCCATACCCAGATAAGTTCTGTCTTTACTTCAAAATACCCTCACCCCGGAAATTCAGGTCATTGCATTTCATTCTATTTGTTCAAAACCAGTTGCCAATCGAAAGCTAGCTACCAGCTTCTCATGTTAGATGGCGTAAAAACACTGGGTCCTTCAAAGGAAAAGAGAAAATAAAAACACATGGCGATCACATAGCTAAAGGGAAATAAAAGAGAAAAGAAACAAAAAGAAAAAGCAAAAAAGGATCACAAGAAAGAATTGAGAAAACAATCAGGAATAAGTTGCAAAGCAATATGAAGCAAGATGAGGCAGATAATGGAAGCAAGACCAACGAGAATGCCAGTTGCTAACCATCTTTTTATAACTAATAAATTGTTCACTGATTTAGACAGGGACAAAAGATTCAAATTCTCACTAACAACTTTAAAGTGAATGTGAACAATGCGGGAGTAAACAATAAAAAAGAAGCATCAATAAAAGAGAGAATCCAGTAATCAGGAAACTACTCGAACAACGAGGGAGGTATTATCTTTTATTTTTAGAATTTACACCCAGTTATCAAACTGAGGGAATATTTTTCTGCATTTTCATTTCTGCATCAGGCGCCCATCTGGATAACAAGAAAATATTTTTCTGCATTTTTATTTCTGCATCAGGCGCCCACCTAGATAACGAGGGAATATTTTTTTGCATTTTCATTTCTGCATCAGGCGCCCAACTGGATAACGAGGGAATATTTTTTTGCATTTTCATTTCTGCATCAGGCGCCCACCTGGATAACGATGGAATATTTTTCTGCATTTTCAATTCTACATCAGGCGCCCACCTGGATAATGAGGGAATATTTTTCTGCATTTTCATTAACGAGGGAATATTTTTTGCATTTTCATATCTGAATCTGCCTCCCACCTGGATAACGAGGGAATATTTTTCTGCATTTTCATTTCTGCATCAGGCACCCACCTGGATAACGAGGGAATATTTTTCTGCATTTTCATTTCAGCATCAGGTGCCCACCTATTGTGACGACCCGGCCCGTCGTCACGGGAATTACCACCCCGTTATGTTGTAAATACATGTTTTATGATTTTATATCAGTGTTAGAGTCTATCGGGTGAGTTAGGAGTGATTGGGATTGGAAATGAGACATATAGCCTTTGTGAAGGAAACTTGAATAAGGAAAGTCAACCCGGAGTTGACTATTGTGTTAGAGGGCTCGGAATCGGATTCTGATGATTCGCTTAGTTCCGGAAGGTGATTTGTGACTTAGGGGAGCGATCGGAATTGAATTTGGAGGCCCGGTGTAGAAATAGGCTTGAATTGGCTAAGGTTGAATTTTGGCGAAATCCGAATGGTTGGTGAGATTTTGATCCGGGAGTCGGAATGGAATTCCGACAGTTGCAGTAGCTCCGTTAGGTGATTTTGGATGTGCATGCAAAATTTCAGGTCATTCAGACGTCGTTTGGTCGGGTTTTTGATTGAATGTGTAGTTCGGAATGTTTTAAGGAATTTAGGCTTGAATTTGATGTGAATTATGGATTTTGGTGTTATTAGACGTGTTTTGAGGATCGGAGCAAGTTCGAATAAGGTATTAAGATGCGTTGGTGTGTTTGGGTGAGGTCCCGGGGGCCTCGGGGTGTTTTCGGATGGTTAAACGGGAGAAAATGTGGAAAATTGCAGGTTTGGGGGGTTCTGGTTCTGTTGTTTTCGCTCCTGCGGAAATGGGGGCGCAGGAGCGAGTCCGCAGAAGCGGATAATGGAGCGCAGAAGCGCTGTTGATCGCGGAAGCGGAGCTGGGCCCGCAGGGGCGGCACCGATAGAGCGGAAGGCGAGCCGCAGAAGTGGCCCAGGGCCATGAGGTGAAGGACCGCAGAAGCGGAAGTGTAGCCGCTTAGGCGAGTCCGCAGAGGCGGACGCCTAGTCGCAGAAGCGGGAAAACCCGCAGGAGCGAGAGAAATTCCGCAGAAGCGGACGCGCAGGGGCGGTCCATGGATCGCAGGAGCGGGATCGGCCAAATAGGCCTGGGTTCGCAGAAGCGACCAAAAGGTCGCAGAAGCGGTTCCGCAGGGGCGGAATTTTATCCGCAGAAGCGAAAATCGCTGTGAATTAAGTGTATCAGAAGTTAGAAAAATTTCAGAACATTTCACACATTTGGGTCTCGGCTTTAGAGGCGATTTGGGCGATTTTGAAGAGAAATTCAAGGGAAATCATCGGGTAATCAACTATGGACTTAAACTATGATTAGTATTGGTAATATTATGCAATTATATCATGAAAATGGAGGAATTTGGGGTAATTTATGGAGGATTTAGCCCTAGGCTTGAACTTTAGAAAATCAAGGTTTTGAATGGCCAAATGGAGTCCGAATTTGGTAAAATTGATATGCTTAGACTCGTATCGAGATGAGGGTTTCGAATATGTGACTTTTGTAATTTTTCGACAAGCGTACCGAAAGTCGGGTTTTGAAAACTTTGGGAATTTTGATGTAAATTGAGTTGTTTTGATTGGGTGTCGTCCCATTGGCCTAATTTGTTGTATTTCTACTCTGTATTTGATCAGATTCTACGCGTGCGGAGCTTGATTCTCGTGGCAAGGGCATTGCGGAGTAGTCGTCGCGCCGTATTGAGGTGAGTAATAGATGTGGGTGATGACCAGCGGGTTCGAAACCCCGGTATACCACTTTGTGATGCTGTATAGTGGCGAGACACGCACTCTCTTGAGAGTGCGGGGTCGATCATGAACTGGAGACTATATATTAGTCCGACCTGTTGATACTGTATTATTGGCTACTCTCGAGCCGTTGAACCTCCTTCTTGGACGGTTGAGTATATTGTGGGCTGTGAGCCGGTTATTGGATCCCGCGAGGATCGTTATCATTGTCTTATCATATAGACATGCTAGTTTACTACTAGTCCGCAGCTATTTTTGTTATTATGCTAATTCCAATCTTTGGAACTTGATATTACTATTTTCTAACTGAAAAATGATAAAAGAGTTTTCAAAAACTACTTTTGAGCCTGCGAGGCTGTATCTGCATATTAGCCGACTAGTAGTGGATCGGGCTGCACGCCGCAGCGAGATATATGTTGGATCGGACTGCACGCCGCAGGGATATCTCTATGAGATGTGCTTGGGCTGTAGGAGCCCCTCCGGAGTCTGAACCCCCACAGTGAGCACGGGTACCCAAAATTGGAGTCGAGCTACGCGCCGTAGCGGTCATATCATGCATTGCATTGCATTTAGCTACATCTGCTAGTTGTTATGCTATTTATTGGTATTTGTTGGAACAGGTACAGTGAAGATTGATTCTATGACAGGGTAGCTGATTATAGTTTTACATAGTGCTTTATTGCGGATTTCTTATATGCGCTGTCTTACCCTTGTTTATTACCACTGAGTATGGCAGTACTCATTTTACTCCCTGCACCTTGTGTGCAGATCCAGGTACCTCTCAGCAGTTGTAACGACCCGGCCGGTCGTTTTAGAAAATTACGCCCCAATCCCCAATTTAACTGTTCCCCTAACTTCATTTATGCTATTGTGGTTTGCCGGGAGAGTCGGTTCTGAAATTTGGAGTATTTTGGGACACTTAGTCCCTAAATGAGAGCTTTAAAGTTAGAAAATGGCCCGTAGCCGGAACAGTGTTAAGACGACCTCGAAACGGAAATCCGATGGTTCCATTAGCTCCGTTAGGTGATTTTGGGGTTGGGAGCGCGTTCGGAAAGTATTTTGGAGGTCCGTAGCTCAATTAGGCTTGAAATACCGAAGGTTGAAATTTTGGCGAATCCGAACGATAGGTGAGATTTTGATCCGGGGGTCGGAATGGAATTCGACAATTTCTATAGCTTCGTTATGTGATTTTGGATATGTCCGCAAATTTTCAGGTCATTCGGACGTCGTTTGGTCGGGTTTTAGATCGAATGTGCAATTCGGAAAGTTTTAAGAAATTTAGGCTTGAATTCGATGTGAATTATGGATTTTGATGTTTTTAGACGTGTTTTGATGATTAGAACAAGTTTGAATAAGGTTATAGGAAGTGTTGGTGTTTTTGGTTGAGGTCCCGGGGGCCTCGGGTGAGTTTCGGGGTGGTTTCGGACCATTTCTAGGCCATTTTTCACTGCTGGTTTTTGGCTACAGCAGTGCTCTACGCGATCGCGGGGTATTGGTCGCGATCGCGGTGAGTAAAATCTGAGAAATGAACTAATGAATCGCGATCGCGTAGATGGCTTCGCGGTCGCGAAGAAGAGATTTCTGTCGCGCAGGCCCTACTTTGGAAGATCATATCTTTTTATCTAAAAGGTATTTTGAGGTGATGCAAAAACGAAAGTTGTAGCTCATCGTGTCTAGTTTTCAGAAAGCTAAAGCAATCCTCATTTGGAAATTTGTAGAAAAAGTTATGTACGTTACACTCTATGCTGTCCGAGAAGGATATCTAAAACACATAAATGGATTTGGAAGCTTGTATCTCGCAATGTATAAGGATTCAGGAAACGATCAACAAATGAAAGTTATAGCCCTGTGTGTCTAGTTTCCGGAACATCAAACCATTCATCATTTGGAGTTGTGTGTAAAAAGTTATGGCCATTTTACTGAAGCCTGTCCGGAGGAACTGGAACTTGTTCACCGCGATCGCGAGGCATTTCCCGCGATCGCGAAGGGTAATTTTTGGCCAAGAATTTGTTCTCCGCGATCGCGAAGCATTTCCCGCGATCGCAGTGAACAAAATACCTGGGCAGAATGTTTAAAAACATTCCATCCGCGAACCAAACCCATTTTTCCACCATTTTTGGTCATTCTTGAGAGCTTTTGGACGAGAATTGAAGGGGTTTTTGCAAGAATTGATTAGAGGTAAGTCCTATGAACTAAATACATGATTTTATTGAAGAATCATCCTTGAAATTTATGAAAACATAGCAAAATTGTAAGAAATTAGGGCTTGGAGCAAAAACTTTAAATTTGGGATTTGGAGGGCCATTTGTGGTCCGATTTGGGAGATTTTTATATGGTTAGACTCGTGAGAGTACGAGGGTCCTGAAAACATAAAAATATTTTAATTCCAAGCCGATGGATTCAGGGGTATTTTGGTCATTTCACCCACTTTCGCGCCGTAGCTGTAATTTTATCATTGTAGTTAGTTACTTGCGATGTTATTTATACTGTGTAATTGGTTTGACTAGATTCGGGCCACTCGGAGTCCGACATTCATGGCAAGAGAGTTGTCTCTTAGCGGTTTTGTAACGGAGTCGAGGTAAGTGGCTTGTCTAACCTCGTGTGGGGGAACTTTCACCCCTAGGATATTATGTGATAGTTTAAATGCCTTGTACGCGAGGTGACGGGCGTGTACATGCGCTGGTTGTTGTAACACACACTTTACTTGAATTGTCCGATTAGTGATATTCCTGCTCTTAGCTGATAAAAGCGTTACCATTACCCGGTATTACTTAGAAAAGCATGATTAGCTAGGATTCAACATGTTTAATTGCCTAGTTGATTTACTTGAACTCTTGATAAATTGTTGGCACTAATTTTGATGAAGTTGTAATTTAACATATTATATTCTCTCTGTGTGTTTTCTTTATTTGATGTGTTTGTGGACTGCGGGTTCAATTCCGGAGATCCCAGGGCTGTGGGTTCGATTCCTAGGATTTCCTTATTGGCTGTGCTTGTGGACTGCGGGTTCGATTCCCGGAGACCCGTGGCTGTGGGTTCGATTCCCAGAGACCCGGCGTGATATTGGTAGGGACTACGGGTTCGATTCCCGAGATCCTGAGTTATTGGTAGGGACTACGGGTTCGATTCCCGAGATCCCGAGTTATTGGTAGGGACTACGGGTTCGATTCCCGAGATCCCGAGTTATTGGTAGGGACTACGGGTTCGATTCCCGAGATCCTGAGTTATTGGTAGGGACTGCGGGTTCGATTCCGGGAGATCCTGAGTTATTGATTATTTATTGAGATATGGGCTGCGGGTTCGATTCCCGGAGACCCAGAGGTACTGTCAATGGGACTGTGGGTTCGATTCCCACAGGTCCTGGACTTGCTGATTGAGTTTTTATTTAGTTATTTACTTGCTGCTAGCTTACATTGTAGACGGTTGCAGAAATCACTTTACTGTCGTCATTCAGATTCATAATTATTTAAATTGCTTATTATTGTTATCATCATTATATTATTGTTCTCTCAGTAGGGCCCTGACCTTCCTCGTCACTACTCCATCGAGGTTAGGCTTGGCATTTACTGAGTACCGCCGTGGTGTACTCATGCTACTCTTCTGCACACTTTTGTTGTGCAGATCCAGGTACATCAGGACAGGCTCATACTAGGTGATATCAGCAGCACACTTGGAGACCTCGAGGTATGATCTGCTACGTCCGCGGATCCGGAGGCCCTCCTTCTATTCTGATAGTTCTAGTAGATGTTTTCCTTCATTTCGTTGTTTTAGATACTCTTTACACATAGAGCCACAGTTGTATTTCTTTTAGTCTGTGTTACCCGTGGGATTCCGGGTCTTGGTGGTATTTTTATGCAGTGTGTTGACGAGTGTATGTGCCAAGCGGCACGGATTACATTCCTATTTATATCTTTTTCCGCTATTTCTTGTTTAAAGTTCATAAACTTGTACATTCCGCAAAGTGTTAGGCTTACCTAGTCGTGGGGATTGAGTGCCGTCACGACATGTTCACGATTGGTGAACTAGGGTCGTGACAAGTTGGTATCAGAGCTCTAGGTTCGTAGGAGTCACGGGACACAGACCGGTTACTTAGATTCTCGCTGATCGATACAGAGACGTCTGTATTTATCTACGAGGGGCTATGTAACTGTTTATGAAACTCTTCAATTCTTTGAATTCCTTATAGTGCGCCATTTATTCGATTGGAGCCTATGTCATATGTTCTTTTGCATCCACTCGTGTATTGAAATTGCGCACTCGGTATCAAGTCTGCGCCGACGGTTCGTGACGCTGCAGAGGGATTTCAAGGGAGTCAAGAATTTACTCAACCATTGTTACCACGTGACATCCATATCGATAATGCAAGAGAATTGAGAGATCTTCAATTGTGCACATGGGGGTACACTAGGTTCTAGCATTCGGTTGATAGTACGGTCGTGAGAAGGTTTACTTAACTGCCAAATCGTCACAGCAATGGTAGAATCACAAGGTGGATGTAGATCTAAAGATAGTTGGTGGTAATAAAGACTATATGGTTCATATGAGATATCTATTTAGCGAAGGATTCAGCCAGCAGAGATACTGAAAAAAAAAATGAGTTTAATTGTCTTAAGAAGGACATGTACCAAACGAATGCCTTTGGCTTGTTTTATGATGAAGACGTACGAATGTTAAGGGCTAGTATCATGGATTAGCAAGATGTATCTTAAGGCTACATGGTGCTTCGTAGGCGTGTGTGAATCATAGTATGTTTTAAGATGTTGTTGGTAGAGAATGCTTGGTGCATGGAGCGAGAAGATGTTTGGTTGTATTGGGATGAGGTCATACCCTATGATGTTAGAGTGCTAATAGAGCACATGTGGTTATATTCGTTGGATCAAGTCAGTTGCAGTTGAATAATAGTAAATGACTCGAGAGAATGGTTCTAATGTGTTCGAGAGTCGTGTAATAGTGGCATTGGGCTAAGTGGGAGAGTCCCACCACTTAAGATTGGGTTGCATGGTTAATTACCTGTGTGAATTCTGGATGTTAGCGTATATGAATTGTTGAATGCATGTTATGGTTAGCCTTACTGGCTCATGTTCAAACTTGAGGGAAAATTTATGATTTATGCCTCGTATAGGTGCAGGCTTCGCGGGAAGTGATTCCGCTGGGTGCTTTATCGAGAGGGTATTCATATGTTATAAAGAAATTCAGTAGAGTTGGTTGCGTACTGGGGCAAGTTAGAACCGGATGGTTCTCAATAGCGGTCCTAGTGAATTCAAGAGGTAAAGTGTGGTGCTTGATAATTCTGAGTCTATAAGTACAGTTGAGGCTCAAGCTTTGAAAGCAACTTATGAAGAAAGGCACAAAACGATCTATGATGTTTTGACTTGTGGTGTAGTATTTGAGAGACATGAAATGGTCATCGTTCTTGAGATAGCATGGCCTCATGATTTAAGGTCACTCGGGGTAAGTGCGGTTGGAATAAGTTAGGTATTGAAGGAAGATATTAACATTTCTAAGGCAATCAAGGATAACCTGGAAGGAAGTAGATTGATCGGCCATAGTTGAGTTGGCGTATTGGTGTCAATGGTCGATTCATGCAACGTGATCGAATTATGCATGTGATTTGTGGCGGTGCATTTGAGACTTGTCGGTCGCGGTGATTGATGTAATTCTGAAGTATTCTTCTGTTAAGGGCCTGTTATGAGTAGGCAGATCTCGGGAAGGGTTATGTTGGCTTGGACCACTACTTAGAGATTGGCATATTTGATGGTTATGAGAATTCGCCGTATGTTGTTATAGTTCTCCTGCAGTGAGCTAAATGGAAAGTCTTATGTGATGTAATATTAGCCTATCGTCAGTTCTAGAGCTATGATGGAAATTGTGTCTACCGTATATCGGCACGTGATATGCAGTGAGTAGTATGAAATTTGAAGTAAGGACCCAGGGTCACGGTTTGGTCAATGAATGTGATATAAAGAGCTCGGATGAGCAGGAAAGGAGTTTCAGTGTTTTGAGTAAGATGGGTATTAACATCGGTATCATTTGAGATCGGTGTTCTATGAGAAAGGCTTTGCATCCCGGTTAGGGACTCCTGATCACTTTTCAGTGTTAGTGCAGCCGGTGGGCTGAATGTGCAAGTCCGTTTAATTATTCGGAAGATGGTGGGAGCTTGACCCACAAGAAGATTGTATAGGTGTGACTTGTAGTCACTTGATTGGTTAGAAATTTAAACCAAGTATGAGGATTTTGGTGATATCATCCATTTGAGAACTTATGCCCGGAGGGCACTCTGCTTAGTGGGTTATAGACCTGTGAAATATTATTGACTTAGCTTGGCACGACCAGGATAGACTTAAGGTCGGTGGATAGATTTAAATGTGGAAGTGAGCCTTGCGTCAGGCCGATTATGTTTCTTCCAGCAATGCGCCCTTTATGGAGGGATAGTCGCGGTCTTATTTCGCGGTTAGTTAATTCATGTAAAGATATATTGCAACGTATGAGTGTGCGACGGCTTGGTAAGTTCCTTATGTGTTGAGGTTCCGCTCGGCGGTGATGTTATATGAGCATGATGGCTCTTGAGGCTCATATCTTATGTCGCACCTCAATTGTGCTTGAGTTCATAGCCTATAGCGCTATATGTTTTCATTGAGTCTGATATCATGCACCTTAGTGTGCTTATGATCGATATTCAGTATTTTGATGTGATGAGCTATTCAACTCGACATATGACTCTTTGTGTGAGTCTATATTGTTGGGATCGGGTGGCACGCCGCCATGGTTATATTGTTGGGATCGGGTGGCACGCCGCCATGGTCATATTGTTGGGATCGGGTTGCACGCCGCAACAGTGTGATGTTTATTTCAGTGTCTATAATTGCTTTTATGTGTTCCGTTTCCTATTTTCTGAGGAGGTACATGTTAGTGTGAGAGTTGAATAGTTCTCTCTAGTGTTCGCCTTCCTTTTGTAACACATACGAATTAGTAGCCTACTGGCACATTGTGTCATCTTGTGGAACTTTTGATTATGTCTGATGTGGCTTATCGCCTGAGCAGTTCGTACTGGGTGAGATGAGATTATGTGATTTGGGCTCAGTGCAAACTGATTATATGAAGTATATTATAGAGGAAATGATCATCCTCTAGTTTAGGACAAGGTAATGGATCCTGTCAGGAGTATAGACCCAATGAATTGTTGATTCAGTAGTTGGTTATGGATATCGGCACACCTCTTCCGTCGTGTCAGTATTGTAAAAGTTGGAACGAGACCTATGTAGATCGTGAGGTGCAATGGGAGCATCCGATTCGTTGAATTTTTGGCTAATTTGATCATGAAATATTATCGTGGTCCTGTGGATTTTGTGTTGCAAGGTAAGAATCCAGCAAGGTTATGCAGTCATGTTTGAGGACGGCGTTTGAGGAATATTGAGTGATCTCTTGATGAAAACAAGCCTGACATAGAATTCCCGATGTTGGAATTAGGCTCTAAGACTTAATTGTTGAACAAGAGGGAATATCTTCAGATTATATCAGGCTAATGTGCCCAACTGAGTCCTAGATCTATTGGCCCTTTTGAGATTTTGAGGCATGTTGGGGAGGTTGCTTATGAGTTGGCCTTACCTCCCAGCCTAGCCGGATGTCCATCCCGTATTTCATGTCTCCATGATCCGGAGATACCATGATGACCTGTCGCATGTGTTAGATTTCACTTCTGTTCAGCTAGACAAGGATCTGTCTTATGTTGAGGAGCCAGTAGCCATTCTAGACAGGCAAGTCAGAAAGCTAAGGTCAAAGAACATCGCTTCGGTAAAGGTTCAGTGGCGGGGCCAGCCGGTCGAGGAGGCGACTTGGGAGACCGAGAAGGATATGCGCAGCCAGTACCCTCATCTTTTCACTACTCCGGGTATGTTTTCTATGCCCGTTCGAGGACGAACGAATCTTTTAAGTGTGGGAAGATGTAACGACCCGGCCGGTCGTTTTAGAAAATTACGCCCCAATCCCCAATTTAACTGTTCCCCTAACTTCATTTATGCTATTGTGGTTTGCCGGGAGAGTCGGTTCTGAAATTTGGAGTATTTTGGGACACTTAGTCCCTAAATGAGAGCTTTAAAGTTAGAAAATGGCCCGTAGCCGGAACAGTGTTAAGACGACCTCGAAACGGAAATCCGATGGTTCCATTAGCTCCGTTAGGTGATTTTGGGGTTGGGAGCGCGTTCGGAAAGTATTTTGGAGGTCCGTAGCTCAATTAGGCTTGAAATACCGAAGGTTGAAATTTTGGCGAATCCGAACGATAGGTGAGATTTTGATCCGGGGGTCGGAATGGAATTCGACAATTTCTGTAGCTTCGTTATGTGATTTTGGATATGTCCGCAAATTTTCAGGTCATTCGGACGTCGTTTGGTCGGGTTTTAGATCGAATGTGCAATTCGGAAAGTTTTAAGAAATTTAGGCTTGAATTCGATGTGAATTATGGATTTTGATGTTTTTAGACGTGTTTTGATGATTAGAACAAGTTTGAATAAGGTTATAGGAAGTGTTGGTGTTTTTGGTTGAGGTCCCGGGGGCCTCGGGTGAGTTTCGGGGTGGTTTCGGACCATTTCTAGGCCATTTTTCACTGCTGGTTTTTGGCTACAGCAGTGCTCTACGCGATCGCGGGGTATTGGTCGCGATCGCGGTGAGTAAAATCTGAGAAATGAACTAATGAATCGCGATCGCGTAGATGGCTTCGCGATCGCGAAGAAGAGATTTCTGTCGCGCAGGCCCTACTTTGGAAGATCATATCTTTTTATCTAAAAGGTATTTTGAGGTGATTCAAAAACGAAAGTTGTAGCTCATCGTGTCTAGTTTTCAGAAAGCTAAAGAAATCCTCATTTGGAAATTTGTAGAAAAAGTTATGTACGTTACACTCTATGCTGTCCGAGAAGGATATCTAAAACACATAAATGGATTTGGAAGCTTGTATCTCGCAATGTATAAGGATTCAGGAAACGATCAACAAATGAAAGTTATAGCCCTGTGTGTCTAGTTTCCGGAACATCAAACCATTCATCATTTGGAGTTGTGTGTAAAAAGTTATGGCCATTTTACTGAAGCCTGTCCGGAGGAACTGGAACTTGTTCACCGCGATCGCGAGGCATTTCCCGCGATCGCGAAGGGTAATTTTTGGCCAAGAATTTGTTCTCCGCGATCGCGAAGCATTTCCCGCGATCGCAGTGAACAAAATACCTGGGCAGAATGTTTAAAAACATTCCATCCGCGAACCAAACCCATTTTTCCACCATTTTTGGTCATTCTTGAGAGCTTTTGGACGAGAATTGAAGGGGTTTTTGCAAGAATTGATTAGAGGTAAGTCCTATGAACTAAATACATGATTTTATTGAAGAATCATCCTTGAAATTTATGAAAACATAGCAAAATTGTAAGAAATTAGGGCTTGGAGCAAAAACTTTAAATTTGGGATTTGGAGGGCCATTTGTGGTCCGATTTGGGAGATTTTTATATGGTTAGACTCGTGAGAGTACGAGGGTCCTGAAAACATAAAAATATTTTAATTCCAAGCCGATGGATTCAGGGGTATTTTGGTCATTTCACCCACTTTCGCGCCGTAGCTGTAATTTTATCATTGTAGTTAGTTACTTGCGATGTTATTTATACTGTGTAATTGGTTTGACTAGATTCGGGCCACTCGGAGTCCGACATTCATGGCAAGAGAGTTGTCTCTTAGCGGTTTTGTAACGGAGTCGAGGTAAGTGGCTTGTCTAACCTCGTGTGGGGGAACTTTCACCCCTAGGATATTATGTGATAGTTTAAATGCCTTGTACGCGAGGTGACGGGCGTGTACATGCGCTGGTTGTTGTAACACACACTTTACTTGAATTGTCCGATTAGTGATATTCCCGCTCTTAGCTGATAAAAGCGTTACCATTACCCGGTATTACTTAGAAAGGCATGATTAGCTAGGATTCAACATGTTTAATTGCCTAGTTGATTTACTTGAACTCTTGATAAATTGTTGGCACTAATTTTGATGAAGTTGTAATTTAACATATTATATTCTCTCTGTGTGTTTTCTTTATTTGATGTGTTTGTGGACTGCGGGTTCAATTCCGGAGATCCCAGGGCTGTGGGTTCGATTCCTAGAGACCCGGAGTGATATTGTTTGTGGACTGCGGGTTCGATTCCCGGAGACCCAGGGCTGTGGGTTCGATTCCCAGAGACCCGGCGTGATATTGGTAGGGACTACGGGTTTGATTCCCGAGATCCTGAGTTATTGGTAGGGACTACGGGTTCGATTCCCGAGATCCTGAGTTATTGGTAGGGACTACGGGTTTGATTCCCGAGATCCTGAGTTATTGGTAGGGACTACGGGTTCGATTCCCGAGATCTTGAGTTATTGGTAGGGACTGCGGGTTCGATTCCGGGAGATCCTGAGTTATTGATTATTTATTGAGACATGGGCTGCGGGTTCGATTCCCGGAGACCCAGAGGTACTGTCAACGGGACTGTGGGTTCGATTCCCACAGGTCCTGGACTTGCTGATTGAGTTTTTATTTAGTTATTTACTTGCTGCTAGCTTACATTGTAGACGGTTGCAGAAATCACTTTACTGTCGTCATTCGGATTCATAATTATTTAAACTGCTTATTATTGTTATCATCATTATATTATTGTTCTCTCAGTAGGGCCCTGACCTTCCTCGTCACTACTCCATCGAGGTTAGGCTTGGCACTTACTGAGTACCGCCGTGGTGTACTCATGCTACTCTTCTGCACACTTTTGTTGTGCAGATCCAGGTACATCAAGACAGGCCCATACTAGGTGATATCAGCAGCACACTTGGAGACCTCGAGGTATGATCTGCTACGTCCGCGGATCCGGAGGCCCTCCTTCTATTCTGATAGTTCCAGTAGATGTTTTCCTTCATTTCGTTGTTTTAGATACTCTTTACACATAGAGCCACAGTTGTATTTCTTTTAGTCTGTGTTACCCGTGGGATTCCGGGTCTTGGTGGTATTTTTATGCAGTGTGTTGACGAGTGTATGTGCCAAGCGGCACGGATTACATTCCTATTTATATCTTTTTCCGCTATTTCTTGTTTAAAGTTCATAAACTTGTACATTCCGCAAAGTGTTAGGCTTACCTAGTCGTGGGGACTGGGTGCCGTCATGACATGTTCACGATTGGTGAACTAGGGTCGTGACAATAACAAGGCACGGCATGATCCTTCGTGCATAATCAATAACACGGCACCGCATTAACCTTCGTGCATAATCGATAACAAGGCACGACATCAACCTTCGTGCACTTGGTATCTTGTAAACCTTTATACACTCATGTTCGGTAGAGGCTCATGACTCTTGACCCTTCGGTCTATGGGAGTTAGTATATTTTGGGACTTGGTTTCCCCGCTGTTGGTATAAGTATTACTATTGTTTCACATTTTGAAATGTTTAAATGGGTTAAAGAGAGCTTCTAGCTCCGTGGTTGATATTGATTGGTCAGGCTGGCTTAGCAATGTGTTGGGCGCCATCACGACCGGATTTGGGGTCGTGACAAGTTGGTATCAGAGCCTAGGTTTACTAGGCCTCATGAGTCTTGAGCCGGTTAGTAGAGTCTTGTGGATCGGTACGGGGACGCCTGTACTTATCCTCGGGAGGCTGCGAACCTTTAGGAAAACTTCACTTTTCTTGAACTGTGTCGTGCGATCTTGTTGTTCTGAGAACTGAACTTCTATATTCTATTCTCTCGCAGATGGCGAGAACGCGAGCATCAGGACGAGGTGGACGACCTCCATTGCCACCTGTTTGATGCTCCAGCAGCCCCAGTTTAGGGCCAGACTGTATCTATTGCTATTCCTGGTCTTCAGGAGACTCTTGCTCAGATATTATCGGTGTGTTCCGGTTTGGCTCAGGTAGTTTCAGCTACTGCTACTATAGCGACATCTCAGTCAGGGGGTGGTCAGCAGACCCCTGCAGCTCGCACACCTAACCCGGTTCTTCAAGGACTTCAGACACCAGAGGCGGTCCCCGCTCAGGTGGTTGCACCGGTTATTCCTCCAGCTGCACCGGCTCCAGCTCCAGAGCATATGGTTCAGGTTATGCCCGATGACGAGCAGCGTCGTCTTGAGAGATTTGGTAGACTTCAGCCACCCCATTTCAGTGGCGTTGAGGGCGAGGATGCCCAGGGTTTCTTGGATAAGTGTCAGAAGATGCTGCGTACGGCTGGTATTCTTGAGTCCAGCGGAGTTTCATTTACTACATTTCAGTTCACCGGTCCCGCATTTGATTGGTGGGAGGAGTTTGAGAGGCGTAGGCTTGCAAGAGCAACACCTCTCACATGGCAGCAGTTCTCTACTCTCTTTCTAGAGAAATATGTACCTCAATCTCGTCGCGAGGAGCTACGTCGCCAGTTCGAGTGGTTGATTCAGGGCGACATGTCTGTGACCCAGTATGAGCTTAGATTCACTCGGTTGGCTAGGCATGCCACATGGATGATCCCCACTGATAGGGAGAGGATCAGGAGGTTCATTGATGGCCTCAACTACTCTATCCGTATTCTTATGACCAGCGAGCGAGTTCTGTCATCATCGTTTGAGCAGGTTGCCGATATGGCACGCTCCATCGAGGCGGATCGTCGCCGAGAGAGAGAGGAGCGGGAGGCCAAGAGGCCTCGCAGTTCTGGCAGTTTCAGCGGTGCTCCATCTAGAGGGCATTCCCAGCAGAGCCGAGGTCGCTCATCTAGACCTTCTCATTCGGGCCGCCCAGAGCAGAGCGGAGGTTCTTATGGTCGTGGTCGACAGGGGTTTCAGCAGGGTCAGTCATCACTTAGTGCCCTCCCGGCCCAGAGTGCAACACCTACTTCTCCAGCACCAGGTGCATGTTATGAGTGTGGTGAGTTTGGCCACATGAGGAGACAGTGCCCTCGACTACGTAGGGGCAGGACTCAGCAGAGGGATCAGCCCTCCTCTTCAGCACCATCTCAGTCTAGTAGAGGTGGAGGTCAGTCTTCTCGTGGTCGCCCCAGGGGCGAGGAGAGATCCGGTGGAGGCCGAGCACGGTTCTATGCACTTCCCGACAGGCGTGATGCGGTTTCCTCCGATGCTCGTGATTACATGTATCATTTCGTCCCTCACGTAGATGCCTCTGTTCTATTTGATCCGGGGTCCACATATTCTTATGTGTCCTCTTATTTTGCACATCACTTGGGTGCGACTCGTGGTAGTCTTGATTTACCTGTTCATGTATCCACCCCCGTGGGTGATACGATTGTTGTGGATCATGTCTATAGATCCCGTGTTATATCTATTGGGGGTCTGGAGACCCAGGCAGATTTGTTATTGTTGGGTATGGTGGACTTTGATGTTATATTGGGTATGGACTGGTTGTCTCCGTACCATGCTATATTGGACTGTCATGCTAAGACGGTTACGTTGGCCATTCCTGGTATTTCTCAGATTGAGTGGCGGGGTTCGACCGATTTCGTTCCTAGCCGTGTTATTTCGTTCCTAAAAGCTCAGAACATGGTTGAAAAAGGGTGTTTATCGTACTTAGCTTTTGTGAGAGATGTGGGAGCTGAGTCTCCTAGCATTGACTCTATACCTGTTGTGAGGGACTTCCCAGATGTATTCCCCTCAGACCTGCCGGGCATGCCGCCAGACAGGGATATTGATTTTGGCATTGACTTGGTGCCGGGCACTCAGCCCATATCCATTCCTCCTTATCGAATGGCACCAGCCGAGTTGAAAGAACTGAAAGAGCAACTTCAGGAGCTTCTGGATAAGGGTTTCATCCGCCCTAGTGTGTCTCCGTGGGGTGCGCCGGTATTATTTGTTAAAAAGAAAGATGGTTCCATGCGAATGTGTATCGATTATAGGCAATTGAACAAAGTGACAGTGAATAACAAGTACCCTTTACCGCGCATAGATGATTTGTTTGATCAGTTACAGGGTGCGAGGGTGTTTTCTAAGATCGATCTTCGTTCGAGCTATCATCAGTTGAAGATCAGAGACTCAGATATTATGAAGACTGCATTCCGGACTTGATATGGTCATTATGAGTTCCTTGTGATGTCGTTTGGGCTGACCAACGCCCCGACAGCATTTATGCATCTGATGAACAGTGTGTTCAAGGCCTTATTTGGATTCATTTGTGATTGTGTTCATTGATGACATTCTAGTCTACTCCCGTAGTCGGAGGAGCATGCTCAGCATTTGAGCATTGTGTTGCAGAGATTGGGGGAGGAGAAGCTATATGCTAAATTCTCCAAGTGTGAGTTTTGGCTCGAGTCCGTGGCATTTCCGGGACTCGTGGTGTCTCGTGATGGTATTCAGAGTTGATCGAAAAAAGATAGAGGCGGTGCAGTAGTTGGCCTAGACCGACCTCGGCTACAGAGATCGGGAGTTTTCTTGGTTTGGCGGAATATTATCGCCGGTTTGTTCGGGGATTTTCATCCATTGCTTCTTTATTGACTAAATTGACCCGGAAGGGTGCACCATTCGTGTGGTCGGATGAGTGCGAGGAGAGCTTTAAGAAGCTCAAGACAGCTTTGACCACAGCTCCAATGTTAGTATTGCCATCAGCTTCGGGTTCATATACCGTTTATTGTGATGCCTCGAGAGTGGGGATAGGTTGTGTGTTGATGCAGGAAGGTAAGGTAATTGCTTATGCTTCTCGGCGGTTGAAGCCACATGAGAAGAACTATCCTCTGTTCATGACTTGGAGCTAGCCGCCATTGTTCATGCTTTGAAGATTTGGAGGCACTATTTGTACGGTGTGTCTTGTGAGGTGTATACCGGCCATCGTAGTCTCCAGCACTTGTTCAAACAGAAAGACCTTAATTTGAGACAGCGGAGATGGCTAGAGTTGCTGAAGGATTATGACATTACTATATTATATCATCCGGGGAAGGCCAATGTGGTGGCCGATGCTTTGAGCCGGAAGGCGGTCAGTATGGGGAGCTTGGCATATATTCCAGCCGAGGAGAGGCCATTTGCTTATGATGTTCAGGTGCTAGCCAATCGGCTAGTGAGGTTAGATATTTCGGAGCCCAGCAGGGTATTGGCTTGTGTTGTATCTCGGTCATCTCTATATGATCGTATTCGTGAGCACCAGTATGATGATCCACATTTGGCTGTCCTTAGGGACAGAGTTCAGCATGATGACGCTAGAGATGTCACCATTAATAGTGACGGCGTATTGAGGATGCAGGGCCGGATATGTGTGCCCAATGTTGATGGCCTTCGTGAGTTGATTTTGGAGGAGGCCCATAGCTCGCGGTATTCTATCCATCCAGGAGCCGCTAAGATGTATCAAGATTTGAAACAGCACTATTGGTGGAGAAAGATGAAAATGGACATTGTCAGACATGTAGCACGGTGCCTCAACCGTCAGCAGGTTAAGTACGAGCATCAGAGGCCCGGTGGTGTATTTCAGCGCATTGTTATTCCCTGAGTGGAAATGGGAGAGGATCACTATGGACTTTGTTATTGGACTCCCTCGGACGGCGAGGAAGTTTGATTCTGTATGGGTGATTGTGGATAGACTGACCAAGTCAGCTCACTTCGTTCTAGTTAGTACTACCTACTCATCGGAGCAGTTGGCATCAATCTTTATTCGAGAGATTGTTCGGTTGCATGGAGTTCCAGTGTCTATCATATCCGACAGGGGTACTCAGTTCACTTCTCAGTTTTGGAGAGCATTTCAGCGAGAGATAGGTACGCGGGTTGAGTTGAGTACAACATTTCACCCCCAGACAGACGGACAATCTGAGCGCACTATTCAGATCTTGGAGGATATGTTGCGAGCTTGTATGATTGATTTTGGTGGTTCGTGGGATGAGTTCCTACCACTTGCTGAGTTTGCCTACAACAACAGTTATCAGTCGAGTATTCAGATGGCCCCGTATGAGGCATTGTATGGCAGGCGGTGTAGATCCCCCGTGGGATGGTTTGAGCCTGGTGAGGTTAGATTGATAGGGACTGAGTTAGTCCAGGATGCTCTAGATAGAGCGAAGTTGATCCAGGAGAGACTTCGTACAGCACAGTCTCGTCAGAAGAGTTATGCGGACCGTAGAGTTCGAGAGTTGTCTTTCATGGTTGGTGACAGAGTATTATTGAAGATTTCACCTATGAAGGGTGTCATGAGGTTTGGGAAGAAAGGAAAGTTGAGTCCCAGGTACATTGGTCCTTTTGAGATACTTAGGAGAGTTGGAGAGGTGGCATATGAGTTGGCCTTGCCGCCCAGCTTATCCAGCGTTCATCCAGTATTCCATGTGTCTATGCTCCGGAAGTACATTGGAGATCCGTCTCATGTATTAGATTTTAGCACCATTCAGCTTGATGGTGATCTATCCTATGATGTGGAGCCTATTGCCATTTTGGGACGTCAGGTGAAAATACTGAGGTCCAAGGACATTGCATCAGTTAAGGTTCAGTGGAGAGGTCGACCCGTAGAGGAGGCCACTTGGGAGATCGAGCGGGAGATGCGGAGCGGATATCCTCACTTGTTTGAGACTTCAGGTATGTTTCTTGACCCGCTCGAGGACGAGCGTTTGCTTAAGAGGGGGAGAATGTGACGACCCGGCCCGTCGTCACGGGAATTACCACCCCGTTATTTTGTAAATACATGTTTTATGATTTTATATCGGTGTTAGAGTCTATCGGGTGAGTTAGGAGTGATTGGGATTGGAAATGAGGCATATAGCCTTTGTGAAGGAAACTTGAATAAGGAAAGTCAACCCGGAGTTGACTATTGGGTTAGAGGGCTCGAAATCGGATTCTGATGATTCGATTAGTTCCGGAAGGTGATTTGTGACTTAGGGGAGCGATCGGAATTGAATTTGGAGGCCCGTGTAGAAATAGGCTTGAATTGGCTAAGGTTGAATTTTGGCGAAATCCGAACGGTAGGTGAGATTTTGATCCGGGAGTCGGAATGGAATTCCGACAGTTGCAGTAGCTCCGTTAGGTGATTTTGGATGTGCCTGCAAAATTTCGGGTCATTCGGACGTCGTTTGGTCGGGTTTTTGATTGAATGTGTAGTTCGGAATGTTTTAAGGAATTTAGGCTTGAATTTGATGTGAATTATGGGGTTTGGTGTTATTAGACATGTTTTGAGGATCGGAGCAAGTTCGAATAAGGTATTAAGATGCGTTGGTGTGTTTGGATGAGGTCCCGGGGGCCTCGGGGTGTTTTCGGATGGTTAAACGGGAGAAAATGTGGAAAATTGCAGGTTTGGGGGTTCTGGTTCTGTTGTTTTCGCTCCTGCGGAAATGGGGGCGCAGGAGCGAGTCCGCAGAAGTGGATACTGGAGCGCAGAAGCGCTGTTGATCGCGGAAGCGGAGCTGGGCCCGCAGGGGCGGCACCGCTGGAGCAGAAGGCGAGCCGCAGAAGCGGCCCAGGGCCATGAGGTGAAGGACCGCAGAAGCGGAAGTGTAGCCGCTTAGGCGAGTCCGCAGAGGCGGACGCCTAGTCGCAGAAGCGGGAAAACCCGCAGGAGCGAGAGAATTTCCGCAGAAGCGGACACGCAAGGGCGGTCCATGGATCGCAGGAGCGGGATTGGCCAAATAGGCCTGGGTTCGTAGAAGCGGTTCTGCAGGGGTCGCAGAAGCGGTTCCGCAGGGGCGGAATTTTATCCGCAGAAGCGAAAATCGCTGTGAGTTAAGTGTATCCGAAGTTAGAAAAATTTCAGAACATTTCACACATTTGGGTCTCGGCTTTAGAGGCGATTTGGGCGATTTTGAAGAGAAATTCAAGGGAAATCATCAGGTAATCAACTATGGACTTAAACTATGATTAGTATTGGTAATATTATGCAATTATATCATGAAAATGGAGGAATTTGGGGTAATTTATGGAGGATTTAGCCCTAGGCTTGAACTTTAGAAAATCAAGGTTTTGAATGGCCAAATGGAGTCCGAATTTGGTAAAATTGATATGCTTAGACTCGTATCGAGATGAGGGTTCCGAATATGTGACTTTTGTTATTTTTCGACAAGCGTACCGAAAGTCGGGTTTTGACAACTTTGAGAATCTTGATGTAAATTGAGTTGTTTTGATTGGGTGTCGTCCCATTGGCCTAATTTGTTGTATTTCTACTGTATTTGATCAGATTCTACACGTGCGGAGCTTGATTCTCGTGGCAAGGGCATTGCGGAGTAGTCGTCGCACCGTATTGAGGTGAGTAATAGATGTGGGTGATGACCAGCGGGCTCGAAACCCCGGTATACCACTTTGTGACGCTGTATAGCGGCGAGACACGCACTCTCTTGAGAGTGCGGGGTCGATCATGAACTGGAGACTATATATTAGTCCGACCTGTTGATACTGTATTATTGGCTATTCTCGAGCCGTTGAACCTCCTTCTTGGACGGTTGAGTATATTGTGGGCTGTGAGCCACTTATTGGATCCCGCGAGGATCGTTATCATTGTCTTATCATATAGACATGCTAGTTTACTACTAGTCCGCAACTATTTTTGTTATTATGCTAATTCCAATCTCTGGAACTTGATATTACCGTTTTCCAACTGAAAAATGATAAAAAGAGTTTTCAAAAACTACTTTTGAGCCTCGCGAGGCTGTATCTGCATATTAGCTGACTAGTAGTGGATCGGGCTGCACGCCGCAGCGAGATATATGTTGGATCTGACTGCACGCCGCAGGAATATCTCTATGAGATGTGCTTGGGCTGTAGGAGCCCCTCCGGAGTCTGAACCCCCACAGTGAGCACGGGTACCCAAAATTGGAGTCGGGCTACGCGTCGTAGCGGTCATATCATGCATTGCATTGCATTTAGCTACATCTGCTAGCTGTTATGCTATTTATTGGTATTTGTTGGAACAGGTACAATGAAGATTGATTCTATGACAGGGTAGCTGATTATAGTTTTACATAGTGCTTTATTGCGGATTTCTTATCTGCGCTGTCTTACCCTTGTTTATTACCACTGAGTCTGGCAGTACTCATTTTACTCCCTGCACCTTGTGTGCAGATCCAGGTACCTCTCAGCAGTGATCCAGTAGCTGTGCGAGGCGACATCCGTGGGATATACGAGGTAGCTGCAGAGTCCGCAGGACCCGATATTCCTTCCTACTGTCTTTTGATTTTGTATTGACATTTCTTTCCGCACTTGGTATCTTGTAAACCTTTATACACTCATGTTCGGTAGAGGCTCATGACTCTTGACCCTTCGGTCTATGGGAGTTAGTATATTTTGGGACTTGGTTTCCCCGCTGTTGGTATAATTATTACTATTGTTTCATATTTTGAAATGTTTAAACGGGTTAAAGAGAGCTTCTAGCTCCGTGGTTGATATTGATTGGTCAGGCTGGCTCAGCAATGTGCTGGGCGCCATCACGACCGGATTTGGGGTCGTGACACCTGTATAACGAGGGAATATTTTTCTGCATTTTCATTTCTGTATCAGGCGCCCACATTGATAACGTGGGAATATTTTTCTGCATTTTCATTTCTGCATCAGGCTCCCACTTGGATAACGAGAGAATATTTTTCTGCATTTTAATTTCTGTTCAGGAGCCCACCTGTATAACGTGGGAATACTTTTCGACATTTTTAATTTCTTTTCAGGCGCCCACTTGTATAACGACGGAATACTTTTCAGCATTTTTATTTCTGTTCAGGCGCCCACCTGTATAACAAGGGAATACTTTTCAGCATTTTTAATTTCTGTTCAGGCGCCCACCAATATAACAAAGGAGTACTTTATGTACTTTTTTGAAAAGTTTTTCTATCAAAGTAACACCATAATACATTGAAAGCCCCATACTGGGGTAGAGGAAAAGTTTTCTTTCGTTTTGCAATAAGCAGGTATCAATCTGGAAAGCGGAGAAGCACATTTTGAAGTCACACAAATGGAGGAAAGCAATATGTTGGAAGTAATTCATAAGCGCAGATTGACAAAAATGGAAGATACAAATAAAGAGCAACATACATTATGAAAGAGCAAGGCAATACAAGAACACAAGACATAGATAGGATTGTTGTAATTCATAGACCATATCTTAGGATAACTTCTTTATTTTATTTTTATCCCTGTGTAATAAGGAATCAGTCAGCAGTAACAAAAACAACAACAACAACAACGGCAATGACATCACAGTCCCCTGGTAGTTTCAAACTACCAGACCTTCCCGAACTACACTGACCTGATTCCTGTTTAGCCTAGGATATGTAGGCAACCTCTGAAGCAGGGTGTAGTCAAAAGCTTTTCAAAAATGCTTCATACGGAATATGCAAGTGGGCAAAAATCTCTCATTACTGCTCACTTATCGTTGCACTGAAACTCTTCGAGTTCCCAAGAAAAGAGGGATAACTGTGAGCACGTCATTTTTGCCCTAAGCAATTAAATTCCAAAATATATAAAATAATACAAAAATGATTTTTGTTTGCAATTGTGTGATTTGGTTGAAATACCAGTATTTGTTTGAAAATGAAATTGAAATGAAAATACAAAAGAAATAAATTAGGAAAATATCACAAAATGTTAAAAATTAGAAAATTAAGTAAGAATGCAAAAAATATTGTAAAATTAAGGAAAAATGCAAAAAATGAGAAATAAAAAAAATATATTAGTAGGAAAATAAGTATAAAGTAAAATGTACAAAATATAAAAGAAAATACAAGAAAAATAAATAAAATACAAGTTAAAACAATAAAATACAAAATACAAATACATTACATGTGTTTTCGGCCAAATACACAGCCCAAACACATTATACAATAGACCAGGCCCAAAAATTTAGCCGGTCTTTCCCCCCAGCACTAACCAAACGACACCGCATCAAGAAAATAAATTGAATCCGTTGATTGAATTGATCAACGGATGAGATAAGGCGGTTCCGTCATAAATTAAACGACGTAGTATTTAAGATTAATCACAACCGTTCATTATAGTAGATCTAATGGCTGAGACCAATAAACCACTAAATGAAACGACGTAGTTTAAAGAAATCAATCTTGACCGTTCAAACAACTTGATCTAATGGACTCTACGAGATCTCTCATTAATTTATACGACAATGTTTAGGTACAGATGATCCTGGCCAATCATCTTAGTTGATCCAATGGCCAAGATTCATCAACCCAAGATCGATATATATACTCCCCTCTCCCATTTAGCCATCATTACACACGCACATACATACACATTCAACCCTAGCCGCCCTAAGGTCTTCTTCCTCCTCTTCTCTCAGTCTCCCATGGAGACCACCGGAGACTGTTACAATCTCCGTCTCCGGCCAACACCAGGCCACCAAACACCTTTCCCCACCCTTAAGACACCTTTAACCACCCTAGAACCCCATTAACCACGTTCAAAAACCAACAAACCCCGTTCTTGAAACCCAGGTCACCGGAACCCTAGCCGGCGAGCACCCCAAAGTACAAATCAGACCACCAAAATAACACCCTATGATCATCTTTAAACGATCTTTCAGCCCATCCAAGTGATTTCCCTCAAATCTATCTCTAACTCTTCAAATAAGCAAAAACCACTCGCCGGTACCCTACTCCGGCGAGTACCAAAAACAAGTCCCACCCCAAAATACCACCATAATCGCATCATATCTCTTCCCCTACACCCAAAATCAAACCCTAATGACCTATTGTGGAATATCTGACACCCCAGAGACCAAACATCTCAGAAGGTCTCTGAAGGTCAAGAAAATAAAAAGATCGAAGAGATAAGAAGAAAAATAAGAAAAAATAAGAAATGAAAGAAGAAAAGGAAAAAGAAAAAAGAAAAGAAAAAGCCTAAAGCTAAGTACCCTACCCCCCATTTTAGTTGTTCATCTTCTCTGAAACATGATTATTTTTGTCTTTTATTTTTTGAACTTTGTTCTGTTAACTGCTTCACATGTCTATCATGCTCAAAACTTGAAACTTATCCTACACATGCTTTCTATCTCTATCTTTGTATCTTGATTCATACTTGCCCTAAATCTTATGCATGCCTGAAGTCATCTCAGTATATCTAGGGTTTTGACATTACTACTCATGAATCATATGTTAAATATGCTAGTTTTATGTGATTGTTCATTATTCTGTCTCGACTTAGTTTTAATTGATTGGAATTCAACCATTATCAAATTTCTCCTCCGAGTTCTGATTAATTGGAAGTTAATTCATGATTAGGGTTATTTGTGCAAAACAACATGAAATTGGTTATATTTGCAACTTGACTCGTGTGTTTGTTTCTTCTGAATTATGAGTACTTAAGTGAACTTGGGTTATATGTGTAAGTATTGTGTGGCTGTGTTTGCAAATTAAGATTAAATTATGTTTAGTGGCTATTTGTGTAATAAAGGTTAAAACTGAAAAGTTTATCACCTAAAATTGGTTATGTTTTAAAGGCATGATTAACTAGTGGTTACTTGTTAAATAAGTACTACCCTAATCCTGCCAAACCTAAGGCGGGTTGGGTAATAACACATAAATGAAAGGGGTAAAAGGGGAAGAATAAATGGCATTTCTGTAGATTAAATAGAGCTTATGGGGACAAAGATGACTTTAGTATGTGGTTTTTCTGAAATTACCTAGATAATAAAGGGTATACTAGGTAGAGTTAAAAAACATTAATGAAATAAACCTTAGCAAGTGGGGGCAGTTGAGTAAAACCCACCTAATAGAATCTAATAGAACTGCCAAGAACCTTCTAGCAGGGGTTTGGAGACAGTTCGATATATATTTAGTATACCATTATGTAATTAATTAAAATAATAAGGGGAGGGAAATACAATTATTTTATTTGAAATTCCCCCAAAATGCCTATATAAACAGGCTTCTAATAAGCCTGAAAAGGGGCTAGATTTTGAAAATTCAGAAATTAGGTCTAGATTTTCAAGTTCGAAAATTGGAAAGCGGATTAACTCGAGTGTTATTCTGGGAATCTCTGTTGGGTTGTTTCTTCCCTGGTTTATTTCAACTTTGCTGGGTTTTCCAATTTTGCTTGGGTTGATTTGCTGGGTTATATATTCTGGAGTTTTGGTAGTTGTTGCTGTGTTGATTCATTTTACTGCTGTTGCTATATCGTTGTTGCTGTTGCTGATTATTCTTCTTCTCCAACTCTAGACTCATTGGTTTATCCTTTGGATCAGGTACAGTACTATATCCTGGAGCTGTAATTGAGCTGTTGTTTGAAGAAATAAAAATTTTAATCATTTTTAGCTATATCAGTTGTGTATCTGTCATTTCTTTATGTAGTTTAAAGTTCTTAGATCCTTGTAATTAGTTTAGGATTTGATTGTAATAAGTAGTAGACTGGAAGTACGCTTTTAATTTGGTAGTAGCAACTGTGATATAAATGATAGGATAAATAACTAGGTATAGATGATCACCTAAATCTAAGATTAAAACTGGTTTGAACTTAGATAAATCGCCTGGATTTATAACTATTATAAAATAGATGTGAAGTATTAATACTTAGGTATTTTGTCAATCAAGTTTCGAATACGCATCAATTAATTCGAAAAGCACAAATAGTTTTGAATCGTAAATTGTGTTACTGTTTCTAAATACTTATGCTGATTTAGCTACAATTTTGTTTTGAGATTCTACAATTCAACAATTGTAATTCGAACATGCTTAGTTAAAACTATAATACTGTTTTCTCCAGTTAAGTGAAAGTGATAAAAATGATTCTGCAATTAGTGTTTTAATAACAATATGACTATCAAATTCTACTAGTTGAATAATATCATTGATATAAACTATTGTGTTAGAGTTATTAATTAATTTGTTAAATATTGAAATTAGAAGTGATCAAATGCAAACTGGAGATTATGAAAACATTTTGTTATTGATACGGATTGCCACATATTCATAAGTGCTGTCATAAAATGTTAGTTAGTCATTATCATGATCTAAATGTGAATGATTTGGGCCTCAACTGGAAATCAGGCCTTAACCAAATTAAATGGCAGTTATGCCTACAAATGGAGAAGGAAATGAGTCCTGGGCCGCAGAACGTAGTCTCACTTGGCTGCAAATTGATGAGCCAGTTCGTGGTCCAGGCCGAGTAATAAAATATGGCCTGGACTCTAATACACAATAATTTGAAATTAATATGAAAACAATTATATTAGGATGGAAAAACAGAAACAGAGAATATAGTACACAAATAGGATTGAGCCTTAAAATAAGGGACGAGCCTCGTTCCGAATAAAATACACAGGGCCTCCAAACGGATTCTAATGTAAAATGTTAGACTCGGAAGGACCATTTAAAAAATTTCATGGTCCTTCCCAAAGTTAACAAGACATAGAAATTATAGGCACGATAAATGAAAATTACATTCCTAATACGGGTGCACATCTTATGTGACCCAAATCTATAATCCCAGCGAATCTGAAATGCACTAAAGTCACAGGCGTACTGGTTACGATGTGACTTAAAATGCATTTTCGGAAAGTCACAAATCCTAAATTTAACAAAAGCGAAATATTAATGACATTTGAAATCTGAAGCATATAAGGAAATCAAATATAACAAATACGGCAGTTGAGCGACCGTGCTAGAACCACGGAATCCGGGAGTGCCTAACACCTTCTCCCGGGTTAACAGAATTCCTTATCCGGATTTCTAGTTTTCAGACTGTTAAACAGCGTCATAATTTCTTCGGTTTGGGATTAAATCGGTGACTTGGGACACCATTATTTTTGAAAGTGGCGACTCTGAAAATTAATAAATAAAATCCCGTTCTGAATGTCCTTTAATTGGAAAAAATCCTTCCCCACTACTATCGTTATATACCTTTTCGGGGTGTAATAGTAAATAGTTGAGACAACACTAAAAAAAGGGAGGTGTGATAAGTGGTATAAGTCGACAAGTAATGTTTGAACTTCTGCGCAGCCCATGTTAAAGCACAACATGTTCTTTCCAGCTGAGTGTATTTTACCTCGTAAGATGTAAATTTCTTACTAAGATAGTATATTGCTTGCTCTTTCTTCCCTGTTTCATCATGCTGCCCCAGTAAACTGCCAAAAGAATTATCCAATACAGTCGGATAAAAGATCAAGGGCCTTCCAGGTTCTGGAGGAACCAACACAGGAGGATTGGCTAGATATTTCTTGATCTTCTCAAATACATCTTGACATTCCTCAGTCCAATTCATCGCAACATCTTACTTTAATAATTTGAAAATGGGCTCACAGGTTGATGTCAACTGAGCAATAAATCTGCTAATATAATTCAACCTGCCCAACAAACTCATCACTTCTTTCTTGTTCTTTGGCGGAGGCCAGTTTTGAATTGCTTTTATCTTTGACGGGTCTAATTCAATACTACGCCAGCTTACTACGAACCGCAATATTTCTTGATGGTACTCCAAAAGCACATTTTACTGGATTGA
This sequence comes from Nicotiana noctiflora, assembly GCA_032618575.1. Lineage (NCBI taxonomy): Eukaryota > Viridiplantae > Streptophyta > Magnoliopsida > Solanales > Solanaceae > Nicotiana > Nicotiana noctiflora. The sequence goes on from JASVEL010002200.1 coordinate 348,404, forward strand.
GCTTAAGATTATATCTTCTAAGCCTCTGAAAAAAACTTTCTCAAGTCTTTTACATGATCACACTGCTTTTTGGACTTGATAATAACATCATCCACATACACCTCAATATCTCAATGTATCATGTCATGAAAAATAGTAGTCATTGCCCTTATATGTGTAGCTCCGGCATTCTTTAACCCAAACGGCATTACTTTTTAGCAATATGTCTCCCAAGGTGTAATAAAGGCTGTCTTTTCTACATCTTCTTCGTCCATCAGGATCTGATGATAACCCGCATAACAATCTACAAAAGAACCAATCTCATGTTTGGCACAATTGTCAATCAATATGTGGATATTTGGCAATGGAAAATCATCCTTCGTACTGGCTTTATTGAGGTCTCGATAATCAACACACACTCTATTTTTTCGTCTTTCTTTGGAACAGGCACAACATTGGCTAACCAGGTGGCATACTTGGTGACCCGTATGACCTTTGCCTCAAACTGCTTATTGACCTCTTCTTTTATTTTCACACTGATATCTGTTTTGAACTTTCTTAACTTTGGCTTAACAGGCCGGCATTCTAGATAAATGGACAACTTATGTACCACCAAGTCAGTATTGAGCTCGGGCATGTCATTATAAGACCAAGCAAATATGTCCTTGTACTCATGTAACAACCTGATCAAATCTTCTCTCAGTGAAGTCTCTAAGTGTACACTAATCTTTGTTTCCCGAATATTCTCCTCATTTCCCAAACTAATAGACTCCGTCTCATTTAAGTTTGGTTTGGGTTTCTCTTCATAATGGCTCAAATCCTTACTAATTTCCTCCAACACTTCCTCATCCTCATATTCCACTTCATATTCATTTTCAATTTCTTGTATATCTATCCGATTATCAAAACTGGACCGGGGATACTTCATGCATGACACATCATTGAAATCAGCAAATACTAGACTGTGCAAGAAAAAAAGATGAAAAATAAAATAAGGATAAAAATAGAGGAAGAAAGAAATTGCATTTCATTAAACTTTGAAAGGTAACAAGGTTTGGATACATTTGACTAGACGGAATATAGGATTACAATTTTTGAAACAAGACAATTTTGGGAATGGAATATTAAAAGCTAACTACCACAAGTCCCTCCTGATTGGAAGAGGAGTAGCTTCCTAGTTATTTAGCCTGATGTGGGATCCAACAAATTGAACATCCATCTTGCTTGTTCCCTCGGCTGCTTCTATCATATTATCGCCTTCAAACAACCTCTCAAACCTTATTAATAGCTCTTCATCTGGCCTTATCTATGCATGGCCCAGCATGATAGTTGTCGGACGTCTTTGTGTACCAGGCTTAACAAAGGAGTAGGACAATTTTGGGATAGGTTTGGAGAGGGTCCACCCTTTTTTTCAATCATTTTGCTTTCTGCATATCAGCGATGGTTGGCTTGAAACCCAGGCCGAAAGTGTTAGTGCTACCCAAAAGATAAACTAGTTGTGTTATACCCTGCAAGGCAACTCCTAGACCTTTTGCCGGAGAGAACCCAGTCTTTATCATTTCTTTGGCAACCATGACCGCTGCAGGGGTCACTTTGGGTACTAGCATATTTTCTCCTTCAGATATTTTGTTCACAATCACGGTGTCCATCACTTGGTACACCCAAGGACCTTTGTCTCCTTCAACTTCTTCGAATGGCGTGATGGCATTACAAACATTATCTTCCCCGTGCACTACTATCTCTTGCTGATCCCACTCAAACATCACCATTTGATGTAGTGAAGATGGCACCGTTTTTGCAACATGGATCCATGGACGTCCTAGCATGAGGTTATAGGACACAACAACATCCAACACTTGAAATTCCATGGTGAAATCCACCGGTCGGATGGCGAGTTCTGGTATGATATCTCCCACGGTGTTCTTTCCACCTCCGTCAAACCCCCTCACACATACACTGTTTCTGTGAATCCTCTCGTGATCAACTTTCAATTTTTCCAAAGTAGATAAAGGGCAAATATTAGCACTCGACTCGTTATAGACCAAGACATGAGTCACCACTGATTCCTCACACTTCACCGTGAGGTATAACGCCTTATTATGTTCCGTCCCCTCCAGTGGTAGCTCATCGTCTGAGAATGTTATCCTATTTGCCTCAAAAATTTTGTTTGCAATCTTCTCCAAAAGACACACCTAAATCTTTTCTTGTACGTGAACTTCATTTAGGATCTTCATTAATGCCCTTCGGTGTTCATCGGAATGAATCATCAGAGATAACAAAGATATTTGCGCGGGTATCTTCCTCAATTGCTCAACTATGGAGTAATCTTGAGCTTTCATTTTCTTTAGGAATTCCTCAGCTTCTTCCTCATTGACCGCTTTCTTCACATAAGCTAGATTTTCTTTCACCACTTTCGCCTTTCTCAAATCATCAGGAGCAAAACATCACCCAGACCGGGTCAAACCATGAGTTTCGCAGATTCCCCCCTTGACTTCTTTCCCTTTGTACATAACAGTTACCTTATCATAATTCCATGTTACATATTTGGTATTCACAATCGGCATCTAAACAACTGGCTTGATAACAACTGGTTCTATATAAGCCCCTTTCACAGTCAGTATAGGCTTCACCCCTGGTACTATCACTTTTACTGGCTCGGGCTCAATCATCACTGATGGCTGTTTTGCTGGTGGCTCGATTAACACTTTCTCTCTCCCAACTTTCTCTTCCGCCTTGCTATTTTCTCCCTGTACCAACTCTATCATATGTGTTTCATGATGCACCGGCAAAGGATTTTGCATTATGTTGGGAGTCTCGGATGCTTGCACCTCAATTCTTCTAGAGTCAATGAGTTCTTGTATCGCAGACTTTAGGTGCCAACATTTCTCCGTATCATGTCCCGGTGCACCAAAACAATATTCACAATGGATGGATTGATCTAAGTTTCTCGGTATAGGATTGGGAATTTTAGGCTCAATGGGACTCAGCATTCCCAATTGGCTTAGTCGGTGGAAGAGGCTAGTATATGATTCTCCCAGAGGAGTGAATGTTTTCTTTCTCTGGGCCCTATCACTTTTCACTTCAAGGTTAGGACGGAAACTGGTTCGGTTAGGATTTCTGTAGGTTTTTTATGGTGGGTAGGCATTTTGGGCATGGTAGACATTCTGAGGAGCTGGGGCTCGCCATGAAGGTGGAGGCAGCGGGTAAGACTGGGCATGTCTCGACAGAAAATTGAGGACCATTTCGAGGATAATAATGTGGAGGTGGGTTATATGGTGCTGGTGGATATGGTTGGTATGGGCGAGGTTGGTGATGATATGGTTTAGGGTCCCCGGGACCAAGATCATCCCTCTATAACCGCCACTTCTTCTTTCTTCTTCTTCCCAATTGATCCTCACGTCCCCGTCTGAATTGCTTGATTTGTAGCCTTGATGGCTGAGTAACTCATAATCTTGTTCATTTTCCAAACCTTCTTCCACAAAACTCCCCATCTTCACTACCTCATTAAATATTTTACCGATTGCAGACTCCAGATGCCCGTAGTATGTTGGCTCCAAAGCTTATAAGAAACAATCTACCATTTCTCCTTCTTTCATTAGTGGATCCCCATGGGCCGCCTGTTCCTTCCACCTGAAATCATACTCCTGAAAGCTCTCTCCATGCTTCTTTTCTATTTTGGTCAATGGCAATCTATTAGGGATGATTTCCAGATTATATTGAAAATGGTTCGCAAATAATTGAGCCAAATCGTCCCAAAATGAACCATCGAGTATGATCTTGACGGGTGTATCATTCCAATGCTGAGCCACTGAGGCTTTGACTGAAGTAGGCCATAAGTTGTTCATCCTTTCCCCCAACTCCACGCATTTGCTGCAATACCCTTTCAGATGGGCCACTGGATCACCATGGCCATCATGCATGTCAAATTTTGGCAATTTAAACCCACCGGGTAGCTGTACCTCAGGGAACAAACACAAGTTGTATGGCACACTAACTTGGCCTCACACACCATGCATGTTGCGAAACGACTGCTCACGGCTCTTCATTTTCCTAGCCATCCCCTCTTGTGTAGGATTTCTAGCAGTTTTCTCCTCCTCAGTCATGTCGACAAGTGGGGTGTAAGAATCAGGTTGTCTGAAGGTGGGTTCTGGAGGGTAGTAATGATTATCCTGGATATGAAATACAGACTCACTAGAGGATTTATGTAAAGTGCCTGGTGGTGGTTCCACACACACGGGAGCGACCTGGGGTGGTGGTGGTGGAGGAGCTTGTTTAGGTAGTGAGGGTGGTACTTATGATGTAGTGGCGTAAAAGTATGGGTAAGTAGGATATGTAGAAGATGAATTCGTGGTGGGTGAATCTTGTTTTGTGTTTGAGGGAGGAATATATGTGGGGTTAGCTGGGTAAGTAGGTAAGGGTTGCCCCCTTGACCAACCCTGATACATTTCCGACATATGTTGTTTCAACTTATACACATCTTCCTTCATGCTGTTCACATCTATTACTTCCTACTCCTGCACGTGATCCATGATTGTCTGCTCAATTTCTTGGGTCACTGCTTTTGTCATGCTTTTAGAAGGAGTGTTGTAGTTGTGATGTGCCAGAATGCCCGTTGCTAACTGTTTTATCTGATACTCATCAACGAGAAAAACTTGTTAACAGTTAGATCATAATAGATAAACATCACAAGTTTTTTTTTTATAAAAAAAACACAACTTTTTCCCGAAAATTATGCGTCATCCCGGCATTATTGTTCTTCTTTTGACCTGCCAATTCTCTTTTTTTTTGGCTTTTCTTTTATTTTGTTTCCACTCATCACTATTTTCATTGTTTCTTTCTCTCTTTTTTTTTCTTTTCCTCTTTTTTCTCTTTCATTTTTTGATCCTATTTGTTTGCCTATCGCACAAGAAATTTGTATGTAAGGAAAAAATAATGACAATTTTGGATTTTCATTGATATTCAAACATTGATTACAAAAGATAATGTGTACTACAACCTTCTAGATGCAGAAAAATACAAATACAAAAATGCCTGCCCTATGAATACATTAAAGCCCCTAGTGCCCGCGAGACATTGTTCGGTCTTACCGGGGGCCTATATGCTAATCCCTTTTGGAGTTTGTCGAGGTCGGTCATCACTTGTTTCACAAAGATCATTGCCGCTGCGGTAAACGTAGACTGGTCATATCCTCGCACAGTTGGCATTTCTTCGTAATGTAGTGAGCAATGTTGACAATTCTTTCCTTGATGACCCCTTTCTCTTGAAGCAATCTCCTAATATGTTCGGCACGAGCATCAAAGGTTTGCTTTCTCTTCTTTTGAAGTTGTTGTAGCTCCAATTCTAACCGGGCCATGGTGTCACAACCCAAACCCTGGTCGTGATGGCGCCCAACACAATGCTAGGCAAGCTCGACCATATTATCCCTTAAACCAACTAATTATTAATTACAATTAATCAAGTTAAACTTAAACAGCGAGTGTTCATATCAAAATGATAAAAGTAATAGTAAAAGCATACAAATTACGGTCCCAACCAAACCGTGGTGTCACGAGTCTGAGTCTCTATGGAATAAACATCCTAAAACAATCAAGTCTAAGCAAGATGAAAACAACAAAATAATAAGGAAGGAGAAAACAGGTTCTGCGGACGCCGGCAGCTACCTCGTAGTCTCTGCAAAAGTAGATAAGGATCATTAGCTACAACAACTCAACTGCTCTCGGACACCTGTGAATCTGCACAAAAAGTGCAGGGGAGTGGGGTGAGTATATTTCAACTCAGTGAGTAACAATAATAAACAATAACTGAAAGTAAGAACTCATGTACTGTCACTAAATAGTTCTAAGGAAAACCCCCACAGGTAAGTCATTACTACAATGAGTACTCTGATCTCCAGTCCACATCTATCTCAACAAGATCCCACACTGACCAAACCCTCACTCGTACCCCTACGGTGTACAACCATCTCGATATATGAAGACATATACATATGTCTATAATGTATAAGTATTTAAGTATGTATAAGGATATGATGTCACGACCCCAAATCCGGTCGTGATGGCGCCCAGCACACTGCTAGGCCAGCCCGACTAATCAACAACAATTTACAGAGATATGAGATCGCATTATCCCATTTATGAATAACAAATTATAAGACGACAGTGATAGATATATCAAAACAGGGAACCAAGTCCCAACGCATTCCATCTCCCATAGACCGAAGGGTCAAGTGTCATGAGCCTCTAAAGAACATAAGTGTAATAAGGTTTACATCAAAACTCAATGCGGAAAGAAATGACAACATGAAATGAAAAGACAGCTAGAAGGGGAGTCAGGTCCTGCGGACGCTGCAGCTACCTCGACTATCCCGCACAATGCCTCTGAACGGCTACCGGATCAGGTCTGCTAAGAGGTACCTGGATCTGCACACAAGGTGCAGGGAGTAAAATGAGTACTGCCAAACTCGGTGGTAATAAATAGGGGTAAGATAGCGTAGATAAGAAATCCACAATAAAACACTATGTAAAGCTGTAACTAATACCCTGTAACAGTTCAATATCAACACTACAGAGCCAACAATATCAACAACAAGTATAACAGCTAGCAGATGTAGCTAAATGCAATGCAATGCATGAAATGACCGCTACAGTGCGTAGCCCAATCCAATTTGGGTACCCGTGCTCAGTGTGGGGGTTCAGACTCCGGAGGGGCTCCTACAGCCCAAGCACAATAATACTTCGGCGTGCAGTCCGATCCAACATATATACCGCTGCGACGCGCAGCCCGATCCAGTACCAGTCAGCTAATATGCAAATGCAGCCTCGAATGCTCGAAAGTAGTTTTGAAAACTCTTTTATCATTTTTCAGTTGAAAACAGTAAATGTCAAGTTCCAAAGATTGGAAATATCATGATAATAGTAATAGCTACGGACTGGAAGTAAAACTAGCATGCCAATATCAAGAGACAACGATAACGATCATCGCAGGATCCAATAACTGGCTCACAGCCCATAAGTATACTCAACCGTCCAAGAAGGAGGTTCAACGGCTCAAGAGTAGCCAATATCACAATATAATATGCAACCATCCGAGAAGGACGTTCGATGGCTCAAGTATAGCCTAATATCATAACACAGTATCAACGGGTCGGACTAAGCAATAGTCCCCAATTCACAATCGATCCCGCACTCACAAGAGAGTACGTGTCTCGCCGTTGTACAACGTTACAAAGTGGTATACCGGGGTTTTGAACCCGCTGGTCATCACCCACATCTATTACTCACCTCAATACAGCGCGACGACTACTCCGCGATGCCCTTTCCACAAGAATCAAGCTCCGCACGCGTAGAATCTGATCAAATATAGTAGAAACACATCAAACTAGACCAATGGAATGATACCCAGTCAAAATAACTCAATTTACACCGAAATTCACAAAGTTGCCAAAACCAGAATTTCGGTAAGCTTCTCGAAAAATTACGAAAGTCACATATTCGGTACCCTCATCTCAATACGAGTCTAGGAATATAAAATTTACCAAAATCGGACTCCATTTGCCCACTCAAATTAGTGTTTTTCTTCAATTTTAGGCCTACGGCTCAAACCCACCTTAAATATTTCATTTACAGAGAATTGACCAAGGATATCATGAATAAATGATGTAGTTAAGCCACAAAACTTACCTCCGACGAACACCCGATGATTTCCTAGCAATCTCCTGTGAGTCTCTCTCTCTAGAACTCAAAATTTGTGTTTTGGGGTGTGAAACCCGCGACTGGTTCTGTTCTGGTTTTTAATTCACTACCTGGAACTTTTACCCTACGCGTTCGCGATGTCTCTCACGCGAACACGATGCCTTGATCCTTTCCTTCATCGCGAACGCGACATGAAGTCATGCGACCACCAAGGCCATTCTCCCCAGCCCCGGATTTTTCCTCTACGCGTACGCGTCCATGTCCACGCGAATGCATGGCTTCTCTTTTTCTTCTTACGCGAACGTGAGCCTACCTACGCGAACGCGATGCTCACAGCCTTCCTCTTACGCGAACGCATCTCCCAGCAACACGAATGCGATGCTTATTTTTCCTCAGCCTACGCGAACGCGGGCCTCGCCATCGCGAACGCGAAGGCTAAATTTCTGCCCAGTGATCTGCAATTTTACAGCAGATTTTCAAGTTTCAAAAATGGCGGATGATGGTCCGGATTCACCCCGAGGGCCCCGGGACCCCAACGAAAACCACCAACATACTCCAAAACACGATACGAACTTGTTCCAATAATAAAAACACCATCCTAAACATCAAAATCACCAATTACACATGGATTCAAGCCTAAGTTTCTTCAAAACTTCCGAAACTAACATTCAATCAATAACCCGACCAACCGATGTCCGAATGAACTGAAACTTTGCGGACATATCCAAAATCACATGACGAAGCTACAGAAATTGTTAGAATTCCATTCCGACCCCCGGATCATAATCTCAACTACCGTACGGATTTTGCCAAAATTTAACCTTACCCAATTCAAGCCTATTTCTACACCGGATCTCCAAATTCAATTCTGATTGCTCCCCTAAGTCACAATTCACCTCCTAGAACTACCCGAATCATCAGAATTTGATTACGAGCCCTCTAACTAAATAGTCAACTCCAGGTTGACTTTCTATATTCAAGTTTCCTTCAAAAAAGCTATATGCCTCATTTTCAATCCAATTCACTCCTAACTCACCCGATAGACTCTAACACTGATATAAAAGCATAAAACATGTAATTACAACATAACAGGGTGGTAATTCCCGTGGCGACGAGCCGGGTTGTCACATTCTCCACAACTTAAGCAAACGCTTATCCTCGAGCGAACCCAGAGTTGTACTAGAAGCAACCCAATAGGTGAATGACCTTTCCAAGCATATATTCGGGCGATCACACGTCACCCTATCTCTCATAAGTCCGAAAACACCATATAGCTGAAATCTCACAAACCATCTGAACCATAAACCACATTGCATTTTCCGAAATCATATACCAAATGCTAATCCCATGCCTATACTCAGGATACACTAGAATCCACCGCAATAACCCATACTCACCACTCCGGGTGAGATCATATGATGTATCATCAACCTAACCACTCGAGACGATAGTCTCTAATCACAACAATTCCCCACGAAAACCAAATACTAACTGAAAACCTTTTTCCTTAAATAAAGTTTTATTCCAACACCTTCATATCATGCCCACGGCAAGCGAACACGCGATATATCGAACCCATCTCTCAGGTCAACCATTCATGAATCCATTTCCCTTTTAACTGATACCACAACAGATTTCCAACCCAAATGTCGGTACTACCTTTTTAACCAACTGAAATCACATATGCTTGCTCTCCATGATGACTCAAATGATCATTTTGATTATAACACAGAGTACTGGTGACATGACCGGCCTAAGCCGCGACGAGCACAACATAGGCTTCAATAGAAACGTCTGAACACACTCGAATCATGACAGCTCAAATCATGACAATTGTCTGCAGCAAAAGAGCTGCAATTCAATTCCCCTGTGCCATCATAACATAGAATTGAGATCGCGTCTCGCATTATAGAAATAGAGTACCTGAATCCTCCTCGAGAGGTCATAACATCACGTGGCCTTGCCACGATTCGTGATTCTATCCCAAAACTATTACTCATGAAGCACCTCAAGTTACCAAGCTCAAAACGGTCAGCCACGCATAGATCTAGGTCTGAACCCAAGCAATCAACCTCACCCACGGTGAAACAATTAATGTATGCTATCAAATCCTGAAAGGACACAACCGATGTGCATTTGCCAAGCAATACTCAATACAGACTTTTCCTCAGAAGACAGGAAGTATTGTATACCAGGTAATATATAACCAACTTTATTTTCACATTACACTGTTGCGGCGTGCAACCTGCTCCAATGACATACCCATGGCAGTGTGCCACCCGATCCAGATAACCCGTGGCGGCGTGCCACCTGATCCATGCATAAATCTCGCAAAAGGAAATGCACATTGAGTCGAATTGCTCATTACAGTAAACATATATATCCTCAAGCTCGGCCACAAGAAACGCATCCGACAAAGTTCCCCAATACCGGATCTGAACCCATGGTAGAAACCTCTGCACTGATATCCGCCACAAGGCCAACCTGACAAAGCAATACCTACCAGTCGTCCACTGGTCCTGGGGTACAACTACACTGCTGAAGCATACTTTGATGCACTCTGCTATGCATTTTGTGCCATTTTCATCATAGTCCATATCGCATTAGTCTAGACAACCTGACCCATGAAAACCAGTCTGCAATCAAGTATCATAACCCAAATTCGTCATACCAAATTAAGAGAGTGCCACTAGGGCTTCCGGTTTCCAATAATCACAAAATGGTGCCGATACACACGATATACGACTACTGCATAGGCAGACTAACAAGAACTTCAAGTCTCCAACATATATATAACACATGAATCACCATGCCCGATTCCGTACTTCACCGTACAAATACATAACGCACATCAAGCGTCCATTCATACCACCAAAGCCATTCAGAAATTTCACTATGCCATTAGCGACTCAATTATTACAGTCGATTCAACAAGAGAATGCCACCATACCACTAGATATTATTACATTACCTTGTCCTTTTGGACCATATTCCTTGCCAATTCACTAGAATAGTTGTACCATTTTTCTTAATCACCAAAAAGATCGATTCTTAAATCACCTGCAGCGCGGGGCGCTGCTCAATAATTTTAATGACTTCCCATATATTATGAACTGATCTCAAAACCTTGAATATGACACTATCAACTTTTCCATAACACATCGCATATACAATACCATACTAAGATAACATGAAAATTCTTATCCCTTTCCTACGCCGCAAATATCGACGCACTCAACTAGTCAAGGACTTTCATGATCCCATATAGAGAAAACTCATTACACATTCCAAGCTTAGCATACCAACAGGAAATACACTCATATTCAAACCACATTAAAACACATCACAACTCTTTCTTCCAATTACGTTGCATAAGTTAAACTATCAGGACTGAGTCCTCATACCCATCTCGGGTTACACAACTGCCAGCACTCAAAAGCTTTATTGCACAATATCTGCGAGACCCATTACTTCAAACATATACCAGGAATTAATCGTATTCCTTCTCATAGCGTTTCGGTTTATTAACAAGTTATTCCATTTACCCAGTTTCCTTTCTGATTCATCTTTAATTTAATATTAGCCCTTACTGTAACACCATAATACATCAAATCATGTTACCACACGTGACTCGTACATAAGACCACACCGTCTAAGACCCATAGGCCACTGAATACTCTCTTAATGTTTCCTAGAAGGACCATATTCTACAATACTTTATTTCGAAGAACTTCTTGCGATTTGAATTCGTTATCATTACCTTCCAATACGGCTACATAGAATCCTATCATTCATATAATATAACACAAGTCTTGATCTCTTTTAACGAAACCACCGTCTTTAGCCACATGCACAATATTAAGACACCTGACTGTTACAAGCAAAATCTTAAACACCGTAAAACAATTCTCGGGCATTATTCACCCACATTCAGCTGTAATTCAACTGTCTTATTGAACAGAACCGCTCGTGCCTTGCTAGAACTCTGACACCGCATAACATGATTACGTACAGATACAATTAGTTATCTCTCTTTTCTTTAGACCAACATTGCTTACCAACCTCGGTTCAAAACATCCTAGTATTTCCTCACATCTACGAAGCATCATAACCTTTATCAAGATTTCCCTTCATACCTAGAGACAGAAACAACATAACATACAATAATGCCATCGATTAATCAATACCAACCTCCCCAACTTGGCTTGGAGCCATACATCTAAGAACTTTTAGCCACTCATAGCATTCTTACTCAAATGATGCCACAATGTTCTAGTTAGATTAAACTCAAGTCATTTACAAGCTTCGGCGGAGATTCGAATCATCAGACATCTTAACTCTTTTGCAATTCTTGTATTCATTCACACACAACAGTTAAGCCCATTCTTTAGGTGACAAAAATCTTTTCTAAGTCCCAAATTTTCCAAAAATTTTGACAGAGTTTCCTTTGTAATTTGGCGTATCCACCTACCAGAGAATCACCAAAACCATCCTAGCAATACATTTACAACTCGACAAGACATCACAATGCATATCGACAACGTTAATCTCAATATTACACAAATCATATTATCATAATTGTTACATGAACATGCGGTGTACCTGCTCGAATCATAACACATATCAAATACCTTTCAATTACACATGAGAATCAACCCACATACTTCTTCTCAATTTAACATTTCAGCATAATACCTTCCACCAAGATACACATAGCATAATCACTTTAGTCTTCCTGAGTTTTAACTTGTTCCACCACACATAAGGAACTTTACCTTCCAATTAAGAGATATGGTAAATATTCACCACGCCCATAGCTTGGGGCTACACAACAGTTTAGATAAGAGTCGAACATTTAGCAGCTCATCCATTATTAAGCCTCCCTAATACTCTACAAATCGGTACAAGGCCCCAAACATGGCTACTAGCCCAAATACATAGATATAAGTCGAGTCTCAGTCATTATACACAGTAATCTATCAATCGGGAAGGACCAAGTCCAAATCCCCAGTCACAATACCACCACACTCGTCACATGACGCGTGTTCCATCTCAGCACAACACTGTATAGTGCAAATACGGGGTTTCAAACCTTCAGTACATTATCTATTGCCACCACTCACAAAATCAGCACCTCAATGCTCAAGTCATAAACAAGGTCCAGCCTCTAGTCTTTCCGACTGGCCCAACATGAACTCACAGAGATTATGTCTCATCCCTCGTTCGGGGGAATCACAAGCCATAAGACAATTATATTACTGAGCGCTCCATGCGTACACAGACGTGCGGAAGGAATTTCAAAAAGTATATCTCAAGCTGAATCAAGTACGCACGATAAGAAATCCAAGAAGTGTCAAGTGTTTCCCAAAGGTTCGCAGCCTCCCGAGGATAAGTACAGGCGTCCCCGTACCGATCCACAAGACTCTACTAACCGGCTCAAGACTCATGAGCCCTAGTAAACCTAGGCTCTGATACCAACTTGTCACGACCCTAAATCCGGTCGTGATGGCGCCCAGCACACTGGTAGGCCAGCCCGGCCAATCAACAACAATTTACGGAGCTATGAGCTCGCATTATCCCATTTATGCATAACAAATTATAAGACAACAGTGATAGATATATCAAAACAGGGAACCAAGTCCCAATGCATACCATCTCCCATAGACCGAAAGTTCAAGAGTCATGAGCCTCTAAAAAACATATGTGTAATAAGGTTTACAACAAAACTCAGTGCGAAAAGAAATGACAACATGAAATGAAAAGACAGCTAGAAGGGGAGTCAGGTCCTGCGGACGCTGCAGCTACCTCAACTATCGCGCACAATGCCTGTGAGCGGCTACCGGATCAGGTCTGCTGAGATGTACCTGGATCGGCACACAAAGTGCAGGGAGTAAAATGAGTACTGCCAGACTCAGTGGTAATAAACAGGGGTAAGACAGCATTGATAAGAAATCCACAATAAAACACTATGTAAAGCTCTAACTAATACCCTGTAACAGTTCAATATCAACAGTAGATAGCCAACAATATCAACAACAAGTATAACAGCTAGCAGATGTAGCAAAATGCAATGCAAAGCATGAAATGACCGCTACGGCGCGTAGCCCGATCCAATTTGGGTACCCGTGCTCACTGTGGGGGTTCAGACTCTAGAGGGGTTCCTACAGTCCAAGCACAATATCATGAATAAGCTGCGGCGCGCAGCTCGATCCACTACCAGTTAGCTAATATACAAATGCAGCCTCGCAGGCTCAAAAGTAGTTTTGAAAACTCTTTTATCATTTTTCAACTGAAAATAGTATGTCAAAGTTCCAGAGATTGGAAATATCATGATAACAGAAATAGCTACGGACTGGTAGTAAAACTTGCATGCCAATATCACAAGACAACGATAACGATCCTCGCAGGATCCAATAACTGGCTCACAGCCCATAAGTATACTCAACCGTCCAAGAAGGAGGTTCAACGGCTCAAGAGTAGCCAATATCACAATATAATATGCAACCATCCGAGAAGGAGGTTCGACGGCTCAAGAATAGCCTAATATCATAACACAGTATCAACAGGTCGGACTAAGCCATAGTTCCCAATTCACAATCGACCCCGCACTCACAAGAGAGTACGCATCTCACCGTTGTACAGCGTTACAAAGTGGTATACCGGGGTTTCGAACCCGCTGGTCATCACCCACATCTATTACTCACCTCAATACAGTGCGACGACTACTCCGCGATGCCCTTTCCACGCGAATCAAGCTCTGTACGTGTAGAATCTGATCAAATATAGTAGAAACAAATCAAATTAGACCAATGGAACGATACCCAGTCAAAACAACTCAATTTACACCGAAATTCACAAAGTTGCCAAAACCCGACTTTCGGTACGCTTCTCAAAAAATTACTAAAGTCACATATTCGGAACCCTCATCTCAATATGAGTCTAGGCATATAAAATTTACCAAAATCGGACTCCATTTGCCCACTCAAATCAGTGTTTTTCTTCAATTTTAGGCCTAGGGCTCAAACCCACCTTAAATCTTCCATTTACAGAGAATTTACCAAGGATTTCATGAATAAATGATGTCATTAAGCCACAAAACTTACCTCCAACGAACAACCAATGATTTCCCAGCAATCTCCCATGAGTCTCTCTCTCTAGAACTCAAAATTTGTGTTTTGGGGTGTGAAACCCGCGACTCGTTCTGTTCTGGTTTTTAATTCACTGCCTGGAACATTTACCCTACGCGTTCGCGATGTCTCTCACGCGAACGCGATGCCTTGATCCTTTCCTTCATCACGAACGCGACATGAAGTCATGTGTCCGCTAAGGCCATTCTCCCCAGCCCTGGATTTTTCCTCTAAGCGTACGCGTCCCAGTCCACGCGAACGTGTGGCTTCTCTTTTTCCTCTTACGCGAACACGAGCCTACCCACGCGAACGTGATGCTCACAGCCTTCCTCTTATGAGAACGCGTCTCCCAGCAACAGGAATGCGATGCTCATTTTTCCTCAGCCTACGCGAACGCGGGCCTCGCCCTCGCGAACGCGAAGGCTAAATTTCTGCCCAGTGATCTGCAATTTTACAGCAGATTTTCAAGTTTCAAAAATGCTGAATGATGGTCCGGATTCACCCCGAGGCCCCCGGGACCCCAACGAAAACCACCAACATACTCCAAAACACGATACACACTTGTTCCAATCATAAAAACACCATCCTAAATATCAAAATCACCAATTACACACGGATTCAAGCCTAAGTATCTTTAAAACTTCTAAAACTAACATTCAATCAAAAACCCGACCAAACGATGTCCGAATGACCTGAAAATTTGTGGACATATCCAATATCACATGATGAAGCTACAAAAATTGTCTGAATTCCATTCCGACCCCCGGATCAAAATCTCACCTACCATTCGGATTTCGCCAAAATTCAAATTTAGCCAATTCAAACTTATTTCTACACCGGACGTCCAAATTCAATTCCGATTGCTCCCCTAAGTCACAATTCACCTCCCGGAACTACCCGAATCATCAGAATCCGATTCCGAGCCATCTAACTAAATAGTCAACTCCAGGTTGACTTTCCATATTCAAGTTTCCTTCAAAAAAGCTATATGCCTCATTTTTAATCCAATTCACTCCTAACTCACCCGATAGACTCTAACACTGATATAAATGCATAAACACATGTAATTACAACATAACGGGGTGGTAATTCTCGTGACAACGGGTCGGGTCGTCACATATGAATAAGTATAATGTTGCGGTGTGCAGGCCGCTCCAATACATGTACCGCTGCGGCACGCAGCCCATTCCATTTAACGTCGACGGTGCTTATTGGGGGTGTATACAGACATCGGAGGGGCTCCCTAGGCCCAATCGCTATGATGCTGCGGCATGCAGCCCGATCCACACATATATTACTGCGGTGTGAAATCCGATCCGATATATATATATATATGTTCCTAGGGTGGCCTAAAAAGGGTAGAACTTAGCCTTAGTCTAATTGTGTTAGCCAAATTCGTCTAAGTCATTTTCCTAAGGGTAGGAAGTCATTTTGGGGCAGGGAATTGTGGAATTGATTGTCTTGGCCATAAGGTTGGCTTTGTGTTTTTGTACGCATTCCAATCATACAAGTTGGGAGCAGCCCGATCCAATATATATACTGTTGCAGCGTGCAGCCCGATCCAACATGGGTATATATACATAATACCATATAACGGGTTCTCGACCTTGTCCCAATTAGTATAGGATTGGCCTTCCAGGACCACTCAGCTAAATCAGGGAATTTCCACCCTAAGTAATCAGTCACTCACAATACACACCTAGTATTGGCTTTTAATATGCTATTCAGCTAGTTTTACGGCTGAGTGTAAGTTTTCAACACGATATAAGGATCACCTAGCTCTACAGGTCCCCTAATGCTCTACAGATCGGCACAAGGCCCCAAACATGGCTATTAGCCCAATTACACAGTTATAATCTCATTATCAGTCATAACACACAATATACTCTTAGCCGGGAAGGACCAAGTCCAATTCCCCAGTCACAATGTCACCACGCTCGTCATAAGACGTGTGTCTCATCTCAACATAGCACTGTGAAGTGTTAGTACGGGGTTTCAAACCCTCAGTACATTATTTACTATCACCACTCACCTCGAACCGGTAGGAGCCTTAGTCCGCCTTGCGCTTGCCTTGCAAATCAATCTCCTCGAATGTCAAATCTGTTAAAAATCATAGAGAATACATCAATATATGCAATGACACACAACCCATTAAAAGTAACTCCCAATTGCACCAAAACCCGCTAAGTTGTCAAAACTTGACTTTTGGTACGCTTCTCGAAAAATTACAAAAGTTAAATATTCGGAACCCTCATCTCAATACGAGTTTATGCATATAAAGTTTTCCAAAATTGGACTGCGTGCATATAAATTTACATATGAAATGTTTCCCTTCAGATATTCTTCTCACATGTGCGATTTCCGCTTCTGCGATTCTTGACTCTCACCCGCGAGTCCGCTTTTGCGGCCCATTAGTCGCTTCTTTGATCCAGCTCCAAGCCGGCCCACTTCGCACCTACGGCCTAGGTCTCGCTCCTGCGAGACCGCTCCTGCGAACTCGCCTCCGCACCTGCGATCCTCCCCAGTCGCCTGCCTTCCGCTTCTGCGACCTCGGACTCGCAGAAGCGAGTCCGCTCCTACGATGCATCGTCCGCTTCTGCAGAACCACCTAGCCAAGCCCCCTTTCACATTAGTGATGATGAAGCCGCTCATGCGATCCTTCTTCTGTGGTCCCCAATCTGCAGGAACGAAAATGCTGCTGCAATTTATTACAGCAACTCCCAAACTTCAAATCCTTCAGTTTAACCTTCTGAACTCATCCCGAGGCCCCCAGGATCTCAACCAAAAATGCAATTCTACTCTAAATCACCATACGAACTTGCTCTAACCATAAAAACACGCCCTCAAACACGGAAAACATCGAATCCAAGCAAATTCAAGCCTAAGTTTCCATTCAAACTTCAGCAACCGATATTCGATCAAAAACCCGACCAAACGACCTCCGAATGACCTGAAATTTTGCAGCCACATCCAAAATCACCTAACAGAGCTACTGCAACTGTCAGAATTCCATTCCGACTCCCGGATCAAAATCTCACCTATCAATCGGATATCGCCAAAATTCAACTTTAGCCAATTCAATCCTAAAACTACATCGGACCTCCAAATTCACTTCCAACCGCTCTCCTAGCTCATAAATGACCTCCCGGAGCTGACTGAATCATCAGAATTCGATTCCGATCTCTCTAACCCACAAGTCAACATCCAGCTAACTTTTCTCAACTATTCCTTCTTCTAAGAGACTATTTGTCTCAATTTCAACCAAACTCAACCCGGATTGACTCAAACTTACCCAACATGCATATTACAACATCAACAAGCATATAACGGGGATAACGGGGTTATAACTCACATGATGATGGGCCGGGTCATTACACATGGCCATGTAGCAATGCTCTCTCTCTCTATATCAAATTCTTTGGTTTGTTTGCTACTTTTGACCTCGGCCATAACAATCTTCTTCCTTAATCGGGCTACTTCAACATTATGTTCATCCTTTAACTATCGAATCATCCAAGCACATTCTTCGGCATTCTTGGCCAATTGTTTTCGAACCCCAGCTAATTCCTTCTAAGTTTTATCAAGATCAAAGCTATAATCATTTATGTTGCACCGTAGATTTTCAATTAGCCTTTCATCCCGGGCAAGTCGAACTAGGGTTCCGGTTGTTGTTCTCATTTTTGCAATCTGAGTCTTCAATGTTTCATTTTCTTTCCTCAGCTGTTTCTTTTCACCATCATCGGCTGCTGCTTGTAAGATGCTTTCGAATTTGAGGTCATAAAATTGTTTTTCCAACATGATGATTCTGGCTCAATATGCATTTTCCTTGGCCAGCCAATCCCTTTGTTCTCTCGATTGCTCAGAAAATTCTTGAATATGAGGCCTTTTCATTGGTCTCTCATGCTTAACATCTCTACAGTACCATGTGGAATATCCCGGTGATACTTCACCTCTATCCCGATCTCTCACACAGGTGTCCATTTTCAGACATTGGCACTCATTTCATATTTGCAGGATTTTTGCTTCTGGGAATTGCTTATCGGGACTTATCTCTATTGCTTGAAGGCTGAGGTCCCCATCTTTCGGCAAAAACTGATATATTTCGAGTTGCTTTAATACTCGGTATGGCACATAAGGTTGGATACTCTTAACACCCATTAAAAGGAAATACGACCCTTCTGTTGGCATATATATGACTTCATTGAGGGGAAACCATCCATTTGCCCATTCTATCTAGCCAGCAGTCATTGATCGAAAATATGTGATCCAACCCTTCGACCCTTCTTGCAACTTGGCCTCTTTTGTCCTCACGTAGAATTCTTCGATACATGTCTTTTCAGATGATCCATAGCTTGAACACTGAGGGTGGGGGCATAAATGTTCTATCATCCACATTTGAAGTAGTATATTACACCCCTCGAAGAAATCTTCTCCCGCTTTGCAGGTCGTGAGAGCACAGAAGATATCGGCCACTATCATTGGTGCCAAAGTACTGTATCCCGGGTAAGGAGAGTACTGGCAATTCTGACAAATCTAATGTCGATGTTCCCGTCATTCCATGGGAATAGGATTAACCCTAGAAAGGCTACCATAAAGGCGAAACACTTGTGTTCCTCCCATTTAGCCCGATTCTCTTTGCTGCAGAATTTGTTCGTTGGAACATTGAATTTTCCAACGTGGCCGTATCTGTGGTATATAAAGTTCATGGTGCAGAACCCGTGGGCCAAATCTTCATTGTGAACATTTCTGACGATCTTTAAGGAGTTGAGGAATCTATGCACAGTGATAGCCCTTGGAGCAACCGGATACTTGTCTTTTAAGGGAACCTCACCCTTTCCGATGTAGTTAGCAATTTTATCCAATGTCAGGGTAAGATCAAAGTCCGAGAAGTGGAGCACATTCTGTGCGGGATCCCATCAGGCAACTTAAGCTCGGATAATATCACCTCGAGGTACTATGTCAAGCATCCCAGTAAGATCTTTCAAATATTTGTTTACCCAATCCTATTCATCTTGGCCTAAAGCATTCCACCACAATCGTAACTCCAAAGAGATCTTGTTCATTAGTGCAAAAGGTTCATTTTGTATTGTGCTCATCCTGTACATTTATTAAAGGTGATTTATTTAACTCAAAAAGAAAAGAAAAAATTTTTCAAGGAACATTTTCATCGTTTTAAAAGAATCAACCTTTCCATATTTCATTCGAAAAATTCCAGGCTATTATTATTGAAAGAAAAACGACTTCAAAAGCGGCCAATTTTGCACAAACAGCCTTCCGGCGTCCTTTCGGAACATTCGGCTATTTTCAAAAACGGCATCACTTTGATTTTATTGATAAAACTAAAATTTTAACATTTTTTTATTTTTGAAAAGAGGTGGTTGGACCCGTCACGGGTTGCCTACATATCCCGCCTGGTGGTGAGAATCAAACCAGCGTAGTTCGGTCAAATTGTTTTTAGACCAACTATTTTTAGTTTTGGACAAAACTGACTTATCCAACTATTTTTGATAATTCCCTCAAAATTTTGACAGCGTTTCGTTAGTATTTAGACACTGGTTCTTCTAAAAATTGCTATTTTTCTCTTTTTTTTTTCTTTTTCAGGTATTTATCCGGTCATCATAATGGCCCAGGATAAATAAATGCAACACATAATCATGCTTAGTCTTTGATATCCGGGTAACCTATCCTAGTCGGACCCAACCCCTGTGTTGAGTCTCCTAAGTCAGATATGATGCAAATAATCGTCATAAATCTAGGCTCAATATCATGATTTTCATTGGTAATAGACTGTGTACCCGAGCGGACAACTCGGATCGAGGAGGGGGCTACGTATCGGGGACCCGCGGGATCGTCCGACTTTGTAACTTTTCTGGCCTATGTTTCTTATTAGGTATGACTTAACAGAAAGGGGAGTCTCAACTAGTAAGCCCATCCCCGCAGGTAAGAAGAGAAGGGTTTTCGGCACAATTTTATATATACAATTCACATAATATCAGAGCGGTAAACATATAGCACATTGATCAAAGCATATAATGAAATCATATATAAACAAGAACAACAATTTTAACTGAGCTCGAATTCTTAAACCCTGAACCGATGTTCTAGGTTTCTATCCCAGTACAGTTGCCAGAGCTGTCACACCTTCTTTTTTCTTACACTACTTACCCGAAGGTATGTGCCACTAATTACTACTACACCCCGGGATGGGATATAATAATAATAAGGAAGGAGTTTTTCCAGCTAAAGGACATTCGGAACGGGATTTATTTATTAATTTTCAGAGTCGCCACTTGGGAAAATAATGGTGTCCCAAGTCACCGGTTTAATCCTGAATAGAGGAAATTATGACTCTGTTTAACAGTCCGCGAAACTAGAAATCCGGATAAGGAATTCTATTAACCCGGGAGAAGGTGTTAGGCACTCCCGGATTTTGTGGTTCTAGCACGGTCGCTCAACTGCCATAATTGTTTTTATCCGATTCCCTTATATGTTTCAATTTTTTCAAGTGTTATTAATGTCTCGCTTTGTTATTTTTAAGACTTACAATGTCACAAAAACACATTTTGAGTCACACCGTAACCAGTACGCCCGTGACTTTAGTGCATTTCAGCTTCGCCGGGAGTTGAGATTTGGGTCACATAAATGTGCACCCATATTAGGAATGTAATTTTATTAATCACGCCTACAATGTCTACGTCTTTATTAGCTTTGGGAGAGACCATGAAATTCGCTAAACGGTCCTTCCGAGTCTAGAATCTTATGTTGAAATTTAGTTGGGGGGCCCGTATGTTTTCATTCTTTATAACGAGGCTCGTCCCTTGTTTTAAAAGTCCAATCCTATTCATACACTATATTCTCTATTTTGTTTTTTCTTCCTAATACATATCTGTTTTTTTGTTAATTTTTCAAGCTATAACTTTGAAGTCCAGGCCATTATTCATTATTGGGCCTGGACTTGCTTAATAGTCAATTATTAAAGACGATTGGGCATCTGGAGCCCAATGTATACTACTGTTCCTATTGGAGAGCACAGATGCCACATTAACCAGATCTGGGCCTATATTCATGACTAGGCCCAGGCCATATAAGCAAAATTAAGAGCAAGCTAACACTTTCAAGACAATATTCAAGCAAGTATTATTCAAATGGTAGAGGAATCAATAAAAACCGTATTATTTGAAATGAAACCAAGTTACATTTTTCGACCACCGCTAATTTCAAATTTTAACAACTAATTAAACATTCTAAAATAGTAATTTGTATCAGTATTATTATTCTATATGAGAGGTTCAGTTATTCAAGTAGTCATCCTGGTACTAGTATGCAGGATTATTTTGTCGCTTTATTTTAACTAAAGAAAAACAATGTTCTGAACTAACTAACTAACATGCTTGAACTACTGAAAATTACAAAGTTTAAAAGGGGATTTGTAGTTAACTCATATTCAATAGGTATAAACAATAATACAAATTGAACTACTTATACTTTTTGATTAAACTATTTCGATTCAGAATTCAAAATGACTAAGTACCAATTTTATGTGTCTAGTTTCAGAATCATACCTATATATCTAAGTGTATTAGCTGTACGTTAGTCTGTTTTTAGATTTAGAATTATGTGATAGCTACATCTAATTGCTAAATTACGTCTAACTACAGCATTAACTACTTCTACTCTAAACTATATCGAATTCATATAGTTGTTAATTATTACAACCATTCCTAATGAATTACAATGAATCTACACATTATAACTACAACTATAATAGAAGAAACAGGAATAACTTTATCGAAAATCAATTTTATAACTTCATTCCTTCATCATGATTTAAATTACATCTTCAGGAAGTAGTATGTACCTAATCAAACGAACACAAACTGATGAGTTCTAAGGAGATGAAGGACAAGAGAAGTCAGCAATGGCAGCAGCAGAGTATCAACAACAAACAGGAGCAGGAAATAACACAACAACTCCCAAACTCAATAGATAACCAGTAATCAAGTCGAGAAATAACAGAAATCCAAGCTAGTTGAGATGAACATAGCAGAAAAACCACCAGCAAAGATCCTAGGAATAATACTCGACTCGAAAGCTAAGTAGAAGAACAGTACGGGTGAAGTTTTGAACTCTTAAAACTGGAATCAAATTCGAACTCCCTCAATTTTAAAATTCAGAACCAATGTGTAACCAATGTCTAACCAACCAACTCCAATGTGTGGAACCCCCTTTTCAGGCTTAGAGAAGCCTATTTATAGAGGAATTTTGGGGGGAATTTCAAATAAGTTAATTTTTTTCCCTCCCCTTATTCTTTTCAATTAATTACATTATAGTCGATTAAAATTGTATCGAAATGCCCTAAAACCCTTGCTAGAAGGTTCTGGGCAGTTCTATTGGATTCTACTAGGCAGGTTTTACCTAATTACCCTCACTTTCTTATAGGCTCTATTTAATCCACAATAATGCCATTTATCCTTTTCCTTTTACCACTTGTATTTAATTGTTATTACCCGACCTAACTTAGGTCTGTCAAGACTAGGATAACTCAAATGTATTTAACAGATAGCCTCCTAAGTCATCTTTTAAAACATAACCAACCGCAGACTACAAACCTTTTCTATATTAGCCTCTTTACAAATAGCCATTAATCAGAATTCATACTTAATTGGCAAACATAGCCACAAAAACATTTATACATATAACCTAAGCATACATAAGCACTCAAAGGTTCAGAAGAAACTAACATACAAATCAAATTGCAAATATTGCCAAATTCATGTTATTTTGAACAAATAACCTTAATCACGACGTAACTTCTAATAAATCAGAACTTAGAGGGAAAATTTGATAATGGTTAAATTCTAACTAATTAAAACCCTAATCGAGATAGGATATAATGAACCATCACATAACGAAGGCTAATAGCATATGATTTATGGGTAACTTATATCAGAATCCTAAGAACACTTAGATAACTTCAGGCATGTATGAGATTCAGGGCTTTTATGAACAAGTACGAATCAAGATACAAAAACAGAGATAGAAGCATGAATAGGAACAGTTTCAAGTTCTAAGCATGATAAGAACATAAAGAGACAAGTTCCAAAACAAGTGAACACATAAAAATCACTGAACGAAACATGGTAGGGTACTTAGCTTTCTTTTTTCCTTTTCTTTCTTTCTTTCTTCTTTCTTTCTTCTTTTCTCTTCGTTCTTTTCATTTTCTAGATTTTTTCAAAATTTCGGAGACTGTTGGTGTCACGACCCCAAATCCGGTCATGATGGCGCCCAGCACATTGCTAAGCCAGCCTGACCAATCAATAACATTAACGGAGCTAGAAGCTCTCTTTAGCCCATTTAAGCATATTAAATCACGAAGCAATAGCGATACAAATAACGAAAACAAGGAACCAAGTCCCATAATACATCAACTCCCATAGACCAAGGGTCAAGAGTCACGAGCCTCTACTGAACATGAGTGTATAAAGGTTTACGAAAATACCAAGTGCGGAAAGAAATGTCAATACAAAATCAAAAGACAATAGGAAGGAATATCGGGTCCTGCGGACTCTGCAACTACCTCGAATATCCACAAACGTCGCCTCGCGCAGCTACTAGATCACTGCAGAGAGGTACCTGGATCTGCACACAAGGTGCAGGGAGTAAAATGAGTACTGCCAGACTCAGTGGTAATAAACAAGGGTAAGACAGCGCAGATAAGAAATCCGCAATAAAGCACTATGTAAAGCTATAATCAGCTACCCTGTCATAGAATCAATCTTCATTGTACCTGTTCCAACAATTACCAATAAATAGCATAACAGCTAGCAGATGTAGCTAAATGCAATGCAATGCATGATATGACCGCTACGGCGCGTAGCCCGACTCCAATTTTGGGTACCCGTGCTCACTGTGGGGGTTCAGACTCCAGAGGGGCTCCTACAGCCCAAGCACATCTCATAGAGATATTCTCGCGGCGTGCAGTCCGATCCAACATATATCCTGCTGCGGCGTGCAGCCCGATCCACTACTAGTCAGCTAATATGCAGATACATTTTTGAAAACTCTTTTATCATTTTTCAGTTGGAAAACAGTAATGTCAAGTTCCAGAGATTGGAATTGGCATGATAACAAAATAGCTGCGGACTAGTAGTAAACTAGCATGTCTATATGATAAGACAATGATAACGATCCTCGCGGGATCCAATAACTGGCTCACGGCCCACATGTATACTCAACCGCCCAAGAAGGGGGCTCCTCGGCTCAAGAGTGGCCATTATCACAATATATATATATATATATACAACCATCCGAGAAGGAGGTTCGACGGCTCGAGAATAGCCAATAATACAGTATCAACAGGTCGGACTAATATATAGTCTCCAGTTCATGATCGACCCCGCACTCTCAAGAGTGTGCGTGTCTCGCCGCTATACGGCGTCACAAAGTGGTATACCGGGGTTTCGAACCCGCTGGTCATCACCCACATCTATTACTCACCTCAATACGACGCGACGACTACTCCGCAATGCCCTTGCCACGAGAATCAAGCTCCGCACGCGTAGAATCTGATCAAATACAGTAGAAACACAACAAATTAGGCCAATGGGACTACACCCAATCAATACAACTCAATTTACATCAAAATTCCCAAAGTTGTCAAAACCCGACTTTCGGTACGCTTATCGAAAAATCACGAAAGTCACATATTCGGAACCCTCATCTCAATACGAGTCTAAGCATATCAATTTTACCAAATTCGGACTCCATTTGTCCATTCAAAACCTTGATTTTTCTAAAGTTCAAGACTAGGGCTAAATCCTCCATAAATTACCCCAAATTCCTCCATTTTCATGATATAATTGCATAATATTACCAATACTAATCATAGTTTAAGTCCATAGATGATTACCCGATGATTTCCTTGAATTTCTCTTCAAAATCGCCCAAATCGCCTCTAAAGCCGAGACCCAATATGTGTGAAATGTTCTGAAATTTTTCTAACTTCCTGATACACTTACTTACAGCGATTTCCGCTTCTGCGGAATATTTTCCGCTCCTACGCACCCGTATCCGCGACCGAAGGGTCGCTTCGGCGGTTCCGTGCCTAGCCGGCCATTTCCGCCTCGCGAGCAAAGGGCCGCTTAGCCGGGCCCGCTCGCGAAGAAGCTTCCGCTCGCGGACACATCCGCCTCTCGCGCATCATTGACCGCTTCGCGGTCTCGCCCAAACGGTAAAATGTCCGCTCGCGGACCATGCCCAATTTCTCCCCGTCCGCCTCGCGATCACCGGCTCGCACCGGCCGACCCCGCTTCAGCGGAATGGCTTCCGCTTCTGCGTAACCAGCCGCTCCCGCGCATCTCGTCCGCTTCTGCGGACACGCTCCTGCGTCCAAAATTCCGCAGGAGCGGAAACAACCGAAGCAGGATCCCAACCTGCAATTTTTCCACAATTTTCTCCCGTTTAACCATCCGAAAACACCCCGAGGCCCCCGGACCTCATCCAAACATACCAACACATCTTAATACCTCATTCGAACTTTCTCCATTCCTCAAAACACGTCTAACAACATCAAAACCCATAATTCGCATCGAATTCAAGCCTAAATTCCTTAAAACATTCCAAATTACACATTCAATCAAAAACCCGACCAAACGACGTCCGAATGACCTGAAATTTTGCAGGCACATCCAAAATCACCTAACGAAGCTACCGCAACTGTCGGAATTCCATTCCGACCAACGGATCAAAATCTCACCTACCGTTCGGATTTCGCCAAAATTCAACCTTAGCCAATTCAAGCCTATTTCTACACCGGGACTCCAAATTCAATTCCGATCGCTCCCCTAAGTCACAAATCACCTCCCGGAACTAACCGAATCATCAGAATCCGATTCCGAGCCCTCTAACCAAATAGTCAACTCCGATTTGACTTTCCTTATTCAAGTTTCCTTCACAAAGGCTATATGCCTCATTTTCAATCAAATTCACTCCTAACTCACCCGATAGACTTTATCACTGATATAAAAGCATAAAACATAAAATTTCAACATAACGGGGTGGTAATTCCCGTGACGACGGGCCGGGTCGTCACATTCTCCCCTCTTAAGCAAACGCTCGCCCTCGAGCGGGTCAAGAATCATACCTGAAGTCTCAAACAAGTGAGGATATCTGCTCCGCATCTCCCGCTCGATCTCCTAAGTGGCCTCCTCCACGGGTCGACCTCTCCACTGAACCTTAACTGATGCAATCTCCTTAGACCTCAATTTTCTCACCCGACGACCCAAAATAGCAATAGGCTCCACATCATAGGATAGATCACCATCAAGCTGAATGGTACTGAAGTCTAATACATGAGACGGATCTCCAATGTACTTCCGGAGCATAGACACATGGAATACTGAATGAACGCTGGATAAGCTGGGCGGCAAGGCCAACTCATATGCCACCTCTCCAATTCTCCTAAGTACCTCAAAAGGACCAATGTACCTGGGACTCAACTTTCCTTTCTTCCCAAATCTCATGACACCCTTCATAGGTGAAATCTTCAACAATACTCTGTCACCAACCATGAAAGACAACTCTCGAACTCTACGGTCCGCATAACTCTTCTGACGAGACTGTGCTGTACGAAGTCTCTCCTGGATCAACTTTGCTCTATCCAGAGCATCCCGGACTAACTCAGTCCCTATCAATCTAACCTCACCAGGCTCAAACCATCCCACGGGGGATCTACACCGCCTGCCATACAATGCCTTATACGGGGCCATCTGAATACTCGACTGATAACTATTGTTGTAGGCAAACTCGACAAGTGGTAGGAACTCATCCCACGAACCACCAAAATCAATCACACAAGCTCGCAACATATCCTCCAAGATCCGAATAGTACGCTCAGACTGTCCGTCTGTCTGGGGGTGAAATGCTGTACTCAACTCAACCCGTGTACCCATCTCTCGCTGAAATGCTCTCCAAAATTGAGAAGTGAACTGAGTACCCCTGTCGGATATGATAGACACTGGGACTCCATGCAACCGAACAATCTCTCGAATAAAGATCGCTGCCAACCGCTCCGATGAGTAGGTAGTACTAACTGGAATGAAGTGAGCTGACTTGGTCAGTCTATCCACAATCACCCATACATAATCAAACTTCCTCGCCGTCCGAGGGAGTCTAGTAACAAAGTCCATAGTGACCCTCTCCCATTTCCACTCAGGAATAGCAATGCGCTGAAATACACCACCGGGCCTCCGGTGCTCGTACTTAACCTGCTGACAGTTGAGGCACCGTGCTACATGTCTGACAATGTCCATTTTCATCTTTCTCCACCAATAGTGCTGTTTCAAATCTTGATACATCTTCGCGGCTCCTGGATGGATAGAATACCACGAGCTATGGGCCTCCTCCAGAATCAACTCACGAAGGCCATCAACATTGGGCACACATATCCGGCCCCGCATCCTCAATACGCCGTCACTATCAATGGTGACATATCTAGCATCATCATGCTGAACTCTGTCCCTAAGGACAGCCAAATGTGGATCATCATACTGGCGCTCACGAATACAATCATATAGAGATGACCGAGATACAACACAAGCCAATACCCTGCTGGGCTCCGAAATATCTAACCTCACTAGCCGATTGGCTAGCACCCGAACATCATAAGCAAATGGCCTCTCCTCAGCTGGAATATATGCCAAGCTCCCCATACTGACCGCCTTCCGGCTCAAAGCATCGGCCACCACATTGGCCTTCCCGGATGATATAATATAGTAATGTCATAATCCTTCAGCAACTCAAGCCATCTCCGCTGTCTCAAATTAAGGTCTTTCTCTGTTTGAACAAGTGCTGGAGACTACGATGGTCGGTATACACCTCACAAGACACACCATACAAATAGTGCCTCCAAATCTTCAATGCATGAACAATGGCGGCTAGTTCCAAGTCATGAACAGGATAGTTCTTCTCATGCGGCTTCAACCTGCCGAGAAGCATAAGCAATTACCTTTCCTTCCTGCATCAACACATAACCTATCCCCACTCTCGAGGCATCACAATAAACGGTATATGAACCCGAAGCCGATGGCAATACTAACACTGGAGCCGTGGTCAAAGCTGTCTTGAGCTTTCGAAAGCTCTCCTCGCACTCATCCGACCACACGAATGGTGCACCCTTCGGGTCAATTTAGTCAACGAAGAAGCAATGGATGAAAATCCTCGAACAAACCGGCGATAATATCCCGCCAAGCCAAGAAAACTTCTAATCTCTCGTAGCCGAGGACGGTCTAGGCCAACTCCGCACCGCCTCAATCTTTTTCTGGATCAACCCGAATACAATCACGAGACACCACATGTCCCGTAAATGCTACGGACTCGAGCCAAAACTCACACTTGGAGAATTTAGCATATAGCTTCTCCTCCCTCAATCTCTCCAACACAATACTCAAATGCTGAGCATGCTCCTCCCGACTACGGGAGTAGACTAGAATGTCATCAATGAACACGATCACAAATGAATCCAAATAAGGCCTGAACACACAGTTCATCGGATGCATAAATGCTGCCGGGGCGTTGGTCAGCCCAAAAGACATCACAAGGAACTCATAATGACCATATCTGGTCCGGAATGCAGTCTTCATAATGTCCGAGTCCCTGATCTTCAGCTGATGATAGCCTGAACGAAGATCGATCTTAGAAAACACCCTCGCACCCTGTAACCGATCAAACAAATCATCTATGCGCGGTAGAGGGTACTTGTTCTTCACTCGTCACTTTGTTCAATTGCCTATAATCAATACACATCCGCATGGAACCATCTTTCTTTTTAACAAATAATACCGGTGCACCCCACGGAGACACACTAGGGCGGATGAAACCCTTATCCAGGAGTTCTTGAAGCTGCTCTTTTAGTTCTTTCAACTCGGCTGGTGCCATCCGATAAGGAGGAATGGATATAGGCTGAGTGCCCGGCACCAAGTCAATGCCAAAATCAATATCCCTGTCCGGCGGCATGCCCGGCAGGTCTGAGGGGAATACATCTGGGAAATCCCTCACAACAGGTACAGAATCAATGCTAGGAGATTCAGCTCCCACATCTCTCACAAAAGCTAAGTACGATAAACACCCTTTTTCAACCATCTTCCGAGCTTTTAAGAACGAAATAACACGGCTAGGGACGAAATCGGTCGAACCCCGCCACTCGATCTGAGAAATACCAGGAATGGCCAACGTAACTGTCTTAGCATGACAGTCCAATATAGCATGGTACGGAGACAACCAGTCCATACCCAATATAACATCAAAGTCTACCATACCCAACAATAACAAATCTGCCTGGGTCTCCAGACCCCCAATAGATATAACACAGGATCTATAGACATGATCCACAACAATCGTATCACCCACTGGGGTGGATACATGAACAGGTAAATCAAGAATACCACGAGTCGCACCCAAATGATGTGCAAAATAAGAGGACACGTAAGAATATGTGGACCCTGGATCAAATAGAACAGAGGCATCTCTGTGACAGACAGAAATGATACCTGTAATCACAGCATCGGAGGCAACTGCATCACGCGTGCTGAAGATGAGGGCTGATCCCTCTGCTGAGTCCTGTCCCTACGGAGTCGAGGGTACTGCCTCCTCACGTGGCCAAAATCACCACACTCATAACATGCACCTGGTGCTGGAGAAAGGGACTGAAGGGAACCCCTCGCCGCAGAAGAACCCTGGGCTGAAGAAGTAGGTGCTGCACTCTAGGCTGGGAGGGCACTAAGTGATGACTGACCCTGCTGAAACCCCCGTCGACCACGACTATAAGAACCTCCGCTCTGCTCAGGGCGGCCTGAATGAGAAGGTCTAGATGAGCGACCTCTGCTCTGCTGGGAATGCCCTCTAGATGGAGCACCGCCGAAACTGCCAGAACCGCGAGGCCTCTTGGCCTCCCGCTCCTCTCTCTCTCGGCGACGATCCGCCTCAATGGAGCGTGCCATATCAGCTACCTGCTCAAACGATGATGACAGAACTCGCTCGCCGGTCATAAGAATACGGATAGAGTAGTTGAGGCCATCAATGAACCTCCTGATCCTCTCCCTATCAGTGGGGATCATCCATGTGGCATGCCTAGCCAACCGAGTGAATCTAAGCTCATACTGGGTCACAGACATGTCGCCCTGAATCAACCACTCGAACCGGCGACGTAGCTCCTCGCGACGAGACTGAGGTACATATTTCTCTAGAAAGAGAGTAGAGAACTGCTGCCATGTGAGAGGTGCTGCTCTTGCAGGCCTACGCCTCTCAAACTCCTCCCACCAATCAAATGCGGGACCAGTGAACTGAAATGTAGTAAATGAAACTCCGCCGGACTCAAGAATACCAGCCGTACGCAACATCTTCTGACACTTATCCAAGAAACCCTGGGCATCCTCGCCCTCAACGCCACTGAAATGGGGTGGCTGAAGTCTACCAAATCTCTCAAGACGACGCCGCTCGTCATCGGGCATAACCTCAACCATATGCTCTGGAGCTGGAGCTGGTGCAGTCGGAGGAATAACCGGTGCAACTACCTTGAGCGGGGACCGCCTCGGCGTCCGAAGTCCCCGAACAACCGGATCGGTGTGCGAGCTGCAGGGTCCGCCGACCACCCCCGACCGAGATGTCGCTGCGGTAGCGGTAGCTGAAACTACCCGAGCCAAACCGGAACACACCGATAATATCCGAGCAAGAGTCTCCCGAAGACCGGGAATAGCAATAGATATAGTCCGGCCCCGACTGGGGCCGCCGGAGCATCAACCACCGGGGGCTACTCCTGAACCGGTACAACGGGCGGGTCAGCTGGTACCTGCCTCAGCCGCCCTACCTCTAACTCTAGCACGACCACGCCCACGGCCTCTAACAGGTGGCAATGGAGGTCGTCCACCTCGTCCCGATGCTCGCGTTCTCGCCATCTGCGAGAGAATAGAATATAGAATTTCAGTTCTCAGGACAACAAGATCGCACGACAGAGTTCAAGAAAAGTGAAGTTTTCCTAAAGGTTCGCAGCCTCCCGAGGATAAGTACAGGCGTCCCCGTACCGATCCACAAGACTCTACTAACCGGCTCAAGACTCACGAGGCCTAGTAAACCTAGGCTCTGATACCAACTTGTCACGACCCCAAATCTGGTCGTGATGGCGCCCAGCACATTGCTAAGCCAGCCTGACCAATCAATATAAACAACGGAGCTAGAAGCTCTCTTTTAGCCCATTTAAGCATATTAAATCACGAAGCAATAGCGATACAAATAACGAAAACAAGGAACCAAGTCCCATAATACATCAACTCCCATAGACCAAGGGTCAAGAGTCATGAGCCTCTACTGAACATGAGTGTATAAAGGTTTACGAAAATACCAAGTGCGGAAAGAAATGTCAATACAAAATCAAAAGACAATAGGAAGGAATATCGGGTCCTGCGGACTCTGCAACTACCTCGAATATCCACAAACGTCGCCTCGCGCAGCTACTAGATCACTGCAGAGAGGTACCTGGATCTGCACACAAGGTGCAGGGAGTAAAATGAGTACTGCCAGACTCAGTGGTAATAAACAAGAGTAAGACAACAGCAGATAAGAAATCCGCAATAAAACACTATGTAAAGCTATAATCGAATACCCTGTCATAGAATCAATCTTCACCGTACCTGTTCCAACAATTACCAATAAATAGCATAACAGACTAGCAGATGTAGCTAAATGCAATGCAATGCATGATATGACCGCTACGGCGTGTAGCCCGACTCCAATTTTGGGTACCCATGCTCACTGTGGGGGTTCAGACTCCAGAGGGGCTCCTACAGCCCAAGCACATCTCATAGAGATATTCTCGCGGCGTGCAGTCCGATCCAACATATATCCTGCTGCGGCGCGCAGCCCGATCCACTACTAGTCAGCTAATATGCAGATACAGCCTCGCAAGCTCAAAAATAGTTTTTGAAAACTCTTTTATCATTTTTCAGTTGGAAAACAGTAATGTCAAGTTCCAGAGATTGGAATTGGCATAATAACAAAAATAGCTGCGGACTAGTAGTAAACTAGCATGTCTATATGATAAGACAATGATAACGATCCTCGCGGGATCCAATAACTGGCTCACGGCCCACATGTATACTCAACCGCCCAAGAAGGGGGCTCCTCGGCTCAAGAGTGGCCATTATCACAATATATATATATATACAACCATCCAAGAAGGAGGTTCGACGGCTCGAGAATAGCCAATAATACAGTATCAACAGGTCGGACTAATATATAGTCTCGAGTTCATGATCGACCCCGCACTCTCAAGAGTGTGCGTGTCTCGCCGCTATACAGCGTCACAAAGTGGTATACCGGGGTTTCGAACCCGCTGGTCATCACCCACATCTATTACTCACCTCAATACGACGCGACGACTACTCCACAATGCCCTTGCCACGAGAATCAAGCTCCGCACGCGTAGAATCTGATCAAATACAGTGGAAACACAACAAATTAGGCCAATGGGACTACACCCAATCAATACAACTCAATTTACATCAAAATTCCCAAAGTTGTCAAAACCCGACTTTCAGTACGCTTATCGAAAAATCATGAAAGTCACATATTCGGAACCCTCATCTCAATACGAGTCTAAGCATATCAATTTTACCAAATTCGGACTCCATTTGTCCATTCAAAACCTTGATTTTTCTAAAGTTCAAGACTAGGGCTAATTCCTCCATAAATTACCCCAAATTCCTCCATTTTCATGATATAATTGCATAATATTACCAATACTAATCATAGTTTAAGTCCATAGATGATTACCCGATGATTTCCCTTGAATTTCTCTTCAAAATCGCCCAAATCACCTCTAAAGCCGAGACCCAATATGTGTGAAATGTTCTGAAATTTTTCTAACTTCCGATACACTTACTTACAGCGATTTTCGCTTCTGCGGAATATTTTCCGCTCCTACGCACCCG
This sequence comes from Nicotiana noctiflora, assembly GCA_032618575.1. NCBI lineage: Eukaryota > Viridiplantae > Streptophyta > Magnoliopsida > Solanales > Solanaceae > Nicotiana > Nicotiana noctiflora. The sequence continues at coordinate 382,181 of JASVEL010002200.1, forward strand.
TATCCGCGACCAAAGGGTCGCCTCGGCGGTTCCGGGCCTAGCCGGCCATTTCCGCCTCGCGAGCAAAGGGCCGCTAGCGGGCCCGCTCGCGAAGAAGCTTCCGCTCGCGGACACATCCGCCTCTCGCGCATCATTGACCGCTCGCGGTCTCGCCCAAACGGTAAAATGTCCGCTTCGCGGACCATGCCCAATTTCTCCCCGTCCGCCTCGCGATCACCGGCTCGCACCGGCCGACCCCGCTTCGGCGGAATGGCTTCCGCTTCGCGTAACCAGCCGCTCCTCGCGCATCTCGTCCGCTTCGCGGACACGCTCCTCGCGTCCAAAATTACGCAGGAGCGGAAACAACGAGCGAGGATCCCAACCCGCAATTTTTCCACAATTTTCTCCCGTTTAACCATCCGAAAACACCCCGAGGCCCCCGGACCTCATCCAAACATACCAACACATCTTAATACCTCATTCGAACTTGCTCCATTCCTCAAAACACGTCTAACAACATCAAAACCCATAATTCGCATCGAATTCAAGCCTAAATTCCTTAAAACATTCCAAATTACACATTCAATCAAAAACCCGACCAAACGACGTCCGAATGACCTGAATTTTGCAGGCACATCCAAAATCACCTAACGAAGCTACCGCAACTGTCGGAATTCCATTCCGACCCCCGGATCAAAATCTCACCTACCGTTCGAATTTCGTCAAAATTCAACCTTAGCCAATTCAAGCCTATTTCTACACCCGGGCCTCCAAATTCAATTCCGATCGCTCCCCTAAGTCACAAATCACCTCCCGGAACTAACCGAATCATCAGAATCCGATTCCGAGCCCTCTAACCAAATAGTCAACTCCGGGTTGACTTTCCTTATTCAAGTTTCCTTCACAAAGGCTATATGCCTCATTTTCAATCAAATTCACTCCTAACTCACCCGATAGACTTTATCACTGATATAAAAGCATAAAACATACAATTTCAACATAACGGGGTGGTAATTCCCGTGACGACGGGCCGGGTCGTCACAGTTGGTCTTCTGAGTGTTAGATCTCCCAAACAGGGCCTTGGAGGTTTAATTTGAGTTAGGAAGTAGTGTTTGGGGACTTAGGGTAAGGTACTGAAGAGGGGTTGTTTTTGGGTGTTCGCCGGAGTAGGGTTCCGGTGAGGTTTTATTGTATATTCGACGGGTTAGGGGAGGATTCGAGAGAAACCACCTAGGTGGGGTGGTAGATCATCTAAAGGTGGTCAAGGGGTGTTATTTTGGGACCTTGTTTCATACCTTGGGTGGTCACCGGCTAGGGTTCCAGCAATCGAATTTTCAAGAATGTGGGACTGTTGGATTTTTGTCGGGGTTAATGGTGTTTTATGGTTGTTTGGAGGTTGGGAGGGTATTGGGGGGTTGGCTTTAGGCCGGAGGCGGAGGTTTGGGTTGACCTCCGGTGGTCTCCATGGGAGACGGTGGGAAATAAGAAGGATAATAGGGCGGCTAAGGTTTGCATATAGAATATGTGTGTGTGTGTATAATGAGGGGTCTGAATGGGGAGGGTGTAATATATATTAATCATGTATTGTTGATTCTTGGACGTTGGATTGGATCAAATTAATGGCCAGGATCATTTTGATCTTAAACGGTGTCGTCTCAATAAATGAGGTGTCTCATTGTATCCATTAGATTATAACATTGGATGGTCAAGATTAATTACTTGTACTACGTTGTTTCAGTTAATTGGCTCATTAGCCTTGTCCGTCTGATTAGGTGTAATGGACGGTTTAGATTAGTTCTAAGGAAGACATCGTTTAATTTGTGAGGGAACCGCTTCACCAGGTCTGTTGATTAAATACATCAACGGCTTGAATTTATTCAATTGGTACGGTGTCATTTGGATTTATCGAATAGACAAGCCGGTCAAAATGACTGGGCCTAGTCTGTTTTTGTTTTTGGGCTTATGTATTTATGTGTATTCCTTGTATATTTGGCCCAAATTAATTATATGTATTGTATTTTTTATTATTTTGTGACTTGTATTTTATGTAATTTTCTGTATTTTCTTTTTGTATTTTGTATTTTTCTTTTGTATTTATTTTATAACTGATATATTTCCTTTATTTTTCATTTTTCTATTTTTTCTTGATTTTCCGATACTTTTGTATTTTTGCTTAATTTTCTAATTTCCTAGCATTTATTCTACAATTTTTGTGATATTTTTTCTAATTAATTCTTTTTTGTATTTTCATTTTTTTGTATTTTTATTTTAAATTTATTTTTAGAAACTAACAAACACTGGTATTTCACACACACAATTCAAAACAATTTGCAAACAAAAAAATATTTTTGTATTTCTTTATATTTTGGAATTCAATTGCTTGGGGCAAAAATCACGTGCTCACATCCATAATGATTTGCATCCTTGCTCTTGGCCTAGATACCTGCGAGGTACCACCTTCTTCCTCATTTTCAGCATCAATTGCCATTGCTTTTCTCTTTGCTATCATAGCTTTAGTCTTATCCAAATCAAGGGAGGTGTTGGCAGCAGTGCGCATAGCCAAAGCTACCTCAGGCACCATTCCTCTCATGCCAAACCTTGATATAAAAAAAGGATATGAACTCAATTTTATAAAGAATTGGGTTTACCGTATGTATTTAAAATAAAATTATACATATCGTGTGTTTTCACTTTCCATTCATGTAAAGATGAAATAGATTTCCAAGTTCTTTCCTCTTTGGGAGCAATTCTTAAAATTGAATCTACCCAATCACGGAAGTTAGGAATAGGCTCCACATCTCCCATGGTTGCTACAAAAAAACAAATAAGGGATAAAATTAAAGAAAAAAATCTAAATCTCTAAAAATAGGCACGATAAAGTAAATAGAAGCTTACGTGCAAAGTTCCACTTCTCGGGGAAGGGAATGTTTGTTTCACTTACAAATCCACTGTGCGAACAGCAATGTAACGAAGATACCACCCACGGTCATTGACATCATCAAGGTTTACCAAAACCTTTTTACTCCTCGCATATAAGATAAAAAACCCATGACACATCAGGTTAGCATGGTATAAATAAATAAGATGAGCAAAAGTGAAGTCGATTTTAGCTTTGGCAGATAAAAAACTCAAACAAGCCACAGCCCTCCATACTAAAGGACCAACTTGGGCTAAGCAGATATTGAAGAAGCGACAGAAATCAATGATAACTAGGTCTATGATTTACAGGCGAAGACTCTCTTTCCAATTACAATCTTTCCTAATAGTAGGGATTGAAAGCTCAGTTATTAGAGAATGGTAAGCATCAATTTTTTCCAATTTTTCAACTTTCTTCCGAAGAGACGTTCTATCACCCCCAAAAGACAAATCATTTGGTACAATATGAGTCAGAAACCTCTTTACCTTTTGAAGAAGAGGTTTTAGATGAAGAACCTTTGATTCTTGAACTCGGAAAAGGAGAAGCAGAACCGGTTGAGCCTCCGCGTATGGATCTTAAATTTCGAAGCCTTCCTCATTTGTCTCTACTATGCCTAATCGGAGTAGAGGCATTATGAAATTGATCAAGAATTGGAACTTTTTAGGGTTGGGGTTTGAAGATGTCATTGGTAGATGAATTTTAACAAAGGAAACGTAAAAGAAAGCAAGAAATCACTTTATGAAGAAGATAACTAAGGAAGAAGGAATCGAAAGGGTATATGGAAGCAACCGGTGAACTAAAAGGCATAATGATGAAAATACTATATTAAAGGGAATTGTCACTTCATGAAAAAAAAAAGGTTGAAGAAGTCTAGAAAGAAGGAAGTAGAATTGCAGAACTAATAAGAAGATGACATGTGTAAGAAGCATTAAAAGAGCAAGACAACTGAGATGTCAGTATTATCATTAGCATTGATTATGATAAAAATACCACTTCCACTTCCCAATTATTTAATTGATAAATAAAAGTAATGTCAGGGGACTATCTGTATTGGGAAAAAGTTTTATGATGTGGCACGACACGTAGTTCGGTCAAAGGGTCAACGGACAATAATTAAATAAAAGACACGAGAAAAGGAACTTAAATATAGGCACGAGGCGCAATTCAGATACGAGTCCTGTACCTATTTTTAAGGCAGAACGGGATGCAATTCAGATACGAATCCCGTACTTAAATGAGACAATTAAGACTAAAGGATTCTTTAGAATTCTAAAGACTTGATTCTGATGACAAAAGATACGGGGAGAGAAAATCGAACAGATACGAAAAGCAGTTTAGACACGGATCTCATATCAATTCAAGACATTTAAGGCCAACAGATCAAAAAGCATTTAAGACATGGATCTGAAGACAGAAAGGAGTCTAAATTCAGTATTAAAATACCTGATACATTAGGATAATGGTATTTAATAGGAATGATTGTGTAACGGCTTAATTAATTATATTTATTACTCATAATTGTCTCATTAAAGCTTAGGTATCATTCCTTTACCTAGAATCAACTATAAAAGGAGGAAGTCTCATCATCTGTAATGACATGGATTATCATTCACATCATATTGGAATACAATTTTCTTTGTCGTTTATTCTTCTTAACGAAAGCCTATTATACTTTTTGGTCTCTTGATTATCAGTAACCCGATTTCTTAACTTAAATTTTGGATTTGACCGAATTATTATTTTTTGGTTAAAAAGAGAGTCCAGGGTTATAAAATAGAACCCTAGTCCAAACACAAGATCAAACTCGCCAAAAACCCCAAATCCTACACTCAAATCATATGCAGAGACGAGCAGACAAATAACTGAGCAGGCTCAGAGGTCTCTTTTAGAGACTCATGAGAAAACAAACAGGTAAAATAGCAGGTTTGAAATAAACATAGTTAAAAGCTAACATAAAGAACATGTTTTAATAGAAGCTTGAAACTTAAACAAGTTCAGAAGATAAAAAGGCAATATAAAATTAAAGAAACGGTAGATGAAACATGTTTATAATTCAAACAAAGGTCTAGTAAAGGAAAATAAAGAACAAAGAACTTAGTAGAATATATAGTAAAGGAACACAGGGGTAACAAACACATAAGATAAACGTGTGAAAACATAATATAGAAACCAGTAGAAGAAAGAATGGAGCATAATAGGAAAACATGCATAATAAGGCAAACATAAAAACATAGGAGAAGAACATATGAGGTAGAAAAACAAGAACATAGCCAAGACAGATTCACACAATTAAAAGAAGAAGAAGAGTCGGAGAAACATTTCAAAACTTTTTTCAAAAACCCTAAATCGAAGATAAACAAATCTTGAATGAAAAGATTGGGGAAAACTTTTAAGAACTCCAGTAGAACACCAATATAGCATATATTTAAGAAAATAAACAAAAAAACATCGAATGGATTAGGGTTTGAGAGAAACCCTAAAAATGAGAAAGGCTTGGAAGAAAGTTCAATCCTGAGTCGGAGAAGTCAGAAATAGGCTCAAGACGCTTAGATACGCCTGAGCGAGGCTAGAGAGGCCTCAAAGCAATAAATTTGAGATGATTTGAAAGAACACCAGCGAGGTTAGTCCTTGAAACTTCGAACACTCAGTTTTTAAAGGTGGAGGGGGGTGAGTACATGCTATCCATGGCCTGAGAAGCCATGGATTCCGATAAGATTGTGGTTGGAGTAGATGAGAGGGGCTAGGGTTTCGTGCAACCCTCTAGAGAGTTTGAGAGAGGGAGAGTGTTTGAAGGCGGTAGATATAGAGAAATGAGGGGATTAGGTAGGGTTAGGTGAATTAAAAAGGTAAGGGCTAATTGTGGCAGTTGATCCAAATGATCAACGGCCTAGATTAAAAGATTGTCCGAGCGGGTTAATTGATTGGGTCGGTGGTCGGGATAAATTAGAATTGGGCTGGGCAATTTGGGGTTCAAAATTGGGTCGAACAGGAGATCAATTTTGTGTATAATTGAAATAAAAATAAGCCAGATTTTAAATAGTTAATTTTCCCCTTTTTATTTTATAAAAATAATAGAAATGTTTTTAAAAACAAATTTAAAATAATGGATCAATTAACAATATATAAATATTAATTTTAAAATATTTTAGCTAATTTCATAATTATAAAATGCTATTAATCCTCAAAGTAGGTTAAATTGCAATTATAAGCAATTTGACTTCAAAAATACCGAAGAAATTTTTAAAAACGTATAAAAATTACCATAGCTATATTTTGGTGTACATATGAGAATAAAAAAGTTATTCACCAAGATTATATTTGGGAATAATTATTGGTTACTACTAAAATGGATAATAAACTAGTTTTAAAAAATCTTTAAAAATACTAGAAAAAAATTCAAATGCAACGTGTATGTATGTATGTATGTATATATATATATATATATATATATATATATATATATATATATATATATATATATATATATATATATATATATATATATATGTTATTTTGAAAGCATTTTTTATATATGAAAAATATACATAAAAAAATTGGGTATCAAAAAGGACTTCAAAGAATAATAATGGAAAGTCAACAGTTTAACTCTAACACGGGTAAGGAAAATAAAAGCAGATTTCACTATCAATAAATATCTTGTTGCAGGGGTGCAACCCAATCCCATTTCTCAAAGTTTTTGTGGTAGGCGTACCACCCTCTCTCATTTCATCAAAATTTCTGTGGTAGGCGTACCACCCGCTCCTATTTCATCAAATCTGATGCTAGGCATACCAGCCACTCCCATTTCATCAATATCTTGTTGTAGGCGTACCATCCGCTCCCATTTCAATCAATAACATGTGGTAGGCATATCACCCGCTCCCATTTATATCAATAACTTGTGGTAGGAGTACCACCAGCTCCCATTTCAATTCAACATAGAGTCACAATAAAATTTTGGCAAGGAAAACAAAAGCAATGTAATAAACATTTCCCAGCAAGGGAGAAACAATATCAAAATAACCATCCCGTTAAAGGAGAATCAGCTATAACTAAATCCTAGATCAACTTTTTCTCATCTCGATTAACACTAGTACTCAAACATAAATAAAGTCCATGAGAATAAACTAAATCTCTACTCAATATCAAAAGTCATCAATTTAAAGCATCTGAAGTGTCATTTAAGAACACAACTATCAATTTAAGGCTTACGATCATGCTCGACACCAACGTATAGATAGTCGTCACCATGCCTATACGTCGTACTCAACAAGAAGAAATTAGAAAATAGGACTAAACTCATAATACCTCAAGCTAGGGTTAGACCAAACACTCACCTCAAACTTCCATAATAAACTCAATCCTAAATAAGCACCTTTCCTCTCAAAATAATCTTTAAATCAATAATATATATATATATATATATATATATATATATATATATATATATATATATATATATATATATATATTCAATACATCAATAAATGCTAAACAATACGAACCCAATGCTTAATTATTGCTTTTCCATCATTTTTTCCAAAAACTCAAAAATCGACCCCTGGACCGCTTAGTCAAAACTCCAGGTTTAGACCAAAATCAAATTCCCCATTGACCTACGAGCCCAAATGCCTCCGGGACTGATAGGATCGGGGCGGGTACTAGCGTGCAATAAGTAACGAAACCATTTCTTATTTAATACCTTAACGGGGTGGGAAAGGGTAGATATGGATATGATGACCAGTGCGCTAATACCACGTGTAGCCCCTTTTTGAGGAGTGATTACCAGGTATTGCATTGATATGACCAATATTTTAAATAAACCTAGGACCCCCTTCCTATTTACTTGTTTATATTTGTTCAAATGATCTTCCCTAAATTTAGGCTTTCTTTATTCACTTGCAACATTATGTGAAAACCCTCTTCTATTTGAGACCTTTATTTGCTTACTTGTTGTTTAAAGTCACAATTGTAATATGGCCGGGAACCACACTAGTAGATCTTGAGGAGTGCCTAACACCTTCCCCTCAAGATAATTTCCAGCCCTTACCCAAACTCTGGTTCTTCAAACTCAAACCCTCCTAAGTGTCCTAATGCAGTTAATCATTAGGTAGAGACTCTTCAAAATCCAAAAACCCAATTCCCAAAAGGGAAAAGAGTTTTCCTTCCAAATGTCGTAAACCCAATTTCACCTTTAAAGAAAAAAGGGGCATTCGACATCATTGAGCTGTGATTACCTGACATTATGTGGGCTGATCCATATTTTTAATAAACCTAACACCCCTCCCTTTATTTCATTACTTATTTTAGCAATTTCAGCTCTTTCTTTTAAAAATGAACTTTTCTAATTGTTCTTTCCAACTTTGTTTATTTGTAAACCATTATGTGGAGGGCACGAGAAGAGGTAGAGGGCGACTAAGAAGTACTGGGGAGGTGATTAGGCAGGATATGTCTAGGTTGCACATTTTCGAGGAAATAGCACTCGATAAGAACATGTGGAGGTCAAGTATTAGGATTGTAGGTTAGGAGGTAGGTGAGTCTTATCGTATACCATGCCCTTATGAGACTAGTATGGTAAGGATACTATTTTGCTTCTGGTGTGCGTTGTATTTTTCTTCATGATTTCATATCGTTCCTATTTATCATATTTGTCATGTTTGTCAGATTTGTTTCATAATATTTCGGTGGTGTTAATATTGTCTTCTTTCTCTTTTTGTCTTTTTGAGCCGAGGGCCTCTCGGAAATAGCCTGTCTACTCCTTCGGTAGGGGTTAGGTCTGTGTACACTCTACCCTCCCCAGACCACACTAGTGGGATATAACTAGGTTGTTGTTGTTGTATATGAAAATTCCATCTTATTTGAAGCTTTATGTTTCAACATGTTATTTGCACCTAAATTTACAATAGTTGTCTAGCCGGGAACCACACTAGTGGATTCCAAGGAGTGTCTAAAACCTTCCCATTATAATAATTTCAATCTCTTATGTCACGACCCAAATTTCCCCCATCATCAGGATCGTGATGGCGCCTACTCGTGGTAACTAGGCAGGCCAACTCATTCACATTTTCCTGTTCATACCATCATTTTTGGTTCTCATATTTACTAGCCAGAATAATTATTCAAATTGTTAAATGCGGAAGTCTTTCGAATAAGAGATGAATAATAATAATAATAATGTAAAACAACTGACATAATCCTCTACCCAAGATGTGGAGTCACTTACTCACGAACTACTAAGGAATAACTACACATAATGGTCTGAAAGAAAATAATGAACAACCGTCTGTCTTGGAACAATGAGACCACATCAATAACAAAAATAAATAGAGGAGATGCCGGGCCTGCGGACGCCTGCAAGCTACCTCAGTCTCGGAAGCACAGAAATCCCACAAGTACTCTACTGCTGCTGCTCCTACTCAAAACCTGGACCTGTGCAAAAATGCACAAAAGTGTAGTATCAGCACAATTCGACCCCATTTGCTAGTAAGTGCCTGGCCTATCCCGGCGAAGTAGTGACAACCCTAGGACCAGACACTCACATAAATCTGTGCAGTTCTATATATGTATATACCATAAAATAACAGGATTATCAAATAACACAACAAAGGGGTATCATGTTAGGGGAACACAACAACATATAATGAATCAGTAAAGAGAATCAGAGTGTAGTAGAAACAGCTATCACCTAAACAAGAAATTTAATTGGTTGCACGGCATCACCCTTCGTGCTTTTACTCTCATCCTCACATCCGTGGAACGACATGATCCTTAGTGCATGGTTTAAATAACAACGGGACGGAATGTTCCTTCGTGCATAATCAATAAACAAGGCACGACATGATCCTTCGTGCATAATCTGTAAAACAAGGCACGACATGATCCTTCGTGCATATTCAGTAAAATAAGGCACGGCATGATCCTTCGTACGAACATAAGTAAAAATGGCACAGCATTACCTTTCGTGCATTATCACTCCTCCTCACCCAAATAACAATCACAGTTAAAGGAAAAGGAATGAAACAATTAATATGAATCATCCCAGCAAGGGAAACAATAATCATCACAGTAAAGTCCCGGCAAGGAAAACAATAATGAACTTCACAATAAAGTCCCGGCAAGGGAAACAGTAATCAATCTTCACAATATATGTCAACAAACGACTCACGGTCATGCTAGAAGCCAGTGTATTGATGCTCGTCACCACAGCCTATACACCGCACTCGATCATATTGCAATTAACACATTCAATCCTATTCCCTCAAGCTAGGATAGATCAAACACTTACCTAAAGCCTTGAAGACCAATTAACCTTCAACTATCGCTTTACCTCGAAATTCAACCTTCAACTTGCTCGAATCTAATCACAATTGGTTCGATTACTTTAATAAATACTATGTAAATTGGTATGGATGCTTAAAAATGGTTTTCTCAAAGTTTAACCGAAAACTTCCCAAAACACCGCCGGTCCCACGCGGTGGAAACTTGGGATTCAGACCAAAATCCTTTTACCCATTCCCTCACGAGTTCAATTATATGATTTGATTTGAAATCGGACCTCAAATCGAGGTCCAATTTCCCAATTCATGAAAAACCTAGGTTCTACCCAAAAACAACAATTTCAACCATGAAAACCTTTGATTTCTCCTGGAAAACATGTTTAATGATGTTAGAAATTGAAAGAATTAAGTAAAAAGTGACTTACAAGTGATTTGGAGTGATATTGCTCTTGGAGAATCGTGTGTGGTGTGTTGGGTTTTGAAAGAATGGTGAAAAAGGGTTAAAAATTTGTTTAAGTATTAGATTGCACAGCTGTGTATAAGGGAATTGCGAACATTTGTTCGCAATTGAGAACTTAGTAGGTTCTGACTATGGCCCTCACATTTGCGAGAAACTTTTCGCATTTGCGAACCTGGGCGATCCCTGTAATCATCGCATTTGCGATATTTCCGTCGCATTTGCGAAGTTAAAGATTTCCTGGGCAGCCTCGCAATTGAGAGGTCTGGTTCGCATTTGCAAACCAAGGCCTTTCCTGGGCCTCTTCGCATTTGCGGAGTATTGTTCGCTTTTGCGAAACTTGGCTACTTCTGGGACCTTTCGCAATTGCGAGAAATTCTTCGCAATTGCGAAGATAACTGCTGGGGAAAAATACCAGCTGTGTTATTTTTCAAAATCTGCTCTAACGGCCTATCAAATCTTTACCCGAGCCCTCGGGCTCCAAACCAAACATGCATACAACCTCAAAAACATACTACGAACTTGCTCGCATGATCAAATCGCCATTATAACATCGTTTTCGTAGAATCAAGCCTCAAATACATGATTTTCTTCCTTTATCTTCATAAACTTTCAAATTTGGGACTTATGGTTCAAAACACATCAAATGACGTTCAAATGTCGTCAAACTTTGCAGGAAGTACTTAAATAATATTTAAGACTTGTACCGGGCGTCGGAACCAAAATACGAGCCCGATACCATGGTTTTAATCAATTTTCATTTAATAATTTCACCAAAAACAATTTAACATAAAAATCATATCTTGGGCTCTAGGCCTCAGAATTCGACTCCGGACGCATGCCCGAGTCCCATATTTTCCTACGGACCTTCCAGGATCGTCCGATCTCGGGTCCGGGTCCATTTACCAAAAAGGTTGACCGAAGTTAACTATATCAATATTAAAAAAAGTTCATCAAATGTTCCATAGAATTCACATATTCTAACACAAATATTTTCCGGCTACATGCCCGGACTACGCACGTAAATCGAGGCAATATAAAATGAGGTTTTCAAGGCCTCGGAAGCTCAGAACAGATGAAGAAAATAGGTGATGACCCTTTGGGTTGTCACATCCTCCACCTCTAAAACAACCGTTCGTCCTTGAACGGACAAGAGAAGGAAGTACCTGAGTCTGGAAACAAATGTGGGTAACAGCTCCACATATCAGACTCGGACTCCCAGGTCGATGCCTCAGGAGGCTGACCTCTCCACTGAACACGCACAGAAGGAAAACTCTTCAACCTCAACTGTCGAACATGCTGGCCTAGAATGGCCACCGGCTCCTCCTCGTAAGATAAATCATTGTCCAATTGGACAGTATTGAAGTCTATATGTACGATCTCCGTGGTACCTTCGAAGCATAGATACATGAAAAACTGGATGTACGACTGATAAGCTAGGTGGCAGTGCTAGCTTGTAAGCCACCTCTCCCACTCGGTCCAGAATCTCAAATGGACCAATATACCTAGGACTGAGCTTGCCCTTCTTTCCGAACCTCATTACGCCCTTCATAGGCTATACCCGGAGCAATACCCGCTCACCAACCATGAAATCCATATCTCGGACCTTACGATCTACATAAGTCTTATATCTGGACTGAGCTGAACGCAATCTCTCTTGGATAGTCTTGACCTTTTCTACGGCCTCCTAGACTAAGTATATACCCAGCAACCGAGCCTTTCCTAGCTCAAACCATCCGACTGGAGTCCAACATCGCCTACCATACAACGCCTCATACAGAGCCATCTAAATGCTAGACTGGTAGCTGTTGTTGTAGGCGAACTCTGCTAATGGCAGAAACTGGTCCCACGAGACTCCAAAATCAATGACATAGGCTCGGAGCATGTCTTCTAGAATCTGAATAGTTCTGTCGGATTGACCGTCTGTCTAAGGATGAAAAGCTGTACTCAACTGAACCTGGGTGCCTAACTCTTGCTGGACCGCTCTCCAGAACCGCGAGGTAAACTACGTACCCCGATCCGAGATAATAGACACCGGCACCCCATGAAGACGAATAATCTCCCTAATGTAAATCTCTGCTAACCTCTCCGATGAGTATGAGACAGATACTGGAATGAAGTGTGCTGACTTGGTCAGCCTATCAACAATGACCCAAATAGCATCAAATCTCCTCCGAGTCAAAGGAATTCCAGTAATGAAGTCCATTGTAATCCGCTCCCATTTCCACTCGGGAATTTCAATTCTCTGGAATACACCACGAGGCCTCTGGTGCTCATATTTCACCTGCTGACAGTTTAGACACCGAGCGACATACGCAACGATGTCTTTCTTCATCCTACTCCACCAGTAGTGCTGCCGTAAGTACTGATACATCTTTGCGGCGCCCGGATGAATAGAATACCGTGAACTGTGGGCCTCCGCTAGGATCAACTCTCAAATCCCCTTCACATTGGGCACACAAACTCGCCCCTGCAATCTCAATACTCCATCATCATCTAGAGTTACCTTCGTGGCACCTCCCCGCTGTACAGTATCCCTCAAGTCACGTAAATGAGGATCATCAAATTGCCTCTCACGGATACTCTCTAATAAAGGAGAACGAGCGACCGTGCTGGCTAACACCCTGCTAGGCTCAGAAATGTCTAGTCTCATGAACCGATTGGCTAAGGCCTGGACATCTAGAGCAAGTGGTCTCTGACTGACCGGAGTGTCAGCGAGACTACCCATACTGGCAGACTTTTTACTCAACGCATCGGCCACCACATTGGCCTTACCTGGGTGATATAAGATAGTAACACCATAGTCCTTCAGCAACTCTAACCATCTCCTCTATCGCACATTCAACTCTTTTTGCTTGAATAAATTATGTAGGCTTTTTGTGATCCGTGTACACCTCGCACGCCACACCATATAGATAATGCCTCCAGATTTTTAAGGCATACTGCCAGCATTAAGATCATGAACCGGATAATTCTTCTCATGGATTTTGAACTGTCTCGAAGCATGAGCAATAACCTTGCCATCCTGCATCAATAACGCTCCAAGCCTAGTACGGGATACATCACAGTAAATTGTGTAAGGCCCTGAACCCGTAGGTAATATCAACACTGGTGCTATAGTCAAAGCTGTCTTGAGCTTCTGAAAGCTCGCCTCACACTCATCTGACCACTTGAACTGGGCACCCTTCTGGGTCAACCTGGTCATTGGAGCTGCAATAGAAGAGAACCCATCTACAAATCGATGGTAGTAGCCTGCTAACCCCAAGAAACTTCAGATCTCGGTCATTGAAGCTGGTCGAGGCCAATTCTGGACTACCTCAATCTTCTTTGGGTCCACCTGAATACCCTCTAGTTATACGATATGACCCCGAAATGCCACCGAACTCAACCAGAACTCGCATTTTGAAAACATGGCATATAGCTGATTGTCCTTTAGAGTCTAAAGAACCACTCTGAGGTGCTGCTCGTGCTCTTCCTAGCTGCGGGAGTATACCAGGATATCATCTATAAAGACTATCACGAAAGATCTAGATAACGCCTGAACATACGATTCATCGACTCCATGAATGCTGCTGGAGCATTGGTCAACCCGAAAGACATGACCAAGAATTCATAGTGCCCGTACCTAGTACGAAAGGCTTTCTTAGAAATGTCAACCGGACTGATCTTTAGCTAATGGTAGCCCGACCTCAAGTCTATCTTCGAGAACACCCTCGTTCCTTGGAGCTGGTCAAACAAATATTCAATCCTCGGCAGTGGATACCTGTTCTTTATCGTCACTTTGTTTAATTGCCGATAATTAATACACATCCACATCGAGCCATCCTTCTTCTTCACAAATAACACAGGTGCACCCCAGGGAGAAATACTGGGCTTGATAAAACCCTTTTATAGAAGGTCTTGCAACTGATCTTTTAAATCTTTTAACTCCGGTGGGGCCATACGATAGGGTGGAATAGAGATGGGCTGAGTGCCCGAGGCCAGATCAATACAGAAATCAATATCCCTATCGGGTGGCACGCCCGGTAGGTCTGAAGGGAAAACCTTGGAAAACTCCCGTACAATAGGAACTGAATCAATAAAAGGAATTTCCGCACTAAAATCACGAACATATGCCAATTAAGCTAGACACCCCTTCTCGACCATGCGTCGAGCCTTAACATATGAAATAACATTGCAAACGGAGTGGCCTGAGGTCCATTTCCACTCTAGTCGGGGTGATTCTAGCAAGGCCAAGGTCACTGTCTTGGCATGACAGTCTAAGATAGCATAATACAAGGACAACTAGTCCATCCCCAATATGACATCGAAACCCACCATGTTTAATAGAAGTAAATAAACATGGGTCTCAAGACCCGCGAATATAACCACGCACGAACGATGCACTCGGTCGACTACTATAGAGTCGCCCACTGGTGTAGACACCTAAACTGGAACATCAAGGGCATAGCTAGGCACGGCCAGGTATGGTGCAAAGTAGGAAGACACATATGAATATGTAGACCCAGGGTCAAATAATACTGAAGCACCTCTGTCACAAATAAGAATGGTACCTGTAATCACAGCATCTGATGCCTCTACCTCAGGCCTAACTGGTAAAGCATAAAATCAGGGATCATCCCCTCCCCTCCGAGCTACGTCTCTTGGACGGTCATCCACTAGGTGACCGCTGCCTTTGGTAGGATGGTCTCTACCTCTACTGTCTCGACCTCCACCTCTACGATCTCTACCCTCGCCTCTGGCTGACTGGGCAGGCTGTGGGTTAGCTGGGGCCTAAATCAGGGGGCGAGGACCCCGCTGTTGAGTGTTGCCCGTTGCTCGAGGGCAAAACCTGACAAGATGACCTGGGTCACCATAACCGTAACAACATTTTGGCTAATGGGACTGCTGGCCCTGATGACCTGAATGGCCCTCACAAACACTCTAAAGAGGCCGAGCACTGATGGAAGGCTGATCTGAATACTGCTCACGAACCCCACGATCTCCCGGACCACCCTGCGAAGCCTGGAGGGCTGACTGAAACGGCTTCGAAGATTGGCTCCTATCATAAGAATCCCTGCCTCCAGAAAAAGTACCACTAAATCTGCCGGAATGGCGAGGCCTCTTGTCTGAAGGATAACCACCTCCCCGAGCAAGAGCCATCTGAACCTTACGAGCTGCGTTAGTTGCCTCCTGATAAGATATATCACTCCCAACTCCCGCAGCCAACTGAAGTCGAATCAGCTGATTTAGCCCATCTATAAACCTGCGGACCCTCTCCCGATCTGTGGGGAGTATCACAACCGCATGACGTGCCAGATCAACAAACCTCGTCTCATACTGGGTAACAGTTATAGAACCCTGCTGGAGGCGCTCAAACGGCCTCCGAAGTGCTCCCGCGAGGTAACAGGGAGAAACTTCTCCAGAAATAACTCCACAAACTGGTCCCATGTCAAAGTTGGGGACCCTGCTGGTCGGGTCAAACAGTAATCTCTCCACCAAGTCTTAGCGGATCCTGAAATCCTAAATGTGAATAAATCAACCCCATTGGATTCCACTATTCCCATAGTCTTGAGAATCTAATGGCAACTAAATAACAAGTCCTGGGGATCCCCTGATGTGGCACCACTGAAATTAATGGTAAACATCTTGGATCAAGACTCCATAAAGCATCAGAAGTCATGGCCGCTCCATCTCCGGCCTGAGCTGTGGTGCCTGACTGAGTGGCCACTGCTGGCTGAACTACTAGTGCCTGAGGCTGGGGAGCTACTGGATCGAGAGTACGTGCAATAGGAGTCTGGACCCCTCCTCCAGCCTGAGAAGTGGCTGGAGAAACTGGTAATAAGCCTGCTCTGGCAACACTGTCCATAAAACCCGCTATTCTAACTAGAGCCTCCCGAAGATCCAGGGTAAATAAGAACTCCCCTGGGACCTGAGCTGGGCCCACTGGAGCTGTTGGGGCTGGAACCTCCTCACCAATCCCAACATGAGGCTCCACCTCTAGAATCATTGCCTGGGTCTGAGCTCTGCCCGTACCACGGCCTCCGACACGGCCTCGGCCCCTACCACTCACGAAAGCTGCCTGAGGCTCAGGCTGCTGATCAGCGGATAAAGAAGCGCGTGTCCTCACCATCTCTGAAAGGACAGAGTAGAAATTCAATCTGTATTTGAGGAACATATCGCATGACCAGAAGGAATAAATGAGAGACTTTTTCCTAACTCAATAGACTTTGGAGGACAAGTACATACGTCTTCATACCTACCCCTCAAACTCTACTAAGCTTGTTCGTGAGTGGTGAGACCTATGTAACCTAGAGCCCTGATACCAACTTGTCACGACCCAGATTTCCCCCATCATCGGGATCGTGATGGCTCCTACTCATGGTAGCTAGGCAAGCCAAGTCATTGATATTTTCCTGTTCATACCATCATTTTTTGTTCTCGTATTTACTAGCAAGAATAATTACTCAAATTGTTGAATGCGGATGTCTTTCGAATAAGAGATGAATATTAATAATAATAATGTGAAACAACTGACATAATCCTCTACCCAAGATGTGGAGTCACCAACTCACGAACTACTAAGGAATAACTACACATAATGGTCTGAAAGAAAATAATGAACAACCGTCTGTCTCGGAACAATGAGACCACAGCAATAACAAAATTAAATAGAGGAGACGCTGGGCCTGCGGACGCCTGCAAGCTACCTCGGTCTCGGAAGCATAGAAATCCCACAAGTACTCTAATGCTGCTGCTCCTGCCCAAAACCTGGACATGTGCAAAAATGCACAGAAGTGCAGTATCAGCACAATCCGACCCCATGTGCTGGTAAGTGCCTGGCCTATCCCGGCAAAGTAGTGACAAGCCTAGGATCACACTCATATAAACATGTGCATTTCTATATATGTATATACCATAAATTAACAGGATTATCAAATAAAACAACTAATAAAGGGGTATCATGCTGGGGGAACACAATCAGCAACATATAATGAATCAGTAAAGAGAATCAAAGTGTAGTAAAAACAGCTATCACCAAAGCAAGAAATTTAAATGGTTGAACGGTATCACCCTTCGTGCTTTTACTCTCATCCTCACCAAATAATAAAATAAAAGAGCACGACATCACCCTCCGTGCTTTTACACTCATCCTCACATTCATGGCATATATTATGAAGGTTGATTATTGTTTCCCTTGCCGGGACTTTATTGTGAAGTTGATTATTGTTTCCCTTGCCGTGACTTTACTGTGATGATTATTGTTTCCCTTGCCGGGACGGTTCATATTAATTGTTTCATTATTTTGCCCTTAAATGTGATTGTTATTTGGGCGAGGAAGAGTGATAACGCACGAAGGGTGATGTCGTGCCATTTTTACTTATGTTCGCACAAAGGATCATATCGTACCTTGTTTGACCGAATATGCACGAAGGATCATGCCGTGCCTTGTTTTACTGATTATGCATGAAGGATCATGTCGTGTCTTGTTTTATTGATTATGCACGAAGGAACATTCCGTGCCGTTGTTATTTGAACCATGCACGAAGGATCAACAAATGACTCACGGTCATGCTAGACGCCAGTGTATAGATGCTCATCACCACAGCCTATACGCCGCACTCGATCACATATCAATTAGCACATTCAATCCTATTCCCTCAAGCTAGGATAGATCAAATACTTACCTCAAGACTTGAAGTCTAATTAACCTTCAACTATCGCTTTACCTCGAATTTCAACATTTAACTTGCTCGAATCTAATCACAATTGGTTCAATTACTTTAATAAATACTATGTAAATTGGTTTGGATGCTTAAAAATGGTTTTCTCAAAGTTTTACGAAAAAATTCCCAAAACACCCTCGGTCCCATGTGGTCGAAACTCGGGGTTCAGACCAAAATCCGGTTACCCATTCCCTCACGGATTCACTTATATGATTTGTTTCAAAATCGGACCTCAAATCGAGGTCCAATTTCCCAATTCATGAAAAACCTAGGTTCTACCCAAAAACAACAATTTCAACCATGAAAACCTTTGATTTCTCTTGGAAAACATGTTTAATGATGTTAGGAATTGAAAGAATTAAGTAAAAAGTGACTTACAAGTGATTTGGAGTGATATTTCTCTTGGAGATTCGCGTGGGGTGTGTTGGGTTTTGAAAGAATGGCAAAAAAGTGTTTAAAATTCGTTTAAGTATCAGATTGCACAGCTGCGGATATGGGAATTGCGAACATTTGTTCGCAATTGCGAACTTAGCAGGTTCTGACTGTGGCCCTCGCATTTGTGAGAATCTTTTCGCATTTGCGAACCTGGGCGATCCCTGTCATCATCGCATTTGCGATATTTCCTTCGCATTTGCGAAGTTAAAGATTTCCTAGGCAGCCTCGCAATTGCGAGGTCTGGTTCGCATTTGCGAACCAAGGCCTTTCCTGGGCCTTTTCGCATTTGCGAAGTATTGTTCGCTTTTGCGAACCTTGGCTATTTCTGGGACCTTTCGCAATTGCGAGAAATTCTTCGCAATTGCGAAGATATCAGCTGGGGAAAAATACCAGTTGTGTTAGTTTTTTAAATCTGCTCTAACGGCCTATCAAATCTTTACCCGAGCCCTCGGGCTCCAAACCAAACATGCACACAACCTAAAAAACATACTACGAACTTGCTCGCGCGATCAAATCGCCAATATAACATCGTTTTCATAGAATCAAACCTCAAATTCATGATTTTCTTCCTTTAACTTCATTAACTTTCAAATTTGGGACTTATGGTTCAAAACACATCAAACGACGTTCAAATGTCGTCAAACTTTGTAGGAAGTACTTAAATAATATTCAATACTTGTACCGAGCATAGGAACCAAAATACGAGCCCGATACCATGGTCTTTTAATCAATTTTCATTTAATAATTTCAGCAAAAACAATTTAACATAAATATTCATATCTTGGGCTCTAGGCGTCAAAATTCGACTCCGGACGCATGCCCGAGTCCCATATTTTCCTACAGACCTTCCTGGACCGTCCGATCTCGGGTCCGAGTCCGTTTACCAAAAATGTTCACCGAAGTCAACTATATCAATATTAATATCAAATTTCATCAAATTTTCCATAGAATTTACATATTCTAACACAAATATTTTCCGACTACATGCCTGGACTACGCACGTAAATCAAGGCAATATAAAATGAGGTTTTCAACGCCTCAAAAGTGCGGAACGGATGAGGAAAACAAGTGATGAACCTTTGGGTCGTCACACCTTACCCTATCTTCGGTTTCTCAAATCAAAACCCCTTTTGGTGTCTTAATGCACCCTAATCATTAGGTTTTGACTCTTCAAAAAATGCCAACCCAATTCCCCAAAGGAATGAGTTGTCCTCTCAAAAGTCTTAAACCCAATTTCGTGAGAAAAAGGGGGCGCGATAGTATGGCGACTCTTTTGGGAATTATTTTTAAGCTTTTACCATTTCAGACCATTATTGTGAATTTACGCTTTTTTAAGCACAATTATTTTTTTATTTCTTTTAAGTATTCAGTTTTCATTTCAGTTGCAAAACTGGCTTGTCTTTTTTTTTTCTTTTCTTTATTGCTTTCCTTTACTACTGCTTTATAGTATCAAATTGTTATAATTACTGCTTTCTTGACATGCAAATACATGACAACATGCCTTTAACTATTGCATAATCATGTTCCACATCATATTCCACTCATGTCAAACAAATCATATAACAACACTTATAATGAGTGGTTACTCTCTTCCGATATTATCACCCCTTAAATCCAGAAAAGGCATATTTGCGGTAAAACCAGTCGATTAACGGTGTAGTCGACGGTTCTGTGCCTTTCCCCCTTGAGTTGTCTACTCAAGGGTACTAGTCTAAAACCTATAGAAACCTTACTCTATTTAACTGTGCATGCATCAGTGTTAAACCTAACAGAGTTAGTTATGTTGTCCCTATAATGACTCTTTAATATAGCCTTGTCCAAATTTCACTGGGTTTCCCTAAAACCCAAACGGACATCATCACGTTTTGTGCATTTATTTGGAGAACTAAATGTTTTTATGCCAATTGTAGATATTAAATAGTCGAGTCTGGTGGGGTTAGGGTCTAACCCTTTTGTTTTGCAGAAAATGAAGAACGAGGTCCCTAGCTTCGGTATGGTTAGTACACCCTCTCTCTTGCTTGACTGGTGGAGGAGTCTTCCCTTAAATGACCAAATCAACTAGTGGAAAGATAGTGCTGCCAAAGCTAGCGAAAAATTGGAATATCTGGAGTATAATTTGTTGGAATTGGAACGAAAAGTGAGGAAGAAAGTCATCGACTGCTAGAACGCTTAGGGAAAAGAAGGAGAACACCTAGCAAAGGTATTTTTACTGGTCAACCTATGCGAACTGTAGGATATGATCAATGAAAGCATTCAACCTGGGGAAAGTCCTTCTGGGACCAAATTATTCATTGTGCGTTATAAAATGTAATAAGGCCAATGGCCACTAGTGACTTTTTATTTCTTGTTATTTAGTGTCGATTTGGGATTCGTCTAATTTTTTATCAATGAAATGAGGCATTTAGCATTCCAAGTTCTCCAAATCAACTTGTCGTTAGGCCTACCTCGGTCATAAAGAGGTCCCAAATTAGGACGCGCTTTACACTCTCGCACTGTATGTTTAAATATTTCAACATTTTTTATAATCCTCACTAACTTGTTACCTTTTGTTTTTACTTATTGTTTATTCGCCTCCCCAAAGGTTAGTTCGTGAACTCTGGCAACATTATCCTATTTCACTAGATCCAAGGGCCCTCCACCTACTCCTCCTCTTAGTCCTATCAGACACAAGAACAAAAGGAAGATAGAAGATTTGAACAACGCCAGAAAGGAGAACTCAACTGAATGGTAGAGGTCACTCATGGTCACGGTACTCTGGGTCCCAAGGAAAATGTATCCCAAATGGAACAAAAGCTACTGAAATTTCAAGAAGAACTTCACCAGGATTGGAATCTGGCAAATCTTTTATTTTCTCTAACAACTCTAGATGTTAATTTCCCAAATGCTAGGAAACCTGTAACTCCACAAAATATCCCAAACCAACAAAATCATCCCACTCATCATCACCACTACAACACCCGCCATGCCTCAAATAACACCCCATTGCACATCCTAAAACTCCAGAACTCCACAAATGACCACTTCCAAACCTAAGATAATACCCCATCTATGTTGAGACTCTGTCGCACTCTACCTGGCCCATCTCAAGCACACACGAGTCAGATGATAAAGACTTGCTCATTAGAAACCTGGCTGAAGTACTTAAAAAGTTGACTAGAAGGATTCAAGGCGTTGAATGTAGTAAGGGAATTAAAGGGCTAAACTATGACGATCTTTGCATATAGCCCGATGTCAAACTGCCCAAGGGGTACAGACCTCCTAAGTTTGAAATTTTTTATTATATATGAGATCCAAGGTTCCATTTGAGAACGTACTATGATAAATTGGATGGACTAGGAAAAGACGAGAAAATTTGCATGAAGCTTTTCATGAGATGCTTGAAGGGAGATGCTTTATCTTGGTTCATTAGCCAAGATCCAAAGGGAAGTGGTTGAACTAGGTAAGCATGGCGTCTGATTTTATAGGCACATTCAGGTTCAACATGGAGAATTCACCAGATATGTTCTATGTTCAAAATCTGAAGAAAAAGTTCCAAGAATTATTTTGCGAGTAGTCGACTCGTTGGAGGTCCAAAGCTACTAAGGTCAAGACCCACCTTAGAAAAATAGAAAATGAACAAATTCTTCATCTGGACGAAGACCCATAGTATTATTAGAGTTTGATGATGATCTAGGGCCATAAATTTTCTAACATTATCAAGATAGGAGAAATGATCAAAGAGGGCATCAAAAGCGATATGGCTACAAATTTCGAGGCTTTGCAAGCTACAAACAATGCCTTACAGTCAGGTGGTGTGTCCAAGAAAAGGGATGTAGGAGCCGTATTGGTAGCACAAAGAATCAAATCCCCCATCAAATACCAAAACTACCCAATGCATCCACTCACATATCAGCCTACTCCAAACTACCAAGCATCGTGACCCTCTTACTAAGCTCTACCACCCACTTATTAATCACCTCCCACATATCAGTCTATTTCACCCAAATATTCCCAACCAGCACATGTTTAAAAAGCCTACAACACTCAACCGTCCCACTACCAATCCCCTTCTCCATGCCAAAACTTCCCTAGACTCCAACCAAACTTTGACTGAAGGCTCCCAAAATAGTATACGGCTATTGCTGAACCTATCGACCAGTTGTATGAAAGACTCAAAACTGCTAGTTATGTCACCCATATCTCTGCTGCTCCTGAGAATCCTTCCCAATGTCTTAATCCAAATAAATCTTGTGCATACCATTCCCTCATGAAAGGGCACATCGTCGATGATTGTCGCTCTCTAAAAGATATGATCCATACTTTAATTGATAACAAGATTATTATGGCCAAGGAACCTGCTCTGAATGTCCACAATAACCCTCTACCATACCATAAGGGTGTAGGCGTTCACGTGATTGAAATAGAGGATGATTGGGATCCCAAGGGATCAATCGATTTGATCATAAAAGGTGACGATCCAAAGAAGCCAATAGTTACCCTTAATCCGATCGCAGTCTAGATTTAGCCCTCTGGGGATGGAAAGATAAATATGTCCATGCCACTTGAGTTTGAAGCACCATCCTATGCAAAGACACTAGCACTAATTCGGGTCAAATTCATGCTACCAGTAAATGTACCTACACCCTTCAAAGTTATAGTTTTACCGCCTAAGGTGCATGCTCCATTCAGAGTAAAAATAGTCAAGCCCACTCCAGTGGAAATGTCAATCATAACACCAATCCATACAAATGCTATACATTGGGTCTACACAGCTCAGGCAAAAAGGAATGGCAAGGTCATGTTCGGAAAAACTGTTGCAGCACAAGGTATGGCGAGAACTAGTAGGATTTATACCTCAGAACATCTAGCTGAGTCAAGCAAGCAGGCCTTCCGTCAGCCGACCATCACTGCAATTGGGCCCGATGATCTCTGGGGAAAGATACAGGCCAAGGAATACTCGATCATTGATCAGTTGAATAAAACACTAGCATAAATTTCTATCCTTGCCTTGCTACAGAATTCTAATGCACATAAGAATGCCCTGTTAAAGGTGATGAGTGAGGAAAGCAACATCACCAGTGGAGAGATGGCTAACATGGTAGGCCAGGTATTGGAAAGTCATAAGATCACTTTTCATTAAGATGAGTTACCACCAGAAGGTTTGAGTCACAACAAGGCTTTATATATCACCGTGCAATGAAAAGTTTTTTTTATCACCAGAATCCTTATTGATGAAGGGTCCAACCTCAACATCTGTCAGTTGGTAACACTGAGGACACTGGGAAATGGACTATATGAGATCAAGGATGGGGCCATCAACGTAAAAACTTTCGATGGTTCCAAAAGGTCCATCATTAGGGAAATTATCCTATTTTTGCAAATGGGGCCTACCTTGTTTGATGTTGATTTTCATGTGATAGACATCCCGACATCTAAATATCTACTGTTGGGATGATCATGTATTCATGTTACTGGGGTTGTAGCGTTAATGCTATATCAAACAGTGATGTTTGACTAGAATCATCAAGAGGTGATCATTCATGGTGACGGTAGCAATCCCATATATAGTCGCCAGACCATCCCAGCAATCGAAGGCAAAAGAAAGACAGACGGGAAGACTTATCACCACATCGAGTGAGTCAATGTCGTTGACATGGATAAATGGTGGGACAAAAAAATTGAAAGCATATTGAACTAGAGCAGATACGAACCTCTAAGGAATCGCTAAGCCAATCATACTAAAGAAACATGGCACCACCTTCGGTCTGGGATATGAGTATACCTGGGAGGAATTCGACCACTGGTCACCACCATGACGCGTTCCTCACTATCCTTTAGAGAAGCCAATACCATGCTTGGAAGAGACTTTCCAACATGCCAAAGTTATCTATAGGTTGGAAGAAGAGGAAGCACTAGCAATAGTGAGGAATTTGTTCTTGGAAGATGATGATATGGATTATTGTGTCCTTTTCGAGGGGGGGGGAGGAAGGCCCTTCCATACAGGCTGTAAGCAGAGGAGCATGGCTCAATAACTAGAGCATCAGAACCACCTGAGCCCGGCGAGCCTTGGGGTAGCAAGGATGAACAAGCATCATGCACTGTCTTTTATTTTTTTCACTAGTTAACTTTCATTTCCCATCTTTAATTTTCGCAATAAGTTATTTAATGTACAAAATAATTATACAATTTATCAAGGTATTTCAACTTTTATTATGAATCAACACCTACTCTTATTATTTTCTCTCATTACGTTACTCATACAGCATTACTATTACTTATCTTGATGAACCATTGACTGTGACATGCAATAGACAGCACAACAAACAAACATAGATTCAGAGGAAGATGACATACCAGAAGAGATTGTTAAGGAAGCTGAGAATTTTGAAAACAACCGAATTCTAACCTAGACAAGACAGAAACTGTTAATGTAGGGGAAGAAGAGAATGTCAAAGAAACACGAATCGGCATTCACCTCTTGTCATCACAAAAAGAATACACCGAATTTCTAAACGAATATGAGGACATATTCGCTTTCCCGTATGATGACATGACTATTCTCAGTATATATATTGTGGAACACAAGCTGCCAACTAATCTGAAATGTTCACCGGTAAAACATAAGATCAGAAAGTTCAAACCTTATATGAGTTTGAAAATCAAGGAAGAAGTCACTAAGCATGTCAAAGCTAAATTTCTCGGTGTAGTTGAGTATCCGAAATGGTTAGCTAACATTGTGCTAGTACCAAAGAAGGACGAGAAGGTTAGAGTCTGTGTCGACTACTGGGATCTCAACTGGGCCAGTTCGAAAGACTACTTCCCCTTGCCAAACATACACATCTTGATCGACAATTATGCGAAGCATGAATTGCAGTCATTTGTAGATTGTTTCGCTATTTACCATCAGATCTGGATAGATGAATAAGATGCTGAGAAAATAGATTTCATTATGTCGTGGGGAATTTACTACTACAAGATGATGTTGTTTGGTTTAAAGAATGGAAGGGCCACCTACATGAGGACAATGACTACCATTTTTGATGATATGATACACAAGGAGATCGAGGTGTACGTAAATGATGTTATCATCAAGTCCAAGAAGGACACTAATCACATGGAAGATTTGAGGAAGTTTTTCATTAGATTGCAAAGGTACAACATGAAATTGGACCCCGCAAAATGTGCATTGGGGTTCCTGCTATAAAATTACTTGGGTTTATTATGAGCTGTTGACGAAAAGAATTAGATCCATCGAAGGTCAAAGCTATTCAAGAGTTTCACTGCCAAAGAACAAGAAAGATGTGATGAGTTTCTTGGGGAGACTCAACTACATCAACATGTTTGTAGTATAGTCCACGGTCATTTGTGAGCCAATTTTCAAGATATTGAAAAAGGATGCCACCACCAAGTAGACCGATGAATGATAGAAAGCTTTCGACAAGATCAAGGAATACTTGTCAACACCATCAGTCTTAGTCCTGCCTGAGCCTGGTAGACCTTTGCTACTCTATATTGCAGTATTAGATAGTGCCTTCGGTTGCTTCCTTGGGCAACATAACAAATTAGAGAGAAAGGAATAAGCCATTTACTATCTTAGCAAGAAATTCACTTTGTACAAGGCCCGATATTCTCTATTGGAGCACACCTTTTGTGCTTTGACTTGGGTAGACTAGAAGCTGAGACACTACTTCTATGCCTACAGTACATATCTTATATCAAGGATGTCACGACCCGGATTCCCCCACCATCGGGATCGTGATGGCGCCTACTCATGATAGCTAGGCAAGCCGATTTACTCACCACTTTTACATTTACAGAACCATACTGTTCTCATATTTAATAGCAAGAATAATACTAATAACTTTAATTGCAGAAGTCTTTTAAATATTAACCGAATAATAGTGTGAAATACTCGAGAAAAAATCCTCTACCCAGGATGTGGAGTCACAAACTCATGAACTACTAAGAATAACTACACATAATAGTCTGAAAGAAAACAAGAATAACAGTTTGTCTCGAAACGATGAGACTACAGCAATAATTGAAGAAAATAGGGGAGACGCTGGGCTTGCGGATGCCTGCAAGCTACCTTAGTCTCAGAAGTACGATAATCCCGCTAGCGTACTACCGTTGCTGCTTCTGCTCAAAACCTGGACCTGTGCAAAAACGCATAGAAGTGTTGTATCAGCACAATCTGACCCCATGTGTTGGTAAGTGCCTGGCCTATCCCAGCGAAGTAGTGACAAGCCTAGGACCAGACACTCACATAAACCTGTGCAGTTCAATATACGTATGTACCAAAGAATAACAGAAATATTGAGCAACACAAATAACAAGGGAGGGAACATGCTCGGGGAACACAATCGAAAACACATAATTAATCAAAAAGTTAAAAATAGAGTGTAGCAAAATAGTTATCACAAAACAAGAAATTGAATGGTTGCACGGCATCACCCTTCGTGCTTTTACTCTTATCCTCATCAAATAATCAATTAAAATTGCACGATATCACCCTTCGTGCTTTTACTCTCATCCTCGCATTCATGGCACGACATGATCCTTCGTGCATGATTTAAGCAACAACGACATGGAATGTTCATTCGTACATAAATAGTAAACATGGCACGGAATGATCCTTCGTGCATAATTAGTAAAACAAGGCACGGAATGATCCTTCGTGGGAACATAATTCACAATGGCACAGCATCACCCTTCGTGCATTATTACTCTTCCTCACCCAAGTAACAGTCACAGTCAATGGGCGAAAGAATGAATCAAGTAACATATACCGTCCCGGCAAGGGAGTAACAACAGTCATAACAATATCCCGGCAAGGGAACAACATTAACAACATAACAAAGTCCCGGCAAAAGAAATAATAATCAACCTTCACAACCCTGTAAGGGCTCAAGAATATGACTTAGGAAAGTTCCACATTAGCTCACAACATGTATCTACAAACGACTCACGGTCATGCTAGACTCCGGTGTATAGATGCGCGTCACCACGCCTATACAACGCACTCGATCACATAGCAATTAGCAAATTATTACACTCATTCCTATTCACTCAAGCTAGGATAGATCAAATACTTACCTTAGAGTCTTGAAGTTTGCTTAACTCTCAACTATTGCTTTACCGTGTGATTCAGCCTCCAACTCGCTCAAATCTAATCATAATTGGTTCAATTACTTTAGCAAACACTATATGAATTGGTTTGAATGCATAAAAATAGTATTCCCAAAGTTTTGCTCGAAAGTTCCTAAAACTACCCCTGGCCCACGTGGTCAAAACTCGGGGTTCAGACCAAAATCCGGTTACCCATTCCCTCGCGAGTTCAAACATATGATTTGTTTTGAAACCGGACCCCAAATTGAGGTCCAACACCCCCAAATCTATAAACCCTAGCTATACACTAAACTCCCAATTTCCCTCATTAAATTCCTTATTTTGAGATTGAAATTATGTTTAAAGATGTTAAGGAGTAGGGAAAATACAGTGAAAGTTACTTACCGATCGTTTTGAAGAAGAAGAATTGTTTGGAAAATTGCCTCTTATGTTTTGGGTTTTGAAAAAGTGTAAAATAGCTGAGGATCTCGGTTTATATATACTGTTTGGGAAGCCGGTGCAGACCGCACAAAAGTGCCATGCGGCCGCGCCAATAAGGGAAGAAAAATGAACTCTCTCAACCTACTCAGTGCGGACCGCACTATTTTGGTGCGCGGTCGCGCTTGTCAAACGCGACCTCTCGGAACTGGCCACGCGGAAAGCATAGGTTTGCATTGCCGTCGCGTGGTACCCAGCGCGGACGACACTATTTTGGTGTGCGGCCGCGCTGGTTGAGCTTAACCCGCGCATTATCTGAACCAGTCCACGCGGACCGCACAGAAGTGTATTGCGGCCACGTGAGACCTGTTGTACTGAACATCTGATATTTTAAAGTTAAGGCCTCCCGGGACCTTTTCAAAACTCACCCAAGCCCTTGGGGCTCCAAACTAATTTTACTCGTTGACTCAAAAACATCATACGAACTTGCTCCAGCGATCAGCTCGCTAATATAACATCATTTTCAAACAATTAAGGCTCAAATTCATGATTTCTTCTTTTAAACTTCATAAACTTTCAAACTTGGAACTCATGGTTCAAAACATGTCAAACGATGTTCCATTTCCGTCAAACTTTGCAGGAAGTGCTTAAATAATATATATGACTTGTACCGGGCTTCGGAACCAACATACGAGCCCGATATCATGGTCTTTTAATCAATTTTTATTTCCATTTCCATTAATAATTTCAGAAAAACAATTTAACAGAAAAATACATATCTCGGGCTCTAGGCCTCGGAATTCAAATCCGGACACATGCCCGAGTCCCATATTTTCCTACGGACCTTCCGGGACCGTTCGATCTCAAGTCCGGGTCCGTTTACCATAAATGTTGAAGGAAGTCAACTATATTAATATTAATATCAAAATTCTTCAAATATTCCATAAAATTCACATATTCTAACACAAATATTTTCCGGCAACGTGCCCGAACTGCATACGTAAATCGAGGCAATATAAAATAAAGTTTTCAAGGCCTCAGAAGCGCGGAACGGACGAGGAAAACAGGTGATGACCCTTTGGGTCGTAACATCCTCCACCTCTAAAATAATTGTTCATCCTCGAACGGACAAGAGAAGGAAGTACCTGAGTCGGGGAACAAATGTGGATAACAGCTCTGCATATCAGACTCGGACTCCCAGGTCGATGCCTCGGGGGCTGACCTCTCCACTGGACCCGCACGGAAGGGAAACTCTTCGACCTCAACTGTCAAACCTGCCGGTCTAGAATAGCCACCGGCTCCTCCTCGTAAGATAGATCCTTGTCCAAATGGACAGTACTGAAGTCTAACACATGTTTAAGATCGCTAGTGGTACCTCAGAAGCATAGATACATGAAAAACCGAATGCACTGCTGATAAGCTTGGTGGCAGTGCAAGTCTATAAGCCCCTTCTCCCACTTGATCCAGAATCTCAAATGGACCAATATACCTAGGGCTGAGCTTGCCCTTCTTTCCAATCTCATCACGCCCTTCATAGGCGACACCCGGAGCAATACCTGCTCACCAACCATGAAATCCACATCTTGGACCTTACGGTCTGCATAACTCTTCTGTTTGGACTGAGCTGAACGCTACCTCTCCTAGATAGTCTTGACCTTACCTAAGGCCTCCTGAACTAGGTCCGTACCCAGCAACTGAGCCTCTCCCAGCTCAAACCATTCGACTGGAGACCGATAACGCCTACCATACAACACCTCATTGGAGCCATCTGAATGCTAGACTGGTAGTTGTTATTGTAGGCAAACTCTGCTAATGGCAAAAACTGGTCCCACGAGCCCCCAAAATCAATGACACAAGCTAGGAGCATCTCCTATACGATTTGAATAGTCCTCTCGGACTTACCGTCTGAGTGAGGATGAAATGTTGTACTCAACTGAACCTGGGTGCCTATCTCCTGTTGGACCGCTCTCCAGAAATGCGAGGTAAACTGCGTACCCCGATCTGAGATAATAGACATCGGCACCCCATTAAGGCATCTCCCGGATGTAAATCTCTGCTAACTTATCAGATGAGTAGGAGACTGATACTGGAATGAAGTGTGCTGACTTTGTCAGCCTATCAACAATGACCCAAATAGCATCAAATTTCCTCCGAGTCAAAGGAAGTCCAGTAACGAAGTCCATTATAATCTGCTCCCATTTCCACTTGGGAATTTCAATTCTTTGGAACATACCACCAGGCCTCTGGTGCTTATATTTAACCTGCTGACAGTTTTGACACTGAGCGACATACGCAACAATCTCCTTCTTCATCATATGCCACCAATAGTGCTGCCGCAAGTCCTGATACATCTTCGCGGTGCCCAGGCGAACAGAATACCGCGAACTATGGGCCTCCGCTAAGATCAACTCTCGAATCCCCTCAACGTTGGGCACACAAACTCGCCACTGCAATCTCAATACTCCGTCATCATCTAAGGTTACCTTCGTAGCACCTCTTCGTTGCACAGTATCCATCAGGTTACGCAAATAAGGATCATCGAACTGCCTTTCACGAATACGCTCCAATAGAGAAGAATGAGCGACCGTGCAGGCCAACACCCTGTTAGGCTCAGAAATGTCTAGTCTCACGAACCGATTGGCTAAGGCTTGAACATCTAGAGCAAGCGGTCTCTCACTGACCGGAATATAACGAGACTACCCATGCTGGCAAACTTCCTACTCAACGCATCGGCCACCACATTCTCCTTACCTGGGTGATATAAGAAAAAAACATCATAATCTTTCAGCAACTCTAACAATCTCCTCTATCACACATTTAACTCTTTTTGCTTGAATAAATACTTAAGACTTTTATGATCCGTGTATACCTCACACACCACACTATATAAATAATGCCTCCAAATTTTTAGGGCATGAACAACTGCTGCCAATTCAAGGTCATGAACCGGATAATTCTTCTCATGGATTTTCGACTGCCTCGAAGCATATGCAATAACCTTGCCATCATACATCAATACCACTCAAAGAACAGTACGGGATGCATCACAATAAACTGTGTAAGGCCCTGAACCCGTTGGCAAAATCAACACTGGTGCCGTAGTCAGAGTTGTCTTGAGCTTCTGAAAGCTCGCTCACACTCATCTGACCACTTGAACTGGGCACCCTTCTGGGTCAACCTGGTCATTGGGGCTGCAATAGAAGATAACTCCTCTACAAATCAATGGTAATAGCCTGCTAACCCCAAGAAACTCTGAATCTCGATCACTGAAGCTGGTCGAGGCCAATATTTGATTGCCTCAATCTTTTTTGGGTCTGCCTGAATACCCTCTACTGACACGATATGACCCAAAAATGCAACCGAACTCAACCAGAACTCGCATTTTGAAAACTTGGCATATTGTTGATTATCCTTCAGAGTCTGAAGAACCACTCTGGCTGCTGCTCATGTTTTTTCTGGCTGCGGGAGTATACCAGGATATCTTTTATAAAGACTATCACAAACAGATCCAAATAAGGCCTGAACACTCGGTTCATCAACTCCATAAATTCTGCTGGGGAATTGGTCAACCCGAAAGACATGACTAAGAATTCATAGAGCCCATACCGTGTGCGAAAGGCTGTCTTAGGAATGTCCGCCGCCCAAATCTTCATCTGATGGTAGCCCGACCTCAAGTCTATTTTCGAGAACGCCCTAGCTCCCTGGATCCGGTCAAACAAATCATCAGTCCTCGGTAGTGGATACTTATTCTTTATCGTCACTTTTTTTAATTGCCAGTAATCAATACACATCCGCATCGAACCATCTTTTTTCCTCACAAATAACACTGGTGCACCCTAGGGAGAAACACTAGCCCTGATAAAGCCCTTTTCTAGTAAGTCTTGCAACTGATCTTTTAACTCCTTTAACTCTGGCGGGGCCATGCGATACGGTGGAATAGAGATGGGCTGAGTTCCCGGTGCCAGATCAATACTAAAATTGATATCCCTGTCAGGTGGCATACCCGA
This sequence comes from Nicotiana noctiflora, assembly GCA_032618575.1. Lineage (NCBI taxonomy): Eukaryota > Viridiplantae > Streptophyta > Magnoliopsida > Solanales > Solanaceae > Nicotiana > Nicotiana noctiflora. Next base: position 414,484 of record JASVEL010002200.1, read on the forward strand.
TAGGTCTGAATGGAACACCTAGGGATAATCCCGCACAATAGGAACTGAATCAATAGAAGGAACCTCCGCACTGGAGTCACAAACAAACACCAAATAAGCTAGACACCCCTTCTCGACCATGCGTCGAGCCTTTATATATGAAACAACATTGCGAGTGGAGCGACCTAGGGTCCCTCTCCACTCTAGTCGGGGTGATTCTGGCAAGGCCAAGGTCATTGTCTTGGCATGACAATCTAAGATAGCATGATACGGGGACAACCAATCCATTCCCAGTATAACATTGAAGTCCACCATGTCTAATAGTAATAAGTCAACATGGGTCTCAAGACCCTCAAATATAACCACACACAAACGATGCACCCGATTGACTAATATAAAGTTACCCACTGGTGTAGACACATAGACTAGGATGCCCAGGGCATAACTAGGCACGGTTAGGCATGGTGCAAAGTAGGCAGACACATATGAATAGGTAGACCTAGGGTCAAATAATACTGAAGCACCTCTATCACAAACCAAAATGGTACATGTAATCATAGTATCTTACGCCTCTGCTTCTGACCTAGCTGGTAAAGCATAAAATCGGCGATCGACACCACCTTTCTAAACTATATCTCTGGGACGGTCATCCACCGACTAACCTCTACCTCTGGCGGGATGGTCTCCACCTCTACGGTCTTGACCTCCACCTCTACGATCCCTACCCTTACCCCTGGCTGGCTGGACAGGCAGTGGGTCAGCTGGGGCCTAAATCATAGGGTGAGGAACCTGCTGTTGAGTGTTGCCCGCTTCTCGAGGGCAAAATCTGACAAGGTGACCCGAGTCACCACAACCGTAACAAGACTTTGGCTGCTAGGACTGCTGATCCTGACGACCTGAGTGGACCCCACGAAACTCTAGAGAGGTTGAGCACTAATGGGATGCTGATCTGAATACTGCTCACGAAACTCACAATCACCGGAACCACCCTGCGAAACCTGGAGAGCTGACTGAAAAGGTCTGGAAGACTAACCCCTATCATAAGAATCCCTGTCTCCAGATGAGGCACCATTAAATCTGCCAGAATGACGAGGCCTTTCGTCTGAAGCATGACTACCTCCCCGAGCAATAGCCATCTCAACCCTACGGGCTGCATTAGCCGCCTCCTGAAACGATATGTCACTTCCAACTCCCATAGCCATCTGAAGTCAGATCGGCTGGTTTAGCCCATCTTTAAACCTACAAACTCTCTCCCAATCTGAGGGGAGTATCACAATCGCATGACGTTCCAAATCTACAAACCTCGTCTCATACTGGGTAACAGTCATAGAACCCTACTAGAGGCACTCAAACTCCCTCCGAAGTGCCTACCCCTGGGCAACAGGGAGAAACTTCTCCAAAAATAACTCCGCAAACTGGTCCCATGTTAAAGTTGGGGACCCTGCTGGTCGATTCAAACAGAAATCTCTCCACCAAGTCTTGGCGGATCCTACAAGCCTGAAAGTACAAAAATCAACCCCATTGGATTCCACTATTCCCATAGTCTTGAGAATCTCATGGCAACTGAATAAGAAATCTTGGGGATCCTCTGATGGGGCACCGCTGAATGTGGTGGTAAAAAGCTTAGAGAACCAATCGAGTCTCCAGAAAGCATCAGAAGTCATGGCTGCTCCATTTCTGTCACGACCCCAAATCCGGTCGTGATGGCGCCCAGCACACTGCTAGGCCAGCCCGACCAATCAACAATAACCACGGAGCCACAAGCTCACTTTATCCAATTTAAGCACAACAGTGATAGACATATTTAAAATAGGGAACCAAGTCCCAACATGTGCCAACTCCCATAGACCGAAGGGTCAAGAGTCATGAGCCTCTACAGAGTATACAAAGTGTAAATAGTGAATATAACTGTGCACAAGTGTGGGATGATCAGAACAAAATACAGACAAACTGGAGAATCAGGTCCTGCGAACGCCGGCAGCTACCTCGACTGTCCAAAAGCACTCCCGAGCCGCAATGGAATCAGCTCTGCTGTAATGTACCTGGATCTTCACACAAGGTGCAGGGAGTCGGGTGTGAGTACTTCCAACTCAGCGGTAATAAAAGTAAATAATGCTTGAAGGGAAGAAAACCACGCAAGGCACTATCTCTTGCTACACAATACGGAACTATCATTAAACTTCAAAACACTATCATTTTATTCCTTTTCAGCATATGTGAGTAGATTATTTAGAAATCTCAATTTTTAGCTACTTTCTTTCATTATAACATACCAATACCGGGGAGAATCTCAAGCAGTGCAAGTCAGCACTCAAATCAGCCTCTCGGGCTCAGCACTCCTTAACAATTTATACCAGGAGATCTGGTCAATAAAGCAACAAATGCACATGTGCCGGTAAAGTATGAGTGCTAAAATGTTATGCCACGTAGTACACGTAAACCAATGTATGTATGCTATGCAATGCATATGACCGCTACGGCGTGTAGCCCGATCCTTTTGGGTACCCGTGCTCACTGTGGGGGTTCAGACTCCGGAGGGGCTCCTACAGCCCAAGCACAACATTAATATCACACCTGCTGCGGCGCGCAGCCCGATCCGTATACCACTGCGGCGTGCAGTCCGATCCATGCATGTGTATGCATATGCTCACATGAATGTCATGCCCTAACATATGGCCCTCGGCCCCAATCAGTCTAACAAATAATCAAGAAAGCCCTACGGGCAACAATATCACATTAGCTCACAGCTAAAATATTATTAAGACCTTGTTCAAGTTTTTCATAACCGTATAAGAATGCTGAATAGCAAAAATCCCATTTTTAAACCTTAAATTAGAATAAAATATGCACAGTGTTATCAAAACAATGATACTAATCCCTGAAAGATTCAAATAATCGGCACGAAGCCCAAACATGATAATTAGTCCTATTCACTTCAACAATTAGGTGTTATTATTTATTACGCGGGACGGACCAAGTCACGATCCCCAATGGTGCTCTACCCCACGCCCGTTATCCGGCGTGCAAGTCACCTCGACACAGCACTAAGATGTGCAAGTCCGGGGTTTACTAACCCTCAGGACATCATTTACAAGTATTACCCACCTCGAACCGACGAAAACTCATGCCCTCGATGCCTTAGCTCCTCGAAACGGCATCCACGCACGTCCAAACTAGCACAAATCAGCACAAATATATCAAAATAGGCTAATGGAACATAACCCAATCGAAAGAACTCGAAAAATATCAAAAATCACGAAATTGGCAAAACCCGAGCCCCGGGCCCACATCTCGAAAAATTTCGAAACTCATATTTCCAGAACCCTCGTCTCGCCGCGAATTCATACATATAAAATTTACCAAAATCGGAGTTCGATTGGCCTTTCAAAACCCAAATTTTCGTTTTCAATATCTAGGCCACAATCCTTCACAATTTCTACCCAAATTCATGAAGGTTGATGTTAATCCTACCATAAAATGATGTTTTTGAGTCAAGAAACTTACCTCCGATGAATACCCGATGATTTCCCAGCGTTTTCCCGTGATTTCTTCTCTCTAGGGCTCAAAAATGGTATTTTGGGTATATGGACCCGTAAGCCCTATGTTCTGCAATTAAACTCACTGCCTGGCCAATTCCTTCATCGCGTTCGCGACGCCTCTCACGCGAACGCGATGCCTTAACCCTCTTCTTCATCGCGAACGCGACACTCTTTCACGCGTCCGCGAAGGTCAACTTCCCAGCCTCCGGACTTTTCCTCTACGCGAACGCGTAGTCCCTCACGCGAACGCGTAGCTTCGCCTAATCCTTCTTCGCGATCGCGGCCTGACTCCACGCGAACGCGATGCGTTCCAACTCTCTTATACGCGAATGCGTTACCATCCCTCGCGAACTCGATGGTCACCCGGCCCCAGCCTACGCGAACGCGGCATAGCCCTCGCGAACGCGAAGGCTTAAATTTCGCCTAGTGATCTGCAATTTACAGCAGACCATTTCTTGTTTCCAAGTGCCGGATGATGGTCCGGATTCACCCCGAGGCCCCCAGGACCCCAACGAAAACCACCAACATACCCCAAAACACGATATGAACTTGTTCCAATCATGAAAACACCATCCTAAACATCAAAATCACCAATTACACACGGATTCAAGCCTAAGTTTCTTCAAAACTTTCAAAACTAACATTCAATCCAAAACCCGATCAAACGACGTCCGAACGACCTGAAGTTTTTGCAGGCACATCCAAAATTACCTAACGGAGCTACTGCAGCTGTCGGAATTCCATTCCGACTCCCGGATCAAAATTTCACCTACCGTTCGGTTTTCGCCAAAATTCAACCTTAGCCAATTCAAGCCTATTTCTACACTGGGCCTCCAAATTCAATTCCGATTGCTCTCCTAAGTCATAAATGATTCCCCGAAACTAGTCGAATCATCAGAATCCGATTCCGAGCACTCTAACTCAATAGTCAACTCTAGGTTGACTTTCCATATTCAAACTTCCTTCAAACATGCTATTTGCTTCATTTTCAATTCAATTCACTCCTAACTCACCTGATAGGCTCTAACACCGATATAAAAGCATAAAACATGTAATTGCAACCTGACGGGGTGGTAAATTCCCGTAACAACGGGCCGGGTCGTGACAATTTCCGGCCTGAGCTGTAGTGCCTGTCTGAGTGGCCACTACTGGCTGAACTGCTGGTGCCTGAGCCTGGGGAGCTACTGGTTCCGAAGTACGGGAAACAAGAGTCTGAACCCCTCCTCCAGCCTGGAAGTGGCTGGTGCAACTAGTAGCAAGCCTGCACTGGCGACACTATCCATAAAACCCGTTATACGGACCAAAGCCTCCTGAAGATCCAGGGTAAATAAGACCTCTCCTGGGATATGAGTTGGGCCCACTAGAGCTGCTGGGGTTGGAACGTCCTCATAAATTTCAACGTGAGGCTCCACCTTTGGAACCGCTGCCTAGGGCTGAGCTCTGCCCCTACCATGGCCTCCGACATGACCTCGGTCCCTACCCCTCGCGGGAGCTTCCTGAGGCTCAGACTGCTGATCAGCGGATGAAGGAGCGCGTGTTCTCGCCATCTGCGAAAGGACAGAGTAGAAATTCAATCAGTATTTGAGGAACAAATCGCACGACAAGAAGGATAAAATGAGAGACTTTTCCTAATTCAATAGACTCTAGAGGACAAGTACAGACATCTCCGTACCTACCCCTCAGACTCTACTAAGCTTGTTCGTGAGTTGTGAGACCTATGTAACCTAGAGTTGTGATACCAACTTTACACGGCCCGGATTTCCCCACCATTGGGATCGTGATGGCGCCTACTCGTGATAGCTAGGAAAGCCGATTTACTCACCACTTTTATATTTACACAACCATCCTATTCTCATATTTAATAGCAAGAATAATACTAATAACTTTAATTGTGGAAGTCTTTTAAATATTAACTGAATAATAGTGTGAAATACTCGAGAATAAATCCTCTATCCAAGATGTGGAGTCACAAACTCACGAACTACTAAGAATAACTACACATAATGGTCTGTAAGAAAACAAGAATAATTGTTTGTCTCGAAACGATGAGACTACAGCAATAATGAAAGCAAATAGGGGAGACGTCGGGCTTGCGGACGCCTGCAAGCTACCTCAGTCTTGGAAGTAAGGATAATCTCGCTAGCGTACTACTGCTGCTGCTCCTGCTCCTGCTCAAAACCTGGACACGTGCAAAAATGCAGAGAGGTGTAGTATCAGCACAATCCGACCCCATGTACTGATAAGTGCCTAGCCTATTCCGGTGAAGTAGTGACAAGCCTAGGACCAGACACTCACATAAACCTGTGTAGTTCTATATACGCATGTACCACAGAATAACAAATATATTGAGCAACACAAATAGCAAGGGAGAGAACATGCTGGGAGAATACAATTGAAAACACATAATTACTTAGTAAGGTAAAAACAGAGTGTAGCAAAACAGTTATCACAAAACAAGAAATTGAATGGTTGCACGACATCACCCTTCATGCTTAGCCTCTCATCCTCACCAAATAATCAATTAAAAATGCACGACATCACCATTCGTGCTTTTACTCTCATCCTCACATTCATGGCACAGCATGATCCTTCATGCATGATTTAAGCAACAACGACATGGAATGTTCATTCATGCATAAATAATAAACATGGCACGGAATGATCCTTCGTGCTAACATAATTAACAATGGCACGGCATCACTCTTCGTGCATTATCACACTTTCTCACCCAAGTAACAGTCACAGTCAACGGGCAAAAAAATCAATCAAGTAACATATACCGTCCTGGCAATGGAGTAACAATATTCATAACAATATCCCGGTAAGGGAACAACATTAACAACATAACAAAGTCCCGGCAAGAGAAATAATAATCAACCTTCATAACCCTGCAAGGGCTCAAGAATATGACTTAGGAAAGTTCCACATTATCTCACAACATGTATCTACAAACGACTCACAGTCATGCTAGACTCCGGTGTATAAATGCTTGACAACATGCCTATACAACGTACTCGATCACATAGAAATTAGCAAATTATTACACTTATTCCTATTCCCTCAAGCTAGGATAGATCAAACACTTATCTTAGAGTCTTGAAGTTTGCTTAACTCTCAATTATTGCTTTACCGCGTTATTCATCCTCCAACTCGCTCGAATCTAATCATAATTGGTTCAATACTTTAGTAAACACTATATGAATTGGTTTGAATGCATAAAAATAGTTTTCCCAAAGTTTTGCTCAAAAGTTCCCAAAATGCCCCAGAGCCCACTTGGTCGAAACTCGGGGTTCAGACCAACATCCGATTACCTATTCCCTAACGAGTTCAAACATATGATTTGTTTTTAAATCGGACCCCAAACTGAGGTCCAACACCCCCAAATTTATAAACCCTAGCTCTACACTAAACTCCCAATTTCCCTCATTAAATTCCTTGTTTTGAGTTTGAAATTATGTTTAAAGATGTTAAGGAGTAGGGAAAGTATAGTGAAAGTTACTTACCGATCGTTTTGAAAAAGTAGAATTGTTTAGCAAATTTCCTCTTATGTTTTGGGTTTTGAAAAAGTGTAAAATAGCTGAGGATCTCGGTTTATATATACTGTTCGGGAAGCTGGTGCGGACCGCACAAAATGTGCCATATGGCCGCACCAATAAGGGAAGATAAATGCACTCTCAAAACCTACCCAGCACAGACCGCAGTGTTTTGGTGCGCGGCCCAGCTGGTCAAATGCGACCTCTCGGAACCTGGCCATGCAGACCGCATAGGTATGCATTGCGGCCGCGTGGTACCCAGTGCGGACCGCAATAATTTTGTGCGCGGCCGCGTTGGTTGAGCTTAACACGTGCATTATCTAAACCAGTCCATGCAGACCACACAAAAGTGTATTACGGCCTCGTAAGACATGCTGTACTGAACATCTGATATTTTAAAGCTAAGGCCTTCCTGGACCTTCTCAAAACTCACCCGAGCCCTCGGGGCTCCAAACCAATTTTACCCATTGATTTAAACTTCATAAACTTTCAAACTTGGAACTTATGGTTTAAAACACGTCAAACAACGTTCAATTTCCGTCGAACTTTGCAGGAAGTGCTTAAATAATATATAAGACTTGTACCGGGCATGGGAACCAACATACGAGCCCGATATCATGGTCTTTTGATCAATTTTCATTTCGATTTCCCTTAATAATTTCAGAAAAAAAAATTTAACAGAAAAATTCATATCTCGGGCTCTAGGCCTCGGAATTCGACTCCGGACACATGCTCGAGTACAATATTTTCCTACGCACCTTTCAGGACCGTCCGATCTCGGGTCCGGGTCCATTTACCAAAAATATTGACCGAAGTCAACTATATCAATATTAATATCAAAATTCTTCAAATATTCCATAGACCTCACATATTCTAACACAAAATATTTCTGGCTACGTGGCCAGACTGAGCATGTAAATCGAGGCAATATAAAATAAGGTTTTCAAGGCCTCGAAAGCGTGGAACATATGAGAAAAATAGGTACATCTTTCAGAAGCCTATGCCCACTAGCATGATGGCCAAGTTGCAAATCCTGTTGAGTGAATTTGACATTGTCTACGTAACTTAAAAATCAATCAAGGGACAAGAACTAGCAGATCACCTTATTAAAAACCCCGTTGATAGAGAATATGAACCCCTGAAGATGTATTTCCTGATGAAGAGGTGTCATTCATCGGAGAAGACATTGCAGAATCCTATGATGGTAGGAGAATGTTTTTCGATGGGGCAGCAAATTTCGAAGGAGTTGTCATAGGAAAAGTCCTAGTATCAGAAACCGGTCAGCATTTTCCGTTGTGTACCAAGCTCAGGTTCTCGTGTACTAACAATATGGCCGAGTATGATGCCTGCATCTTAGGGCTCAATATGGCTATTGACATGAACAGTTATGAGCTTCTAGTGATCATATATTCAAACTTGCTTATACATCAGGTCCGAGAAGAATGGGAAACCAAGAACTCTAAGATACTCCTGTATTTACATCATGTGCAAGAGCCGAGAAAGAGGTTCACAAAGACTGAATTCTGACATATTCCCAGAATATAGAATGAATTCGCCAATACATTGGCTACCCTGTCATTCTTGATACAACATCCACACAAAAGCTTCATTGATCCCATTCCAGTAAAGATCCATGATCATCCAGCTTATTTTGCCTATGTTGAAGAAGAGGTAGATGAAAAGACTTGGTTTCATGATATGAGGGAATATTTAGCCACGGGAGAATACCCAGAGCTTGGAGGTCCTATTCAGAAGTGTACCCTTTGGAGGTTATCCAACAACTTCTTTTATAGCGAAGGAACCCTATACAATAGGACTCCTAATTTGGGGTTATTGCAGTGTGTTGACGCAAAGGAAGCATCGAAGCTGCTAGAAGAAATACATGCTGGGACTTGCGGTCCACATATGAACAGTTTTATCTTAGCCAAGAAGATACTCCGGGCTGGTTACTTTTGGATAACTATCGAAATGGACTGTATCGAGTATGTCAGGATATGCCACTGCTACCAAATATATGCAGACATGATAAAGGTACCTCTAAATGAGCTTAATACAACAACCTTACCATTGTCATTCGCCTCTTGAGGGGTGGATGTTACTGGACCAATCGAGTTGACCACTTCCAACAGGCATAGGTTCATCCTAGTAGCAATCGACTATTTCACCAAACGGTCAAAGTAGTATCTCACTGAGCAATGACTAAGAAAGTCATGGCAAACTTTGTCTGCAACCGTATTATTTGTTGATTCGAAATTCCAGAATCGATCATTACTGACAATGGCTCCAACATCAACGGTGACTTGATAAAAGCTATGCGTGAATCCTTCAAGATCAAATACAAGAATTCCACAACTTACAAGCCTCAGATGAATGGAGCCATAGAAGCCGCCAACAAGAACATCAAGAAGATATTGAGGAAAATGATAGAGAAGTATAAGTAATGGCATGAAAAGCTGTCATTTGCTCAATTAGGGTATCACACCACAACCCACACATCAACCAGGGTAACCTTTTATATGCTGGTTAATGGTAAAGAATCCGTCATTCCTGCAGAAGTAGAAATTCCTTCCTTAAGAATCATACAAGAAGTTGAGCTCGACAATGCAGAATATGTAAAAAGTCATTACGAGCCGCTAGCTCTTATAGATGAAAAGATATTGAATGCAGTATGCCACGGTCAGCTTTATGAGAATAGAATGTCTAGATCCTTCAACATGAGAGTCAAGCCGAGACAGTTTACACCGGGGCAACTGATATTAAAGAAAATTTTCCCGCATCAAAATGAAACCAATGGGAAATTCTATCCCAACTGGCAAGGTCCATACATGGTTCACTATGTAATGACAGGAGGAGCCTTTATACTTGCAAAAATGGATGGAGAAATTTGGCCGGAACCAATCAATTCAGATGCAGTCAAGCGCTATTATGTGTGATCTTATGCTGTAATTCGAAATACAGCTCACCTGATTCGGGGATACGTAGGCAGCCTTGTGGGTTCGGTCACAATTCAATAAATTTTCATTTTCTCCCGCAATTGGAAATTGGGGCATAATATTGAGGATGACCCTCAAAATTCTATAATAAGAGAAGTTGCAATGTCTTGATCCACGTCATAGTCATCAGTTCATCTAAAAGATATTTCTTAAATATATACTTATGTCGTATATTACAAATTCATACATTTTATTATCGAAATTGCTTTTTACAACAACGCTACCCCAATAATACATATTGTATCACCATATCAAGGTCGAATAGGTCAAGCAAGGACAGCAGGGATACGAACTAACCTCCCCTCCACAAAAAACTCATGATTTTTCTTTGGATGCAGACACTTGGTATGCGAAAGCATCTGACATACTATATGCTCACGAGACAAATATTGCTCACGAATACACATCTCAGGATTGTTTCACTTACCTGTATTTGCTATCCATGCACGGCGTTGACATTCCATATATCATAATGTCCTCAGCAATCATAATATCACAATTTGTGAGCACATAAGAAACTCTATTACCATTTGCCACTTTATTTTATTTTTACATTGCATAAGGCTACCATTCTGCCTTAAGAGACTAAACATTGTCTCCATCTACATTTTTTGTAACGTATAAGGCTACCATTTTGCCTTTCAAGACTAAACACTATCTCCTTCTACTTTTTCTGTATTGTATAAGACTACCATTTTGCCTTTCGAGACTAAACACTAATTCCATCTGCAATTTCTGCATTGCATAAGGCTACCATTCTACCTTCCAAGACTAAATAATGTCTCCATTTGCATTTTATTCATTGCATAAGGCTACCATTCTATCTTCTGAGACTAAACACTGTCTCCATCTGCATATGCTTGGCTGAAATATTGCCACTTTATTTATGGTTGCATGGCTGACATATCACCACCTTATTTACAGTCTGCATGGCTGAAAGATTGCCGCTTTATTTTACGTTTTGCATGGCTGAAAGATTGCCGCTATATTTTATGTTCTGCATGGCTGAAAGATTGCCGCTTTATTTATGCTTGCATGGCTGAAAGATCACTACTTTATTTACAATCTACATGGCTGAAAGATCACCGTTTTATTTTACATTCTGCATGGCTGAGAGATCGCCGCTTTATTTATACTTGCATGAATGTAAGATCGCCACTTTATTTATATTTGTCATGGCTGAAAGATCGCCGCTTTATTTACGCTTGCATGTTGAAAGATCTCCACCGTATTACATTCTGCTTGGCTAAAAGATCGCCGCTTTATTTTACGTTCTTCATGGCTGAAAGATCGCCGCTTTATTTATGCCTGCATGCTTGAAAAATTGCCACCTTATTTATGTTCTGCTAGGCTGAGAGATCACCATTTTATTTATGCATCTCATGGGCTGAAAGATCGCCAAATACTCCATTTCACAGGCTGAAAGTTTTCCAAATTATCTAAGGCATCATTGTTCGAAGGCATCGTTTACAAAGCCCAAAAACACCATGTCATGGCCTGGGGATCCCTTTAGTCTTTTGCATATCATTATTCAAAGGGGTCATGGTTCGGAGGCATCATTCTCATAGCCCAAGAGCATCATTTCATGGCCTGCAAATCCTTTATTACCATATGTTTCATGGCCCAGGACGTCGCGGTCTGAGTCCAAAGACAACATTCACGGTCCCTCCGCAAACTTGCATCACATTTAAATTTCCACACAATATATGCTTGTATTGCTTATTTGCATGTAAACCGGTGAGCAACGTCCATCTCCGACAAGAGCGATTCTGCTGCAGTTCCCGTAGCCCCATCAGACCTTAATTATTCACCTCGTCCTAAATATTGTGTCCGCTCTTGGAAAGTCTCTATCGACATATCCTGCCGACGAATCCTGAACTAAATATGGCCTAATTGTTGTAAGACCGGAGATATGTAGGAAGCTCAAAGACCATAGCATGGCCTAAGTCCTCTTCAAACCGTTTCACCAAATCAAAATTGTCCATCATATCTTTACTTGATAATTCTTTCATCCTTCTCAACTAAAGAGGGGCAGTTATTGATATACAATTTTTTCCTATATATTTTTAATATGCAAAATACTTTCAAAATAGCATATGTACGCATATATAAGCATGTCGAACAGTTTTATTATTTTTTCTTAATTTTTAAAGATTTTTAAACCAATTTATTCCCTTATTTGTATTCATTAAAACCCCAATATTAATTCCTAAAATTATTATTTTGGTGATTCATTTATTGAATTCTTATATTTATACTAAAATATATCTAATATACTTTTTACATATTTTTACGAATTTAGTTAGTATTTTTAAAGTTAAATTACATATAATTGCAGTATTATTCCCCATTAAGATTTAATTGCATTTATATTTATAAATGTTAAGTCCAGTATTTTTAAATTGATAATTATATGTTATTAATCATATTAGAGCCTTTAATTTACTTCCAAAAATTATTTACTATTTTTTATAAAATAAATGAGGAAAAAATTTCTATTTAAATGATAGCCCACTGACATTTCAATTTTAGCCGGATTTGGACCTCTAAATCCACGTTAAATTCAGGTCGTTGATCAAAATGATCAACGACCACCTTTTAATCTTTTGTTTATTAATTTCCCTTTACCCCCAAACCCTAGTCATTTTGCATCCCCACTCGCCTTTGAAACCCCCATCCTCTCAATTTTCTCAAAGCTTCTCAAAACCTAGCCGCATCCCTCTACTTCCACCCTAAAACCACCGGAATCCATAGATTCCAAGGCCATTGAAGTCCTATACTGGATTTCTATAATTCATACACACCTGGTTACCGTGGTTTCAAGCCAGACAAGGAGGAAGTTTGGCCCAAATTTTGTTTGATTCGGGTTCTATGGTCGTCTTCGACCTTTCTCCCGCCAGTCATGGTTATTCAAGCCTGATCTCTACTTCTCTGGCTAAAATCAATGACTTTCCAAGCCTTTTTCATCACCTGGGTTCTTCTGAAACCCTAACCCGTCGAGGTTTTTCCAATTCTTTAAGATCCTTTGTATATCAGTGTTTTCTCTAAGCTTTTAAACATTTTCTCAAAGTTCTTTCAAAACTATACCTTCAGATCCTTCATCATTTTTCGATTTAGGGTTTCGTTGAGTTAACCTTTAAAGTTTCTCTATTCTTTAGCATGTTCTATAGTGTTTCTCATATGTGTCTTTTACTGTGTTTCTTATATGTTTCTTCTATTGTATTCCTTATGTATTTCTTCTACTGTATTTCTTATATTGTTTCTTCTATTGTATTTCTTATGGTGTTTCTTCTACTGTATTTCTTATGTTGCTCTTCTACTATGTTTCTGATATTTTTCTTCTACTGAAAGATGCATGTTAAAACTGTTAGTTTCTTTGTGAGATTTCTAAACTCATTTCATTAGTACTTTTGCCTTGATTACTTGTTCTTTAATCTCTACACTCGATTGATGGCAAATCCCTAAAATTTGGGGTTTCATTCGAGTATTGACACTATTCTCTATGTGATTTTCTTGTTCTTCATCTTTGAATATGTTTTATTTCCAAACCCTAACTTCTTTGGACCTATTCGAGTTTCTGAAGATTGTTTCATCTACTGCTCGATTGAGTTTTAAAATCTTTGTTTCAACCTTTGTTTCTTTGTATGATTGTGATTCCCTGTTGAACGCTTCTAAAGTCTTTCTATTGGACCCTCTGCATATTATTTGATACTCTCCCTCTTCTTTTTCACTAAGATGACTAGCATGTTCCTCTAGTTCACTACTTACTGATTTTTATGATTGCATGACGTTTTTCTTTGTCCTAAATCCAGCCTCGCATGCCTAGTAGTTGTGTACTCTTTATATATGTTGAGCTGCCCTTCTAAAATGAATTTCAATTTTTTGACCGATTTCATACCTCCTTTGTATAAGTCTTATTAATTCTTTCCTTGATTGGCTAATTTCCCTGTTACTTGGTTTGATTCGAAAACTTTCTTGAAATATTTGGTTTACTCATGAACAAGTAATTTCGAATCTTTGACTCCTTGATTTACTACGTACTGATTGATTTTATTGGGTATCTTACCTTATTTTGCTTAACCAAAAATTTTATAGATTCTTCCTTAATTAAACTCCTATATATTTACCCCTAATTGCCTACTTTGCACAAGATGTTTAATGAATCTCTTTCCTTAATGATTTCTGTTCATTTCCGTTTAAGTTTGAACTCCTTAATTAAAGGAAGTTCTTCTAATGATTCATTTTGATTGGTACATGGTTATTTCTTGTCTTATTTTTTGTATGTTCACACTATAAATACCCGCTCTTTCATTAACACAATACACGAACACACTTAGTTTTCTGAACTCACACTCACATTCAAAAAGCATTCTCTCTCGTTACGTGTGTCGTGGCCTATTTTGAAGTACTGCTAATTCTGTATTTTTTTCTTTGAAACTAGTATATCCTGATTAAGGTTTTTAGCAATCACAACAATGTATTTATTTACTACCTTCCTTACATGTCTGCCTACTGCTTATGTATATTTGAATGCTTACTTTAGCATGCTGTAATTTATTCTGCCTATTCTAAATCTATTGTAATCATAAAACCCCACCATCTATGTGTCTATGTTATTGTTTGAAGCATGGCAGTACTGCAAATTATTGTCCATGACTCAAACTTGATCCCCTAGGATCCTAGCCTCTAATATTATCTATTCTGGAAGACTTATAGGTATGCCAGCATCCTCCATTACTGGGCATGCCTAAAGCTTAATGTGATGACCCAAAGGGTCATCACATGTTTTCTCTTTCATTCCGTGCTTTTGAGGCTTTGAAAACCTAATTTCTCATTTCCTTCATTTGCGTGCGCAGTCTAGGCACGTAGACGAAAATATAATATGTTAAATTCTGCGAAAAATTTTCAAAATGTGGCTTTAAAATAATTAAAGACTTTAGTCAACATTTTTTGGTAAACAGACTCAGACCCGTAATTTAACGGCCCCAGAGGGTCCGTAGAAAAATATGGGACCCGGACATATACCCGAAGTCGAATTCCGTGGTCTAGAGCCCGAGAAAAGAATTTTTCTATGAAATTGCTTTTATAAAATTATTAAGAAAAATAGAAATGAAAATTGATTAAAATGATGTGGTATCGAGCTCGTATTTTGGTTCCAATGCCCGGTACAAGTCTTATACATGGTTTAAGTGCTTTCTGTGAAATTTTATCGAAATCGGACGTCATTTGACGTGTTTCAACCTAAATATCTACAATTTCAAGTTTATGAAGTTAGAATGAAAAATGATGATTTTGAGGGTTGATTCATTTATTTTGATGTTATTTTGGCGATTCGATCTCCCTGTTAAGTTTGTATGAGGTTGTTGAGTTAGTGTGTGTTTGGTTAGGAGCCCCGAGGGCCCGGGAGTGTTTTCGGAGGTGTTTCGGGATGTTTTGACTTAGGAAAAAATAGCAAATTTTCTGCAATTTTTGCACAGGCCTATCATTCTACACGATCGCACTGCTTGTTGTATTTCCCACTTCGTGTTCGCGTTCTAGTTCACGCGTTCGCGTAGTGCCACCCCCACCCCCCTTCTGCACATTCGCGTATTCATTTACTCATTCATATAAGCCAATTCCTTGGACCCCCCAGTATTTCTTTGCGCATTCGTGTTACCATCCACGCGATCGAGATGATCAGTCAGTGGGATCCTTCGCGATCGCATTCCTATTTTCATGATTGCGTAGGCCAAATTTACCGAGTTATTTTTAAAGCCTAAAAATAGACCTGTGACGAGATTTTTCACCCAAAACACACAAGCTTATCCTCTCCACAGCACATAGGCAATTATTAGAGCAAATCTTCACCAAAGCGTCTTGTGTAAATATTATTTAACTTGTTTTCTTCATTTTCCATCATCATTTCCAATTCCTAAGCTCAAATCATGTAATTTAGGGTGTAAATTGGGGGAATTAGGTAGAACTAGGGCTTTTCAATTTTCTTTGACTTAGACCTCGTTTTGGGGTCAAACATGAAAATAAATTGTGTATCCGGGCTTGTGGGGGAATAGGTAACATGGAATTGGTTCAGACCTCGTGTTTTCACCAAGCGGGCCCGAGGTCAATTTTGGAATTTTTGGAAGAAAGGATGGGAATTCATATTTAGGCATTGAGTTTAGTTTGTTTAGCAATTATTAATATTGTAAAGTCATTATTTCATAGATTTGACTGAGTTGGAGCCGAATTCGTGGGGTAAAGATAAACTAGAGGCTCGAGTTAATTATTGGAGCATTCGAGGTAAGTGTTTGGTCTAACTTTGGCTTGAGGGAATAGGAGTAGAGTCTTATTTACTAATTTCTATTTGTCGAGTATGGTGTGTAGGCATGGTGATGAGTATCTATACACTGTTGTCTAGCATGACCGTGTGTCCTTATATTGAGATTATCCTGAATCGTTATGATTCTTCCATGCTTGTTTGATGATTTCTATATATTGTAAAGAGTATGAGACAAAGATTTTGAAATGACTCTTGGAGTGATGGCTTGAATGTTAAAGTAAATTTCAGTAAAAAGTGTAAGAAAGTGAAAGAGTTGAAGATTACTCCCTTGTCGGGACATGTTTTTGGTTTTGTTGATTTTCTCCCTTGCCGGGATTTAGTTGCGTTGTATATTCCCCTTGCTGGGGTTTCTGTCACTAGTTGTTACCCCCCCCCCCCTTACTCCTTACTTGTGATTGTTTATTGGGTGAGGTTTGGTTATTTATATATGGATCGGGTTGAACACCGCAACAATACTATATAATTGTGGATCGGGTTACACGCCGCAACAACACTATATAACTGTGGATCGGGTTGCACGTTGCAACAACATTGTATATTTATGATTTGGGTTGCACGCTGCAACAGTGATGATTGAGGATCGGGTTGCACGCCGCAATAGTATTGTATGTGATCGGATCGGGTTGCGCGTTGCAACAAATTATAGCTTAAATTGTGTTTATTCCAAATTTAAGTTTCTATTGGTTGTTCTATTCTTTAAGTTTAGACTTCATGTTTTAACTGTTGCCTCTCACAACATGCTTCCCCCTCTTTTTATAACTATTTATTTCCTGTTTATTTTTCGCAATATATTTCATAACTGCACAAGTTTATCTGGTAGTCTGGTCTAGCCTTGTTACTACTTCGCTGGGGTTAGGCTAGCACATGGGGTCGGTTGTGCTGATGCTATACTCTATGCATCTTTTTGCACAGATTCAGGAGCATTGTTTGGACCTCGACAGTAGGATTGATCGGGAGATGACTTCATGCTTGTGACTTTCGAGGTATCCTAGCTGATGTTCGCAGGCTGGAGTCTCTTCTATGTTATTAGTTTGTTTTCCTTGTACCGAGACAAATATTGATGTACTTTTATTCAGACTAGGTTTTAGCACACTTTAGTAGTTCGTAAGTTAGTGACACCTGTCTTAGGTAGAGAAATGTTAAACTTTCACATTTGCTTTTTAGATATCTATGTTTTTAAGACTTCCGCTTTATTTCAAATGACTTGTATTATTATTATTGATGAGATGTTATCAAAAAATGTTTTTAATACTTGGATTGACTAGCTCCGATAATAGGCGCCATCACGACTCCCGACGGTGGGAATACAGGTCGTGACACTTGCCCTAGTCTAAGCAATAGGCTCTTTTCAATTCCCCTATTCCATGAACCCCTTTTGTGTACCTATTGGTAGCAGTTTCCCTCTCCTTTATTCTTTAAATTTATGTTCTTCACTTGCACTCTTTCAGACTTTTAGTTCTGCCCCCCTCCTGTGAGTCTTGCCTTCGGACCCTTTAAGCTCCCTCTGAACTTGGACACTTGAGGGTTGGCCCTTCTGCACTACACTTGTCCCTATTCTGGTGATACAATTTGGGTGTGAGCATTGCCCATAGTCCCATTGAGGCTCTTAGGGAACTTTGACACACTAAGATTGGAGAAAGGCTTTTTGATCAGTGGTATTTGAGTTGGTCTATCTCATATTTCAGACAGGAAGTCTGAATCAGCTCTCCTTTGGTCGTGCT
This sequence comes from Nicotiana noctiflora, assembly GCA_032618575.1. Lineage (NCBI taxonomy): Eukaryota > Viridiplantae > Streptophyta > Magnoliopsida > Solanales > Solanaceae > Nicotiana > Nicotiana noctiflora. Next base: position 432,565 of record JASVEL010002200.1, read on the forward strand.
TTTTTTTAATACTTTTTCATATGTAATTTTTATTCATTATGGTTTGTAATAAACGCTTAGGACTGGCTAGTGAAAAAGGGTGGGTAACTACATGCAAAGGGTAGAAATCATGTCTATAGGTCCATTACAATTCTGTATATTCAAAAACATGTAGAAATCATGTCTATAGGTCTATTACAATTGTGCATATTTAGATACATATAGAGATCATGTCTATAGGTCTATTATAATTTTACATATTTCAAATACATATAGAAATCATGACTAAATGACTACTATATTCCTGCATATCTAACTTTATATAGAAACCATGTCTATAGATATCCTGAATTTTACATATTCAAACAAAAATCATGCCTATAGGTCTATTCTGAATTTTGCATATCGAACTTCATATAGAAATTATGCCTACGGGATTGTTCATTTATGTATGTTCAATTACATCTAGATACCATGTTCGTATTTCGTAAAAATATTCTGCATCTAGATACCATATTTATAGGTTTAAAATAATTCTTATGCATTTAAATACTATGTCTATAAGGCTTCTGCATTTTTTACACCATGTCTACAAAGTTTAAAATCGGCAATGCATAGAAAGCATGCCTATAGGAATTTCTAATTGAATCTGATTCGCTTCATTCAATATTAGATATAAAACCAGTAATAATGGATACTATGAGTTGAGGAACTTATAATTAATTCGTTAAATCACGCGTCTCTTTTAATAGTATGATTCCCTCACTTAGCAAGTTTAACAAGTACGAATTCAAACAATTTATTTCAAGCCTTACTATTTTCTGAATTCGGTACATATCATGCCTAAAGGAACTTGTCTCAACACTTAGGCAAGCCATAGGGTAATACCTAAACTGAATCTGTTCTATTAATTACAACCAGCAAGCATTCCTGATTCGGGCTTCTTATCTAAATTATGTAATAAATTAGTTTGCCTCAACCTTTAAGTTCTCCCATGTTTAGTATTTAATCATACATTAACCAGTATGTGAAAGTCATACTAATTATGTTCTTTTATGTTCAAAGAGGTGTAATTGAGCCTCTGTTTGTTTATATGCTTCCCCATAAATGGGCAATATGTGTTTTTGTATGTCGCCTTAGATTTTTAACTTTTGAAACCTCAAATAAGCCCAATATTCCTCCCATTTAGGATTAATAATCCTAAGTGCCTCAGGGATTGATAGGATTAGGATGGGTAATAGCATGCAATTAGTAATCGAGACCATTTTATGCTTTAATACCCTGACGGGGTGGAAATGGTAGATATGGATATGATTACTATGCGATAATGTCACGTGTAGCCCCTCATTGAGGAGTGATTACCGGACATTGTATGGGGTGGTCCATATTTTTAATAAACCTAGGACCCCCCTCCCTTTATTTTTTTACTTCCTTTTAGCAATTTCAGCTCTTTCTTTTAAAAATCAGCTTTTCTAATTGTTCTTTCCAACTTTGTTTATTTGTAAAGCATTATGTGAAAATCCTCTCTTATTTGAAGCTTTATTTGCCTACATTTTATTTGCACCTAAATTCATAATAATTTTCTGGTCGGGAATATCACTAATGGATTCTGAGGGGTGCCTAACAACTTTCCCATGGAATAATTTCAAACCCTTACCATATCTCTGGTTGCTCTTATTAAAAACCCATTTGGTGTCCTAATGCACCCTAATCATTAGGTGGCGACTGTCACGACCCCAAATCTGGTCGTGATGGCGCCCAGCACATTGCTAAGCCAGCCTGACCAATCAATATAAACAACGGAGCTAGAAGCTCTCTTTAGCCCATTTAAGCATATTAATATATGAAACAATAGTAATACTTATACCAACAGCGGGAAAACCAAGTCCCAATACATACCAACTCCCGTAGACCGAAAGGTCAAGAGTCATGAGCCTCTACCGAATATGAGTGTATAAAGGTTTACAAGATACCATGTGCGGAAAGAAAAGTCAATACAAAATCAAGACGGTAAGAAGGAATATCGGGTCCTGCGGACTGCAAGCTACCTCGAATTTCCACAAACGTCGCCTCGCACGGCTACTATCGGATCACTGCTGAGAGGTACCGGATCCGCACACGAGGTGCGGGGAGTAAAATGAGTACTGCCGGACTCGGTGGTAATAAACAAGGGTAAGACAGCGCGGATAAGAAATCCGCAATAAAGCACTATGTAAAGCTATAATCGGCTACCCTGTCATAGAATCAATCTTCACTGTACCTGTACCAACAAATACCAATAAATAGCATAACAACAGCTAGCAGATGTAGCTAAATGCAATGCAATGCATGATATGACCGCTACGGCGCGTAGCCGGACTCCAATTTTGGGTACCCGTGCTCACTTTGGGGGTTCAGACTCCGGAGGGGCTCCTACAGCCCAAGCACATCTCATAGAGATATTCCTGCGGCGTGCAGTCCGATCCAACATATATCTCGCTGCGGCGCGCGGCCCGATCCACTACTAGTCAGCTAATATGCAGATACAGCCTCGCAGGCTCAAAAGTAGTTTTTGAAAACTCTTTTTATCATTTTTCGGTTGGAAAATAGTAATATCAAGTTCCGGAGATTGGAATTAGCATAATAACAGAAATAGTTGCGGACTAGTAGTAAACTAGCATGTCTATATGATAAGACAATGATAACGATCCTCGCGGGATCCAATAATTGGCTCACGGCCCCCATGGCTCTCAACCGCACGAGAAGGGGGTTCCTTGGCTCAAGGGTGGCCATTATCACAATATATATATATGCAACCATCCGAGAAGGAGGTTCGACGGCTCGAGAATAGCCAATAATACGGTATCAACAGGTTGGACTAATATATAGTCTCCAGTTCATGATCAACCCCGCACTCTCAAGAGTGTGCGTGTCTCGCCGCTATACAGCGTCACAAAGTGGTATACCGGGGTTTCGAACCCGCCGGTCATCACCCACATCTATTACTCACCTCAATATAGCGCGACGACTATTCCGCAATGCCCTTGCCACGAGAATCAAGCTCCGCACGCGTAGAATCCTGATCAAATACGGTAGAAATACAACAAATTAGGCCAATGGGACTACACCCAATCAATACAACTCAATTTACATCAAAATTCCCAAAGTTGTCAAAACCCGACTTTCGGTACGCTTATCGAAAAATCACGAAAGTCACATATTCGGAACCCTCATCTCAATACGAGTCTAAGCATATCAATTTTACCAAATTCGGACTCCATTTGCCCATTCAAAACCTTGATTTTCTAAAGTTCAAGCCTAGGGCTAAATCCTCCATAAAATACCCCAAATTCCTCCATTTTCATGATATAATTGCATAATATTATCAATACTAATCATAGTTTAAGTCCATAGTTGATTACCTGATGATTTCCCTTGAATTTCTCTTCAAAATCGCCCAAATCGCCTCTAAAGCCGAGACCCAAATGTGTGAAATGTTCTGAAATTTTTCTAACTTCCGATACACTTAACTTACAGCGATTTTCGCTTCTGCGGAAGAATTTCCGCTCCTACGAGTCCGTATCCGCGACCAAAGGGTCGCTTCAGCGGTTCCAGGCCTAGCCGGCCACTTCCGCTTCTGCGAGCAAAGGGCCGCTTAAGCGCCTCCGCTTCTGCGATGGAACTTCCGCTTCTGCGGAAACATCCGCTTCTGCGCTCCAGAGTCCGCTCCTGCGGACTCGCCCAGGCGGTCAAATGTCCGCTTCTGCGGACCGTTCCCATTTTCTTCTCGTCCGCTTCTGCGATCACTGGCTCGCACCAGCGGTGCCGCTTCAGCGGAAAGGAGTCCGCTTCTGCGGAGCCAAGCGCCCCTGCGCCCCTCGTCCGCTTCTGCGGACTCGCTCCTGCGCCCATAATTCCGCAGGAGCGGAAACAACAGAAACAGGATCCCAACCTGCAATTTCCATGATTTTCTTCCGTTTAACCATCCGAAAACACCCCGAGGCCCCCGGGACCTCATCCAAACACACCAACACATCTTAATACCTTATTCGAACTTGCTCCAATCCTCAAAACACGTCCAATAACACCAAAACCCATAATTCACATCAAATTCAAGCCTAAATTCCTTAAAACATTCCGAATTACACATTCAATCAAAAACCCGACCAAACGACGTCCGAATGACCTGAAATTTTGCAGGCACATCCAAAATCACCTAACGGAGCTACTGCAACTGTCAGAATTCCATTCCGACCCCCGAATCAAAATCTCACCTACCGTTCGGATTTCGCCAAAATTCAACCTTAGCCAATTCAAGCCTATTTCTACACCGGGCCTCTAAATTCGATTCCGATCGCTCCCCTAAGTCACAAATCACCTCCCGGAACTAACCGAATCATCAGAATCCGATTCCGAGCCCTCTAACCAAATAGTCAACTCCAGGTTGACTTTCCTTATTCAAGTTTCCTTAACAAAGGCTATATGCCTCATTTTCAATCCAATTCACTCCTAACTCACCCGATAGACTCTAACACTTATATAAAAGCATGAAACATGAAATTACAACATAACGGGGTGGTAATTCCCGTGACGACGGGCCGGGTCGTCACAACGACTCTTCAAAATATGCAAATCCAATTCTCAAAAGAAATGAGTTGTCCTCTCAAAAGTCATAAACCTGATTTCACAAGAAAAAAGGGGTGCGACAATGTGTAGTTTGGAGAGCCTCCTAGATCTGGTTTAGATAGGATTGTACTCGTCTTGTCCAATGCCACAAACGAGGATCTTCTTTGCCCTGAAGTTTTCTCGATGGCCAACCGATCATCATCATTATATTCCTTCCTTGTCTTTAGAACTTTGATTGTTCCTTCGCCGTGGTATTCATAAGGATGAAGGGTCCATCCGAGATAACATCCTAGAGTTCTAAATCTTGTTCCATGATAAAGTCATGCATCCTCGTCTTCTACTAACCATTGTATTGGCCATTGAATCTTGGTGGTATGTAGGTTGATTGTCCCTTTTCAAAATTTGGTGGAGCAGTCATGTTGATCCTTTCTAGGCGTTAGCCTTATAGAAAAAATATGCTCTGATACTAATTGTAGTAAACTAAGAGTCTACCAAACAGTATAGAGAACCTGATTCTCTACCATTTCCCACAGTAAGAAGCAGACTGTAATATCAAACAGTATAGAAAACCCGGTTCTATACCTATTCTCACGGTAAATCGGTAATAAATAAAGAAGATGTGATATTTATGTGGAAAACTACTTGGTCAAGCGATTAAAATTCACGACCCATCCTAGTAGGATTTTTACTCCACCAAACCATGCAAACTTCAGATTATAACATATTACAATTTCGAAATTAAACTCTTAATCTCTCACCATATACAATAACTCTATTGTAAGCCCTTTGCAATACTTCTATTCCAAAGCAACAAATCTTGACTAATTCTAGTCAAGGAACTAAACCAAACAATGGTTTAAATATGTCCTACAAAGACATTTCTTGAAGGTAATATGGAATTACAAATAAAGAGCAAAGCAATAAAGACTAAACAAACCTAAAGACTTATATACCTTCAATCTCTAGTCATGGTCCTTGAGGTTGCAGCAGCTTTGTTCTTGAGAGAGATGGTGGCTTGTACTTGAGAGAGAAAAATCAGTTTAAGGTTTTGCAAGTGTTAATAAATGAGATCTCTTGCCTTCAATAGTGTTGTTGTACTATTGCTAGTAGAGTGCAACAGCTTTAACAAATGTAAAGTTGACTTGAACAGTGACCGAAGGAACTGATACCTATATGTTCCCTTTATTCCCTTATCTAATTTTATGGAGAATTAAGCTGGACATCTGACTAATTGCTCTAAACGCTAAAAAACTAATTATATCAAGTTCCCTATTTAGTTATCTCGTAAAGATGGTCAAATCATAACAAAGGCGCATAACTTATCATATATTTTTCACATCAGTTCAACTTTTACCAGATATTGTATGCTCCGACAAAGTATTGATGACTTAGTTAAAGATGATGATCATGATAAATTGGTCCAGCAAATGCACGAAAAGTTTTCTACATTGGAGAGTTGCTTTAGACCTAATATGGCAATATTCGTAAGAACAAGAAGCCATTGTGGGCTCTTGTTTTTCGCACCCGTTAGAGAAGATGAAAAAGTTAATATAAGGATGTTTTTGGTTAATATTACAAGTTAAATGAGATATATTAAGGATGTAATGGAATTTTACTTGAAACAATAAGGATGATATTGTTGAAAAACTCTATTATTTGCTCACCCATCAAGATAAAAAGATTGGAAATCAATGATTGGACTAAAGAGGAAAGATGAGGATACTATTTGTACATTGGATAACAATCTTCTTCATTTCATTCTTTGAGCAATATCTAAGTTCTCAAATAATTCATTCAGCTATCCCATTAAAATTAGCCACATCATATTGTATGATTCTACACTTCATTTGGATATTGTCCACATAATCAAAAGGAGTGGGGTTATAATAAGCTTATGATTTACATGAATGTCACAGCTGTAGTAATGATGAAAGGGGCTTTTTTTTTTAGTTTCCAACCCAATCGATATTTGGTATTTGTATTAAAGTTTGATTAAATTCGTTTTCGTGTCGAGAAATTTCTCTATAGGAATAAAATAATAAATATCAATTTCATAAACAAGGCTCGAATCCCAAACTTAATAACACAACCCTCGTAGAAAGGAGCTTACGACATGAAGTAATATTAAGAATTAATAGCAGCCATTTCTTCATAAAAATAATGCAAAAGAGATGGGACGTCATTGATTGTATAATAAAACCAACAATCGTAATCACTGCTATTGAACAACAACAATGCAGAGTAGATCTGCTTAACAAAGAAGAAAACACACTTGGCACTTGGGGAAAAGAGATGTCTTTGTTGATGAGGAAATGTGTCTGTCTGGCCTATATTTCGCCGATTACTTGTATGATTAATCGAAAATTTACCTAGTTTACTTTAGCTATTTATTGTGCAGCTGTAGATTTTTTAATTTATTAAGATAACCCAAGAAATAAAATATTGAAAGTTGTCTAACAATTAATGAAGCAAGTGAAAATTTTAAGAGATCACAGTTTTTATAACACTATTAGAAATTCGGCCAAAATCTATCACCGCGGACCAAAGACCGTCCGAAAAGCCTATCAAAATACCGGTCGTTTTTTTTTTGGATTCATTTTATAAAACTGGCAAATTTTGATTCTTTTTTCATTTCAAATAAATATTTTAAAATAACCAATCTGTTGGTTATTTTGGTCGACCATTTTAAAAACCAACCGATTTCGGTCGGTAGTTTTATCTTTTTAATAGAACAGACTGAATCGGTCGGTTATTTTCATATGAAATTGCAATTACATACCCATTTTCGACGCACCAGTAGTCTAGTGGTAGAATAGTATCCTGTTATATTACATACCCCCATGATTTTCAGATGATGTAATATTTTTAATTATATAATTAAAAATACCAACAGACTTTGGTCGAAAAATACCGACCGACTTGAGTCAGTTTTCTTGGCAGATTTTTTTGTTTTTGATCGTTTGTAAAATTTAATTGACCGATTGAAGTTCGTCAATTGGCTCTACTGACCACACAATTACCAACGGTCACGAATCAGTCGGCTTTTAATCGGTTATACTCAATTACCGACCTATATCGGTCGATTTTGATAGTCGGTTTCCCCTTTTTTGTAGTGATAGCAACTAAAAAATACGGTAGATAACTTATTTCTATCGGCCTAAGTTTTGTGAACAAAATTATGTATATGCTACTTGAAGACAGCGTGTGTTCAATATAATAATTAAGATATTCATAAGTTGAGTTGGACACTAACGTTTAAAAAAAAGTAACTATCGAAAAATAAGATGGTCGTTTATAATAATCACCGTAATTTTCGGTACTAAAAATTGTTACAACTATCATAGGCCGAGTAGCCTAAACGCGTTGGTCGTCCTTGACAGAATGACACAGTGGATAGATCACGTGAATGAATGATTGTAAACGAGTTCACAACGAATCCAACCTATGCAGTTTAATCAAAAAAATACAGATTAGTAATTAGTATTAATGATTAATGAGTATCTTTGAACAAAAAAATCAGAATAACCATCCAAGAATATAAGGTGAGACGCAAGAAAGAAGAAACATTAAACAATGGATAATGCAATATCTGATGGCATTATGGCAATTACGTTAAGTTTGTACAAGTTTTCAACAAATTGTCCTTTCGTCCAATTGATTTGTAGGACGGTCATTCATACAGATCGATGATCTAGGATTGATCCAGTTGCGGATTCGAGATTTTAAAATTATGAATGCTCCATGATAAACACTCCAAAAGAAGAGGAAAAATAAATTTACTTATGGGTACTCACTCAATATTTATTTAAATATTTGTACAATAACCTATGTAAATTACAAGTTAATGGGTGCTTAAGCACTCACAAGTGGCTATGTGCATCCGCCACCGGATCAATTCACCCTTAATGCCTTTTAAGTCGAGCATATTACACAGGGCTTGCCTAGTACGGTTTATATCTCATGTGTGATTTGCAAGCAATTATACAATGGAAAGTTTACTCAATCCGTACAGAGTGCTCACCCGAAAAACGGAAACTGTAGCGGCCACAGGTTTTCCTGAGAAAAAAAAAAAAAAAAAAAAAAAAAAAAAAAACTCAACAAATAAATAAACAAAAAAAAAGGTAATTACCTAGCTAGCAATTAACTCCATTTTGTTATTGATTAATTGGGGTCCGAGCAAAACCCCTCCGAATTATATTGCCCAGTTGTCCAAGTAATTAGCTTGATATTTTTGGTGTTCATTCTATGATTAGCCGACATAAGTCACTTTCTTAAGTTTAAAATATTGTTTATAATTTCTTTAAAAACAGCTTGTTGACAACTCCTCAAATATTATTTGATAAAAATTTAGTGTTATAAATACTGGCATTTTCAACCATGTTTCCTTATATATTGCAAGCTACTTAGTTCTTGAATCTTAATTAACCTCTCTTTCAATTCCCATTTAATTACTACATTTCTCGCACAAGAAATATTATTTTTGAAAGAAAAAAATGGGTATAATTGATCACATATCAGATATGTTTGAGGTTACAAGTACAAGAAAAAGCAAACGCAAACCAATGCAGGTAAATTTGCATGCTATAACTCCCTGTGTTTAATTACCCCTTAATTATTTTTGTTTTTATTTTCTTTTAATAATATTTGACGCTTCGTGATATTGAAACTAAGTTTTTTTTCCATTTCAGACAGTTGAAATAAAGGTGAAAATGGATTGTGATGGTTGTGAAAGGAAGGTTACTAATGCAGTTTCCTCTATAAAAGGTTAGCTCTCTATCTCATGCATAAAAGAAATCAAGAAATAAGTGAATAAATATTTTATTTATACTATATCAATATATAGAAGTTAAACTCACTACTTAAAATTTACTACATAGCTTCCAGGGTTCAAGTTCTTATTTTGTGATTAGACTCTTTCTATATACGTCATAACGTATATATATATATATATATATATATATATATACACTTAGAATATACATATTTTTGTGTATTTGACTAGAAAATGTGTTGAGTTTGAGTATTATAATTGCTTAATTGTATGTTATAGGTGTGAAATCAGTGGATGTAAGCAGAAAACAAAGCCGAGTAACGGTGATTGGTAATGTTGAACCAAACAAGGTGTTAAAGAAAGTGCAGAACACAGGAAAGAAAGCAGAATTTTGGCCATACGTAGAATACAATTTGGTGGCATATCCGTATGCACCAGGAGTCTATGACAAGAAAGCACCTTCTGGCTATGTGAGGGATGTACCTCAAGCTTTTCAAATAGTACCAAATACACCTACTCATACACTTACCTCCATGTTTAGTGATGAAAATCCTAATGCTTGTTCTATCATGTGAGGAAATTAGTGCATTAGAATTTTGTATTGCTACTAATAGCGTGCCGGTTTTAAAATTTTCGTGTTAGACTAGTACTATATTAATGTTGTGTTTAGATGTTGAGTTGTATAGGAATAAGTACTTTCTCGTCTTCTTTTGTAGCCAAAAAACATTTCTATGCTGAACTAGAACAAATTTATCATGGAGCGTTTTCAAAGTTTAAGTTATATTCATCGTTGGTGTAAAGAATTTCTTACACTATAAAAATATATTTACTTATTGTAGCAAATAATCTGTCTTATTTTCACTATTACAAATTTCATATTTTAATGAGGTTTACATATACATATCATTTAGATGACATGATAGTATAAATGAAGTCTCGAATGGTGTATATAACACGCTCGCCACTTTGTTTAAAAGATGAAAATCCTAATGGTTGTTCAATTATTGTCACGATCCAAACTGACCTTGTCGTGTTGGCGCATATTGTGGTACTAGGTAAGCCGCACATTACCAAACGACCCGATATTTTTCATTTCAAAGATAGTTTCAAAACTATTTAATATATAACATTCATAAGGAGTTCAAATCAAAACAAAAGTGCAGAAAAGAAAGTCCGGCATTGGGGTGTCACTAGTCATGAGCATCTACTATAACTGTTTGACAATATCAAGACTAACATAGTTTGGAAATAACTGAATACAACTAAGGGAAGATAAAGAGGGAGGAAAACAGGATTGCACTCGCCAAGCATCTACCTTGCTAACTCCGATGGATCTGCAATTGAACAATAAACACTCACTACCGTGTCTAAAAACGCTTGGATCAGCACACAAGGTGTAGGGAGTAACTTGAGAACGCCAACTCAGCAAGTAATAACACTAAATAAAGATTGAGAAGTAGTGACGAGCAATAATGCAAGTAAAGTTCATATCACAAAAACTCAATAAAATACAACATGATTTAAAACCATAGTTTGAATCAAATCGCTTGCTTATATCCAGTTCCAGTAAAAATCGTTTAAAAACTTCTTTCAACGGTTTTTGAACAAAGGTTCATTGCAAAAGTGAGCAAAATGATGCAATCATAAACAACCCCTTGGGCAAATATCACTCGTATACAACCTCTCGGGTAAACATCACTCATATACAGTCCCTCAGGCAAACGCCACTCGTATACAGCCCATCGGGAAACATCACTCGTATACAGTCCATCGGGAAACATCACTCGTATACAGCCCCTCGGGCAAACCTCACCGTCGCTCTGATACATCCCCTCGGGTAAACCTCACCATCACTCATGCCTCCCAGTCACTCAGCACTCGATACTCGGCACTCGCACCCAGTATGTACCTATATTCAGTCGTGGTGTGCAAACTCCGGAGGGGCTCCTTAAGCCCCAGTGCTATTAACAAGCCAATAATGGGATATATCAATCAAGAACCTCACTCAATCATGAATTAGTAAAATATGTTCTAACGTAGAGCCCGATCCCATATATATCCTCATAAATCAAGCCCTCAGCCTCACTCAATCATTAATCAGTAAAATAAGATGAGGCATGCATCCCGATCCCATAAATATCCTCAAAAATTAGGCTATCGGCCTCACTCAGTCATAAATCAGTAAAACAAGGTATTTAGCCAAAACAACATTTATATGATACATCAAAACATAGTAATAGAGATCGAGTCATGCAGTAAATAAGTACCCTCTCCATTTCAAATTAGATGAGGCACTTTCCTTTTTAGTTTGTTCCAAAATAGATGACACATTTCTATATTTAAAAATAATTCAACTTTAAACTCTTCATTTTACCTATTTTACCGTTAATGTGAAACTTCTATAACCACGCAAATATCATAGCCTCATAAAACTTTTACCCATTAATCTTTAAAGACCACAACTTTTAGAAGTCTTCTTCTGTTTTCTTAAACTCCGTGCCGAGTCAAACTACCTCATCTAAATTAAAATGGATGGAGTACAAACATGACTAAATATAGATTTTCAATCGAAAACAATGAGAGGATAGCAACAAAAGACCTCTAAGGGTCCAAACAACATTGGCATAAGGCCTAAATACATCATCCAGCCTGGTTTACAATAATTCTTTCTAACACACGTAAAAAGCATGTAATTTTCAGCAGATATTCAACTTTATAGGAGATACGGGACGGACCAAATCACAATCTCTAATGGTGCACGCCCACATGCCCCTCACCTAGCATGTGCGTCACCTCAAGATAGTCACATGACACAAAATCTGGGGTTACATACTCTCAGAATTACATTTACAATCGTTACTTACCGTACACCGATCAAATCTCTACTCCGCGATATTTTTTCCCCTCGACTCGGCCTCCAAATGCTCTGAATATATTCACAACCAGTAAAATACCATCAATATATGCCAATGGAATGAATTTCACAAGAAAAACTATCAAATTAGACTAAGAACCCAAAATTGGTTCAAACCCGGCCCCCATGCCCACATCTCGAAATCCGATAAAAATTACACAACTAGAAAATCCATTCATTTACGAGTCCATACCTATGAAATTTACCAAAATCCGACTCCATTTGGTCCCTCAAATCCCAAATCAAACTCTCCAATTTTCAAGCCCTATATTCCTAAATCCCTAGCTCAAATTCCTAATTAGATGATGAATAAATTCATATATTCATGAAATTTATACCATTATAGGTTAGAATCATATACCCCAATGCTCCTCCTTGAAAACCTTCGAAAAATCGCCTCTCTCCTAAGCTGTTCAAACCCAAAATCGAAAATAGAGAACAAAACCTCGAGCTGGGGTTTTCTGCCCAGCAAAACAGCACATGCTATCCTATTTCCGTATATGTGGGACTGCTTCTGCGTGGAGGGATCCGCTTTTGCGGAATTTCATTAAAATTCTGCTTTCGATTCTCTAATTGCCTGACCGTATCTATGGTCATCACAGATGTTGGGACAAGTCCGCACCTGCGATCCAACTTCGCACCTGCGCCTCAAATCCGCTTTTACGAGCCTCGCACAAGCGGTTCCAACTCTGCATGTGCGGTTAAAACAAAACCAGCAGCTTCAACTACATTTTTCAGATTCCAAACTCTCTGTTAACTATCCAAAGTCATCCCGAGGCCCTCGGGACCTCAACTAAATGTACCAACACATCTAAGAACATCGATCAAACTTCGTTGAGCCTTCAAATCATTTAAAACAACATCAAAACACCAAATTACCCTTGGATTTAAGTTTAAGAACTTCTAAACTTTTAAATTTCACAAACGACGCTGAAAACTATCAATTCATGCCTGAATGACCTTAAATCTTACACACAAGTCATAAATAAAACTACGAACCTACTGTAACTTCTGAAATTTCATTCCGAGCCTGATATTAAATTTTCTGTTGCCGATCAAAATCCCCAAATTTTCAAATTTTGCCATTCATTATTCCTAATTCTACCACAGATCTCCAAATCAAATTTCGGACGCGATCCGAAGTCCTAAATCACCTAACGGAGCTAACGGAACCATTAAAATATAAATCCGAGGTCAAATACCAAAAAGTCAAAACTTGGTCAAACATTTCAAATTTAAAGCTTCTAGCTGAGACAATTCTCCAAAATCAATTCTAGATAACTTGAAAATTAAAATCGACGATTAATATAAGTCATAATACATTATACGAAGATACTAATACCCTCAAATAATCAAGCTAAGTGCAATTACTCAAAACGACGTATCAGATCGTTATTATATATGTGCGGAGATGAATGCATTATAATATTGTATGTTAAAAACATAGCAGTTTTTAATTTGTTTTCCCCTGGACTAATTATATATATTATCAAAAGGAAGTAATGTGTTTAGATTGAGTTGTACAGGGAGTACTTTTTCGTTTTTTTTTTTTGGCAGCCAAAAGAAAAATGTTTCTATGATGAACTAGAACAATCTTGTCGAGTCACGTTGAACAGTAGTGTTTCCAAATATAACAACTCTTCCACCCCTTTCAGCTGATGTGACACACTTTTTTAGTCTATCCCAATAAAATTCAGGTATATTTTTATTTAAAAATATTTTAACTTAGGTTTTTCATTTTGATTTTATCTCTAATAAGAAGTATTTATAGTCAAACAAATATTATATCATATTAAGGCCACAAATTTAATAAATTTTGCAGCCACACAAACATTATGACATGTTTAATATCAACAATTTTTTTAAAAAAATATTTCTTTCTTAACCTCCATAGTTCAATCAAATTATGAGTACATAAATTTCCTCAATGTGACGTGGGTTGGACCATGCATCTTTCTCGTAAAAATAATATGGGCTAGCTAGTTTTCGGACTGATCATTCAAAATAGTCAACGTTTACAAAGTCATTGAAAAAAGTCATTATTTTGCTGCAACACAAAAAGTTCCAGTATAATATACTGGAGATAGGTGCACCTGTGTATGATGTTCCAACATATTATTCTGGAACTCCAACACGCGGAAAGTTTCAATATAATATGCTGGAGATTGGAACACCATACTGGATCAATATATTATACTAGAACTCAATATATTATATACTAGAGTATTCTTTTTCATATTTTGAACGGTATTTTCGTTCATATTTATCTTTACATGAAAAGTTGCTAAATTTTGATTATTTTTTTAGCTGTGACTATTTTTGAATGGCCACTTAAATTTGACTATTTTTTAATTTCTCCCATCTTTCTCGCGCGTAGAGAGACCAATTCTTCAGGTTACTTTTCAGCCCAAATTTCTTGAGTGCAAATCAACAGGGCATTTGCATCTATACTCGTTTGTCACATTTTAACTTTTACCCGCTTTGCCAAAAAAATTGCAAGCTTACCCGCTTTTTCGCATAACTTCAGCACACGGGGCTGAAGTAGCAAAGGCAATCACGCAAAACTTCAGCATTCTAGTAGCCGGGCCTGAAGTTCAGCTCTAGAGCTGAAGTTTTTATTTTGTAACTAGCGAACTTCAGCTCTAGATCTGAAGTTTTTGTGTTGTAACTGGAAATTTCAGCTCTAGACTGAAGTTTTTGTGTTGTAACTAGGAAACTTCAACTCTAGAACTGAAGTTTTTGTGTTGTAACTGGAAAACTTCAGCAGCTGAAGTTTGTGTAGAGCTGAAGTTTTCTTTAAAGTGATCCTTTTTCCTCTTAAATGTATGCTTTCACTTCAGCTATTGTATCCTCTTGTTCAACCATTACGACAAGCACGATCTTTAGTTCTGTGATGCTTGTAAATGTTTTCAAATTTCTCTTTACATATCTTGGCACTTCTATGATAACCAATGTCATCCAATTTCCTGCACATAAGAATCAAAACAATTGAAACAAAATAATGATATAAATCTTATTAATACATCATCTTATCTTGTAAAGTAATCATTGTATTCTTAACAAAAATAACATCTCATACTTGTATTTACGACACAAAGATTAAAACTAGAAAAAAAGGTTAACTTTTGGACTAAAACTAATAACCGGAGAAGAAGAAGAAGAAGAAGAAGAAGAAGAAGAAGAAGAAGAAGAAGAAGAAGAAGAAGAAGAAGGAGAAGAAGAAGAAGGAGAAGAAGAAGAAGGAGAAGAAGAAGCAGGAGAAGAAGAAGGAGGAGGAGGAGGAGGAGGAGAGAGGAGGAGGAGGAGGAGGATGAGGAGAAAGATTTAAAAAATGGGTACAAATTAAAAAAATTTAAAAAAATATACGTATAAGTTAAATGGAGGCGGCCAAATAGAATCGCCCCGTGCAATATTTACCAAATCAACTCACTAGCTCTTTACCAATCCTATAATCCACACACTGATTGATAATTATTAGGTTGTATTTTCCTTTAATTCCTAATTTTAAAATTATCCCAATAACTATAGTTTAAAACTGCCCTTCATATGTAGTTTTAATTACTATGTAAAATCACGCAGATGAAGTTTGAGACAGTGTTTTAAAAGGCGTGAGTCTCAGCGAGCCGTAAGTCCCGAGAGACAGGGTGTAAGCCCCACATATATTTATCTTTTAATATTTTATTAAATAATATAATTACAGTAAATATTTATAAGTAGGTAAAATTGTATAAAAATAGAAGAAATGAGTCAAATAATATATTATACGTTACTTACAAGCACAAGTAATTTGAGTCGAAAAGAATAAAGTTTTTCACATAGAGGAACAAAATACTTTGAACTTACTGCTATAAAGGAGAGTAGAGTTTTCTTTGTATATGCAAATAAAAATTAAATATTTGTTATTTTTGGTAAATATTAGCGGACAAGCGGACAAGATAAGGAATTGGGAAAGACCATAAATTAAGACTTCAATCAATATGAATGACTTATTCAACAAATTTTGTTTTAATTTGAAAAGTCTCCGGAGCTTACGCTTCACTACAAAAATGCACCTCAAATGCTCGGGCGTGTACCTCGAGCACCCGGGCATACTTCTTGAATTGTTGGATGTACACCTCTTAAAAATTTCCCTCCACACAATTGCCTCAGAGATTTTTATATGCTTCGTCCCAGGACTCGCCCCTAAAATACCTTTTAAAACACTGGTTGGAGATACATTGAGAACGAAATCACCTTAAAGTTTCCTTTTTTTTTTAAGATTGTCTGAGCCATTAAAGATTAAGCGGGTGCAATACTGGCAACCATTTTAGTAATTAACTTACATATATGAAAAATGATCTTGTATATATTTTATATAGATAATTAATTGATACTGTTAGGAGTGTGCATTCGATTTATCGATTCGATTTTGACCCTTATCGATGATTATTTATCGATTTATCGATTTGTACATATGCTTATCGTTATCGTTTCAATAAGTTTTCGATTTTTTCGATTTCGATTTATCAATTTTTGGGGCTTATCGATTCGGTTATCGATTACACCAATAAGAAAATTTGCGGGATTCCACGGAAAGTATAGCGTTATAAACACGCCTAACTAATATGTACAAAAAGAAGCTAAAATAAGACAAACATCCTTTATAACTTAAAAATTGTGTCAACAAGCATATGCAACGAAACTAAATTAAGAGATCAAATGTATGCCACCAACACTCCAACGGTATAAAAAAAAATATCATCACGACTAATTTTGTTTTCCCTTAATTTGAACTTCATTCCCTTGAGCTTTAAATATGATCATTCCTCAAATGTGATAGATGAAATAATAGGGTTAGGATTTAGGGTAAAGGAAATGGTGTTATGGAATAAGGGTAAAAAAAAATTATTTATTTTTTTTAAAAAATAATTTTTTTTCTTTTTAGTTTTATCGGTTTATCGATAAACCGATAAACCGAAGAGGACAAACCGAAATCGAAATCGATAAATCGATAAGAAAAATATTGAAATCGAAATCGAAATCGATAAATCGATAAACCGATATCGATAAACCGATAACAAATAATCGATTCGATTTATCGATAAATCGTTTCGAATGCACACCCTAGATACTGTGATTAGCAATTAACATAAGAGACAAATGGATGAATCGATAAAGTGCACACTTTAGAAAACAACAAAACTTTAATGAAACATATACAGGTAAAAAGTTAAAATAATTATTGACAAGACATAAACATAAGGTTACACCCTTTACTAAGTAACTAGCCTGATTAAATGTCGTTGAATCTTTATCACTAAACTGACAACATTATGGGTGATTGTTTTACCAAGTATTTAAATATCCTTTTAAGTAAAGCATCACAACTTATGCGTCCAATATAATTTAATCCAATATAAAAAAGTTATTAAACCTATAGCTGACATGATATTATGTGAGTTGGGGGTACTTCAATTCGTTATTCAACCTGCTTGCTTCACGTTTTATGAGTAAACCACATGACTTGCATTTCGAGTTTTCGAACACGTGAATGATTAGTAGAATTTGAAAGTTTAATTAGTATTTTAATTACTCCAACATTATTCACTGAAGGAAGGCATTTTGGCTGTCAAAGAGTATTGGTTTGTGAAAATTAAGGCTCAGATCCTTTTGCGCGATTTTATGAGCACGGTAGTGAACTTAGCTTAAGTTCTATACCTTAATGTTAATTTTATTTTTTAACCTTAATCGTTATAGTTATAAACTAGCAACAACACGATGCACTAATAGGACCTCTCCTTTGTTCAACTGAAAGATTCGAAGGCAGAAGCCGGAGGGAGTTAGTTGGAGATCAAGAAGAGTTGGAAAAGCGCGCGGGGATTTGGTGTGGGGGTGGGGGGGAGGTAGAAGCATTAGACCCTGTTTGGTAATAGATTTTGTTAAAATAAACTTGAATTTTATTTGGCAAACACATGTTTGGTCATACATTTTGCCTATATTTTGTCAAATCCCAAGTCCCCATCCCAAAACCAGGTTTTTGGGTCAAACCCCTAATAATAAACATGTTTTTCCAAAATAAATTTGGAAAATATATTTTGAAAACGTATGTCTAAACACATTTTCATCGTCAAACCAAACTTTACCCAAGTCAGATTTTTCGAAACAAATTTGGTAATTAGGGCTGTCAAATTTGGCCCAAGCCCAAATGACCCACCCAATTCGTCCAAGGTTGGGTTGGTTATTGACCCACTCTTTTATCAAACTCGGCCCATCTTGACCCAACCTATCTCGACCTACTTAAAGTTGGCTTATTTTTAACCAAACTGATCCATGAGTAACTTTTCCAAATATCTTAAAATAATTTTTTTTGTTTGATATATTATATATGACCATAACAAAAGGAAAACAAATATTATTTAGTAATTATATAATTCATAAGAAAATATTAATTAAAGTTTGGTAACAGCTGGGTGAGTTGGGATATAACCGAAATTTTAGCTCATATTGACTCAATCCACCCCAGCCAAGTAACTTTTGGGTGGATCATTTAACCCACCTATTCATAAACTCAATCCATTTTAACCCGTCCAAAATCGGCTAACCCGCCCATTTAACACCTCAACCTAAAATGGTAAACTATTGTATACTCAAAACAAAGACAACTTATTTTGATAATATTTTATAAAACGGGAACAAATAGAGATTTTCTCCTATAGATGGGGTTTTGACATGATATAACTTACTCATATAATTGACAGAAAATAGAGCTAGTTATAAATATTGGCATCAGATAGCAATAAATGTATATCCCTATAATAATATGTTTATCATAACTTTTTTCTTCTTTTGTTGACTATATCAACATGTATATTTTATTTTCATTCTTTGTATATAAATAACATTATTCCTTGTATATCAATAATATAAAATTATATATATAGTTATTGCTGCATTTATATCAATGTATATCACAAAACAAAAAATTATATTATTTGTATCACAATATATACACATCAGACATGTGTACACGAAAATAGATATCATAAGTTTATTTTTCTTCTTTGTGTATATCAAAAATTAATTTTCTTTGTAAACCAAAATATTATTACTCCCACAATTATATTTATTTTTTTAAATTTTAGAACTTGCTTAAACATGCTATATAAGAAAATTCCTTTTCGATCAATAACTAATAATTTTATTATTTGTATATCATTGTGTATAGCAAATAATAATGAGTATATCAAAAAAATTATTAAAATTTTATTTTTCTTCTTTGTATAGCACATTTCTGATTGAAAACTCAAGGTCAACACGACTTCACATGTGTATCTCCTATTATAAACCGTGTATATCTCTATGTACATAAGTGATATATCATGTATATTATATGTATTTTTGTATATCCATAAAAATTTGTATACGATATACAATGTGATATACATAGACGTCCATAAAATGTGATATACATGTACGCATCGACCTGGGAGACCGAGTGGGAGATGCAGAGCATATATCCTCACCTATTTGAGGCTTCAGGTATATTTTTTGTCCCGTTCGAGGATGAATGTTTGTTTAAGAGGGGGAGGACGAAAAGACCCAGCCGGTCGTTTCATGTATCACTTCTTTGCTTTCCCCATTTCTATTTCTTTATACTTTGTTTATCCGTGTTATGTAGTATTTGGTTAGTCGATTCGAATTTAGAATAATTTTGGTAAGGTTTAAGACACTTAGTCTCTTTCGAGTAAGCTTAAGATAGAAAAGTTGGCAGGATGTTGACTTGCGTGAAAAAGAGCTTGGATGTGAGTTCCGATGATTTGGATAGCTTCGGAAGAGGATTTGGGACTTATGAGTATGATCAGAACATATTTTGGAGGTCCGTAGTAGTTTTAGGCTTGAATTGGCGAAATTGAAATTTGGCATTTTCTGGTTGAAAGGTGAGATTTTGATATATATGGGTCGGAAAGTAATTTCGGGAGTCGTAGTAGGTCCGTTGTGTCATTAGGGATGTGTGTGCAAAATTTTAGTTTATTCAAACGTGGGTTGACAAAGTTTTTATCAAAAGCGGAATTTGAAAGATTTTTGGAACCTTAGGCATGAATCTGATGTGTTTTGGTTGATTCGATATCGTTTGAGGTCTTTTGAAGATTGGTATAAGTTCGGATGGTATTATATGACTTGTTTGTGCTTTTGGTTGAGGTACCTGGGGCCTCTGGGTGATTTCGGATGGTTGACAGAAAGTTAGGAATTGCGAAATGGTAGTTGAAGCAGAGTCTACTATCCTAACCGCACATGCGGCTAGGGGACAGTAGGTGCGGGCTCGCAGAAGCGCCCAGTGGGTCGCAGATGCAGAAATGGCTATGGGAGCTGGAACTGCAAAAGCAACAGTTTGAGCGCACCTGCGGTGCCGTAGGTTTGGGTGTTCGATTGCAGGTGCGGAGTATGGGTTTTAAGTAAGGGCGTACTTGATCACATAAGCGGAATTTGGGTAGCAGGTGCAAAAACCCTAGGCTAGAAAGTATATAAGCCCCCCGTCACGATTTTCAGCCTTTCTTCACCATTTTTAAATTGATTTTGGAGCATTTTTGGGGGATTTGGAGAAGGAATCAAAGGGAACTTCATTGAGGTAAGGTTTTTGAACATAAAACTTGTTTCTATGGTGTTATTTCATTGATTAGGCTTGAAATTTGTGGAAAGTTATGGGTATATATTGAACAAACTAGGGCTTGAGATTGGAGACCCTTTGAGTAAGGGTTTGAGGGGTCACTTGTGATCGGATTTTAGTACTTTTGATATGTATGAACTCGCGGGAAGATAATAGTTTATTGATGTAATTTTTATCAAGTTTAGAGACGTGGGCCCGGTGTCAGGTTTGGCCAATTTCGAGATCTGTGTTGTAATTTGATTACTTTTGAGTGGAATTTGGTCCCTTAGCATATTTTGATGGTTATGTATTGATTTTGGTTAGATTTGGAGAATTCGGAGGTCAATTCGAGAGACAAAGACATCACGGGATAGATTTTGGACCGGATAAGGGTAAGTAATGATTGTAAATATTGTTCTAAGGGTATGAAATCCCAAATTACACATCGTTATGCATTTTGGAGGTAACACACACTAGATGACGAGTGTTGGGTCATGCACTGTTGGAGATTGTGACTTAGTCCATCCCGTATGACTGTTTTACCGCGTATTTGATTGAAAATTGTTTTCTATCATCATATCTTGGGTTGAATGCCATATTTGGGCTTTTTTCCAACTATTTTGGACCTTAGGGGATTTTACTACAATTCCTTACTATTTTAACTTTGTGTTTGCACTTGGTCATGTTATATTCTACTATTTTCATAATTCAACCATGTTTACTCTTTTTGACATCTTAAATGGTATTTTGAGCTGAGCATCAAATTTTATTATGCCCGATTATCTTTTAGAGGTTTATGACTGAGTAGGATCGAGGGCTGGTATTTTGAGGTTATTATGGGATCAGGTTGTGTACCGCAGCGGTATTGTGCTTATTCATGATAATGAGGCTGAGGGCTTCAGTTGTTACGCCATGAAGTGGCCTGATATGAGGCCGATAACCTATTTGATTATGCCATGAGATGGCTTGTTATTGTGCTTGGACCGCAAGGGGACCCTCCCGGAGTTCGTACACCCCAGTGAGCACGGATACCTAATGTGATACATGATATAGCCCTAGGGGCTGATGTTATTTCGGACTATTGCCCGAGGGGCTGATTTTAATGATATTTTGCCCAGGGACTGATTAATGCATCTATCTTTACTCTCTATTTTCATTTACTCATTTGGACTATTAAAGATGTTTTAAAGAGGTTTTTGATGAACTAAGGTGTTTTATAAGTTTTCACTATTTTATTGCATTGTATTGGCCTTATACTACCTCTTTGTAGCATTTTGCTATGTTTTACGTATTTTCTTATCGCTCGGCTGTCTTCACTTTTATTACTTACTGAGTTGGCGTACTCACATTACTCCATGCACCATGTGTGCAAAATCAAGAGCCTGGGTCCCATTAACGAGGGCTAATTTCTTCCAGCAGGCTGTTCGGAGTTCACTAGGTAGTTGTTCGAAGTTCACTAGGTATCGGCTTGGCATTCGCAGCCTAATATTTCTCCCACTTATCTTACTGTCCTTTGTACTAGTTCTGTAATATATTATGTAGTTTCTTTCATACTCACAAACAAATGTTTAAATTCTCATGACCGATGATACCCAGATATCGGGCTGTACTTATTTTCGTATGTGTGCTATTTCACTTTATTTTGCGATTTATTCCCTATTAGTGACTTAAATTCTATTATTGTAACTGTTAAAATAGATAGAGAACAATGGTTTAGGATTTAGGGTTTAAGGTTTTGAATTGCAAATACTGATGCTGGCAAGTAATTAGTAACTCCAAATCAGAGCAGGGCAATAAAAGTAATTGATCCAAACACAATACCTAAGGGAATTGAAGCAATGGCATGTGCATGAGGAAGCTTTTTAGGTCCTCACTTTTTTTGGTTTGAGTAGCTACTCTGGTTCTTGTTGGATAATTGTCTTTATTTCAACCATGACAATCGGGTATGCAGTTTTTAATAGCATGGTAGGCATTTGGACATAAATATTATCTTTTTTTTAAAAAGTAATATTTGAAATTACATTGAAAAATGGTATTTGAAAGTGATTTAAAAACGTATTTTGGAGTTTTTTTTTAAAAAACCTGCAAAACATTACGAACAAAAATAATTTTTTTGAAAAAAAAATAATGAATAAATTGGGCCATGGTATAGATTTATACAAGGAATTTTTTCCTATCTATACCATATAGCAAACCTTATTACCAAAAATATTCATAAATTGTTATTTACCCGACCTGTTCACATTATCCCTATAATTTATATACCAAACCCAAATTAGCGAGATTCTTCCCAAAACAAAAAAAATGCACGACTTTGTTGGAGAGAGGATCTGATGGATTTCCTATCAGCATTTAATTCAAAATTCTGAAATGGAACAAAATATTTAGCTGCGTAAATCTCTCTTTCTCCAACGGAATGAGATCTCTCTTCTAACTCTCATCTACAATTCCAAAAATATGAAAGCTACAGAATCTCCAGCCATCAAATTGTAGAAATTCAAAATTTTTGGATACAGTTCTTCATCGACAAAAAGTCTCGAATCTATATCTGTACTTAGCCTTTTTTTCTCTAAAATACACGAAATCATGTCAAAAATCACAACAATGCTGAAATTGAATGGTAATTGGGATAAATATGGAAGATATAGAGTTTTTGAAGTTGATGCCATTGTGGTAAATGATAATTCAAGCTACGTAATTCTCATTTCTACAATTGCAGAACAATTATCGATTGATACATCGGATAAAATTGTAGAAATTATATACATTATGGATGAGAATTATCCTCCAATGGAGATTAGGAATGATATGGGGGTTCGTGTGTATATGGAAACAAAAAAGGAGAATAGGAATTTAGGTTCGTATCCCCTATGTATAAGTGTTAAAGATTTCAATATGGAATTGGCAATCACCAATGAAAGCACCAGTACAGGTATGTTTGAGTTGATATTGCAGAGTGTTATGGTTTTCCTTATTGACCACAATGTAACTACATTTTAATTATAATTTTTGTATAGTGCTTGAAAATATAAAGCAATATTGCTTTCATATTTACCTGCATAGTTACTACATTTGTGAATTTATCTTCTACAGGTTCTTCTGGATTCCTAAGGTTACTAGAAATTCCATCCTCACCAGCTATAGAGGAATACCAAAGTGAAATAGTAACTAAATCTAAGAAAACATGTATTGAAGAAGGACAAGTGTATCAGGACAAGCAAACAATAGCTGCTGCAATGAGGAATTATTTAGTGCAACACAAGTTCCAATTCAGAGTAAAAAGATCTAGTCATATAAGGTATATAGTTATTTGTGTAACATATATCTGCAATATCAGTGTATTATTGTAGATTTTGGGTTTTATACAATTGTAGTTATGTTGTAGTCCATTTGTAGTTAATTGTAGTGTGTACTAAATTTGTGTAAATACATTTTTTTGGTAGCTACTAGCTTATATGTGTAGTTGAAAGCTGCAAATCGCATTTCAAGGCAATGTTAATTATTGATTCGGCAATGTTCAAGATAAGAAGTTTCAGTCGACAACACACATGCTGCATAATGGACGAAACATTCATACAGCGCAAATGTACTGCAGCAGTAGTTGGTAGCATGGCTGTTCCACAGTATTGTGATCTTAAGACTGTGTACACACCAAGGACATACAAACTGACATGTTATCTGAACATGGACTGAACTTAAGCTACATGCAAGCATGGAGAGCAAAGGAAAAAGTATTATATTTTTTGAGAGGGAATCCGTGTGACTCCTACAATAAATTACCAAAATATTTTTATATTCTTGAGAAGAATTATCCTGGTTCTGGTGTTAAACTGAAGAAGGCAACAAATGATTGCTTCTTATACGCCTTTGTTGCTCTTTCTACGTCAATTAATGGTTGGCAATATTGTAGGCCAGTTGTTGTGGTTGATGGCACATTCTTAAAGTCAGCATACATGGAGATTATGCTGACAACAAGCACCATAGATGCAGTAGGTAAATATAGGCAACAATTTTGTAGATATATTGTAGATAGTTTATACATTGTAGTTAAATTGTAGTTGTTTCGTAGTTAGATAAATAAATGTAGTTAAGTTGTCTGTAATCTCATTATAGATTTGTAGTTGTTATTTAATCTTATTTTATGTATACAAAATGTAGGTACTATTTTGCCCTTGGCATATGCTGTGGTTGATTCTGAAAACGTTGTGTCGTGGAAGTGGTTCTTTGAGCAATTCAAGGAGGCATATGGAGAAAGACCTTCAATGTGTGTTGTTTCAGATAGGCATGAGAGTATATTGAAGGCAGCATCAGTTGTTTATCTGGGGATGGCACTCTACTCTTGCATGTGGCATGTACGGACAAATATAAGATCAAAATTCAAGAAGGTACATCTACAATTACGTGAATTGTACTTTGCTACAGCCCGGTCATACACTCTGGATGAATTCAATGAAAGGATAATGAAGATTTAAGAGGTAGACCCGCGTGTAAAGTCTTACCTATATGATATTGGCTATCATAGATGGTCGAGAGTACATGCAACGGTGAATAGAACTTTTACTATGACGCCAAACATTGCCAAGTCGTTGAATGCTGTAACAAAGGAGGCAAGAGAGTTGCCAATATATGACCTATTTGAGTATATGAGGACTCTTCTTGAACGTTGGACAAAAGAAAAGTTATTGAAGGCAAAGGGTACTTGATCGATTGAAAACTCAACCCGAAGGAAGAGTGGGCACAACTAACTTTTACCTGAATAGTGGTTCAGGGTCAATCCAAAGGGAGTTGGAATTTGGAGTGAGAAATTACGATGAACTAGAATTGCGAGTTAGCTTCCAATTTATCTTCAAACATATTTGTGTTTTCTTTTTAATTACTAATTTATCAACTACTAGTAAGAAGTCTAAATTATGCTAAGGATGATTCAAAAATGTAATGCAAGTAGGGAAAGAACTAGGGTAGTAGCATTTACCTAGGTGGACAACTAACGGGTAATGAAATTCAATACAAAGATGATATGATGGGATGATGGGATAACCGTTGCTCTATGCACTCATTCTCACACCTCTCGATAGAGAAAACAATTTTTGCCAATTGACTCTCTCGAGACGAATTGGGTAGGCTAATTTGCCCAAGCAACTTTAGGTTCAAGTTGGGTAATTACTCTCTCGAGGTTTTTACCCGTAACTTGGGACTACCATTCTCATGGGTCCATCCCAAATCTTTGTTGGGATTAACTGAGAGGTTTTAGACTCTCTTTCTAAAGAAGATTCCAAATCCACTAAGCTAGACTTAGTGTTTTCAACCACCAAATCCAAATGAAAAACATTCAATCAACCCAAATCCTAACATCCATAATCATCTAAGCATTAAATAATCTAACCCATTAATTACTCACACTAGGGTTGAGCTACAACCCTAGCTATGAGTTTAGCTAGCCATGAACAATGAAGAAACTGAAGAAATTAAAGATGAAATTGACATAATATTTGATTGCAAACTAAATCTAGAAGTTTCAATGATAAAAGACTAAGAAAATTGCCCAAAATAGGCGAGAATATCTTCTCACGAGCGCAGCTGTTCGTAGCTAATATCTGACATGTCCTAAAAAAGTAAAAGACGCTATTTATACTGTACAGAAATTTCCGGACAAAAGTACCCCTGAGGGTCTGGCGTTGACTGTACACTTTTGACTTGCGGCCGCGTAGGGCAAATGGGATTCAACAAGCTGGCACCTAGAGCATGTCTTGCGTACCGCGTACTTTTGTCACGCGGCCGCGTAGGCTCAGCAATGCGGACTGCGTAAAAATGATGCGCGACCGCACTGTGTAATTCCTCCAATTGCAAACTCTCTGAACCTTCACCCACGCGGGCCGCACTATTTTGACTAGCGGCCGCGTTTGACTTTGCCTTGAATTTTCTCTTCTATGATCTTCATTGCTATGGACCGCATGAAAATGGATGCGGTCCGCGTAGATTTGGTTTTGAAATTGGCCTCTCTGAACTTGTTTGCGCGGCCGCACACCAAATCAGTGCGGTCCGCGCAACTGAAGGTGAGCATTATCTTCTCTCTGAATCTCCTTGTGCGGCCGCACAACAAAACAGTGCGGTCCGCATAGGTCTCTTTATTGCCCCTCTACTTCTTCACTTGATGCTTAGCCGGTTTCACTCCTTTTTGAGCTTGGTTAACGGTATTCGTTCTTTTGTCGCTCAAACCTGCAAAACAGTGCACTTGTGAGAAAATCAAGGCCAGACTAACACATTTTATGCACAAAGCTCGGGGAAGGGGTCGAAAAGTATGCAAAATTCCTAGTTATCAACTCCCCCAAACTTAAACCTTTGCTTGTCCTCAAGCAAATCAAAATGAGACCTCACTTTTAGAGAAAAAACATCAAAACAAGTCCTATTTGTCCGAGGGTAACCTCACAAACATCAATTGGGACTAACAATTGTCCCTAATTAAAATGTAACATTGACACCTTTTCGAAAATTTGAAGCTTTGTGGATCAAGTGTGACACAAGAGCCTTGAGTGTTGACTCGATTCATCAAGGATCCTTTCTCAAAACACTTTGGTTATTGTGGACCCCAAACTCGTACATCCTCGGCTCTCCCTAAGTGCACCTCACCTTTTTGAATATTTGCACACAAATCAATGTAAGAAGGTGTCACACTCACTCTCTCAAAGAAGAGACCCTAAGCCCGATACTAGGTACCATAAGCTTGCGCTTCATGTAAGTATCCACTAATGTAGGCTTTTCTCAACTTGAGATCATATAGGACGTTTCGGGAAGTTATTGTGAAGGCTTTTTGGGTAGGATAGGAATTTGGTTCATATTGGTTCAATCTTCAATTCATTTATGGCACACTTCCTTGACTCTTTTTGAGTATTTCTTCTTTCAAGGGTTGAAGGAGAGACACCATGGCACTCTTCCTTTTTGCGATTGACACTTTTTTCTTTGATCACCTCATTCATATTTTTCCTTTTTCCTTTTTCCTTTTCGCTTTTCAATTCTTTTCAGTCCCCCATTTTTTGGGTCTTATTCATCTTTTTGTTTGTTTTTCTCTTTGTTTCCTTTTTTCAATGCCTTTCTTTCCTTTTGCTTTTGTGCCTTTTTACCACATTGGTGCCTTTCTTTTCTCCCCCCCTCCCCAAACTTATACTTTTTCTATCACTTTAAGGGAAGATTTCTGGGTGCCAAGAGAAGGTCTAAATTGAAACGGGTATAGGCTTGCAACTTGGTTTATGAATGAATAAGGTTTAAGGCTCAAAGGGGTGAACTAGGGATCCTTATATTGGTAGGTTGGAATGAATGGTTCAAGGTACGTTCATTTAGATCAAAGATGGCCTACACTCATTTCTCAAGTCAAGTTTCACCTATGATTTCGCCTCAACAAACATTCGGAGCAAGTTCTAGACCATTGGTACGGTACTTGGGCTCACAAATCTATTTCTCACCACACCTACACCTAGAGATCACCAAAAATGGAGTTGAAGGCCCACTGCAATATCGGATAAGATTCAATCACACGTTGGTTTACATGACCAATCGATGGTTGTTCGGTCAATAGAAGATTCTCAAGGCCACAATTTTCACCATTCTAGACACATCTCGATGTCTTTGATCATGAGATCGGAGACAAATGTGCTAGGCCCAAGTGAAGTTTGCTTGAGGTACCCTTAACTACCACAACTTTGAAAATCAAAAAGAAAAAGATAGAAAAGAGAAAAACTGACTCAACCCTTAAGAAAGTTGTCACACTATCTATCATAGGGAAGAGTCACCCGGTTCACATAACACTTTACCCTTGGAAAGAACCGTGGTATTAAGAAAACCAAGGGTTTATTGAAAACTTAAAACAAAGCATAATGATTTTTACGAGAATAACAAAAACGAAAAGAAATCCAACTGAAACCAAATGAATATGTACAAAGATGGATTAGAATATACAGACCCAAAGGTTTCAAAATGAAAGCTAAAGTTGATAAGCTAAAGTAGATCCAAATTAACAAAATATATACAAATCACTACACCTAAAAGTGTACTGAATAGTAATAAATATATAAAGTCCAAAAAAATAGTAGGGCACACCCCCACGAATAAAATCTAGCATTGTCCCCAATGCTAACTACTAAATAAGCACCAAAAAGGATATCAATGGCCCCTCAAGCCTCATCAACTGGACGACTATGCTCATTGGCTCCCATATCTGTTGTAGTTGTAGGGACCTCAGACTGGTCCCCAACCTGCTGTTGTGCTGCTGGGATGGATGCCTGCTCTAGAGGTGGCTCATCTACTGTAGGGGTACTGAGGGCCCCTCCTGCTCAGGAGCTACTACAATGACAACTCCCTCAGTGTTGGGGAGTTTCCTCTTCTTCCATTACCTGGGCTCCTCCTGTGGCTGCTCAGCTCGTGGCTCTACGGCCGGCTCCTCAAATAACAAATCAAGTGGCAACTGGTCTGCTATGAGCTTGTCCACCTGCTCCTTTAAAGCTGCAACTGACTCTATGGAGGCCTTGGTCTTCCTCAATTTCCTGTGCTCCCTAGCAAGGCTCTTGAGCTGCTTGCTATGTCCTTCAACTGCCTCGGCCAATTCGCCTTGCTTCTTTATTATCAACTCCTGGTTAGCCCGGATCTTCTTCAATGTCTCATCAATAGAAGCAGGAATCTCCACAGTCACCGGTGCACTCTGAGCCTGAACAGCAGTCGTCAATGTGGATAACTTAAATGTCACTGCCGACATCCACCTGTTCAAACTAGCCAATGAATATGTGAGCTGGTTGGCTGTGAACCTGTGAGTCTTGGAGACTGGGATCTCCGGATCAGCAGTAGAGAAGGAAGGTGTTGTGGAAGGAGCTGGAGGGAGGGAAGTAGGTTGCTCAATAGCAACTAGCTCCTCAGACTGGCCATCTACGGAAGATGTAGTGGCCTGGCTCTTCTTAGCCGTCTTAGGGTTGTCCGGACCCTTTTGATCATACCAAGAGTAAGGCCCCACCGGAGGCATCATCACATCAAACTTCTTCTTCTTCACTTTGAGCTCCTTGAAGTACATAGCCAGGGTGTTGGGAAAAGGATATTTGGTCTTGGTCTCAAGGCCCACTGTGGAAATCACTCGGTGCATAATATTTCCCACATTCAATGGGAAGCCAGCCATAATAGAAGCAACCAAAACCGCACGATCAATAGGAACTAAATGGTCATGTGTGGTTGGGTCTAGTCGGTTGCATACAAATGTCAACTACCCTTTCGCTTAAAAGCTAAGGGTGTTTCTGTAGATCTTCTCCTGTGCCTTCAGCCATACCGGAACAGTGCCGGGAGCAGCTAGCACTTCTGCCAACCATGGACGAGCCTCCTCTTTTAGGGCCAACTTCTCCAAATACTGGGACTCATCCTCATCAGCGAACCCCAAGATCTCATTCAAAGATTTGCCGTCAAATAGAACTATCTGATCCCTCACCTTCATAGCAGTGGAATCTCGGACTATGTGGTAGATGTTGGCGTAAAATTCCTTGACCATATGCTTATTGGCCAACTCCACTCGCTCCTTGAAGAAGCCCCAACCCTCTCTAGTGTGAAACTGTGCCTGAACATGAGGGTTGTGAGGTAACAAGTCTGCATCAATAAACCGCCTCTCCGGAATAAGTCTTCTCTTGGGCCACCATTCCCTAAACTTGTGCCACGCCAACTCACTCACAAATCTATCGGCCCAGACATTCGGGTCCCTTGTTCTCTCAATACCACCAACTTGTGGTTCCCCTCCTTCCGCATGTCCTCCTCTATCCCCTGATAATGAAGCTGTGGGAGAGGTGGAGTAATCATCATCACTGCACTTGTCCGCTCTAGACTCATCAGACGGGTCTGAAACCACATTCACCAGCTTGGAGGTGGCAAATGTTGGTTGGTCTGGAGAGGCGGATGCCATATTAGGTACGGAGATGGACATGTGGGAAGGGGCTGACTCTGAGCTCACACTCTTGGAGGGTATGTAATCACTCACAGTAGAATGAGAGGCCGCCCTATCAGCTTCCCAAATTAGCTTTCGGGTCTTCTTTATATTTTCCCGGGCCTCCGGAGTGAGCTTTACTATCATTTTTCCTTTGCCCCCTCGGGAGGGACCACCTCTCCCGGGTTGTTTACCCCCATGTTGTGCAAGATGTTTCTTCACTATTGTTTGCAAGATGTAGAGTCTAGATTGGTTAGTTGAAGCACATAAGCAGTGTACAATGTGAGCAGAGTTTACAGAGAAAAGAAACAGGTGGGTAACAGGGGTCACGCGGACCGCATAAAAATGCTACGCGGTCCGCACAAGCTTAACAGCAAAAGATGCAACTCTCTGAAGTTTACCTACGTGGACCGCACTGATTTGTGTTGTGGCCGCGCGAGGTCAACGCTGACCGCCCAAAAATGGATGCGGTCCGCACAGGCTAGTCATCAAAAGAATCAACTCTATGAAGTTGACCTACGAGGACTGCGCTGATTTGTGTTGCGGCCGCGCGAGGTTAACGCGGACCGCCCAGAAATGGACGCGGTCCGCACAGAAGAGAACTACCAAAATACACTTCTCTGAACCTTGGGCACACGGTCCACACTGATTTGGACCGCGTCCGGGTAGCTTTTAGTCTTTATGAAGGTTCATGCACGCGGACCGCATAAAAATGGTGTGCGGCCGCGTAGGGCAAATTCAACTGGTAGGGTGTTTTGTTCATTTGAGTCTAATGTTTCCAAGACTATGTGTCCTAAGTGTCCCTAATCAGGTATTTTAGCAAAGATGTTAGCCCTAATTCTACAATTATCATGCTTGACCCTAGTCTAGCAATTAAATGAGGTAAAAAATAAATAAATTAAGATGTTACTCTAGCATTAATCAATCTATGTACAACATAAAGTAATCTAAATATTGAATTAGAAGTGAAATGTTACCAAGGATTAATTGTGATTGCAATTTTGAGCACAAGATATCACAGTGTGAACAGTAAAAGCTCTCAGATGTAAAATTGGCCAAAAGGTTAAATGAAGGCCTGGGAACCCTATTTATATAAAGGGAGTGGGACCTGTCACTTACCGACCCGCGCGGCCGCACAAAAATGTCACACGGACCGCACAGGCTTTAACCATACATCATTATGTTAAGCAAGGTCACGCGAACCACACTGTTTTGGTGCGCGGCCGCATGACAACTTCAGAGACCTGCTAAAATGGGTAGTTTCCACGCGGACCGCACTGATTTAGTGTGCGGCGGCGTGGTAAACTTCAGATACCTGCCATATTTCATCCATTCCACGCGGACCACATAATATTGCCACGCGGGCCGCATGGATTGCTCTGAGGTCACTCTTTTAACTCGGAGAACCCACGCGGACCGCACTGTTCTGGAGTGCGGCCGCATGGCCAACTTCAGAGACTTCTCAACTTGTGTGTTTTCCCTACACTTTTTCAACATAACCCCTGTAACACTTCATAAACTATCAGCTCAAAAATCCTACTCTACGAATGAAGAAAAACAAAGAAAAAGAAAAAGACATGGGTTGCCTCCCAAGAAGCACCTAATTTAACGTCGCGGCACGATGAAAGTTACCATTCACTCATTTCAAATGTAAGAGCACCACCACTTAGCTGTCATCAGGCTTTCCCAAATAATGCTTCACACGGTGCCCATTGACTCAGAATACTTCACCTTTTTTGTTCTTTAGATCAAGGGCTCCGAACGGAGTCACACATACCACTTCAAAAGGACCACTCCACTTGGATTTTAGCTTTCCCGAGAATAACCTCAACCGATAATTGAAATAAAGAACCATATCACCCACTTTAAATTCCTTGCCTCGAGCATATTTGTCATGGAGATACTTTATCTTGTCCTTATACAAGGACGAGCTAGAGTATGCATGAAATCGAAACTCATCAAGCTTGTTCAAATGATCCACACGAAGATTTGCAGCTACATCCCATTCCAAATTCAACTTCTTCAAAGCCCACATAGCCTTATGCTCAAGTTCCACCTTGGAGATGACATGCCTTACCAAACACCAACCGGTAAGGAGACATACCAATTGGAGTTTTATAAGTTGTCCTATAAGCCCAAAGAGCGTCGTCTAATTTCTTTGACCAATCGGTCCTATTGTCATTGACAGTTTTAGACAAAATACTCTTGATTTCACAGTTGGAAACTTCCACTTGGACACTCGCTTGAGGATGATACGGGGTAGTGACCTTATGATTTACTCCATACTTGGTAAGCAATGAATCAAACGCCTTGTTGCAAAAATGAGAACCCCAATCACTAATGATAGCACGGGGAGTCCCGAATCTTGTAAAGATATACTTCTTCAGAAAGGTCACAACACTTCGAGCTTCATTGTTCGGAAGAGCCACAACTTCAACCCACTTTGACACATAATCCACCACTACCAAAATGTACGTATTCCCACAAAAGTTCACAAAAGGCCCCATAAAGTCAATCCCCTATACATAAAAAATATCAACCTCTAGAATCGTATTGAGAGGCATCTCATCTTTCTTTGGAATACCACCGGCCCTTTGGCACGCACCACAACTTTTCACCAAATCACTAGCATCTTTGAAAATTGTTGGCCAATAAAAGCCACAACTCAAAACTTTGGAAGCCATTCTCACTCCCCCATGATGACCACCGTAGGAAGAAGAGTGACAAGCCTCCAAGATACTCATTTGCTCACTTTCCGGAACACACCTTTGAATTACCCCATCCGTGCAAATCTTGAAGAGATACGGATCATCCTAATAGAAATCCAAGCTATCCCGCTTAAGCTTTTTCCTTTGGTTATAAGAGAGCTCATATGGGACCACACCGGTCACAAGATAATTGGCAACATTGGCAAACCACGACATATCATGCATGGACACCGCGAGGAGTTGTTCATCCAGGAAGGAATCATTTATTTTAAGGCCATTGGATGGCCTCTCCTCCTCCACCAAACGGGACAAGTGGTCCGCCACTTGGTTTTCACTACCCTTGCAATCAACAATTTCTAGATTAAACTCTTGAAGAAGTAGGACCCATCTCATCAACCTTGCCTTTGAGTCCTTCTTTGTCATCAAATACCTAAGGGCGGCATGATCGGTATGAATAATCACCTTGGCCCCCATAAGGTAAGGACGAAACTTTTCCATAGCAAAAACAATAGCTATCAACTCCTACTCAGTAACGGTATAATTTCTTTGAGCCTTGTTCATTGTCTTGCTTGAGTATTACACCAGATGGAACATCTTGTTGATTCTTTGGCCAAGTACCGCTCGTACTGCCACATCACTTGCGTCGCACATAAGTTCAAATGGAAAGTTCTAATTAGGTGCGGTAATGATGGGAGTAGTAGTCAACTTTTGCTTCAATAACTCAAAAGATTCCATACATCTCTCGTCAAAGACAAACTTGGCATCCTTCCCCAATAGCCTACACAATGGGTTAACGATCTTGCAAAAATCCCTTATGAAGCACCGATAGAAACCGGTGTGACCTAAGAAACTCCTCACCCCTTTGACAGAGTTAGGGGGAGGGAGCCTTGAAATAACCTCTATCTTTTCTTTTTCAACTTCAATGCCGTTCTTCGAGACTTTGTGGCCCAATACAATTCCCTCTTGCACCATGAAATGACACTTCTCCCAGTTAAGCACAAGGTTTGTATCATCACATCTTGCCAACACACGATCCAAGTTTAATAAACAATCATCAAAAGAATCCCCTACCACACTAAAGTCGTCCATGAATATCTCAAGAATGTCCTCCACTATATCGATGAAGATCGCCATCATGCATCTCTGAAATGTAGCTGGGGCATTACATAGTCCAAATGGCATTCTAGAGAAGGCGAATGTGCCATAAGGACATGTAAATGTTATCTTTTCCTTATTCTCCGGGGCGATAAGTATTTGATTGTACCCCGAATAGCCATCAAGGAAGTAATAATAGGCTCTCCCCGCAAGTCGGTCCAACATTTGATCCAAGAAAGTTAATGGAAAATGGTCCTTCCGTATCACTTTGTTGAGCTTCCTATAGTCCATGGACACTCTCCAACCTCGTGACCGTACGAGTAGGAATCAATTCATTGTTTGCATTACTGACAACCGTCAGGCCACCCTTCTTTGGAACACATTGGACCGGAGAGGTCCAAGAACTATCCGAAATGGGGTAGACCACCCCGGCATCCAACCATTTGATGATTTCCTTTTTAACTACCTCTTGCATGGCCTCATTTAATCTTCTTTGGTGCTCAAGTGATGGCCTAGCATTCTCCTCCAATATGATCTTGTGCATGCAAAAAGCGGGGCTTATACCCCGAATATCCGCCAAAGTCCATCCAATTTCTCACTTGCGCTTTTGTAAGACCACCAAAGTGGCGTCAACCTGCATGTTAGTTAAGCAAGAGGAAAGTATAACCGGAAAAGTAAAATTAGGGCCCAAGTATTCATACCTGAGGTGAGGAGGAAGTGGTTTCAACTCCAACACCGATGGATCCTCAATAGATGGCTTAGTTGGAGGGGTCTTGTGATTTTCAAGGTCCAAAGATAGCTTCCTCGGCTCATAAGAGTAAGATCCCATACCATGCAAAGCATTTACACGTTCAGCACGATCGGCATCATCATTGACCTCCATGTTCAAAAGGACCGCTTCAAGTGGATCTTCAACATTGATCATTGCGCTTGTGTCATCCACTATCACCGCCGAGACAATGTCAACAAATGATCACACCTCGGTGCTATTTGGTTGTCTCGTGGATTTGCACACGTGAAAACACTTTTTCATCACTGACCCGAAAAGTCAACTCTCCCGCTTCAACGTCAACTAAGGCTTTCCCGGTGACTAAGAATGGCCTTCCAAGAATGATTGGGACTTCAAAGTCCACCTCACAAT
The DNA here is from genome assembly GCA_032618575.1 of Nicotiana noctiflora. NCBI lineage: Eukaryota > Viridiplantae > Streptophyta > Magnoliopsida > Solanales > Solanaceae > Nicotiana > Nicotiana noctiflora. The sequence continues at coordinate 468,344 of JASVEL010002200.1, forward strand.
AAAGAATGACAAAATCGGCCCGCAAGATAAATTTGTCAACTCGAACAAGAACATCGTCGATGATTCCCAAAGGACTCTTCATAGACCGATCCGCCATTTGGAGCCTCATTGAAGTTGGACGGGGCTGTCCAATACCCAAGGTCTTAAACACGGAATATGGCATTAGATTGATACTTGCACCCAAATCACAAAGTGCTTTAGAAAAATTAGCACTTCCAATTGTACAAGGAATGGTGAAAGCACGGGGTCTTCAAGCTTAAGCACCGTGGAATGAACGATGGCACGCACTTGATAGGTCATCATTATCATCTCACAATCCATCAACCTTTTTTTCGTAACCAAGTCCTTCGTGAATTTAGCATAACACGGCATTTTCTCGAGTGCCTCCACCAAAGGCACATTAATGGTCAAACTCTTCATCATCTCTATGAATTTCTGGAATTGATTATTTCCCTTTTGCTTTGCCAATCATTGCGAATAAGGTGGAGGAGGCCTTGGCAAAGGTGCCTTGGCCTTTGGAATAGCCGGCTCGGGAATATCAATGATGTGTTCCCTAGACTGGTTCACTGTATCTTGAGATTCAATCCCGGCCTCATCCTCAATATCAATCCGCACATCATTTGTTTCAATAGGTTCAACCACATTGTCATCATTCACCGGCCTATCATCATCATTCAAATATACTTCCGCATTCACAATTCGATTCTCATTTGAGGTATTCACATCACCGCCTCTTCCACTTCTTGTTGTCACGGCCATCACATTATTATTTCCTTCCTTCGGGTTTACTACCGTGTCACTTGGTAGTGCACCCTTAGGTCGGGAATTCAAAGATTGAGAAAGTTGGCCAATTTGAAATTCCAAATTCCAGATTGAAGTATTGTGAGAAGCTAGTTGGGCATCTGAGTCTTGATTCTTTTTCATCATTTGTTCAAACATAATTTCAATTCGACCTATATCATTGCCCGAAGAACTCGATCCTTGTGAATGGAAAGGGGGTGGATTGTTGGGTTGTTGATACATGGGAGCTCTTTGAAAACCTTGCCCCCGATTGTTTTGATTTCCGCCATTGTTCCATCCGCCTTGATTGTTGTTGTTCCCCCAATTTCTATTATTGCCACTCCAATTGCCACCATTATTTCCTTGATTGTTCCAATTGTTGCCTTGATTGTTCCAATTGTTTCCTTGGTTGTTCCAATCACCACCGTTGTTCCCATTGTTATTATTGTTCCAATTTCCTCTTCCTTGTTGGTTTCCCCAATTGCCTTGGGAACGCCATTGTTGATTATTTTGATTCCCTCTATTGCCTTGAAAGTTATTCACAAATTGGCAATCTTCTCTTGATCATCAAATCCATCATTAGAAAATCTTCCATTGTCATTGTTGTTCTCATTTTGATCACGTTGGCCTTGTTGTGCTTGTTGCCCTCTATTCCTTCTTTTCAACATCGAGACACTTTCCATGGAATTTAATTCGCGCGGATTTTGCACTTGTTGAAGTTGAGCTTTCACCAATTGATTCATGGTTGTAGTGAGCTCGGCAATGGCTTGGCCGTGGTCATGCAACTCTTTGTGTAAATGGATAACATTTGGATCGCCTTGAGGTACATTCGCCTGACTTTGCCATGCCGAAGAAGTGTCGGCCATTTGGTCCATAACATCACATGCTTCCTCCAAAGATAACTTCATGAAATTTCCACCCGCCAATTGGTTCACAATGCATTGATTAGCCATGTTAATCCCCCTATAGAAAGTTTGTTGACCCATAGCATCGGTCATGTCATTGTTGGGAAACGCTTTCACCATAGTCCGGTACCTCTACCAAATTTCATGTAACGGCTCTGTTAGCTCTTGTTTGAAGTCTAGAATCTCTTCTCGCAGGGCTTCCATATGAGTTGGGGAAAAGAACTTGGCGATGAATTTGTCTGCCAATTCGTCCCATGTAGTGATTGAGTGATTCGGTAACTACTCCAACCAATCCAATGCCTTACCCCTCAATGAGAAAGGGAAAAGTCGCAGTCGCAAAGCATCTTCGGACACATTGGTTTGTTTCCTTCCCCAACAGGTATCTACAAACCTCTTCAAGTGCTTGTAAGCATTTTGGGTGGAGCTAGGCGCCCGTAAAATACCCTCTTTGTGTCAGCATCACATTTGTAATTTGAAAGTTCCCCGCCCGGATTCGGGGCGGAACAATGGCACTTGTGTATCCTTGGTTTGTCATTACCCTTGGCGCAACTCTTGGCGGTGGCGGAGGAGGGTCTGGGATATGGTCCTGTTGATTTACATTAGCATTAGCAATATTTGGCCCTCCGTGGTACATGTTGTACCGAGAATTTGTCTTGCTCGAGGTCCTCTACCTCCTCCTCCGCCATGGCATCGCCAAGGGGAACATTAGCATTTGCATTAAGAGCCATTTGTACCTGTTAGATTGACACAAGAAAATTAGTAAAAGAAGGGGAAAAAAAATCAAAACACAACACTAGCAACGCAATTAATCAACACCGTCAACTCCCCGGCAACGGTGCCAAAAAGTTGATCGATTGCAAACTCAACCCGAAGGAAGAGCGGGCACAACTAACTTTTACCCGAATAGTGGTTCGAGGTCAATCCGTAGGGAGTTGGAATTTGGAGTGAGAAATTGCGATGAACTAGAATTGCGAGTTAGCTTCCAATTTATCTTCAAACATATTTGTGTTTGCTTTTTAATTAATAATTTATCAACTACTAGTAAGAAGTCTAAATTACGCTAAGGATGATTCAAAAGTGTAATGCAAGTAAGGAAAGGACTAGGGTAGTAGCGTTTACCTAGGTGGACAACTAACGGGTAATGAAATTCAATACAAAGATGATATGATGGGATGATTGGATAACCATTGCTCTATGCACTCATTCTCAGACATCTCGGTAGAGAGAATGATTTTTGCCCAATTGACACTCTCGAGACCAATTGGGTAGGCTAATTTGCCCAAGCAACTTTAGGTTCAAGTTGGGTAATTACTCTCTCGAGGTTTTTACTCGTAACTTGGGACTACCATTCTCATGGGTCCATCCCAAATTCTTGTTGGGATTAATTGAGAGGTTTTAGACTCTCTTTCTCAAGAAGAGTCCAAACCCACAAAGCTAGACTTAGTGTTTGCAACCACCAAATCCAAATGAAAAACATTCAATCAACCCAAATCCTAATACCCATAATCATCTAAGCATTAAATAATCTAACCCATTAATTACCCACACTAGGGTTGAGCTACAACCCTAGCTATGAGTTTAGCTAGCCATGAACAATGAAGAAACTGAAGAAATTAAAGATGAAATTGACATAATATTTGATTACAAACTAAATCTAGAAGTTTCAATGATAAAAGACTAAGTAAATTGCCCAAAACAGGCGAGAATATCTTCTCACAAGCGCAACTGTTCGTAGCTAATATCTGACATGTCCTAAAAAAAGTAAAAGAAGCTATTTATACTATACAGAAATTTCTGGACAAAAATACCCCTGAGGGTCTGGCGCGGACCGCACACTTTTGACGTGTGGCAGCGTAGGGCAGATGGGCTTCAACAAGCTGGCACCTAGAGCACGTCTTGCGGACCGCGTACTTATGTCACGCGGCCGCGTAGGCTCAGCAACATGGACCACGTAAAAATAGTGCGCGGCCGCACTGTGTAATTCCTCCAATTGCAAACTCTCTAAACCTTCACCCATGCGGGCCACACTATTTTGGCATGCGGCCGCGTGGGACTTTGCCTTGAATTTTCTCTTCTCTGATCTTCATTGTTGCGGACCGCATTAAAATGGACGCGGTCCGCGCAGATTTGCTATTGAAATTGGCCTCTTTGAACTTGTTTGCGCGGCCGCACACCAAATCAGTGCGGTCCGCGCAGCTGAAGGTGAGCATTGACTTCTCTCTGAATCTCTTTGTGCGACCGCGCAACAAAACAATGCGGTCCGCACAGGTCTTCTTAGTGACCCTCTACTTATTCACTTGACGCTTAGCCGGTTTCACTCCTTTTTTAGCTGGCTTAACGGTATTCGTTCTTTTGTCGCTCATACCTGCAAAATAGTGCACTTGTGAGCAAATCAAGGCCATACTAACACATTTTATGCACAAAGCTCGGGCAAGAAGGGGTCTAAAAGTATGCAAAATTCCTAGTTATCAGTACTTTCACATTCCTTGGTCACAAATTCCACAAAGAGCTGGATGATAACAACACATTATCTCAGAAACTAAGGGTAAGATATTCTTGATTGGTGTAGGAGAAAAAATAATAGTATTAGCTGTAGTGTTTCCAAATTGTAGTTAAAATATAGCCAAATTGTGGATAATTGTAGTTACTTGTAGCTGATTTGTAGGTAAATTGTTGCTAACTCAGTTAACTAATTGATGTATTATATTGTCTATGATCTTTTCAATTGTAGGTGAGAGCTTCAATAGATCATATACATACTGTGTTAGATGGTGCGAAGCGGTACATTATGTGTCTACAAAACAAGAAATATGGCTGTGGACAATTCCAACTTGATGAACTTCCATGGGCGCATGCTCTGGCAACATTAAGGCATATGAATGAAATGCCTGAAAACTATTGCTCTCCGTATTACACAAGGGAGAGCCTACTTCTTACCTATGAAATGCCAGTAAATTCTCTTTCTGATGAAGCCAAATGGGATGTTCCACAACATATTTTGGATGAGGTAGTAAATCCACCGGCGGGAGATAAAAGGTAGCCAGGGAGACCTCACAAGGAAAGATATAAAATATTTGATGAAATAAAGTCAAAGAAGTACAAGGTGTCATGCGGCAATTGTGGACGTGAAGGGCATAACAAAAGAACTTGCAAAAATGCGCCAAAAAAGAAATGAATATCATGTAGTTAGAATAGTTATTCAATATAAATGTTAGCGAAGATAAGAATTTTCAGAATTTCTTGATAAACTGTATTAGATTTTGAAGATGAAATTGAAGTAGAAACATCAATTTGTGTATCTGTATATTTATATTTTGTTTCTATGAATTCAAGCGTCAATGGTTGTCATTTTTTATATAACAGTTAAACTTTGGTGTATAGTGCTTACAAAACATCTGATTTAGATAAATAAAACACTGTAAATTGTTTCTAGATTGTATTTAAAATGTTGTTTAAGTGTGGTCTAAATGTAGTCATCTCCATCACTTATTGACACTTTGTAGTTGAAATGTAGTTCAATGTAGTTAAATTCTAGGTACATTGACAATTTCTGAAATCCTTGTTCATAAACGATGGCTAAATTATTTATATGAGACCTGGATTTATTTCATCTTTATGATGTGTAACAACTGACAGTTATATAAATATATTAAATGGCACCTGAAAGGTATTAGAGAACTCAAGTACGCGAGTATAACGTCTGTTATCAAGAATAATAGTTGTAGAAACCCTAAATGACTTAATTCCTACATTGTTTTCCAATTCAACTACCAAATTACACAGATCCACCCAGGAACAACAAAGTTCACTTCTTCTTTCGTTGAACTTTAGTTCTCTCATTCTTTGCCGGTGCACCCTTCCTTCTGGCAAGTCTGCCAGTAACCTCACTCTCACTAATTGAGCCATCTTCTAGCTTCTTTGTGGTGTAGTCCCACAGTAGAGCTCCATAGCGTCTACGATGTGGGACAAGATCAGTCAGATCTTCCTTTGGGATAGACAAATCACCACAGCTAACATATTCCGTAAAAGCAGTCACAAATACACCACAATCCCTGCATAAGATGAGAATTTCTCATTATATAACAAACAATTAAAAAAAGAGGATTAAACATATAGAAAGGGAGATTAGTTTTTTTACAGTGAGCCTTCCTTTTGTTGTGGAATCTCAGCAACCAACCATTGTATGTCGAGAGGATCCGTAACTAATTTCTCTATGTATGACTTTGAAGTCTTGAAGTCAATATCTTTGTGTTTACCATAGAAACTAGTGCATGACAAATAAAGAGGAATAATTCTTGCAAAATTTTCAACCATTGTCTGAACTGTTTGATTACGGTTTGCTCTCACCAGTGAGTCATAAACATAAAGTTGCTGGTCCTTTATGTCAGAAACTAGCAACAACCAATGAAAGTTATCAACAAGGTTAACAAGAAAGAGCACATAGTCAAAAACATCCCATGGAACATTTGCAAGAATCCTGTAGCCCAGAATATATTCCCCAATATCATCATCATGAAGACCTAAAGGTTTTGTGACGATCCCGCCCATCGTCATAGTAATTACCACCCGTTACCTTTCACTTATATGTTTCATGTTTCTATATCTGTGTTAGAGAATATTAGGTGAGTTAGGAGGGATTCTGGTTGGAAATGAGGCAAATAGCCTTTTGAAATAAAGCTTGGTTATGAAAAGTCAACCTAGAGTTGACTATATAGTTAGAGGGCTCGAAATCGAATTATGATGATTCGGTTAGTTTCGAGAGGTGATTTATGGCTTAGGGGAGCGATAAGAATTGAATTTGGAGGTCCGGTGTAGAAATAGGCTTGAATTGGCTAAGGTTGATTTTTGGTGAAATCCGAACGATAGGTGAGATTTTGATCCGTGAGTTGGAATGGAATTTTAACAGTTGCAGTAGCTTCGTTAGGTGACTTTGGATATGTCTGCAAATTTTCAGGTCATTCGGACGTCGTTTGGTCGGGTTTTTGATTGAATGTTAGTTTCAGAAGTTTGAGTTGAATCCTATGCTTGAATCTGCTATAATTTGATGATTCGTGTGTTTAAGGGTGTGTTTTTATGATTGGAACAAGTTCATATGATGATTTAGAGTAGAATTGTAATTTTGGTTGAGGTCCCGGGGGCTTTGGGATGAGTTCGGGAGGTTGAACGGAAGGATTTGGTGTAATGAAAGCTGCTGTCATAAATTGCACCAGTACTTCCGCTTCTGCGGATGGGGAATCGTAGAAGCGGAATCGCGGGAGCAGAAGTTGGCTCGCAAAAGTGAAAATGGAGCTGGCCAGGTAGTTCCGCAGAAGCGAATGGATTAGCATAGGAGCGGGTTCGCTTCTGCGAACAAGTGTCCGCAGAAGCGAAGGCAGGTGGCTAGGTGAGTTATCACAGGAGTGAAATTTTTCCGTATAGGCGGTCTCGCAGGTGCGAGACCTGGACCGCAGGTGCGGATTGTTGCGGTTAAGTGCTGGAATTGTGGAAGCGACGAATTTGTCGTAGGTGCGGACTCGCTTGTGCGAGTCTATGTCCGTACAAGCGGAAATCGTACCAGTTATTAAAAATCAGAAGGTTAAAAATTTTAGAAATGTTTTAACACGCCAAGGCATCTTTTAAAAGGCGATTAAGGGAGACTTTCAGAGGAAATCAAAGGGACTCTTCAGGTAATCATTCATGGACCTAAATTATGTCATTTCCTTGCTAAAATATGGTGTTTTTACCTGAAATTGGAGGAATTACGGGTGTATTAATGGAGGTTTTCACCCTAGGCCTGGGTTATGGAAAATCAATGATTTGAATGGGCAAATGGAGTCTAATTTTGGTAAATTCTATATGCATGGACTCGTGTTGACTTAAGGATTCCGAATATGTGACTTTTGTAATTTTTTGAGAAGCGTACCGAAAGTCGGGTTTTGTCAACTTTGTAGTTTTTGGTGTAATTTGAATTGTTTTGGTTGGGTAACGTTCCATTGGCTAATTTTGATGTATTTCTATTGAAATTGATCAGATTCTACACCTGTGGAGGCCGACTCTCGTGGTAAGGGCATCACGGACTAGTCGTCGAGCTGAGTCGAGCTGAGTAATGGGTGTGGGTGATGACCAGCAGGTTCGAAACCCCGGTATACCACTTTCTGATGATGTATTGAGGCGTGACACTTACTCTCCTGTGAGTGCGGGGTCAAATATGATTGGGGACTATGGCTTAGTCGAACATGTTGATACTATATTGTGTTTTTAGCTACTATTGAGCCGGTGAACCTCCTACTTGGATGGTTGTGTACATTGTTGTGCTGCGAGCCAGTTATTGGGATCCTGCGAGGATCGTTATCATTGTTTCTGTGATATTGACGTGCTATTTTACCACCAGTACTGAGCTATTACTGTCATAATGGTTTTCCAAACTGTGGAATTTCTGATATACTGTTTTTACTGAAAAAATGATAAAAAGTGTTTTCAAATACTACTTTTGAGCCTGTGAGGCTGCATTGCATAGCTGACTGGTAGTGGATCGGGCTGCGTGCCGCAGCGTATCATGATATTATGCTTGGGCTGTAGGAGCCCCTCCGGAGTCTGAACCCCCACAGTGAGCACGGGTACCCAAATGGATCGGGCTACACGCAGTGGTCATATTCATGCATTGCATTGCATTTAGCTACACATGTTAGCTTTTATTTTGTATAGATGTTATGTTGTTAGCTGGTACTGCTGGTACATATACTATTCATGTTGATACTATTGCAGGGAATTTTTTTATAGCTTTACTTAGTGTTATGTTGGGTATTCTTACCTTCGTTGTCTTACCCCTGCTTATTACCACTAAGTCTGGAAGTACTCACTTTACTCCCTGTACCTTGTGTGCAGATCCAAGTACGTCATAGCAGACCTGACCCAGTAGCTGCTCGGAGTTATTTTCTGAATATTCAAGGTAGCTGCCGCATCCGCAGGACCTGACTCTCTTTCCAGCTTACTTTTATTCATGTTGTTATCTATTTCCGCACTTGAGCACCATTGTAGACACTATTACACTTTATATACTTTGTAGAGGCTCATGACTCGTGACTCCTAGTCTTTGGGAGGTTTTGTTGGTTTGGGACGTGATCCCCGTATTTGGATATTTTCTTTGTGATTATTCTATCTTGATTATGCCTAAAAGTGGTTAAAATGTAAGCTGCTGGCTCCGTGACTTTGTTCATTGGTCGGGCTGGCCTAGCAGTGAGCTGGACGCCATCACGACCGGGTTTGGGGTTCTGACAAGTTGGTATCAAAGCCTAGGTTACTAGGCCTCATGAGTCGTGAGCCGGTTAGTAGAGTCTTATGGATGGGTAAGGGGACTCATGTACTTATCCTCGGGAGGCTGTGAACCTTTAGGAAACACTTCACATTTCTTGAACTCTGTCGTGCGATTTTGTTGTTCTGAGAACTGAACTTCTGTATTCTATTCTCTTGCAGATGGCAAGAACTCGAGCTTCAGGACGAGGTGGACGACCACCATTGCCACCTGCTAGAGGCCGTGGGCGCGACCATGGCAGAGGTAGAGGCAGGGCAGCTGAGGCAGTGCCAGCTGACCCGCCCATTGTACCTATTCAGGAGCAACCCCTAGTGGTTGATGCTCCAGCAGCCCCAGCTCAGGCCCAGATGGTGTCTATTGCTATTCCTGATCTTCAGGAGACTCTGGCCCAGATATTATCAGTGTGTTCCGGATTGGCTCAGGTAGTATCAGCAACCGCTACTGCAGCGACATCCCAGACATGGGGTGGTCAGTAGACCCCTGCAGCTCGCACACCTGAGAAGGTGGTACAGGGACTTCAGATGCTGGAGGTGGTCCCCGCTCAGGTAGTTGCTCAAGTTATTCCATCTCAGCTTTAGAGCATGTGGTTCAGGTTATGCCCGACGACGAGCAGCGTCGTCTATAGAGATTTGGTAGACTCCAGCCACCTCATTTCAGTGGTACTGAGGGCGAGGATGCCTAGGGTTTCTTAGATAAGTGCCAAAGGATGCTACGTACAGCTGGTATTCTTGAGTTCAACGGGATTTCATTCACTACTTTTCAGTTTACTGGTCAAACGTTCGATTGGTGGGAGGAGTTTGAGAGGCGTAGGCCTGCGGGAGCAATACCTCTTACCTGGCAGCAGTTTTCTACTCTCTTTCTAGATAAGTATGTACCCCAGCCCCTTCGTGAGGAGCTTCATCGCTAGTTTGAGTGGTTGGTACAGGGCGACATGTCAGTGAACCAGTATGAGCTGAGATATACACAGGTTACTAGGCATGCCACATGGATGATCCCGACTGATCGGGAGAGGATTAGGAGGTTCATTGATGGCCTCAGGAGGTTCATTGATGGCCTCAACTACTCCATTCGCATTCTGATGACCAGTGAGAGAGTACTATCATCATCTTTTGAGCAAGTTGTGGATATAGAACGCTCCATTGAGGCAGATCGTCACCGGGAATGGTAGGAGAGGGAGGCCAAGAGGCCTCGTGGTTCCGGTAGCTTCAGCGGTGCTCCATCTAGAGGGCATTTTCAGCAGGGTAGAGGGCACTTGATAATAGGTGAATTTGACTATACCTGATCAGAGCGGAGTTTCTTCTGGTCGTGGTCGCCAGGTATTTCAGTAGGGCCAGTCTTCACTTAGTTCCCTCCTAGCTCAGAGTGCAGAACCTATTACTTCTTTAGCCCAGGGTTCGTCCGCGGCGATGGGTTCCCTTCAATCCCCTTCTCCAGCACCAGGTAGTTGTTTTGAGTGTGGCGAGTTTGGCCACATTAGGAGGCAGTGTCCTCAATTTTGTAGGGACTAGGCTCAGCCCTCCTCTTCAGCACCATCTCAGGGTAGTAGAGGTGGAGGTCAGTCTTCTCGTAGTCGCCCCAGAGGCGAGGATCTATCTAGTGGAGACCAGTCACAATTTTATGCACTTCCTGACAAACATGATACAGTTGCCTCCGATACAGTGATCACAAGTACCATTTCTGTCTATCATAGAGATGCCTCTGTTCTATTTGATCGTGGGTCCACATATTCATACGTGTCTTCTTATTTTGCACATTACTTAGGTGCGACCCGTGGTAGTCTTGATTTGCTTGTTTATGTATCCACCCCAGTGGGTGATACAATTGTTGTGGATCATGTCTATAGATCCTGTGTTATTTCTATTGGTGATCTAGAGACCCAGGTGGATCTGTTATTGTTAGGTATGGTGGACTTTGATGTGATATTGGGCATGGACTGGTTGTCTTCGTGCCATGCTATATTGGACTATCATGCTAAGACAATTACGTTGGCTAATCCCGGTATTCCTCAAATTGAGTGGCGGGGTTCGACTAATTTCATCCCTAGCCGTGTTATTTCGTTCTTAAAGGCTCAGAGAATGGTTGAAAAGGGGTGTTTATCGTATTTAGCATTTGTGAGGGATGTGGGAGCTGAGTCTCCTAGCATTGATTATGTACCTATTGTGAGGAACTTTCCAGATGTATTCCCCTCAGACCTGCTGGGTATGCCGCCGGACAGGGATATTGATTTTGGCATTGACTTGGTGCCGGGCACTCAGCCCATTTCTATTCCTCTTTATCGGATGGCACCAACTGAGCTGAAGGAATTGAAAGAATAGCTTCAGGAGCTTTTGGATAAGGGATTCATTTGCCCTAGTGTATCCCCGTGGGTTGCACCAGTGTTATTTGTTAAAAAGAAAGATGGTTCCATGCGGATGTGTATTGATTATACATAATTGAATAAGGTAACAGTGAAGAACAAGTACCCCCTACCGCGCATTAATGATTATTTAAGTTACAGGGTCCGAGAGTGTTTTCTAAGATTGATCTTCGTTCAGGCTATCATCAGCTGAAGATAAGGGACTCGGATATTATGAAGACTGCATTCAGGACTAGATATGGCCACTATGAGTTCCTTGTGATGTCTTTTGGGCTGACCAACGCCCAGCAGCATTCATGCATCTGATGAACAGTGTGGTTAGGCCGTATTGGGATTCATTCATGATCGTGTTCATTGATGACATTCTAGTCTACTCCCGTAGTTAGGAGGAGCATGCTCAGCACTTGAGCATTGTGTTGCAGAGATTGAGGGAGGATAAGCAGTATGCTAAATTCTTCAAGTGCGAGTTTTGGCTCAAGCCAGTAGCATTTCTGGTTCATGTGGTGTCTCGTGATGGTATTCAGGTTGATCCGAAGAAGATAGAGGCGGTGGAGAGTTGGCCTAGACCGTCCTCAACTATAGAGATCGGGCGTTTTCTTGGCTTGGCGGGATATTATCGCCGGTTTGTTCAGGGATTTTCATCCATTGCTTCTTCTTTGACTAAGTTGACTCAGAAGGGTGCACCATTTGTGTGGTCGGATGAGTGTGAGGAGAGCTTTCAGAAGCTCAAGACAGCTTTGACCAAAGCTCCAGTGTTAGTGTTGCCATTAGCTTCAGGTTCATATGCTATATATTGTGATTCCTCTAGAGTGGGGATAGGTTGTGTATTGATGCATGAGGGTAGAGTAATTGCTTATGCTTCTCGGCAGTTGAAGCCACATGAGAAGAACTACCCTGTTCATGATTTGGAGCTAGCTGCCATAGTTCATGCCTTGAAGATTTGGAGGCACTATTTTATGGCGTGTCCTATGAGGTGTATACCGATCATCATAGTCTCCAACATTTCTTCAAACAGAAGGATCATAATTTGAGACAGCGGAGATGGCTTGAGTTGCTCAAGGATTATGACATTACTATTCTATATCATTCGGGGAAGGCTAATGTGGTGGCCGATTCTTTGAGTCGGAAGGCGGTCAGTATGGGAAGCTTGGCATATATTCCAGTTGAAGAGAGATCATTTGCTATGATGTTCAGGCGCAACCCAATCGGCTAGTGAGGTTAGACATTTCAGAGCCCAGCAAGGTGTTGGCTTGTGTTGTATCCATGTATTGATCCACATTTGCTTATCCTTAAGGACAGAGTTCAACATGATGATGCTAGAGATGTTACTATTGATAGTGATGGGGTATTGAGAATGCAGGGCCGGATATGTGTGCCCAATGTTGATGGCCTTCGTGAGTTGATATTCGAGGAGGCCCATAGCTCGCGGTATTCTATTCATCCAGGAGCCGCGAAGATGTACCAAGACTTGAAACAACATTATTGGTGGAGAAAGATGAAGATGGACATTGTTAGACATGTAGCACGGTGCCTCAACTGTCAGCAGGTTAAGTATGAGCATCAGAGGCCCAGTGGCGTGTTTCAGCGCATTGATATTCCCGAGTGGAAGTGTGAAAGTATCACTATGGACTTTGTTACTGTACTCTCTCAGAAAGCGAGGAAGTTTGATTCTGTTTGGGTGATTGTGGATAGGCTAACCAAGTCAGTTCACATCATTCTTGTGTGTACTACGTACTCCATGGAGCGGTTAGCTGAGATATTCATTCGGGAGATCGTTAGATTGCATGGAGCCCCAGTTTCTATCATATCAGATAGAGGTACTCAGTTTACTTCACAGTTTTGGAGGACATTTCAGCGTGAGTTCGGTTCCCAGGTTGAGTTGAGTACTACATTCCATCCTCAGACGGACGGACAGTCCGAGTGTACAATTCAGATCTTGGAGGATATGTGGAGAGCTTGTGTTATTGACTTTGGTGGTTCATGGGCTGATTATTTGCCTCTCGCAGAGTTTGCCAATAACAACAACTACCAATCCAGTATTCAGATGGCATCAGATGAGGCTTTATATGGGAGACGGTGTAGATATATAGTTGGTTGGTTTGAGCCCGGTGAGGCGAGGTTATTAGGGACAGAGTTAGTCCAGGATGCTTTGGACAGGGTGAAGGTTATTCAGGAGAGACATCGCACAGCTCAGTCGCACCAGAAGAGTTATGCGGACCGGAAGGTTCGGGATGTGTCTTATTCTGTGGGTGAGAAAGTCATACTGAAGCTTTCGCCTATGAAAGGCGTCATGAGATTTGGAAAGAAAGGAAAACTCAGTCCAAAATCTATTGGCCCTTATGAGGTCCTTAGGAGGATTGGAGAGGTGGCGTATATGCTTGCTTTTCCACCCAGTCTATCGGGAGTTCATGTAGTGTTTCGCGTATCCATACTCCGGAAATACGTTGGCGACCCATCGCATGTGTTGGACTTTAGCACTATCCAGCTTGATGATGACTTGACCTATGATGTGGAGCCTATAGCTATATTGGGTCCTCAGGTGAGGATATTTAGATCCAAGGACATTGCATCAATTAAGGTTCAGTGGAGAGGTTGACCCGTGGAGGAGGCCACTTGGGAGATCAAGCGGGAGATACGGAGTAGATATCCTCACTTATTTGAGTCTTTAGGTATGTTTCTAGACCCACTCGAGGACGAGCATTTGCTTAAGTGGGGGAGAATGTGACGACCCGGCCCGTCGTCATGGGAATTACCACCCCTTTACCTTTCATTTATATGTTTCATGTTTCTATATCTGTATTAGAGTCTATCGGGTGATTTAGGAGGGATTCTGGTTTGAAATGAGGCAAATAGCCTTTTTATATGAAGCTTGGTTATGAAAAGTCAACTTTGAGTTGACTATGTAGTTAGAGGGGTCGAAATCAAATTTTGATGATTCGGTTAGTTTCGGGAGGTGATTTGTGGCTTAGAGGAGCGATCGAAAATGAATTTGGAGGTCCGGTGCAGAAATAGGCTTGAATTGACTAAGGTTGAATTTTGGTGAAATCTGAACGGTAGGTGAGATTTTGATACGGGAGTCAGAATGGAATTCCGACAGTTCCAGTAGCTTTGTTAGGTAATATTGGATATGTCTGCACAATTTCGGGTCATTCGGACATCATTTGGTCGGGGTTTTGATTGAATGTTAGTTTTAGAAGTTTGAGTTGAATCCTAGGCTTGAATACACTATAATTTGATGATTCGTGTGTTTGAGGGTGTGTTTTTATGATTGGAACAAGTTCGTATGATGATTTAGAGTTGAATTGTATTTTTGGTTGAGGTCCCGGGGACCTCGGGATGAGTTCGGGAGGTTGAACGGAAGGATTTGGTGTAATGGAAGCTACTGTCATAAATTGCAGCAGTATTTCCGCTTCTGCGGATGGGGAACTGCAGAAGCGGAATCACATGAGCGGAAGTTGGCTCCCAAAAGTTAAAATAGAGCCGCCAGATAGTTCCGCAGAAGCGGATGGATCAGTGCTGGAGCGGGCTCGCTTCTGCGAACTAGTGGCCGCAGAAGCGAAGGCAGGCGGCTAGGTGAGTTATCGCAAGAGCGGAATTTTTCCGCATAGGCGATCCCGCAGATGCGAGACCTGGACTGCAGGTGCGGATTTTTGCGGTTATGTGCTGGAATTGCAGAAGCGGCGAATTTGTTGCAGGTGCGGACTCGCTTGTGCGAGTCTATGTCCGCAGAAGCGGAAATCGTACCAGTTATTAAAAATCAGAAGGTTAAAAATTTCAGAAAGGTTTTAACACGCTAAGGCATCTTCTAAGAGGTGATTAAGGGCGACTTTAGAGGAAATCAAAGGGATTCTTCAGGTAATCATTCATGGACCGAAATTATGTCATTTTCTTGCTAAATTATGGTGTTTTTACCTGAAATTAGAGGAATTAGTGGTGTATTAATGGAAGTTTTCACCCTAGGCCTGGGTTATGGAAAATCAATGATTTGAAAGGGCAAATGGAATTTGATTTTGGTAAATTCTATATGCATGGACTTGTGTTGAGATGAGAATTCCGAATATGTGACTTTTGTAATTTTTCGAGAAGCGTACCGAAAGTCGAGTTTTGCCAACTTTGTAGTTTTTGGTGTAATTTGAATTGTTTTGGCTGGGTAATGTTCCATTGGCCCATTTTGATGTATTTCTATTGAATTTGATCAAATTCTACACCTGTGGAGGCCGACTCTCGTGGCAAGGGCATCGCGGACTAGTCGTCGAGCCAAGTCGAGGTGAGTAATGGGTGTGGGTGATGACCAGGGGTTCGAAACCCCGGTATACCACTTTGTGACAATGTATTGAGGCGAGACGCGTACTCTCCTATGAGTGCGGGGTCGAATATGATTGGGGACTATGGCTTAGTCCGACCTGTTGATACTATACTGTGTTTTGGCTACTATTGAGCTGGTGAACCTCTTACTTGGATGGTCGTGTACATTGTTGGGCTATGAGCCAGTTATTGGGATCCTGCGAGGATCGTTATCATTGTTTCTGTGATATTGACGTGCTATTTTACTACCAGTCCTGAGCTATTACTGTCATAATGGTTTTCCAAACTCTAGAATTTCTGATATACTGTTTTTACTGAAAAAATGATAAAAAGAGTTTTCAAATACTACTTTTGAGCCTGTGAGGCTGCATTGCATATTAGCTGACTGGTAGTGGATCGGGCTGCGCGCCGTAGCGTATCATGATATTGAGCTTGGGCTGTAGGTGCCCCTCCGGAGTCTGAACCCCCATAGTGAGCACGGGTACCCAAATGGATCGGGCTACGCACCGTAGCGATCATATTCATGCATTGCATTGCATTTAGCTACACCTGTTTGCTGTTATTTTGTATAGCTGTTATGCTGTTAGCTGGTACTGCTGGTAAAGATACTATTGATGTTGATACTGTTGCGGGGTATTTGTTTATAGCTTTACTTAGTGCTATGTTGGGTATTCTACCTTCGTTATCTTACCCCTGCTTATTACCACTAGGTCTGGAAGTACTCACTTTACTCCCTGTACCTTGTGTGCAGATCCAGGTACGTCACAGCAGACCTGACCTAGTAGCTGCTCGGAGTTATTTTCTGGATAGTCAAGGTAGCTGCCGCGTCCGCAGGACCTAACTCTCTTTCCAGCTTACTTTTATTCATGTTGTTATCTATTTTCGCACTTGAGCACCATTGTAGACACTATTACACTTTATATACTTTGTAGAGGCTCATGACTCGTG
This sequence comes from Nicotiana noctiflora, assembly GCA_032618575.1. Taxonomy (NCBI): domain Eukaryota; kingdom Viridiplantae; phylum Streptophyta; class Magnoliopsida; order Solanales; family Solanaceae; genus Nicotiana; species Nicotiana noctiflora. The sequence goes on from JASVEL010002200.1 coordinate 484,929, forward strand.
ACTCCTGGTCTTTTGGAGGTTTTGTTGGTTTGGGACATGATCCACGTATTTGGATATTTTCTTTGTGATTATTCGATCTTGATTATGCCTAAAAATGATTAAAATGTGAGCTGTTGGCTCCGTGACTTTGTTGATTTGTCGGGCTAGCCTAGCAGTATGCAGGGTGCCATAACCATCGGATTTGGGGTCGTAACAGGTTTGGATTTTGTCGAGTTCAAGGGAATTTCACTTTTCAACATCTGCAAGCAGCAAGGTCCTCGGCGGAAAAAGGAATGCGATCAAGCAATCGAGATGATCAAGGCCACAAAGCCAACCGCCATTGTGAACTAAAAAATTGTTCTTTGTTGAACGTTTAGAACAGGTGCAATCCCGGCAACCATACAAGAAATGGACGCAGCCTGAAAAAGGAGGCAATGTACAAGAACAAGAACAGCTTCGTAGCAGAAAATCAACCAAAGGTAAGTTTCTCCTGTAATTCTTTCGTGCATGGTGCTTAATTGAAGAAGATAAGAATGAAGTCAGAAAAGATAGAAAAAGAAAGTAAAAAACAAAAAATCCCAAAAACATTCATGGTCGCGTAAGGTCCCATTCCCTAGAAATCCCGACATAACCCATGGATCTCTCTGGCATAACCCAAGGAGCCGTTTTCTTTCCAAGTCTTGTCATAAACCGATGACCCCGGCGGCATAACCCATCGATTTGCGGCATAACCCTTGGATTTCCCTGGCATAACCCAAGGAACCTTTTCTTCCAAGTCTTGGCATAACCCGGTGACCCCGATGGCATAACCTGTTAAATTCCGGCATAACCCGCGAATCTCCCTGGCATAACCCAAGGAGATTTTTCTTTTGAAATCTCGGCATAACCCGATGGCCCCGATGGCATAACCCGTCGAAACCCGGCATAACTCGCGGATCTCCATGGCATGACCTAAGAAGCCTTTTTCTTTCCATGTCTCGGCATAACCCGATGACCCCGATGGCATAACCTGTTGAATCCCAGCACAACCCGCGGATCTCCCTGGCATAACCCAATGAGCCTTTTGTTTTCCAAATCTCGGCATAACACGATGATCCCGACGGCATAACCCGTTGAATCCCAGCATAACATGCGGATCTCCCTAGCATAACCCAAGGAGCCTTTTCTTTCCATGTCTTGGCATAAACCGATGACACCGACGGCATAACCTGTCGAATTCCGGCATAACCCGTCGATCTCCTTGGCATAACCCAAGGAGCCTTTTTCTTTCCAAGTCTCGGCATAACCCGATGACACCAATGGAATAGCCTGTTGAATCCCGACATAACCCGTGGATCTCCCTGACATAACCCAAGGAGCCTTTTTCTTCCAAGTCTCGGCATAACTCGATGACCCCAACGGCATAACTCGTTGAATCCCGACATAACCTGTGGATCTCCCTGGCATAATCCAAGGAGCCTTTTTCTTTCCAAGTCTTGTCATAACCCGATGACCCCAACGGTATAACCCATTGAAAATCCCAGCATAACCCGTAGATCTCCCTGTCATAACCCAAGGAGCCCTTTGTTTTTCCAAGTCTCGGCACAACCCGATGACCCCAACGGCATAACCCGCGGATCCCCCTGTCATAACCAAAGGAGCATTTTTCTTTCCAAGTCACGACATAACCCGATGACCCCAACGGCATAACCTGTTGAATACCAGCATAAACGGTAGATCTCCCTGGCATAACCCAAGGAGTATTTTTCTTTCCAAGTCTCGGCACAACCCGATGACCCCAACGGCATAACTCGTTAAATCCTAGCATAGCCCGTGGATCTCCCTGGCATAACCCAAGGAGCCTTTTTCTTTCCAAGTCTCGGCATAACCCAATGACCCCAATGGCATAACCCGTGGATCTCCCTGGCATAACCCAAGGAGCCTTTTTCTTTTCAAGTCTCGGCATAACCTGATGACCCCAACGTCATAACCCGTTGAAATTCCTGGCATAACCCGCGTGTCTCCTTGGCATATCCCAAGGAGCCCTTCATTTTTCCAAGTCTCGGCATAACCCGATGACCCCAACGACATAACCCGTTGAATGTCGGCATAACACGTGGATTTTCCTGGCGTAACCCAAGGACCCTTTTTCTTTCCAAGTCTCGACATAACCCGATGACCCTCCCGTCATGACCCGACCATGTCCCAACACCACCTCGATCCGTTCAAAAGGATACACAATTTTTACATGACCGCTTAAATATATGTCATAACTAACTCAAAAATTTTCCTAGTGCAAACTGGGCCAAAGAATTACGTTCGTTTATTCGTTTTGGATGTCTTAAAGTAGGTTGATCCTAAAATGCAATACGCTAGAGGATCGATGGAACAAGCTTCACTCCTAGAATGCTAGAAGAGAAGAAAAGATGAAAAGAAATGAGTTTGAACGTCGGGGCAAATGAAAGGGCGAATTGCTCAAAAAATTGATGGAAGTGGCAAGCCCCCCCCCCCCAACACGTTTTCTACTCAAATGCTGCAGAAATAAATAAACACTCACAAGTTAAAAGCATCGAGATTCAGATCGAAGTCTATGGCAGAAATCCACTAAGACTCAAGATCAAGTTCCAAAGAATCATAGATAGAAATCTTGTAACTCATAGTTTATAGGCACAGCTAGTTTAGTTTGAATTTTATTTTTTGGTGTAATAAGGAGGTCAGTAAGCGATAGCAGCAGCAACAACAATAGTAACAGAAAGGTCATAGTTTCCACGGTAGTCTCTTCCCATAAACTTCTCGAACTACGTTGACATGATTACTGTTTAGCCCAGGATATGTAGGAGGCCTCCCAAAGCAACAGATCGGTAAAAATCTTTTGAAATGCTTCACACGGAGTGCTCGAACGGGTAAAAATTGCTCGTATCTGCTCATTTATCTTTGCATGAAAACACTTCGTGTTTCCGGGCAAAGAGGGACAGCTGTGAATACGTGATTTTTGCCTCGCAAGAAAATTACTCCCAAAATTTAAAATGAAATAGTATTTTTGTTTTTTGCAATTTTTGTGGATTTTGTTATTATTTTTTCTTATTTGTTCGCATTGCTGTGTGCATGTTGATTTGATTAAATTAGTTAAAAATACAAAATATTGCATTTAGGACTCAATTCTACAATTAGGAATTAATTGGTATTTTGGTAATTTAGGATGTTAGTTTTAATTAATTAAGAGATTAAGGAAATAAGGAAAAAAAGGAACAAAACCGCTTTGGGCCGCCTTGCTCTTGATCAAAGTCCAGGCCCAAAAACCTTGGCTTATTCCCAATCAAATCATCCCACTCCAGAGGCGTCTAAACAACGTCGGATCGACCACGCCTGATCTGGGCCATTGATCTTAGCTTAATCAATGACTAACATTAACTCTTCCCATAACCCGCCTGACCCGTTACCGGTTTCAACTCGTCCGGCTTAAATCCAAAATGACCCCATTCTATTAAAGTGACTTGATCTGGACCGTTGGTTCTCACCATCCAACGACCCAGATTAATTAACCAATATCCTCTACACCAAAAACTCCAAACCCTTTTGCACTGTCTCATTCCCCCTAACCCTACATCATCTCCTTCAGAGATGAGTGATTGCCTCCATGAACCATCGTTCCCCCGCCTACCGGAAATCTCCTCACGGCGGTTCCGGTAGGCCAATGGCCACCATCTTCACATCCTAGAACCATCTCACCTCCCTCTCCTCGAATCCGCCCTTTGTTTTTATCGAGTCAACTCCAAACCCTTCGAATATCAAATCAAAGTTCGCCAAAAAACACAACCTCTCCAACGACCCCCACTTTTACACCCTAGAACCACTGCAACCTCCCCGTCCCAACCCCCATGTTGGCTTACCTTGGATCTTCGCCCCTCTTTTCGAATCTGAATTTTTTGTCATGAAACCTAATATCGGCCACTACTTTCCTGTGGCGACGCCACCTCCACTCAACCCCAAACTCACCCCAAACATTTCCCTAGCCTCATTCGTAACCAAATCGACCTTAGTTTGTTTCGAATCCAACCCAAACCCCTCGAACCCCAATTTGAGCCCCAAGAACCCTACAAATATTCGAGTTTGAATTCACGTCCAATTGAAGATTTTTGTCGCTCAATGGACCTTAGTTGAAGTGTTCTCAGTTGAGAACACTCGATTAAGGTCCATTTGGCCTTAAACATTTCAAGCCCGAGTTGGTCATGAGTTCGTTATTTAATTGTCTTCTCAAGGTATTTCCCTTTTTTTCTCCTAGCTTTAGTTATTTATTTGTTTGCTTGTTTCTGTTAGTATTTTATCCTTTTTGATTTCTTGCTAAATTTTTTGTTCTCATCCTCAAGACCTTTTATTTGGTTGTTTGTTGCTTATGGTTTGTTTGTTGAATGTGTTTAACATAGAGTTCGTATTCGCTTCGATTAGCGTCGTCGAATATTTAGTTTTGCATTTCCCCTATCTTGGCCTAAGTAGTGTGAATTACTGACTTGTTCGTCGATTATTTGTTATCGACTATACATGTTGTAATCAATTAAACGAATATAGTCGATTAGTTGTATATGTCTGTTGGTTAGAATAATATAGCAATAATGTTTAATACTGACAAATTCCATCCGAATCACTGTTGGATTGAAGCCTGAATTGTTTGTGCTTTAAAATTAAGAAGTTAGATTGTATATAGCTGTTAATTCTAACAGGAGTCAGAAACTAACAGCTAAGGTTCAAAAGAGTGCAATGCACATGCAATAAGACTAGTGGAACCTGCTGGACAGCAGGGTGTTCCACCAGTTTCTGACATTAGGATTTTGTTTAATAGATAAGACCATACTTAGACAATTTAAAGTGAAAAAATAGTGGGAATAAGATTGGTTGATCAGTTTTTAAAACAATTAACAAGGGGGCTGCAAGGCTGTTTGTCATGACCCGAATTCCCCCACTATCGGGATCGTGATGGCGTCTACTCGTGGTAGTTAGGCAATCCAATTCATTCACCAATTTCCTATTGATACAACCACTTTGTTCTCAAATTAAATAGCAAGAATAATACTCATATATTTAAATACGGAAGTCTTTCGAATAAAATATGAATAATAGTGTAAAGTAACTGACATAAATCCTCTACTCAAGATGTGGAGTCACAAACTCACGAACTACTAAGGAATAACTACACACAAGGGTCTAAAAGATAATAAAAAATAACCGTTTGTCTCGGAACAATGAGACCACAACAATGATAAAAGTAAATAGAGGAGACGTCGGGCTTACGGACGTCTGCAAGCTACCTCGGTCTCGGAGGTACGGTAATCTCGCTAGTATATTACTGCTGCTGCTCCTGCTCAAAACCTGGACCTGTGCAAAAATGCACAAAAGTATAGTATCAGCACAATCCGACCCAATGTGCTGGTAAGTGCCTGGCCTATCCCTGCGAAATAGTGACAAGCCTAGGACCAGACACTCACATTAACCTGTACAGTTCTATATATGTATATACCATATAATAACAGAGATATTGAGTAACACAACTAACAAAGGAGGTAACATGCTGGGGGAGCACCATCAGAAACACATAATTAATCAGCAAATAAAAAATCAGAGTGTAGTAAAATAGTTAACACAAAACAAGAAATTTAAATGGTTGCACGGCATCACCCTTCATGCTTTTACTCTCATCCTCACCAAATAATCCAATAAAAGTGTACGGCATCACCCTTCGTGCTTTTACTCTCATCCTCGCATCCATGGCACGGCATGATCCTTTGTGCATGGTTTAAGTAACAACAACACAGAATGTCCCTTCGTGCATAAGTAATAAACATGGCACGGAATGATCCTTAGTGCATAAATAAAGTAACATCGGCATGGCATTTTCCTTCATGCATAAATAGTAAAACATGGCACGGAATGATCCTTCGTGCGAACATAAGTAATAACGGCACGACATCACCCTTCGTGCATTATCACTCTTCCTCACCCAAATATCAATCACAGTCAAGGGCAAAAGAATGAAACAAGTAATATGAACCATCCCGGCAAGGGAAACAATAATCATAACAATATCCCGTCAAGGGAACAACATCAAAAATACAATAAAGTCCCGCAAGGGAAACAATAATCCACTTTACAATCCGGAAAGGCTCGACAACATGACTTAAGAAAATTTCACATTAACTCACAACATGTATCAACAAACGACTGACGGTCATGCTAGATGCCTGTTTATAGATGCTCGTCACCACGCCTATACACCGCACTCGATCACATAGCAATTATCACATTCAATCCTATTCCCTCAAGCTAGGATAGATCAAACACTTACGGTCAAAGCCTTGAAGTCCAATAAACCTTCAACTATTGCTTTACCTCGAAATTCAACCTTCAACTCGCTCGAATCTAATCACAATTGGTTCAATTACTTTAATAAATACTATATAAATTGGTTTGGATGCATAAAATGATTTTCTCAAAGTTTTACCCAAAATTTCCCAAAATGCCCCAGTCCCACATGGTTGAAACTCGGGGTTTGGACCAAAATCTGGTTACCCATTCCCTCACGAGTTCAATTATGTGATTTGTTTCAAAATCGGACCTCAAATCGAGGTCCAATTCCCCAATTTATGAATAACCTAGGTTCTACCCAAAAACAATATTTTCAGCAATAAAAACCTTTGATTTCTCATGGAAAACATGTTTAATGATGTTAGGAATTGAAAGAGTTGAGTAAAAATAGACTTACAAGTGATTTGGAGTGATATTGCTCTTGAAAAATCGTGTATGGTGTTTTGGGTTTTGAAAGAATGGTGAAAAGGGGGTTTAAAATCGTTTAAGTATCATACTGCATAGCTGCGGATATGGTAATTGCGAACATGACTGGTCTGGGCTGTGGATCTCGCATTTGCGAGGATACGTTCGCAATTGCGAACTCAGGCCAATTCTAGCCAACTCGCATTTGCGATATTTGGTTCGCATTTGCGAACCTGGGCTTTTCCTGGGCAACTTCGCATTTGCGAAGGTTGCCTCGCATCTGCGACCCAAAGCCATTCCTGGACCACTTCGCAATTGCGAAGGTTGGTTTGCATTTGCGAACCAAGGCCTGTTCTGTGACTTCTCGGAATTGCGTGTAAATCTTCGCATTTGCGAAGATATCAGCTGGGGGAAATACCGGTTGTGTTCTTTATCAAAATTTGCTCTAACGGCCTATCAAATCATTACCCGAGCCCTCGGGATCCAAACCAAATATGCACACAACCTCAAAAACATACTACAAACTTGCTCACGCGATCAATTCGCCTATATAACATCGTTTTCATAGAATCAAGCCTCAAATTCATGATTTCTTCTTTTAAACTTCATAACTTTCAAATATGGAACTCATGGTTCAAAACACATCAAACGACGTTCAAATTCCATCAAACTTTGTAGGAAGTACTTAAATAATATATAAGACTTGTACCGGGCGTCGGAACCAAAATACGAGCCCGATACTATGGTCTTTTAATCCATTTTCATTTCTACTTTCATTAATAACTTCAGCAAAACAATTTAGCAGAAAAATTCATCTCTTGGGCTCTAGGCCTTAGAATTCAACTCCAGACGCATGCCTGAGTCCCATATGTTCCTACGGACCTTCCGGGACAGTCCGATCTCGTGTTCGGGTACGTTTACCAAAAATGTTGACCGAAGTCAACTATATCAATATTAATATGAAGTTTCTTCAAATGTTTCATAGAATTCACATATTCTAACACAGAAATTTTCCGGCTACGTGCCCGGACAAAGCACATAAATCGAGGCAATATAACATGAGGTTTTCAAGGCCTCAAAAGCACGAAATAGATGAGGAAAATAGGTGATAACCCTTTGGATCGTCACATCCTCCACCTCTAAAACAACTGTTCATCCTCGAACGGACAAGTGAAGGAAGTACCTGAGTCGGGGAACAAATGTGGGTAACGGCTCGGCATATCAGACTCGTACTCCCAGGTCGATGCCTCAGGAGGCTGACCTCTCCACTTGACACGCACGGAAGGAAAACTCTTCGACCACAACTGTCGAACCTGCCGGTCTAGAATGGCCACCAGCTCCTCCTCGTAAGATAGGTCCTTTTCCAATTGCATAGTACTAAAGTATGTGTAGGATCGCCGTGGTACCTCCGAAGCACAAATACATGAAAAACTGGATGTACAACTGATAAGCTAGGTAGCAGTGCTAGTCTGTAAGCCACCTCTCCCGTTCGGTCCAGAATCTCAAATGGACTAATAATACCTAGGGCTGCGTTTGCCCTTCTTTCCGAACCTCATCACGCCCTTCATAGGCGATACCCGGAGCAATACCCGCTCACCAACCATGAAATCCACATCTCGGACCTTACGATCCACATAAGTCTTCTGTCTGGACTGAGCTGAATGCAATCTCTCCTGAATAGTCTTGACCTTGTCTAAGGCCTCCTAAACTAAGTCTGTACCCAGCAACCGAGCCTCTCCCGACTTGAACCATCCGACTCGAGACCGACATCGCCTACCGTACAAAGCCTCATATGGAGCCAACTGAATGCTAGACTGATAGCTGTTGTTGTAGGCAAACTTTGCTAATGTAGAGACCGGTCCCACGAGCCTCCAAAATTAATGACATAGGCTCGGAGCATGTCCTCTAGGATCTGAATAGTCCTCACGTGCTCACACGTCCATTTGAGGATGGAAAGTTGTACTCAACTGAACCTGGGTGCCTAACTCCTGCTGGACTGCTCTCCAGAAATGCGAGGTAAACTACCTACCCCAATCCGAGATAATAGACATCGACACCCCATGAAGGCGAACAATATCCCGGATATAAATCTCCATTAGCTTCTCCGATGAGTAAGAGACAGATACTGGAATGAAGTGTGCTGACTTGGTCAGCTAATCAACAATGACCCAAATAGCATCAAATCTCCTCTGAGTCAAAGGGAGTCCAGAAACGAAGTCCATTGTAATCCGCTCCCATTTCCACTTGGGAATTTCAATTCTCTGGAACACACCACCAGGCCTTTGGTGCTCATATTTAACATGCTGACAGTTTAGACACCGAGTGACATATGCAACAATGTCTTTCTTCATCCTACGCCACCAATAGTGCTATCGTAAGTCCTGATACATCTTCGCGGTGCCCGGTTGAATAGAATACCGCGAACTGTGGGCCTCCGCTAAGATCAACTCTCGAATCCCCTCAACATTGGGCACACATACTCGCCCCTGCAATATCAATACTCCATCATCATCTCGAGTTACATTCGTAGTACCTCCCCGCTATACAAAATCCTTCAAGTCACGCAAATAAGGATCATCAAACTGCCTCTCACGGATACACTCTAATAGAGAAGATCGAGCAACCGTGCAGGCTAACACCCTGCCAGGCTAAGAAATGTCTAGTCTCACGTACCAATTGGCTAAGGCCTGGACATCTAGAGCAAGTGGTCTCTAGCTGACCGGAATATAAGCGAGACTACCCATGCTAGAAGACTTCCTACTCAACGCATCGGCCACCATATTGGCCTTACCTGGGTGATATAAGATAGTAACATCATAGTCTTTTTGCTCGAATAAATATTGAAGACTTTTGTGATTCGTGTATACCTCGCACGCCACACCATATAGATAATGCCTCTAGATTTTTAAGGCATGGACCACCGCTGCCTGCTCAAGATCATGAATAGGATAATTCTTCTCATGGATTTTCAACTATCTCGAAGCATAAACAATAACCTTGCCACCCTGCATCAATACCGCTCCAAGCTCAGTACGGGATGCATCACAGTAAACTGTGTAGGGCCCTGAACCCGTGGGTAAAATCAACATTTGTGCCGTAGTCAAAGTTGTCTTGAGCTTCTGAAAGCTCACCTCACACTCCTCTGACCATTTAAACTGGGCACCCTTCTGGGTCAACCTGCCCATCAGAGCTGCAATAGAAGAGAACCCCTCTACAAATCAATGATAGTAGCCTGCTAACCCCAAGAAACTCTGGATCTCAGTCACTGACGCTGGTTGAGGCCAATCCTTGACTACCTCAATCTTCTTTGGGTCCACCTGAATACCCTCTACTAACACAATATGACCCAGGAATGCAACCGAACTCAACCAGAACTCGCATTTTGAAAACTTAGCATATAGATGATTATCATTCAGAGTCTGAAGAACCACTCTGAGGTGTTGCTCGTGCTCTTCCTGGTTGCGGGAGTATACCAGGATATCATCTATAAATACTATCATGAATAGATCTAGATAAGGCCTGAACACCTAATTCATCAACTCCATAAATGCTTCTGGAGCATTGGTCAACCGGAAAGACATGACCAAGAATTCATAGTGCCCGTACCTAGTGCGAAAGGGTGTCTTAGGAATGTCATCCGCCCTGATCTTCAGCTTATGGTAGCCTGACCTCGAGTCTATCTTCAAGAACACCCTCGCTCCTTGGAGCTGGTCAAACAAATCATCAATCCTCATCAGTGGATACTTATTCTTTATCGTCACTTTTTTTAATTGCCAATAATCAATACACATCCGCATCAAGCCATCCTTTTTCTTCACAAATATCACTAGTGCACCCCAGGGAGAAACACTGGCATGATAAAGCCCTTTTCTAGAAGGTCTTGCAACTGATCTTTTAACTCATTTCAGCTCTGGCGGGACCATACGGTACGGCGAAATGGAAATGGGCTGCGTGCTTGTGGCCAGATCTATGCAAAAATCAATATCCCCGTCGGGTGGCATACCCGGCAGGTCTAAAGGAAAAACCTCTAGAAACTTCTGAACAATAGGGACTGAGTCAATAGAAGGAATCTCCGCGCTGGAATCACGAACATATGACAAATAAGCTAGACACCCCTTCTCGACCATGCGTCGATCCTTAACAATGAACTGGCCGGGGTCCCTCTCCACTCTAGTCGGGGTAATTCTGGCAACGCCAAGGTCACTGTCTTGGTATGACAAACTAGGATAGTGTGATACGGGGACAACCAATCCATCCCCAATATGTCATCAAAATCCACCATATCTAATAGCAATAAATCAACATGGGTCTCAAGACCACCGAATATAACCACGCATAAATGATGTACCCGGTCGACTACTATAGAGTCGCCCGCTGGTGTAGACACATAGACTGGAATGTCCAGGGCATAGCTAGGAACGGCCAGGTAGGGTGTAAAGTAGGAAGACACATATGAATATGTAGACCCAGGGTCAAATAATACCGAAGCACCTTTGTCACAAACCAGAATGGTACCTGTAATCACAGAATCTGATGCCTCTGCCTCTGGCCTAGCTGGTAAAGCATAAAATTGGGGATCGGCACCTCCCCACTGAGCTACGTCTCTTAGACGGTCATCCACTGGCTGATCTCTACCTCTGGCGGGACGGTCTCCACCTCTACGGTCTCGACCTCCACCTCTACGATCTCTACCCCCACCCTTGGCTGGCTGGGCAGGCTATGGGTCAACTAGTGCCCGAATCATGGGGTGAGGACCCTACTGCTATGATTGTGTACCCCACAATCTCGGGCAAGCTCTCCTAATATGACCATACTCACCACGCTCATAACATCCCTTGGTATGACGAGACTGGCCCCCTGATGACCTGAATGGCCCTGACGAACACTCTGAAGAGGATGAGCACTAATGGGAGGCTGATCCAAATACTACTCACGAAACCCACGATCACCTGGACCATCCAGCGAAGCCTGGAGAGCTGACTGAAAAGGCCTGGAAGACTGGCCCCTATCATAAAAATCCCTACCTCTAGATGAAGTACCACTAAATCGGTCGGAATGACGAGGCCTCTTGTCTGAAGGATAACCACCTCCCCGAGCAAGAGACATCCCAACCCTATGGGCTGCATTAGCCACCTCCTGAAAATATATGTCACTCCCAACTCCCAGAGCCATCTGACGTAGAATCGGCTAATTTAGCCCATCTATAAACCTGCGGACCCTCTCCCGATCTATGGGGAGTATCACAATCGCATGACGTGACAGATCAACAAACCTCATCTCATACTGGGTAACAATTATAGAACCCTGCTGGAGGCACTCAAACTGCCTCCGAAGTGCCTCCCGTTGGGTAATAGGGAGAAACTTCTCCAAAAATAACTTCGCAAACTGGTCCCATGTTAAAGCCGGGAACCCTGCTAGTCGAGTCAAACAGAAATCTCTCCAACAAGTCTTGGCGGATCCTGAAAGCCTGAATGTGCAAAAATCAACCCCATTAGAATCCACTATTCCCATAGTCTTGAGATTCTCATGGCAACTGAATAAGAAGTTCTGGGAATCCTCTGATGTGGCACCGCTGAAAGTAGTGGTAAAAAGCTTGGAGAACCGATCAAGTCTCCATAAAGCATAAGAAGTCATGGTCGTTCCATCTCCGTCCCGAGCTGTAGTGCCAGACTGAGTTGCCACTGCTGGCTAAACTACTAGTGCATGAGGGTGGGGAGCTACTGGCTCCGGAGTACGTGAAACAGGAGTCTGGACCCCTCCTCCAGCCTGAGAAGTGGCATGTTCAACTGGTAATAAGCCTGCTCTGGCGACACTATCCATAAAACCCATATATTTTGCGCCAAGAGCCTCCCGAAGATCCGGGATAAATAAGGCTTCCCCTGGGACCTGAGCTGGGCCCACTGGAGCTGCTGGGACCGGAACCTTCTCACCAATCTCAACATGAGGCTCCACCTCTGGAATAGCTGCCTGGGGCTGAGCTCTACCCCTACCACGGCCTCCGATACAGCCTCGGCCCCTGCCCCTCACGGGAGCTGCTTTGGGCTCAGGCTGCTGATCAGCAGACGAAGAAGCGCGCGTCCTCACCATCAGCGAAAGGACAGAGTAGAAATTCAATCAGTATTTGAGGAACAAATTGCACGACAACAAGGAACAAATGAGAGACTTTTCCTAACTCAATAGACTCTGGAGGACAAGTACATACATCTCCGTACCTACCCCTCAGACTCTACTAAACTTGTTCGTTAGTTGTGTGACCTATATAACCTAGAGCTCTGATACCAACTTGTCACGACCCGGATTCCCCCACCATCGGGATCGTGATGGTGCCTACTCGTTGTAGCTAGGAAAGCCAATTCATTCACCAATTTCCTGTTGATACAACCACTTTTTTCTCATATTAAATAGAAACAATAATACTCATATTTTCAAATGCGGAAGTCTTTTGAATAAAAGATGAATAATACTGTAAAGTAACTGACATAAATCCTCTACCCAAGATGTGGAGTCACAAACTCACGAACTACTAAGGAATAACTACACACAAGGGTCTAAAAGAAAATAAGAAATAACCATCTGTCTCGGAACAATGAGACCACAGCAATGATAAAAGTAAATAGAGGAGACGCTGGGCCTGCGGACGCCTCCAAGCTACCTCGCTCTCGGAAGTACAGTAATCCCGCTAGTATACTACTGCTGCTGCTCCTGCTCATAACCTGGACCTATGCAAAACCGCACAGAAGTGTAGTATCAGTACAATCCGACCCCATGTGCTGGTAAGTGCCTGGCCTATCCAGGCGAAGTAGGGACAAGCCTAGGACCAGACACTCACATAAACCTGCGCAGTTCTACATATGTATATACCATAAAATAATAGAGATATTGAGTAACACAACAAACAAAGGAGGTAACATGCTGGGGGGGCACCATCAGAAACACATAATTAATCAGCAAAGAAAAAATCAGAGTGTAGTAAAGCAGTTATCACAAAACGAGAAATTTAAATAGTGGCACGGCATCACCCTTCGTGCTTTTACTCTCATCCTCACATCCATGGAACGGCATGATCCTTCGTTCATGGTTTAAGTAACAACGGCACGGAATGTCCCTTCGTGCATAAATAATAAATATGGCATGGAATGATCCTTCGTGCATAAATAAAGTAACAACGACACGGCATGTTCCTTTGTGCATAAACAATAAAACAAGGGACGGCATGATCCTTCGTGGGACCATAAGTAAAAATGGCACAGCATCACCCTTCGTGCATTATCACTCTTTCTCACCCAAATAACAATCATATTCAAGTGTAAAAGAATGAAACAAGTAATATGAACCGTCCCGGCAAGGGAAACAATAATCATAACCATATCCCGGCAAGGGAACAACATCAACAATACAATAAAGTCCTGGCAAGGGAAACAATAATCAACTTCACAATCCGGCAAGGGCTCGAGAACATGACTTAAGAACATTTCATATTAACTCACAACATGTGTCAACAAATGATTCCCGGTCATGCTAGACGCCAGTGTATAGATGCTTGTTACTACGCCTATACACGACACTCGATCACAGAGCAATTATCACATTCAATCTTATTCCCTCAAGCTAGGATAGATCAAACATTTACGGTCAATGTCTTGAAGTCCAATTAACCTTCAACTATTGCTTCACCTCAAAATTCAACCTCTAACTCGCTCGAATCTAATCACAATTGGTTCAATTACTGTAATAAATACTATATAAATTGGTTTGAATGCATAAAAATGGTTTTTTCAAAGTTTTACCCAAAATTTCCCAAAGTTCCCCCGGTTACACGTGGTCGAAACTCGAGGTTCGGACCAAAATCCGATTACCCATTACCTTATGAGTTCAATTATGTGATTTGTTTCGAAATCGGACTTCAAATCGAAGTCCAATTCCCCAATTTATGAAAAACCTAGGTTCTACCCAAAAACAACAATTTCAACCATAAAAACCTTTGATTTCTCATGGAAAACATGTTTAATGATGTTAGGAATTGAAAGAGTTGAGTAAAAATTGACTTACAAGTGATTTGGAGTGATATTGCTCTTGGAAAATCGTGTGTGGAGTTTTGGGTTTTGAACGAATGGTGAAAAAGGGGTTTAAAATCGTTTAAGTATCAGATTTTACAGTTGCGGATATGGGAATTGCGAACATATGTTCGCAATTCCAAACATGACAAGTGTGGGCTGCGGATCTCGCATTTGCGAGGATAGTTCGCGATTAAGAACTTAGGCCAATTCTGGCCAACTCGCATTTGCGAGATTTGGTTTGCATTTGCGAACCTAGGCTTCTCCTGGGTAACTTCGCATTTGCGAAGGTTGCCTCGCATTTGCAACCCAAAGCCTTTCCTGGGCCGCTTCGCATTTGCGAAGGTTGGTTCGCATTTATGAACCAAGGCCTGTTCTGTGTCTTCTCGCAATTGCGAGTAAATCTTCGCATTTGCGAAGATATCAGCTGGGTGAAATACCAGCTGTGTTCTTTATCAAAATTTGCTCTAACGGCCTATCAATTCTTTACCCGAGCCCTCGGGCTCCAAACCAAACATGCACACAACCTCAAAAATATACTATGAACTTGCTCGTGCGATCAATTCGCCAATATAACATCATTTTCATAGAATCAAGCCTCAAATTCATGATTTCTTCTTTTAAACTTCATAACTTTCAAATTTCGAACTCATGGTTCAAAACACATCAAACGACGTTCAAATTCCATCAAATTTTGCAAGAAGTACTTAAATAATATATAAGACTTGTACCGGGCGTCGGAACCAAAATACGAGCTCGATACCATGGTCTTTTAATCCATTTTCATTTCCTCTTTCATTAATAATTCAGCAAAACAATTTAACAAAAAAATTCATATCTTGGGCTCTAGGCTTCCGAATTCGACTCCGGATGCATGCCCGAGTCCTATATTTTCCTACGGACCTTTCGGGATGGTCCGTTCTCGGGTCCGGGTCCGTTTACCAAAAATGTTGACCGAAGTCAACTATATCAATATTAATATCAAGTTTCTTCAAATTTTCCATAGAACCCACATATTCTAACACAAAAATATTCCGGCTACGTGCCCGGACAATGCACGTAAATTGAGGCAATATAAATTAGATTTTCAAGGCATCGGAAGCACGGAATAGATGAGAAAAATAGGTGATGACCCTTTGGGTCGTCACACTGTTAGTTTAGGTTATAAAAGAGACGAAATTTTCAGAATAAAGGAGAGTTTTTTTTTTTGCCATCAGTTTTCAGAGTTTGAAAAGAATTCTTGAGTCGTAAAAGCCTCTTCTAAGCTATCAGTTTTAGCCTATGAGTTTTCCAATCTTGAGAGTTTGTTAGTCTTTAATATCAGTTCTTCTTTAGTGTGAAAAATTCCTCCCAGCCTAGATAAGATTTTCCAATACTAGAGAGGGCAGAACTAAAAAGGGGAGTAAGCTTTTCCCAGCCTAGATAAGATTTCTTCTTGAGAGTAAAGAGAGAATAACAGAATACATTAAAGTTTTGAGTTTCAAAACACACTGTTACATTGATTTGCTTCAAGATTTAAAAACAACCTAAGGTACATGAGTATTAGATACCATTGGTCCAAGTTGACTGTAGCTCAAGAGTGCATTGGATTTGTTTCATTCGATTGAAGTCCAGTTTATTGAAAAAGGGGAGTCTTCGGTTTATTTTGGCATTTCGTTTGGGGTTTGCTTTGAACGTGTGCTGTTTTGGTTTGTTGATCATATTCGGTTAAAGCACATTTTTTTTTGGAATCCCTGGACTTGTTTACTGCTATGGAAATTACTAATAGATGTTGATTACCTCGCTGTGCTAACTGTCCTCTTTCCTGTTCATTTTTGATTTCCAGGTACACAGTCTTGAACTTCTAATTGATATACACTTGAACTGGAATTATGAAATAAAAATGCTCATCAAGCTCATCGCATTTGGATCACTATTAGTTGTTTCATAATTAGGACAATTTGTCATGTACATTTGTTAGTTGTAAAAATGAACATTTACATAATTTGAATTGTTAAAGTTATTTCTATCATGGATTGTAAGACAAAAAATTATGTTTTTCTCGTTTAGCATGAATACTTTGTAGACATTAGTGTTAGTTTAATTTGGTTATAAAGCTCAAAGCATGTTGATTTAACGTTGGATAAAAGCAATGAAATTCAAGATAGATAATTTTACATCTAATAATGAGCCATCTTGAACTAGTTTTCACAACGCAACAATTAGTCTTCTGTTTAGCTTATATCCTTTCACTAATCATTAGCCATAGTTTAACAAGTCACAGATGCATCATCGCTTGACATAGAGTTAATGGGAAAGAGCTTCAACGGACGTGTTACATGAATTAAAATATTATTAAGGTTCTCTAGTCGCCCTACTCGGCATAGGCTAAAAGAATGAACCGGGCACATGTTTGACCTGCATATTAGTTAGGAGCCTGGGTCCAAGTTGAGATTAGGCCCGTTTTGTTTAAATGTTTGAATGTATGGTTTTAATTTAATAAAAACGGTTTTAAACTCTATAAAAGCATATAATTTATGACATGTATTAAATCAGATACCTTAGCTATTTAGAATAGTTTAAGCGACCATGCCAGAACCAAGGGATCCGGGGGTGCCTAACACCTTCCCTCGGGTCAACAAAATTCCTTACTTTGAATTTCTGGTTCGCAGACTTCATTTGGAAAGTCAAAATTTTTTTGATTTAGGATTTAAATAAATCGGTGACTTGGGACACCATTGTGAGCACGTGATTTTTGTCCTATATGAGAATTACTCCCAAAAATTCAAAATAAAATAGTTTTGTATTTTTTGCAACTTTGTGGATTTTGTGTTATTTTTGTCTTATTGTTTGAGTCTGTCTGTGTGTGTTTATTCGTTACATTAGTAGAAAATACAAAATATATTGTGTTTACATTTAGGATTTATTAGGAGAAATTGAGTTTTATTTCATAAAAATCACAAGAAAAAAATAATAATACGCTTTACATTTTAGCATTTAAAGGTCTAGCTGGGTTATCTATTTTTAATTAATATTTAATTGTGTGTGTTACTAGTCGGTAGAAGTTAATTAATATTTTTACAAGATAATTTGATTTTTATAATGCAAATTAAAATTTTTATTTCTTAGATAAAATTAGAAATTAAAAAGAAAAATGAAAGAAATGAAAAGAAAGAGTTAAAACTCGGACTAGGCTAATTTAAAGAGAATACCAAGCCCAAATCATCTTCTCTGTACCCGGTCCAGCCAAGTCAGCCTAATGGTCTATTCAAAACGACATAGTTTTGGTTTAGTTGATCAGGACCGTTGATTTCAATGGATCAACGGCCAAGATCATCTCTACTTACCCACGTTTGGATCCGACCCGTCTCAACCAGAGACCCACCGGCCTCACTTAGTCCATACGGTGTCATTTCCATCTAGTTGCCCAATCCAGGCCATTGATCTTATTTGATCAAATGGCTAGGATTCCTCTCATCCTCTTGTATATAACCCCCCAAATAGACCCCACCCCCCAAACCACTACCCCACTTTCATCTCTCTCAGAGACTAACCAGACCCCCCAGCCAAACCCTAGCGTCGTCCTCCACTCCCACCGCCTGAAACCCGGCGGCCCCTTCTCTGATGACCGAGAAAATAACACCCCTTAACCGCTTTGACCTCCCCATACCAAATCCCTGACCAATTAGCTTCGAATCGTTGTAGAACGTCTCGAATCTTAGATCGAAGATAGGACCAAGAAACCCTAGTTTACCCAAACCTTCCCCAAATTAACACCCCCACAACCCCCATAGCTTCCCCTCACCAAATTCGAACATGTTCGTGTAAAGCCCTTTTTTGAGTACTTTAAAGATTCTAGATTCTATTTCATCACAAAGTAATGTTATTCGCTTGTTCTTGACTAAGAACAAGTTAATAATATTATTTTTGCGGTTTAAATCAGAAGCCCAGTCGAGTCAAAGTTGGAATAGTAATTTTTCGTTCATTTCAGTTCCCTTTTGCTATATTTCTTTTTTGTTTTGTATACTTGTTTCATATGTCCGCATACCTGTCTTCTGCTTCATCTCCTTTCTGTTAATTTGTTTGTTTGAATCAAGGTTGAGTCCAGTTTTAGATTAATGGGTGTTATCATTTGAAGTTAGTATTTTTCAAATTCTAATTATTTTAATGGTTCGAGTTAGTAAAAAAGTTCAGTTCATATTTTCTGAATTATGCCCATTAATGTTCATGATTAAGTCTAAGATGTTAAGTGTGTATGTTTGGTTTCTCTGATTGTAGCTTGGTCTTCGCCAAACCAATTAGTGCTCATAGTGTTGATCTATTATTGTTAAGTTAATTATGTTTAAGGCGTATTGTATGATATTTGATCCCCTGTAAAATTCAATGTCATTCTTTTAAGTTATCTTTAGCTTTTGAGAAACATAACTATTCATCTTTAGCTTAGCTATGGCTTAAATTTAGTCTTAGTTTGTTCCAATGATTCATTTGGAATTAGTCTAGGAGAATTGGTTATAGCTGCTATAGTTTAGTTATTAAATTAGACGAATTTAGGTAGGATTGTGATTTCAGTAGTTTTAGGGGGTATTTTGGGGGAATTAGATTTACATAAATAATAGATTAGAGGCTGGTGAAGGACTGATTAGAGACAACTCTAACTGGAATTGAAAAGTTAAAAGATAAGGCTAAGTGGAATTGAAAAGATAAAGACAATTAGTAGTGGAGGCTACACTAATGCTTCTTTTAAGGACTAATTGATTGTCCACTGAAGGTGGGGTGAAGGGGTCTATGAAGGTGGGGGTGAAGGGGTATATTTTTGGTATATATATATATATATATATATATAGAAGCATAGTTAGACAGAATGGGGAGAATCAGAAAAGATAGAGAAAACAGAAAAGAAATCTGAGAGGATTAAGTGATAGACTTTCATACCCTAAAGAAAAAAAATACGGTAAGAGTCTTAGGGAGGATTTTTAAGATTTTAGGAAGTTTTCCCCTACTGTTCCATTGAAAGTTTGAAGTACAATTTCTAGTTTCCCACCACTGAATTAGCTTCCAGTTCCATTCTGTTCCATAAAATATTTTTGAGGTTCATTGGATGGTTTTCTTGTTGATTTTGGGGGTCTGAATTAGTCTGTGGTGTTATTTGTTGTTGCTGTGTGGGTTTTAAAGCTAGTTATGGGCTGTGGTCGACTGTATTTCTAGTTTAAAGCTGGATTTTGAGTTGTTCTAGATTCCAAGCTGTGTTGATTGCTTCATCTGCTGTTGCTGGTGTATTGTTGTTGTTTGCGGTATTGTCATCTGCTATTAATCTCCTTATTTTCTTTGTTGTATCTCATTTCCAGGTACACATTCTCGTTTTGAGTTGATGTAGCTCTTCTAGTTTGAAAAAATGCTGAAACGAAATGACCATACATTCACCCCCTTGCGCTCAAGTTATTATGCTAGAATAGATGATATGTGATCTGTGTATGTTTGGATTTACTTTAGATTTGTGTTTACATTATACAATTGAATGGAAGATTGGACTATATAACTTAGGTTGCTCCTGGACTGTAAAACTCGGACTGTTTTAGACTTTTATATTTGAGGTTATATAGCTATTCGCGTGTCATAGTTATATACATGTTTCGGTTAGTGTCTCGTTAGCAATAAAAATACAGTTCCGAGATGGTTTAGATGGTTCTGAAGTCATCATGTGGTGTTTATGACAACTGTGATTCCAGGTTGCGTGTATAATCCAAACAGCTTTGCGTTAGATTAGCTAATCAACAATATGGGTAACTTGCTGTAGTTGTTTTAAAATCATATGTGAAGGAAGTGCAAATTAAGGCTATTAATTCCTTAGTATAATAAAATAATCAGGTCACTTGGTCCATTCGTCTGATGATTATACCCATGAATTAGTGCTGTTAAACCTAGGACAATTTTAATTTGCTCTTTAGTGATATTTGAGACTAACCAGTGGTTTAAAAGATAAAATAATCTAAGCTTCAAAACAGGGAAACCATCAATTACTATCCTATTCATCTGAGTAGCATAATTTATGACCTCTCGCGCATATTAATTAGGACTTTTCCTTTACAATTAGAGACAAACTTAATAGAAAAATGTAGTCACTTTAGGATTGCCCTTTTAAAATAAATAAGGCGAGCCTCGACAAACAAAAGTACCTAAATTACGGGGCCCTCTACACGCGTTTTTTTAACTTAGACTTCGGGATGGACTGTTGAGCAAATTTCACGGCCTTCCCCAAAATAATAACTCATTAGTCTCTTTAGTCGCATATTAATAATTTCACTTTCTTAAACTCGGGTGTACATTTATGTGACCCAAATCCAAACCTCATTGGAGTCGAGATATGTCAATAACCACGGGTACATTGATGTGACATGGTTTGAGATGTGTTTTAACGACGTTGCAATTCTTATAAAATAATAAAAATAATATTAAAAATGGTTAAAGGTTAAAATTTGCACATAAATTAAAGCATATAATAAATTAGATAAGTAAGCCAAATATAACAGTTGAACGACCGTGCTAGAACCACGAAACTCGGGAATGCCTAACACCTTCTCTCGGGTTAATAGAATATCTTATCTAGATTTCTGGTTCGCGGACTGTAATGCAGAGTCAATCCTTTCCTCAATTCGGGATTCAAACGGTTACTTGGGACACTATCAATCTCCCAAGTGGCGGCTCTGAATCTTAATAATAAATCCCGTTTCGATTGTCCTTTAATTGAAAAACTCCCTTTACCACGCCCTTCGCGGGGTAAGGGAACGCCAAAAGGAGGTGTGACAACTATAATTTATTCCAAGTGGAGACTCTGAAATAAGTAAAAGTAATACCATTTTGAATATTGTCACTTAAATTGGAAAAACTCCCTTGCATTTACCCTTTAAGGTAGGTGCACCAAAAAGAGGTGTGACAGAGTGGTAAGGTGATAACCAATCCATTCCCAATATGACATCAAAATCAACTATATCCAAAAGTAACTAATCTACATGAGTTTCAAGAGCCCCAATTGCAACTATACATTAATTATTGACACGATCTACCATAATGGAATCACCCCCGGTGTAGACATATATACAGGAGCACCCACGGAATCACAAGGCATAACCAGATACTGTGCAAAAAAAAGATGACACATAGGAGTATGTTGACCCTAGATCAAATAGAACTAAAGCATCTCTACCAAAAACCAGAACAATACATGTGATAACTGCACCGGAAGCCTCGCCCTCAGGCCTGGCTGGAAGATCATAACATCGATGTTGGGTCCTACCACTATGAACTACATCTCTAGGATGGCCTGCTGCTGGCTGGCCTCCACCTCTAGTGGCCTAACCTCCACCTCTAGCACCTCTACCCCCACTTCTAGCTAGCTGAGCGGGTTGTGGGACACTTGGTGCTTGAAGCATGGCACAGGAACCCTGATGCTAATAGTTGCTCGATGCTTGAGAGAAAAGTCTAGCAATATGTCCCGTATTGCCACAAGTATAACAAGCCCTCGTCTACTGAGACTGCTGCCCCTGATGACCTGAATGACCACCATGAAAACTATGGAGCGGCACTGCACAGATAGGAATTGGTGGTGTACTATAAGACTACTGATTAGAATACTACATATGAGAACCATGACCACCTGAAGCATCGTGAGAACCCTGAAGTGCTGACTGAAAAGGCCTAGAAGGATGGCCTCTACCAAAAGGGTCCCTGCCTCCTAACGAGGCATCACTGAATCTGCCTAAATAACGAGGCCTCTTGTCAGACCCTTGACCACCCCCGGTGATAAAACCATCTCAACACTCTTGGCCATATTGGCCGCATCTTGAAAGATAATCTCACTCCCTGTCTCATTATCCATCTAAAGTCGAATAGGCAGAACGAGTCCCTCAATAAACCTCTTCTCTCTCTCTCTCTCTCTCTCTCTCTCTCTCTCTCTCTCTCTCTCTCTCTCTCTCTCTCTCTCTCTCTCTCTCTCTCTCTCTCTCTCTCTCTCTCTCTCTCTCTCCCGGTGGGAAGTATCAAAAGAGCATGACGGGCTAAATCAAAAAACCCAGTCACGTACTGAGTAACAGTCATGGAATCCTATTGGAGACGCTCAAACAACCTCCAATAGATCTTTATCTAAGTAATAGGAAGAAGCTACTTTAGAAATAGCTGAAAAAATTGATCCCAGGTCAAAGTTGGTGACTCAGCTGGTCTAGCCCAAACGATAATCTCTCCACCAAGTTTTTGAAGACATAGTTGATCTATCACCGGTCTGTCCTGCTACTCACTAAAAAAGCGGTATGTGACCTCGCCATTCGCAAAGGAACAAGAGTGGAAGTTCAACTAGCATTGAGAAATCAAGTTGCACGACACGAAAGAATAGATATGAAGTTTTTTCTAACTCTGTAGCCTCTAGGAAATAAATACATACGTCTCCATACTGATACCTCAAACTCTACAAAGCTTGTCTGTGGATTGAGAGACCTAAGTGACCTAGAGCTCTGTTACCAACTTGTCATGACCCGAAATTTCCACCCTCCGAACTCGTGATGATGCCTACTAGTGAAAACTAAGGAAGCCAATCATTTATACTATTTAATTTTTTCCCATTTTAATCTTTTAACAACTAAGAACCAACTACATATAAACAACGGAATTTAATAAGCGAAAGACTAAAATGTTATATTTTAATAATGATACCAATACCAATTCACAACATAAACTACCCAGAACTAGTGGCATAATTTCACAGACTGTCTAGGAATATTACAAATAAAGGACTAAAAGATTAATACAATGTTGTCTCTAGAATACATGAATGAAACAAAATGAAAAGATAGAAGGAGACGCCAAATCCTACGAACACCTGTAGGACTAACTCGGGTTGCCTGTTGGACTGAAGGCAACAACCTCACAGTGGTTCAAAAGCTGCGGCACTGGGATCTGCACATAGTGCAAAGTATAGTATCAGCACAACCGACCCCATGTGCTGGTAGTGCCTACACTCTCCTCGGCGAAGTAGTGACAAGGCTAGGACTAGACTACCAAATAAACATGTGCAGTTAAATCATATGCAGCAGAAAATAAAGGCAAAACTTCACAATAAAAGATAGGAAGGGGGAATCATGATTTGGAAAAATAACAAGTATCAACAGAAAACTAACAGTTATATGTAGAGAAACCGTAACTCAGTTATCAATAAAAAATCAGAAAAATCAAAGATAAGTGCACGGCATCACCCTTCGTGCTTTAACACTTTCTCACAAATAACATGAACGGCATCACCCTTCATGCTTCAACCCTCTCTCACAAATATCATGCACGACATCACCCTTCGTGCTTTACACTCTTCCTCACCCAAACGACAATCACAAAGCAATTTGGGCAAGGGATTCAATAACATCATAATAAAATCAAGTAACAACAAAAAATCAATAAATAAACGTAAAGATCACCATAACTCAATTAACAACAAGAATCGAGAAATTCAAGGACAAGTGCACGACATCAACCTTTGTGCTTTTATTCTCTTCCTCACCATAAAAATCATTATAATCGTAACGGCATCACCCTTCGTGCTTTTACCTCACATAATTATGGCACAGAATGACCATACAAGAATTATCACTCATATAAAGGCATAGAATGGTACATTGTGCGGCACGACATCACCCTTCGTGCATTGACACTCTCTCACAAATAACATGCACAGCATCACCCTTCATACTTTAACACTTTTCCTTACCTAAACAAAATCACAAAAGCAATAAGGGCAAGGGAATCAATAATATCACAGTAAATTTCCGGCAAGGGAACAATAGTACAACAACCATATCCCAGCAAGGAAAATAATATCTAAAGGAATAACATCCCAGCAAATGAGATAACATTAAAAGAAACGTCCTTGCAAGGGAGACAATATCATGATCCTATTTTCATTTTTCACATTTACTTCACAATTCAATTAACAACTTCAGCCAGTTCTCTATAATGTTCAACTGCCAATAACATTTCCACAAATCATTTTACAACTTGAGCCAATGATTTTCAATGCTCAATTACCAATGTTACTTGTACAAACCTTGCTCAACAATAGAATCATCACATAAGGCATGAACAATAGAAAATGGAGCCATATTAATCATAGTACTCATGGGCATGCTTGACACCAACGTATAGATACTCGTCAACATGCCTATACTCAACAATTAGCACATAGCAAATAGAACACAACTCCAAATCCCTCAAGCTAAGGTTAGACCAAACATTTATATCGATGCAGCGAACACAATTCAAGCCTCAACTACCGCTTTACCTCTTATTCCACCACTAATTCACTTGTATCTTGTCACAAGTTACTTAACTATATCAATAAGTACTAAATTAATCAATTCTAATGCATGAAAATAAGTTTTCTAAAGTTTTTTTCCAAAAAGCCAAAAATCAACCCTAGGCCCACACGGTCAAAACCCGAGGTTTGAACCAAAACCCCATTACCCATTCACCCAGGAACTCAATATATAAACTTTTTTTGAAATTAGATCTCAAATCGAGGTCTAAATCCCCAAAATTCAAAAATCCTAAGTTCTACCTAAAACACCCAATTTCCCCAATGAAAACCCTTGATTTTGAGTTAAAATCATGTAAAAAGATTGATTACATTGAAAGAAATGAGTTAGAAATGATTTACAAATGATTTGGAAAAGTAGTTGTCTTTGAAAAATCGCACAAAGGTGATTAGGTTTTGAAAAGGTTTGAAAAATAGGTAAAAATGCGTCTAAGTTTAAATTAAATAGTCTTTGATGTTGAAATTACAACTAGGATTCGCAATTGCGAACCCCCTAGGAACTATTCACTTCGTAAATGCAAAGATGTTGTCACATTTGCAAGGGACCCTTCGTAAATGAGATGTCGCATTCGCGATAAAAACGTCGCATTTGTGACCCAGGTATGCTGGTGAGTGAATAACTATTAGTGCCTTTCTTAGTGGATTTACTGCTTTACTTCTTCACTTTCCTATATATAGTTAACCCATTGCGTGAGTAGCCTAGGTCAACTTTCATATTTGCGATACTTTTTCACATTTCTAAGAAGGCTTCGCATGCAACATATCTGCAATTTCCTAACTCCAATTTTCACTCTATGGTCTATCTAAAACTCACCCAAGCCCTCGAGGCTCTAAACCAAACATGTACGCAAGTCCAACAATACCATATGGCCTTTCTCGTGTGATCAAATCATCAATAATAATGAATTTAGCATCAAAATCAAAGAAAAATCTCATGAACTCTTAAGTACAAATTTTAACAACCGAAGGTCCGATTCATGTCATTTCAAGTCTGTTTCCTACCAATTTTACAGGTTCAACTTAAATCAGATATGAGACCTATACCGGGCTCCAAAACTAAAATACGAGCCTGATACCATCAAATTCAATTACATTCAAATTTTCCAAAAACTCTAAAATTTTAGTTAAATAATTTCTTTCAAAAATTTATTTCTCAGGCTTTGGACCTCGAAATTCGATTTCGGACATACTCTAACCCTCATATTTTCCTACGGACTCTCCGGGACCATTAAATCACGGGTTCGAATCCGGGTCTGTTTACCTATGATATTGACCGAAGTCAACCAAAATTTATTTTAAAAGTAAAATGTGTCATTTTTCACAGATTTGACAAAATAACTTTTCGAATACACATCCTAACTGTGCACGCAAATTTAGGTTAGACTAAAAAAAGGTTTTAAGGCCTCGAAATGTATAATTTATTTTTTAAAACAAGTGATGACCTTTTGGGTAATCACAGAAAGGAATTGAAGCTTACCCAACTTAGAAGTTGTTAAGCCTCATTGAAGATACTCGATGCGTCGCCCAGGTTAGTAATATCTTCGACCCCCATGAAGTAACCACATAATAGGTCCTCCCCTACATGGGTCGTTCCCAAATCGAGGGTCTTCATAGCCCGGACCTCCCGAATTTTCCCCTCAAAAAAAGTGGGGAGGGGCAGCGAATCACCAATATCAATTTCCCCAAGAAAGACATTTGGGCGTTCTTGTCACGACCCGGATTTCCCCCACCATCGGATCGTGATGGCGCCTACTCGTGGTAGCTAGGCAAGCCAATTCATTCAACATTATCCTGTTCATACCATCACTTTTGTTCTCATATATAATAGCAAGAATAATTACTCAAATTTTTAAATGCGGAAGTCTTTCGAATTAAGGGATGAATAATAATAATGTAAAGCAACTGACATAAATCCTCTATCCAAGGTATGGAGTCACCAACTCACAAACTACTAAGGAATAACTACACATAATGGTCTGAAAGAAAATAATGAACATTCGTCTGTCTCAGAACAATGAGACCACAATAATAAACAAAAATAAATAGAAGAGATGCCGGGCCTGCGGACGCCTGCAAGCTATCTCGGTCTTGGAAGCACAAAAATCCCACAAGTACTCTACTGCTGCTGCTGCTGCTCCTGCTCGAAACCTGGACCAGTGCAAAAATGCACAAAAGTGCAGTATCAGCACAATTCGACCCAAAGGGCTGGTAAGTGCATGGCCTTTCCCGGCGAAGTACTGACAATCCTAGGACCAAGCACTCACATAAACCTGTGCAGTTCTATATATGTATATACCACAAAATAACAGGATTATCAAATAATACAATTAACAAAGGAGTATCATGCTGGGGGAACACAAGCAGCAACATATAACAAATCAGTAAAGAGAATCAGAGTGCAGTAATAACAGCTATCACCAAAACAAGAAATTTAAAAGTGGTTGCACGGCATCAATCTCCGTGCTTTTACTCTCATCCTCACCAAATAATCAAATAAAAGTGCACGGCATCACCCTTCGTGTTTTACTCTCATCCTTACATCCATGGCACGGCATGATCCTTCGTGCATTGTTCAAATAACAACGGCATGGAATGTTCCTTCGTGCATAATTAGTGAAACAAGGCACGCCATGATCCTTCGTGCATAATCAGAAAAACAAGGCACGGCATGATCCTTCGTGTAAAATCAATAAAATAAGGCACGACATGATCCTTCGTGCATAATCAAGAAAACAAGGCACGATATCACCCTTCATGCATTACCACTCTTCCTTACCCAAATAACAATCACAGTTAAGGGAAAAAGAATGAAACAAATAATATGAACCGTCCCGGCAAGGGACACAATAGTCATCACAGTAAAGTCCTGGCAAGGGAAACAATAATCAACTTCACAATAAAGTCCCGGCAATGGAAACAATAATCAACTTCACAAAGGGAAACAATAATCAACTTCACAATAAAGTCCCGACAAGGGAAACAATAATCAACTTTACAATAAGTCCCAGCAAGGGAAACAATAATCAATTTTAGACTACATGTCAATAGACGACTCACGGTCATGCTAGACGCCAGTGTATAGATGCTCGTCACCACAGCCTATACATCGCACTCGATCGCATAGAAATTAGTTCATGCAATCCTATTCCCTCAAGCTAGGATAGATCAAACACTTACCTCAAGCCTTGGAGTCCAATTAACCTTCAACTATCGCTTTACCTCGAGTTTCACCCTTCAACTCGCTCGAATCTAATCACAAAATGTTCAATTACTTTAATAAATACTATGTAAATTGGTTTGGATGCATAAAAATGGTTTTCCCAAAGTTTAACCCAAAATTTCCCAAAATTCCCCCGATCCCACGTGGTCGAAACTCGGGGTTCTCCGGTTACCCATTCCCTCGCGAGTTCAGTTATATGATTTGTTTCAAAATCGGACCTCAAATCGAGGTCCAGTTCCCCAATTTATGAAAAACCTAGGTTCTACCCAAAAACAACAATTTCAACCATGAAAACCTTTGATTTCTCTTGGAAAACATGTTTAATGATGTTAGGAATTGAAAGAATTAAAAAAAAGTGAATTACAAGTGATTTTCGGATAATATTGCTCTTGGAGAATCGTGTGTGGTGTGTTGGGATTTGAAAGAATGGTAAAAAGGGTTTAAAATTCGGTTAAGTATCAGATTGCACAACTGCGGATATGGGAATTGCGAACAATTGTTCACAATTGCTAACTTAGTAGGTTCTGACTGTGGCCCTCGCATATGCGAGAATCCGTATGCATTTGCGAACTAGGCTCAAATCTGCCAGCCTCGCATTTGCGAGATATAGTTCGCATTTGCGAACTCAAAGTCTTCCTGCGCATCTTCGCATTTGCGATCCGTTGTTCGCACTTGCGAACAAAGACCATTTAAGAGCCTTTTCACATTTGCGACTTCTTGTTCGCTTTTGCGAACATAGCCTGTTTCTGGGACACTTCGCAATTGCGAGTAATTCTTCGCAATTGCGAAGATATCAGCTGGGGAAAAATATCAGCTGTGTTCTTTTTCAAAATCTGCTCTAACGGCCTATCAAATCTTTACCCGAGCCCTCGGGCTCCAAACCAAACATGAATACAACTTCAAAAGCATACTACAAACTTACTCGCGCGATCAAATCGTCAATATAACATCGTTTTCATAAAATCAATCCTCAAATTCATGATTTCTTCTTTTAAGCTTCATAAACTTTCAAATTTGGAACACAAGGTTCAAAATACATCAAACGACATTCAAATGTCTTCAAATGTTTCAGGAAGTACATAAATAATATTTAAGACTTGTACAGGGCGTCGGAACCAAAATACGAGCCCGATACCATAGTCATTTAATCCATTTTCATTTAATAATTTCAACAAAAACAATTTAACAGAAAAATTTATATCTTGGGCTCTAGGCCTCAGAATTCGACTCCGGACGCATGCCCGAGTCCCATATTTTCCTACGGACCTTCCGGGACAGTCCGGACTCTGGTCCGTGTCCGTTTACCAAAAATGTTGACCGAAGTCAACTATATCAATATTAATATCAAATTTCTTTAAATAATCATAGAATTCACGTATTGTAAAACAAAATCTTTCCGGCTACATGCCTAGACTATGCACATAAATCGAGGCAATATAAAATGAGGTTTTCAAGGCCTCGAAAGCGTGGGATAAATGAGAAAAATAGGTGATGACCCTTTGGGTCGTCACATCCTCCACCTCTAAAATAATCGTTCGTCCTCGAACGGACAAGAGAAGGAAGTACCTGAGTCGGGGAACACATGTAGGTAGTGGCTCCGCATATGAGACTCGGACTCCCAGGTCGATGCCTCAGGAGGTTGACCTCTCTACTGAATACACAGAAGGAAAACTCTTCGAACTCAACTGTCGAAGCTGCCTATCTAGAATGGCCACTGGCTCTTCCTCGTAAGATAGATCATTGTCCAATTGGACGGTACTGAAATCTAACACATGTGTGGGATCTCTGTGGTGCCTCCAAAGCATAGATATATGAAAAACTAGATGTACGGCTGATAAGCTAGGTGGAAGTGCTAGTCTGTAAGCCACCTCTCCCACTCGGTCCAGAATCTCAAATGGATCAATATACCGAGGACTGAGCTTGCCCTTCTTTCCGAACCTCATCACGCCCTTCATAGGAGATACCCGGAGCAATACCCGCTCACCAACCATGAAATCTACATCTCAGACCTTACGATCCGCATAAGTCTTCTGTCTGGACTGAGCTGAACGCAATCTCTCCTGGATAGTCTTGACCTTGTCTAAGGCCTCTTGAACTAAGTTTGTACCCAGCAACCGAGCCTCTCCCGACTCAAACCATCCGACTGGAGACCGACATCGCCGACCATACAATGCTTCATATGGAGCTATCTGAATGCTATACTGGTAGCTACTATTGTAGGCGAACTCTGCTAATGGCAGAAACTGGTCCCACGACCCTCTAAAATCAATGACACGGGCTAGGAGTATGTCCTCTAGGATCTAAATAGTCCTCTCGGACTAACCGTCCGTCTGAGGATAAAAAGTTGTACTCAACTGAACCTGGGTGCCTAACTCCTGCTAGACAGCTCTCCAGAAATGCAAGGTAAACTACGTACCCCGATCTGAGATAATAGACACCATCACCCCATGAAGGCGAACAATCTCCCTAATGTAAATCTCTGCTAACCTCTACGATAAGTAAGAGACAGATACGGGAATGAAGTGTGATGACTTGGTCGGCCTATCAACAATGACCCAAATAGCATCAAATCTCCTCCGAGTCAAAGGAAGTCCAGTAATGAAGTCCATTGTAATCCGCTCCCATTTCCACTCGGGAGTTTGAATTATTTGGAATACACTACCAGGCTTCTTGTGCTCATATTTCACTTGATGACAGTTCAGACACTGAGCAACATACGTAACAATGTCTTTCTTCATACTACGCCACCAATAGTATTGCCGTAAGTCCTGATACATCTTCGTGGTGCCCAGGTGAATAGAATACCGCGAACTGTGGGCCTCCGCTAAGATCAACTCTCGAATCCTCTCAACATTGGGCACATAAACTCACCCCTGCAATCTCAATACTCTGTCATCATCTAGAGTTCCCTTCATGGCACCTCCCCGCTGTACAATATCCCTCAAGTCACGCAAATGAGGATCACCCAATTGCCTCTCATGGATACGCTCTAATAGAGAAGAACGAGCGAACGTGCTGGCTAACACCATGCTAGGCTCAGAAATGTCTAGTCTCACAAACCGATTGGCTAGTGCCTGGACATCTAGCGCAAGTGGTCTCTGACTGACCGGAATATAAGCGAGACTACCCATGTTGGCAGACTTTCTACTCAACGCACCGGCGACCACATTGGCCTTACCTGGGTGATATAAGATAGTAACATCATAGTCCTTTAACAACTCTAACCATCTCCTTTTGTCGCACAGTATACTCCTTTTGCTTGAATAAATATTGTAGGCTTTTGTGATCCGTGTACACCTCGCACGCCACACCATATAGATAATGCCTCTAGATTTTTAAGGCATGAACCACTGCTGCCAGCTCAAGATAATGAACCGGATAATTCTTCTCATGGATTTTCAACTGTCTCGAAGCATAAGCAATAACTTTGCCATCCTGCATCAATACTGTTCCAAGCCCAGTACGAGATGCATCACAATAAACTGTGTAAGGCCCTGAACCCGTGGGTAATATCAACACCGGTGCCGTAGTCAAAGCTGTCTTGAGCTTCTGAAAGCTCGCCTCATACTCGTATGACCACTTGAACTGGACACCCTTCTGGGTAAACTTGGTCATCTAAGCTGCAATTGAAGAGAACCCCTCTACAAATCGATGGTAGTAGCCTGGTAACCCCAAGAAACTCCGAATCTCGGTCACTGAAGCTGGTTGACGCCAATTATGGACTGCCTCAATCTTTTTTGGGTCCACCTGGATACCCTCTATTGACACGATATGACCTAGGAATGCAATCGAACTCAACCAAAACTCGCATTTAGAAAACTTAGCATATAGATGATTATCTTTCAGAGTCTGAAGAACCACTCTGAGGTGCTGCTCATGCTCTTCCTGACTGCGGGAGTATACCAGGATATCATCTATATAGACTATTACGAACAGATCTAGATAAGGCCTGAACACCCAATTCATCAACTCCATGAATGCTGCTGGAGCATTGATCAACCCAAAAGACATGACCAAGAATTCATAGTGCCCGTATTAAGTGCGAAAGGCTGTCTTAGGAATGTCAGTCTCCCTGATCTTCAGCTGATGGTAGCCCGACCTCAAGTCTATTTTCGAGAACACCCTCGCTCCTTGGAGCTGGTCAAATAAATCATCAATCCTCGGCAGTGGATACTTGTTCTTTATCGTCACTTTGTTTAATTGCCGATAATCAATACACATCCGCATCGAGCCATCCTTCTTCTTTACAAATAACACAGGTGCACCCTAGGGGGAAACACTGGGCCTGATAAAGCCCTTTTTTGGAAGGTCTTGCAACTGATCTTTTAACTCTTTTAACTCCGGTGGGGCCATACGATAGGGTGTAATAGAGATAGGCAGAGTGCTCGATGCTAGATTAATACATAAATCAATATCGTTGTCAGGTGGCATGCCCGGCAGGTCTGAAGGGAAAACCTCGGGAAACTCCCGTACAGTAGGAATTGAATCAATAGAAGGAATTTCCATGCTGGAATCACGAACATATGAAAAATAAGCTAGACACCCCTTCTTGACCTTGCGTCGAGCCTTAACATATGAAATAACATTGCGAGCGGAGTGGCCTAAGGTCCCTCTCCAATCTAGTCGGGGTGATTCTGGCAAGACCACGGTCACTGTCTTGGCATGACAGTCTAAGATAGCATGATACGGGGACAACCAGTCCATCCCCAATATGACATCAAAATCCACCATGTCTAATAACATTAAGTCAACACGGGTCTCAAGACCCCCGCATATAACCACGCACGAACGATGCACCCGGTCGACTACTTCAGAATCGCCTGCTGGTGTAGACACATATAGTGGAATATCTAGGGCATAGCTAGGCACGGGCAGGTATGGTGCAAATTAGGAAGACACATATGAATATGTAGACCCAATGTCAAGTAATATTAAAGCACCTCTGTCACAAACAACAATGGTACCTGTAATCACAGCATCTGATGCCTCCGCCTCTGGCCTAGCCTGGCAAAGCATAAAATCGGGGATCAGCACCTGCCCTCTAAGCTACGTCTCTGGGACGGTCATCCACTGGCTGACCTCTACCTCTGGCGGGACGGTCTCCACCTCTACGGTCTCCACCTCCACCTCTACAGTCTCTACCCCCGCCTCTGGCTGGCTGGGCAGGCTGTGGGTAAGCTGGTGCCTGAATCATGGAACGAGGACCCCATTGCTGAGTGTTGCCAGCTGCTCAAGGGCAAAACCTGACAAGATAACCTGGGTCACCAGAACCGTAACCACATTTAGGCTGATGGGGCTGCTGGCCCTGACGACTTGAATGGCCCCCACGAACACTCTGAAGAGGCTGGGCACTAATGGGAGGCTGATCTGAATACTACTCACGAACCCCACAATCACCTGGACCACTCTGCAAAGCCTGGAGGGCTGACTAAAAATGCCTGGAAGACTGGCCCCTATTATAAGAATCCCTGCCTCCAGAAGAAGTACCACTAAATCTGCCGGAATGACGAGGCATCTTGTCTGAAGGATAACCACCTCCCCGAGCAAGAGCCATCTCAACCCTATGAGCTGCATTAGCTGCCTTCTGAAAAGATATGTCACTCCCAACTCCCACAGCCATCTGAAGTCGAATCGGCTGATTTAGCCCATCTATAAACCTGCGAACCCTCTCCCGATCTGTGGGGAGTATCATAATCGCAGGCGTGCTAGATCAACAAACCTCATCTCATATTGGGTAACAGTCACAAAACCCTGCAGGAGGCGCTCAAACTGCCTCCGAAGTGCCTCCCGCTGGGTAACAGGGAGAAACTTCTCCAAAAATAACTCCGCAAATTGGTCCCATGTTAAAGCTGGGGACCCTGCTGGTCGAGTCAAACAGAAATCTCTCCACCAGGTCTTGGCAGATCCTAAAAGCCGGAATGTGCATAAATCAACCCCATTGGATTCCACTATTCCCATAGTCTTGAGAATCTCATGGCAACCGAATAAGAAGTCCTTGGGATCCTCTGATGGGGCACCGCAGAAAGTGGTGGTAAAAAGCTTGGAGAACCGATCAAGTCTCCATAAAGCATCAGAAGTCATGACTGCTCCATCTCCGGCCTGAGTTGTGGTGCCTGACTGAGTGGCCACTGCTGGCTGAACTACTGGTGCATGAGGCTGGGGAGCTACTGTCTCTGGAGTACGTGCAATAGGAGTCTGGGCCCCTCCTCCAACCTGAGAAGTGGCTGGTGCAACTAGTAATATGCCTGCTCTAGCAACACTCTCCATAAAGCTCGCTATTCTGACCAGAGCCTCTCGAAGATCCGAGGGAAATAAGACCTCCCTTGGGACCTGGGTTGGGCCCACTAGAGCTGCTGGAGCTGGAACCTCCTCACCAATCTCGACATGAGGCTCCACCTCTGCAACCGCTGCCTGGGGCTGAGCTCTGCCGCTACCACGGCCTCCGACACGGCCTAGGCCCCTGCCCCTCGCGGGAGCTGCCTAGGGCTCAAGCTGCTGATCAGCGAATGAAGAAGCGCATGTCTTCACCATCTGTGAAAGGACAAAGTAGAAATTCAATCAGTATTTGAGGAACAAATTGCACGACAAGAAGGAACAAATGAGAGACCTTTTTCTTAACTCAATACACTCAATAGACATCTCCGTACCTACCCCTCAAACTCTACTAAGCTTGTTCGTGAATGGTGAGACCTATGTAACCTAGGGCTCTGATACCAACTTGTCACGGCATGGATTTCTCCCATCATCGAGATAGTGATGGTGCCTACTCGTGGTAGATAGGCAAGCCAATTCATTCAACATTATCCTGTTCATACCATCACTTTTGTTCTCATATATAATAGCAAGAATAATTACTCAAATTGTTAAATGCGGAAGTCTTTCGAATTAAAGGATGAATAATAATAACTCACGAACTACTAAGGAATAACTACACATAATGGTCTGAAAGAAAATAATGAACACCCATCTAACTCGGAATAATGAGACCACAACAATAAACAAAAATAAATAAAAGATACGTCGGGCCTGTGGACGCCTGCAAGCTACCTCGGTCTCAGAAGCACAGAAATCCCACAAGTACTCTACTGGTGCTGCTGCTCCTGCTCGAAACCTGGACCTATGCAAAAATGCACAGAATTGCAGTATCAGCATCCGACCCCATGTGCTGGTAAGTGCCTGGCCTATCTCGGCGAAGTAGTGACAAGACTAGGACCATACACTCACATAAACTTGTGCATTTCTATATATGCAGGGGCGGATGCATGTTATAGGGTATGAGCACCCATTACTTTTGGAGCCATACACTATTATGTATATAGAAAACTTAGTAATCCACACAAATATATTACTTCAGCACCCAGTCTCAAATGTAATTTTTAGATAAAAATAATTAAGCACCCACAATTTAAAATTTTTAGATCTGCCACTGTATATATGTATATACCATAAAATAACAGGATTATCAAATAACACAATTAACAAAGGAGTATCATGCTGGGGGAACACAATCAGCAACATATAATAAATCAGTAAAGAGAATCAGAGAGTAGTAAAAACAATTATCACCAAAACAAGAAATTTAAAAGTGGTTGCACGGCATCACCCTTCGTGCTTTTACTCTCATCCTCACATCCATGGCACGACATGATCCTTCATGCATTGTTCAAATAACAACGGCAGGGAATGTTCCTTCGTGCATAATCAGTGAAACAAGGCATGGCATGATCCTTCGTGCATAATCAGTAAAACAAGGTACGGCATGATCCTTCATGCATAATCAATAAAACAAGGCACGGCATGATCCTTCGTGCATAATCAATAAAATAAAGCACGACATGATCTTCCGTGCATAATCAATAAAACAAGGCACGGCATCACCCTTCGTGCATTATCACTCTTCCTCACCCAAATAACAATCATAGTTACGGGCAAAAGAAAGAAACAAATAATATGAACCATCCAAGGGACACAATAATCATCACAGTAAAGTCCCAGCAAGGGAAACAATAATCAACTTCACAATAATGTCCCGGCAAGAGAAACAATAATCAACTTCACAATAAAGTCCCAACAAGGGAAATAATAATCAACTTCACAATAAGTACCAGCAAGGGAAACAATAATCAACTACACACTACATGTCAACAGATGACTCACGGTCATGCTAGACGCCAGTGTATAGATGCTCGTCACCACAGCCTATACGCCGCACTCGATCACATAGCAATTAACACATTCAATCTTATTCCCTCAAGCTAGGATAGATCAAACACTTACCTCAATTCTTGGAGTCCAATTAACCTTCAACTATCGCTTTACCTCATGTTTAACCCTTCAACTCGCTCGAATCTAATCACAATTGGTTCAATTACTTTAATAAATACTATGTATATTGGTTTGGATGCATAAAAATGGTTTTCCCAAAGTTTAACCCAAAATTTCCCAAAATGCCCCCGGTCCCACGTGGTCGAAACTCGGGGTTCGGACCAAAATCCGGTTACCCATTCCCTCACGAGTTCAATTATATGATTTGTTTTGAAATCGGACCTCAAATCGAGGTCCAATTCCCCAATTTATGAAAAACCTATGTTTTACCCAAAAACAACAATTTCAACCATGAAAACCTTTGATTTCTCTTGGAAAACATGTTTAATGATGTTAGGAATTGAAAGAATTAAGTAAAAAGTGACTTACAAGTGATTTGGGGTGATATTGCTCTTAGAGAATCGTGTGTGGTGTGTTGGGTTTTGAAAGAATGGTAAAAAAGGGTTTAAAATTCGTTTAAGTATCAGATTGCACGGCTGCGGATATGGGAATTGCGAACATTTGTTCGCAATTGCGAACTTAGCAGGTTCTGATTGTGGCCCTCGCATTTGTGAGAATCCATTCGCATTTGCGAACTAGGCTCAAATCTGCCAGCCTCCCATTTGCGAGATATAGTTCGCATTTGCGAACTCAAAGGCGTCCTACGCATCTTCGCATTTGCGATCCGTTGTTCGCATTTCCGAACCAAGACCATTTAAGGGCCTTTTCGCATTTGCAACTTCTTATTCGCTTTTGCGAACTTAGCTTGTTTCTGGGACACTTCGCAATTGCGAGTAATTCTTCGCAATTTCGCAATTGCGGAGATATCAGCTGGGCAAAAATACCAGCTGTGTTATTTTTCAAAATCTGCTCTAACGGCCTATCAAATCTTTACCCGAGCCCTCGAGCTCCAAACCAAGCATGCATACAACTTCAAAAACATACTACGAACTTGCTCGCGCAATCAAATCGTCAATATAACATCGTTTTCATAAAATAAAGCCTCAAATTGATGATTTCTTCTTTTAAGCCTCAAAAACGTTAAAATTTGGAACACAAGGTTCAATACACATCAAACGACGTTCAAATGTCGTCAAATTTTGCAGGAAGTACTTAAATAATATTTAAGACTTGTACAGGGTGTCGAAACCAAAATACGAGCCCGATACCATGGTCATTTAATCCATTTTCATTTAACAATTTCAGCAAAAATAATTTAACAGAAAAACTCATATCTTGGGCTCTAGGCCTCAGAATTCGACTCCGGGCGCATGCCCGAGTCTCATATTTTCCCACAGACCTTCCGGGACCGTGCGATCTCGGGTCCGGGTCCGTTTACCAAAAATATTGACTGAAGTCAACTATATCAATATTAGTATCAAAATTTTCATAGAATTCACATATTCTAACACAAAATCTTTTCAGCTATATGCCCGGACTACGCACGTAAATCGAGGTAATATAAAATGAGATTTTCAAGGCCTTGGATGCTTAGGACAAATAAGGAAAACAGGTGATGATCCTTTGGGTCGTCATAGTTCTATCCTTTTCGATGGGCCTCTTACTGATCCCTTCAGGCACATCCGCCGACTGTTCATCACGGCAGGAGACATCTTCAGCCTCCAATAATTCAGGGACTTTTCTTGGACAATATTGTGAGATCTCCTCGGTTCGTAGCTGGACCTCCTCGACCATTACCAGCTCAGCTTCTTTTGAGGCTTCGACGCTCCCCCTCTTTGTGTTCTCTCCTTTTTGAAGGGCCTCTTACTGATAGCTTCAGGCATATCCGCCGATTGTTCATCACGGTGGGAGACACCTTCAGCCTCTAACATTTTAAGGACTTTTCTCAGACCATCTTTCGAGATCTCCTTAGTTCGTAGCTGAACTTCCTCGGCTATCACCAACTCAACTTCTATTGGGGTTTCGACGTTCCCCATCTTTTGAGCTACTAGCTCAAAGTAGACATCTTGCTTATCCTCTTCTTCCTCCCTTAGTCACTGAGCTACATCAGCAAGTAGGGGGATGGTGTATTTCTTTGACTTGCAAGCCTTGCTTTTTTTAGGCATCGGAGTATTCAAGGGAGAGACCATTTTCCTTTTCTTTTCCTTCGACGGCTTTGGGATTCGGGTGAAACCTCCTCCTCCCCGGATGGGGGCCTCATGGCAGCATCTTATTCGAGGCCACCATAAAAGGACGTTTGGTTAGTTCAAGAGGGAAACATTTTATGGCCATCAAACACATAAAAGAACAGTCTTACCATGTTTTTTGTCCTCCCATCGGCCCCTTGCTAAATCGTGACATGAGAGCTCAGCATACGTGAAGGTTGAAGACAGGCTCTAAACCCAGCTCTTGAGTCGCTCCAAGCATTCAAGCGACCGCTACACCATAAAAAGATTGTCGATGAGGGGAATTGAAAATGAAACAAAACAACGAATAAAATCCAAAGGAATAATTAAACTTACAATTCATGTTCCACTTCTTAGGAAGTAGCATCTTCTCGGGCGGAATTAGGTCTGATATCTTCACTCGGAAGAATCAACTCATCGATATCAGTTCTTTTCCTCATCTATGCTCAAGAACAAAACCTTGGTAGCCCGACACTGAAGCTTTATTAGTAAACCTTGGAAAAGATGGGGCTTGTATAGTCTGATGAGGTGGTTGAGGGTAAAAGGCGTCCCTACATTGTTTCTCGCAAAAAATCAAAAACAGAAAAACAATTCGCCAGAAGAAAGGATAGATCTAACCTAGGGTGATTTGGTACTGGAAACAGAAGTCCAGGATGACGGGGTTAATAAGGCCCAGCGTGAAAAGGTAAGTGTAAACACTTAGAAACCCATTCACATGGGTGGTGATATCTTCCTTAGGGGTCGGGAGCACCACTTCTTTCTTATCACAATTGCAGTCTTTCTTAACCTATCAAGGTTAGTCTCGATTATCGAACATATGTATCTCGACATTGATTCAGATCGGCCAAGGACTGAGGAGGTTTTCTTAACTTTGAATTTGGAAGTGAGATCATACCCTCCCTCGGGAACACACTACTCAACGAACGGGTCAACCGGCGTTTTATCATCGGTCGGCTTCGATGAAGGATTTTTATTGCTGAGGAATAGTTTTCGATGTCTTCGCCATTTTTGTGTAAATAAAAGAGAAGATAAGATTTGGTATTTTGATAAAGGTTTGGTAATGGAGCAAAATGGGAAGGCTTAGAAGATGTGGGAGCTTTGAAGTTTTGCGAACAAACTTGAAGAACACAAGGAGATTTTGAAGGTTAGTACTAGAAAACTTCAAAGTAAAGTTTGAGGAAGTGAGAAGAAGACCTATTTAAGAATTCACGGTGATGGTTCAAAGGCACAAGTGGTCGATCGCTAACTGACACTCATTAATAATTTTGGGAACTATACCGGCGGGACGTTTTGATCGCTTACGTCACAAAGATGACGTCACGATTGATCGAGATACAAAATTGAAGGCTCAATTCGTTTCTTCTCATTACATTCCATGAAACGAAGGGACTATCTGTATATGGTTAAAACCATGCATATCCGATTATGCTATTTGATCAAGACAAGGGAATTGCAACGAGGGGTAGCCTCGTAATGAATCGGATTAGAGAACGAAGACAAGACATCGAGTCCGAGGATCGCGGCCAACAGCGACCAAGACCAAATGTGATAGACTTCGAGCAAAGCATAGTAACAAAAATGTGAGATATCCGTGAATGGCCGGAGATCGTGGCGTAAATCTCAAAACAGATCAAACCGAGGGCAGTTATCTTGTTAATCATGGGATTACTTCCATAAGTAGAAGTGTTTCTTAAATAGGATTCCTCTACTATATAAATAGGGTCATAATCTCTTGTAAACATCTTACATTGACACGGAGCAAAGAAATATATTATTCTCTCTTTAATATACATTCTCTTGTTTATCAGCTTATTGCATTTTAACTATTCTTGCATCAGTAGCTCGAGGGTGTTCAAGCTCGAGGGTTATGTCCAAGCACTAGTTTGCTTTATATTATCATCAATTTCCATCACTTATCTTTGCATTTATCAATTGGTATTAGGCGAAATCACATATCCTTAAAATCACATTAGAAGTTTTATTGCTATCCAATTTTTAGGGTAAACACATTATAAGTTTAATTTATTTGGTCAAACTATTTCTGTTCGTTTGTTTAAAGTATACATTATAGGTTATAATATCATTTAATTAATTTCATTGATTAATTAGTTTCCTTA
Organism: Nicotiana noctiflora; assembly: GCA_032618575.1. Taxonomy (NCBI): domain Eukaryota; kingdom Viridiplantae; phylum Streptophyta; class Magnoliopsida; order Solanales; family Solanaceae; genus Nicotiana; species Nicotiana noctiflora. The sequence goes on from JASVEL010002200.1 coordinate 525,797, forward strand.
TAGCCCCCGTGTTGTCAACACAACTCGAATCACATGTTCACCTGTTTATGGTGATTGATTGTTGTTAATTGCTAAATGATATAGCCTATATAGTCAATGGAATACATGTCGTCAATTAGCTCTTCAGGTTTGATTGTTAGAATAGCATGATCAATAGTGTAAATTCCTCTCCCCAGTAGTTTATTTGTTTGGCTTCTTTTTATGTTAATTTTATGTTTTAAACTTAATAATTGCTCTAGTTGATGTTCAGTTCTATTTGCATTATCAATGCCTTTGGTGAGGTGCCATGTCTGTTTGAATTGGATTGTATGCATCTTTGTTTGATATTGAAGATTTGGTTATAGCTGTTATAGATTCATTGTAATATGGAATTAAGAATTAGTTTGGGTTAATTATTTGATTGAATCGGTCATTAGTTAGTAAGGTACAGATTGTAGAGGATTAGGGCAGTAAATTTCAGCAATTTAAGGGGTAGTTTGGGAATTAAATTACCATGCAATTAAATTAAAGGATGCTATTAGCTAATTGGAAACAAAACATAGTGGGAAGGACACTTATTACTGAATTTTAGGGGCTGAAATAGGCATTAAATAGTTAAAATAAAAGTACTAGGTTAATGGATAATTAAAAATTGACAAGATAAGGTGATGATAGTAAAGGCACTTATTGAATGCCTCTTTAAAGATGGGCTGGATTTGGTACATCAGGGATTCAGAGTTTAGGAGTGAAATCCAAGCTGGTTTTTTTTTATCCTAAAAATTGCAATAGGTTGAGAACTAAACACTGAAAAAGTGAGGTCTTCTTTACTACTAAAAATTAGAAACAGTTTGTTAATATTTAATTGAGGTTTTGAGTGTTTTTATATTAGAGATTCTGAAGAACAGAAATCAGAAAATCTACTGTCTTGTCTCGTTACTGAAAACATTCTAGTTCTGGTTGTGGTGCTATTGGTATTTTGGTATCATTCTTGGGTTTTGGTATATCTGTATTGCTGTTTGGTATTTTCTGAAAATTGCAAACTGGTTTTCCGAGTGTGCTGGACTTCTGTTGCTATCGTCTACTGCTGTATCGTTATTACTGCTGCTGATACTTTTCTTCTTACTCACATTCCAACTTCCAGGTGAAGGCCAGACTACACATTACATTCAGGCACGAAATCCACTGTGATCGAATAACTCCATCCCCGTACCTCTTTGATCTCCTATGAACTATGAAAGCTTGATGTAGTTTTGATTTGAGGAATACATAAGGAAGTGCTGGTTGAAATGATGTTGGAAGTCGAATCCTGAATTTATTTTCTTTCTGTTTTTTTTTAATGTATAAAACAGTCTTTTATTTTGTGTGTCATTTGTATAATTGGACTATGTCGGACTATAGGAGTTACTACTTCTCGGATTAATATGGTTGAAATACGTTAATCACCAGTGATAATTAATTATTGTGATAAATCACTTTCATAAAACGAATTGAGAGTCTTTATTAGCTATTTTTTTAGTGTGAGTTCTGTTATTATGCTAATCTAAGGCATGCATCTGTTTAAGGTTTTAATGTAATTCGAAACTCTAGTAGGAGAGGAATAGTGGTTGTAAAGGGCAAAGTTACATGATTTTCTATTTTGTAATTCGTTCCAGTAGTCCTTTTTCATTTAAGAATCAAGTCGTCGGCAGTAGTGATAATTTGATTAAGCATTAGTTTATTATTTTGTTAATTCACAAGCCTAATCAAGTGGAGATATTAGTTGGTATTATGTGAAATTGTATAGTATGAATTTCAAATTAGTATATTGATGCTTTTGGGTTAAGAATGACAAAAGCATTAATAAATTGTGATGGCCAATAATTCAGTTGGTAAGCTGGATCCTAAATTAGAATTCAAATAATCACTTTGAATAGGTGAATGTCAATTTTTCCTTATTACAGTTATTGAATACGTTTTTTTTAATAACTTGAAATGATCTTAGAAATGTTTAGTTCAAATTGATTAGTGGACAATTTTGGGCCAGCGTTATCACAGATGACTCAAATCTCGTTTGAAATATGTATCTGTGTAGATCTAAGCCCACTTTGGTAAATGGACTGCCCGTATTACACCTATTTTATGATTTAACAAACAATGTTCGGAACTCGATTATAACAATTATTAAGCATGTAATTTAATTAGGATTTTTTCTACTTTCATTTTTAGAGACAAACAAAAATAGAAAAAATGTAATCACTTTAGGGACATTTTTTTATAATAAACAAGATGAGCCTCGCCAAATGAAAATGCACAAATTACGGGGCCCTCATTAAATATATATATATATATATATATATATATATATATATATATATGATTTCGGGATGTGTCGTTTAACAAATTTAACGGCCTCCCCCAAAATAAAAATGCGTTAGTCTCTTTAGGTGCGTATTAATAATTTCACTTTCTTAAACTCGAGTGCACATTTATGTGACCCAAATCCAAATCTCAACGAAGTCAAAATATGTCAATAACCACGGGTACATTGATGTGACGTGATTTGAGATGTGTTTTCACGATGTTGCAATTCTCATTAAAATAATAAAAAGTGGTTCAAAGATTTGCATATAGGCAAAAACATGTATTAAAAATCAGATAATTTAAGCCAAATATAACAGTTGAGCGACCCTGCTAGAACTATGGAACTCGTGATGCCTAACACCTTCTCCCGGGTAAACAGAATTCCTTATCCGGATTTTTGTTCGCGGACTGTAATACAGAGTCAATTTTTTCTTGATTCGGGATTCAAACCAGTGACTTGGGACACCATAAGTCTACCAAGTGGTGACTCTGAAATTAAATAACAAATTTCGTTCCGATTCTCCTGTAATTGGAAAACAATCCGTTATGCCCATGCGGGTGTAGCATAAAAAAAGGAGGTGTGAGAGCTATCACCAGCTCAGCTTCTCTTGGGGCTTCGACGTTCCCCCTCTTTTGAGCTACTAGCTCAAAGTAGACATCTTCCTTATCCTCTTCTTCCTCCCTTAGTCACTGAGCTATATCAGCAAGCAAGGTTATGGTGTATTTCTTTTACTTGTAAGCCTTGCTCTTCTTAGGCTTCAGAGTATTGAAGGGAGAGACCCTTTTCTTTTTCTTCTCCTTCGATGGCTTTGCGATTGGGTGTTAAACCTCCTCCTCCCCAGACGGGGGCCTCATGGCAGCATCTTATTCGAGGCTACCAAGAAAGGACGTTTGGTTAGTTCAAGAGGGAAATATTTTATGGCCATCAGACACATAAAAGAATAGTCTTACCATTATTTTTGTCCTTCCATAGGCCCCTTGCTAAATCGCGACATGAGAGCTCAGCATACGAGGAGGTTGAAGACAAGCTCTTAACCCAGCTCTTGAGGTTCAGAATCGCTCCAAGCATTCAACCGACCAACTAAACCATAAAAAGATTGCCGATGAGGAGAAGTAAAAAGGAAATAAAACAACGAATAAAATCCAAAGGAATAATTGAACTTACAAGTCATGTTCCACTTCTTGGGAAGTAGCATCTTCTCGGGCGGAATTAGGTCTGAAGTCTTCACTCGGTAGAATCGACTCATCTATATCGGTTCATTTCCTCGTCCATGCTTAAGAACAAAACCTTGGTAGCCCGACGCTGAAGCTTTATCAGTACACCTTGAAAAAGACGGGGCTTGTATAGTTTGTGTCACGACCCCAAATCCGGTCGTGATGGCGCCCAGCACATTGCTAAGCCAGCCTGACCAATCCATATCAACCACGGAGCTAGAAGCTCTCCTTAACCCATCTAAGCATTTCAAAATATGAAACAATAGTACAACAGCGGGGAAACCAAGTCCCAAAATATACTAACTCCCATAGACCGAAGGGTCAAGAGTCATGAGCCTCTACCGAACATGAGTGTATAAAGGTTTACAAGATACCAAGTGCGGAAAGAAATGTCAATACAAAATCAAAAGACAGTAGGAAGGGATGTCGGGTCCTGCGGACTCTGCAGCTACCTCGAATATCCACAAACGTCGCCTCGCACAGCTACTGGATCACTGCTGAGAGGTACCTGGATCCGCACACAAGGTGCAGGGAGTAAAATGAGTACTGCCAGACTCAGTGGTAATAAACAAGGGTAAGACAGCGCAGATAAGAAATCCGCAATAAAGCACTATGTAAAGCTATAGTCAGCTACCCGGTCATAGAATCAATCTTCACTGTACCTGTTTCCAACAATTACCAATAAATAGCATAACAGCTAGCAGATGTAGCTAAATGCAATGCAATGCATGATATGACCGCTACGGCGTGTAGCCCGACTCCAATTTTGGGTACCCGTGCTCACCGTGGGGGTTCAGACTCCGGAGGGGCTCCTACAGCCCAAGCACATCTCATAGAGATATTCCTGCGGCGTGCAGTCCGATCCAACATATATCTCGCTGCGGCGTGCAGCCCGATCCACTACTAGTCAGCTAATATGCAGATACAGCCTCGCGAGGCTCAAAAGTAGTTTTTGAAAACTCTTTTTATCATTTTTCAGTTGGAAAACGGTAATATCAAGTTCCAGAGATTGGAATTGGCATAATAACAAAATAGCTGCGGACTAGTAGTAAACTAGCATGTCTATATGATAAGACAATGATAACGATCCTCGCGGGATCCAATAACCGGCTCACGGCCCACATGTATAATCAACCGCCCAAGAAGGGGGTTCCTCGGCTCAAGAGTGGCCATTATCACAATATATATATACATATATGCAACCATCCGAGAAGGAGGTTCGACGGCTCTAGAATAGCCAATAATACAATATCAACAGGTCGGACTAATATATAGTCTCCAGTTCATGATCGACCCCGCACTCTCAAGAGTGTGCGTGTCTCGCCGCTATACAGCATCACAAAGTGGTATACCGGGGTTTCGAACCCGCCGGTCATCACCCACATCTATTACTCACCTCAATACGGCGCGATGACTACTCCGCAATGCCCTTGCCACGAGAATCAAGCTCCGCACGCGTAGAATCTGATCAAATACAGTAGAAATACAACAATTTAGGCCAATGGGACGACACCCAATCAATACAACTCAATTTACATCAAAATTCCCAAAGTTGTCAAAACCCGAGCCCCGGGCCCACATTCCGAAAATCTACGAAATTCACATTTCTAGAACCCTCGTCTCAATACGAGTCTAAGCATATCAATTTTACCAAAATCGGACTCCATTTGCCCATTCAAAACCTTGATTTTCTTAAAGTCCAAGACTAGGGCTAAATCCTCCATAATTACCCCAAATTCCTCCATTTTCATGATATAATTGCATGATATTATCAATACTAATCATAATATGAGTTCATAGTTGATTACCCGATGATTTCCCTTGATTTCCTCCTCAAAATCGCCCAAAATCGCCCTTAAGCCGAGACCCCCAAATGTTAAAATGTTTCTGAAATTTTTCTAACTTCTGATACACTTACTTACAGCGATTTTCGCTTCTGCGGAACATTTTCCGCTTCTACGCTTCCGTATCCGCGACCAAAGGGTCGCTTCAGCGGTTCCAGGCCTAGCCAGCCAAATCCGCTTCTGCGATATACGGACCGCCTCTGCGCGTCCGCTTCTGCGAAGCTTTTCCCGCTCCTGCGCATTTTCCCGCTTCTGCGTCTAGGCGTCCGCTTCTGCGGACTCGCCTAAGCGGCTAGCCTTCCGCTTCTGCGATATTTCCCCCATAGCCCTTGGCCGCTTCTGCGGCTCAACATCCGCTTCAGCGGTGCCGCACCTGCGGGCTCCTTTCCGCTTCAGCGATCACAAGCGCTTCGGCGCTCCAATATCCGCTTCTGCGGACTCGCTCCTGCGACCACATTTCCGCAGGAGCGAAAATGACAGAACCAGAACTCTTCAACCTGCAATTTCCATGATTTTCTTCCGTTTAACCATCCGAAAACACCCCGAGGCCCCGGGACCTCATCCAAACATACCAACACATCTTAATACCTTATTCGAACTTGCTCCAATCCTCAAAACACGTCTAACAACATCAAAACTCATAATTCGCATCGAATTCAAGCCTAAATTCCTTAAAACATTCCAAATTGCACATTCAATCAAAAACCCGACCAAACGACGTCCGAATGACCTGAAATTTTGCAGGCACATCCAAAATCACCTAACGAAGCTACTGCAACTGTCGGAATTCCATTCCGACTCCCGGATCAAAATATCACCTACCGTTCGGATTTCGCCAAAATTCAACCTTAGCCAATTCAAGCCTATTTCTACACCGGGCCTCCAAATTCAATTCCGATCGCTCCCCTAAGTCACAAATCACCTCCCGGAACTATCCGAATCATCATAATCCGATTCCGAGCACTCTAACTCAATAGTCAACTCTTGGTTGACTTTTCATATTCAAGCTTTCTTCAAACATGCTATTTGTTTCATTTTCAATCCAAATCAACCCTAACTCACCCGATAGACTTTAACACTGATATAAAAGCATAATATATGTAAATGCAAGGTAACGGGGTGGTAATTCCCGTAACGACGGGCCGGGTCGTTACATTCTCCCCAACTTAAACAAACGCTCGTCCGCGAGCGGGTTAAGAAACATACCCGGAGCATCAAATAAGTGTGGATATCTGCTCCGCATTTCCTGCTCGGTCTCCCAAGTTGCTTCCTCCACAGGACGACCTCTCCACTGCACTTTCACTGAAGCTATATCCTTAGATCTCAGCTTACGAACCTGTCGACCCAAAATGGCTACTGGTTCCACATCATAAGTCAAATCCTCATCTAGCCGTATCGTGCTGAAGTCCAACACATGAGACGGGTCTCCGACATACTTCCGGAGCATAGATACATGGAACACCGGGTGAACTCCCGACAAACGGGGTGGCAAAGCAAGCATATAAGCCACCTCCCCAACTTTCCTAAGCACCTCAAAAGGTCCAATAAACCTTGGGCTCAACTTCCCTTTCTTTCCAAACCTCATAACACCCTTCATAGGCGAAACTTTCAGCAACACCTTCTCACCTACCGAATAAGACACATCTCGGACCTTCCGGTCTGCATAACTCTTCTGACGCGACTGAGCTGTGCGAAGTCTCTCCCTGAATCACCTTCACCTTATCTAAGGCATCTTGGACTAACTCTGTCCCTAACAACCTAGCCTCGCCGGGCTCGAACCAACCAACCGGAGACCTACACCGCCTCCCATATAAAGCTTCATACGGCGCCATCTGAATGCTGGACTGATAGCTATTATTATAAGAAAACTCCGCCAAAGGCAAATAATCAGCCCATGAACCACCAAAATCAATGACACAAGCACGCAACATGTCCTCCAATATCTGAATAGTACGCTCAGACTGCCCATCCGTCTGTGGATGAAATGCTGTGCTCAACTCTACCCGTGACCCCAACTCTCGCTGAAATGTCCTCCAGAACTGAGATGTGAACTGGGTACCTCTGTCCGATATAATGGAAATAGGAACTCCATGCAATCTCACTATCTCACGGATGAATATCTCTGCCAACCGCTCTGAGGTATAGGTAGTACACACTGGGATGAAGTGAGCTGACTTAGTCAACCTATCCACCACCACCCAAACTGAATCAAACTTCCTCGCCGTCCGAGGGAGTCCACTAACAAAGTCCATAGTTATTCTTTCCCACTTCCACTCCGGAATATCAATACGTCGGAATACACCACCAGGTCTCCGATGCTCATACTTGACCTGCTGACAGTTTAGACACCGAGCCACATGGCTCACAATATCTTTCTTCATCTTTCTCCACCAGTAATGCTGCTTCAAATCCCGGTACATCTTCGCGGCTCCTGGATGAATAGAATACCGCGAGCTATGGGCCTCCTCCAATATAAATTCACGAAGGCCGTCAACATTGGGCACGCATATCCGGCCCCGCATCCGCAACACACCATCACTATCAATAGTGACATCCCTAGCATCATCATGCTGAACTCTGTCCTTAAGGACAAGTAAGTGTGGATCATCATACTGGCGCTCTCGAATACGATCATATAAAGAAGAACGAGCTACTACATAAGCCATCACCCGACCGGGCTCAGAAATATCCAGCCTTACCATCTGGTTAGCTAACGCCTGAACATCAACTGCTAGGGGTCTCTCCCCAACTGGAATATACGCCAAACTACCCATACTAATAGCCTTCCGGCTCAAAGCATCAGCCACTACATTGGCTTTCCCGGGATGGTACAAGATAGTAATATCATAGTCTTTAAGCAATTCAAGCCATCTCCGCTGCCTCAAATTTAGATCTTTCTGCTTAAACAAATGCTGAAGGCTGCGGTGGTCTGTATATACATCACAAGATACACCATATAGATAATGCCTCCAAATCTTCAAGGCATGAACAATAGCAGCTAATTCCAAATCGTGAACGGGGTAGTTTTTCTCGTGGGGCTTTAGCTGACGAGAAGCATATGCAATAACTCTACCCTCCTGCATCAACACACAACCAATGCCAACCCCTGAGGCATCACAATATACAGTATAAGAATTTGACGTTGTCGGTAGAATCAAGACTGGTGCTGTGGTCAGTGCTGTCTTGAGCTTCCGAAAGCTCTCCTCGCACTCCTCGGACCATAAGAAAGGAACACCCTTCCGAGTCAATCTAGTCAAGGGTGAAGCAATAGAAGAGAACCCCTGAACGAATCGGCGATAATACCCTGCCAATCCCAGAAAGCTACGGATCTCAGTAACTGAGGTCGGTCCGGGCCAACTCTGCACTGCCTCGACCTTCCTCGGATCTACCTGAATACCATCACAGGACACCACGTGCCCTAAGAATGCCACGGACTCAAGCCGGAACTCACATTTGGAGAACTTGGCATACAACTTCTCCTCTCTCAATCTCTGCAACACAATAATCAAGTGCCGAGCATGCTCCTCCTGGCTACGAGAGTAGACTAGTATGTCATCAATGAATACGATCACAAATGAATCAAGATACGGCCTGAATACACTGTTCATCAGATGCATAAATGCTGCTGGGGCGTTGGTCAGCCCAAAAGACATCACAAGGAACTCATAGTGACCATATCTGGTCCGGAATGCAGTCTTCATAATGTCAGACTCTCTAATCTTCAGCTGATGGTAGCCTGAACGAAGATCAATCTTCGAGAACACCCTAGCTCCCCGGAGCTGATCAAATAAATCATCAATACGAGGCAGAGGATACTTATTCTTCACTGTTACTTTGTTTAGCTGCCTATAGTCAATACACATCCTCATAGATCCGTCCTTCTTCTTAACAAACAGGACTGGTGCACCCCACGGCGACACACTCGGCCGAATAAACCCCTTATCTAGGAGTTCCTGGAGCTGCTCCTTCAATTCCTTCAACTCAGCTGGTGCCATCCGATACGGAGGAATAGAAATGGGCCGAGTGCCCGGCACCAAGTCAATGCCAAAATCAATATCCCTGTCCGGCGGCATGCCCGGCAGGTCTGAAGGGAATACATCTGGGAAATCCCTCACAACAGGTACAGAATCAATGCTAGGAGATTCAGCTCCCACATCTCTCACAAAAGCTAAGTACGATAAACACCCTTTTTCAACCATCTTCCGAGCCTTTAAGAACGAAATAACACGGCTAGGGACGAAATCGGTCGAACCCCGCCACTCAATCCGAGAAATACCAGGAATGGCCAACGTAACTGTCTTAGCATGACAGTCCAATATAGCATGGTACGGAGACAACCAGTCCATACCCAATATAACATCAAAGTCCACCATACCCAACAATAACAAATCTGACTGGGTCTCCAGACCCCCAATAGATATAACACAGGATCTATAGACATGATCCACAACAATCGTATCACCCACGGGGGTGGATACATGAACAAGTAAATCAAGAATACCACGAGTCGCACCCAAATGATGTGCAAAATAAGAGGACACGTAAGAATATGTGGACCCTGGATCAAATAGAACAGAGGCATCTCTGTGACAGACAGAAATGATACCTGTAATCACAGCATCGGAGGCAACTGCATCACGCCTGTCAGGAAGTGCATAGAACCGTGCCTGGCCTCCACCAGATCTCTCCTCGCCCCTGGGGCGTCCACGAGAAGACCGACCTCCACCTCTACTAGACTGAGATGGTGCTGAAGAGGAGGGCTGATCCCTCTGCTGAGTCCTGGCCCTACGTAGTCGAGGGCAATGTCTCCTCATGTGGCCAAACTCACCACACTCATAACATGCACCTGGTGCTGGAGAAGTAGGTGCTGCACTCTGGGCTGGGAGGGCACTAAGTGATGACTGACCCTGCTGAAACCCCCGTCGACCACGACCATAAGAACCTCCGCTCTGCTCTGGGCGGCCTGAATGAGAAGGTCTAGATGAGCGACCTCTGCTCTGCTGGGAATGCCCTCTAGATGGAGCACCACTGGAACTACCGGAACCACGAGGCCTCTTGGCCTCCCGCTCCTCTCTCTCTCGGCGACGATCCGCCTCAATGGAGCGTGCCATATCAGCAACCTGCTCAAACGATGATGACAGAACTCGCTCGCTGGTCATAAGAATACGGATAGAGTAGTTGAGGCCATCAATGAACCTCCTGATCCTCTCCCTATCGGTGGGGATCATCCATGTGGCATGCCTAGCCAACTGAGTGAATCTAAGCTCATACTGAGTCACAGACATGTCGCCCTGAATCAACCACTCGAACCGGCGACGTAGCTCCTCGCGACGAGACCGAGGTACATATTTCTCTAGAAAGAGAGTAGAGAACTGCTGCCATGTGAGAGGTGTTGCTCTTGCAAGCCTACGCCTCTCAAACTCCTCCCACCAATCAAATGCGGGACCGGTGAACTGAAATGTAGTAAATGAAACTCCGCTGGACTCAAGAATACCAGCCGTACGCAGCATCTTCTGACACTTATCCAAGAAACCCTGGGCATCCTCGCCCTCAACGCCACTGAAATGGGATGGCTGAAGTCTACCAAATCTCTCAAGACGACGCTACTCGTCCTCGGGCATAACCTGAACCATATGCTCTGGAGCTGGAGCTGGTGCAGCTGGAGGAATAACCGGTGCAACCACCTGAGCGGGGACTGCCTCTGGCGTCTGAAGTCCCTGAACAACCGGATCAGGTGTGCGAGCTGCAGGGGTCTGCTGACCTCCCCCTGACTGGGATGTCGCTACAGTAGCGGTAGCTGAAACTACCTGAGCCAAACCGGAACACACTGATAATATTTGAGCAAGAGTCTCCTGAAGACCAGGAATAGCAATAGATACAGTCTTGCCCTGAACTGGGGCTGCTGGAGCATCAACCACTGGGGGCTGCTCCTGAACTGGTACAACGGGCAGGTCAGCTGGCATTGCTCAGGTGCCCTACCTCTACCTCTAGCACGACCGCGCCCACGGCCTCTAACAGGTGGCAATGGAGGTCGTCCACCTCGTCCTGATGCTCGCGTTCTCGCCATCTGCGAGAGAATAGAATATAGAAGTTCTGTTCTCGGAACAACAAGATCGCACGACGGAGTTCAAGAAAAGTGAAGTTTTCCTAAAGGTTCACAGCCTCCCGAGGATAAGTACAGGCGTCCCCGTACCGATCCACAAGACTCTACTAACTGGCTCAAGACTCACGAGGCCTAGTAAACCTAGGCTCTGATACCAACTTGTCACGACCCCAAATCCGGTCGTGATGGCGCCCAACACATTGCTAAGCCAGCCCGACCAATCCATATCAACCACGGAGCTAGAAGCTCTCTTTAACCTATTTAAGCAAATTAATTCACGAAATAACAACAATACATGTAACGAAAACGGGGAACCAAGTCCCATAATACATCAACTCCCATAGACCAAGGGTCAAGAGTCATGAGCCTCTACTGAACATGAGTGTATAAAGGTTTACAAAATACCAAGTGCGGAAAAAAATGTCAATACAAAATCCAAAGACAGTAGGAAGGGATGTCGGGTCCTGCGGACTCTGCAGCTACCTCGAATATCCACAAACGTCGCCTCGCACAGCTACTGGATCACTGCCGAGAGGTACCTGGATCTGCACACAAGGTGCAGGGAGTAAAATGAGTACTGCCAGACTCAGTGGTAATAAACAAGGGTAAGACAGCGCAGATAAGAAATCCGCAATAAAGCACTATGTAAAGCTATAGTCGGCTACCCTGTCATAGAATCAATCTTCACTGTACCTGTTTCCAACAATTACCAATAAATAGCATAACAGCTAGGCAGATGTAGCTAAATGCAATGCAATGCATGATATGACCGCTACGGCGTGTAGCTCGACTCCAATTTTGGGTACCCGTGCTCACTGTGGGGGTTCGGACTCGGAGGGGCTCCTACAGCCCAAGCACATCTCATAGAGATATTCTGCGGCGCGCGGTCCGATCCAACATATACCTCGGCTGCGGCGTGCGGCCCGATCCACTACTAGTCGGCTAATATGCGGATACGAGCCTCGCGAGCTCAAAAGTAGTTTTTGAAAACTCTTTTATCATTTTTCGGTTGAAAAACAGTAATATCAAGTTCCGGAGATTGGAATTTGCATAATAACAAAAATAGCTGCGGACTAGTAGTAAACTAGCATGTCTATATGATAAGACAATGATAACGATCCTCGCGGGATCCAATAAGTGGCTCACGGCCCACATGTATACTCAACCGCCCAAGAAGGGGGTTCCTCGGCTCAAGAGTGGCCAATATCACAATATATAGTATGCAACCATCCGAGAAGGAGGTTCGACGGCTCCGGAATAGCCAATATCATAACACAGTATCAACAAGTCGGACTAAGCCATAGTCCCCAATCACAATCGACCCCGCACTCACATGAGAGTATGTGTCTCGCCGCTATACAGCGTCACAAAGTGGTATACCGGGGTTTCGAACCCGCCGGTCATCACCCACATCTATTACTCACCTCAATACGGCGCGACGACTACTCCGCAATGCCCTTGCCACGAGAATCAAGCTCCGCACGCGTAGAATCTGATCAAATACAGTAGAAATACAACAATTTAGGCCAATGGGACGACACCCAATCAATACAACTCAATTTACATCAAAATTCCCAAAGTTGTCAAAACCCGAGCCCCGGGCCCACATTCCGAAAATCTACGAAATTCACATTTCTAGAACCCTCGTCTCAATACGAGTCTAAGCATATCAATTTTACCAAAATCGGACTCCATTTGCCCATTCAAAACCTTGATTTTCTTAAAGTCCAAGACTAGGGCTAAATCCTCCATAATTACCCCAAATTCCTCCATTTTCATGATATAATTGCATGATATTATCAATACTAATCATAATATGAGTTCATAGTTGATTACCCTGATGATTTCCCTTGATTTCCTCTTCAAAATCGCCCAAAATCGCCCTTAAGCCGAGACCCCCAAATGTTAAAATGTTTCTTAAATTTTTCTAACTTCTGATACACTTACTTACAGCGATTTTCGCTTCTGCGGAACATTTTCCGCTTCTACGCTTCATTATCCGCGACCAAAGGGTCGCTTCAGCGGTTCCAGGCCTAGCCAGCCAAATCCGCTTCTGCGATATACGGACCGCCTCTGCGCGTCCGCTTCTGCGAAGCTTTTCCTGCTCCTGCGCGTTTTCCCGCTTCTGCGTCTAGGCGTCCGCTTCTGCGGACTCGCCTAAGCGGCTAGCCTTCCGCTTCTGCGATATTTCCCCCATAGCCCTTGGCCGCTTCTGCGGCTCAACATCCGCTTCAGCGGTGCCGCACCTGCGGGCTCCTTTCCGCTTCAGCGATCACAAGCGCTTCTGCGCTCCAATATCCGCTTCTGCGGACTCGCTCCTGCGACCACATTTCCGCAGGAGCGAAAATGACAGAACCAGAACTCTTCAACCTGCAATTTCCATGATTTTCTTCCGTTTAACCATCCGAAAACACCCCGAGGCCCCGGGACCTCATCCGAACATACCAACACATCTTAATACCTTATTCAAACTTGCTCCAATCCTCAAAACACGTCTAACAACATCAAAACTCATAATTCGCATCGAATTCAAGCCTAAATTCCTTAAAACATTCCAAATTGCACATTCAATCAAAAACCCGACCAAACGACGTCCGAATGACCTGAAATTTTGCAGGCACATCCAAAATCACCTAACGAAGCTACTGCAACTGTCGAATTCCATTCCGACTCCCGGATCAAAATATCACCTACCGTTCGGATTTCGCCAAAATTCAACCTTAGCCAATTCAAGCCTATTTCTACACCGGGCCTCCAAATTCAATTCCGATCGCTCCCCTAAGTCACAAATCACCTCCCGGAACTATCCGAATCATCAGAATCTGATTCCGAGCACTCTAACTCAATAGTCAACTCTTGGTTGACTTTTCATATTCAAGCTTTCTTCAAACATGCTATTTGTTTCATTTTCAATCCAAATCACCCCTAACTCACCCGATAGACTTTAACACTGATATAAAAGCATAATATATGTAAATGCAAGGTAACGGGATGGTAATTCCCGTAACGACGGGCCGGGTCGTTACAGTTTGATGAAGTGGTTTAGGGTAAAAGGTGTCCCTTCATTTTTGCTCGCCAAAAATCAAAACAGAATGACAATTCACCAGAAGAAAGGATAGATCTAACCTGGGGTGATTTGGGACTGGCAATAGAAGTCCAGGATGATGGGGTCAATAAGGCCCAGCGTGAAAAGGTAAGTGTAAACACTTAGAAACCCATTTACATGGGTGGTGATATTTTCCTTAGGGGTCGGGACCACCACTTCTTTCTTATCACAATTGCAGTCTTTCTTAACCAATCAAGGTTAGTCTCGGTTATCGAACATATGTATGTCAACATTGATTCACACCGGCCAGGGACCGAGGAGGTTTTCTTAACTTTGAAGTTGGAAGTGAGATCATACCCTCCCTCGGGAACACACTAATCAAGGAACGAGTCAACCGTCATTTTATCGTTGGTCGGCTGCGATGAAGAATTTTTATTGCTGAGGAATAGTTTTTAACGTCTTCGCCATTTTTGTGTAAAGAAAAGAGAAGATAAGATTTTGTATTTTGAGGAAGGTTTGGTAACGGAGCAAAATGCGAAGGCTTAGAAGATGTGGAAGCTTTGAAGTTTTGCGAACAAACTTGAAGAACACAAAGAGATTTTAATGTTAGTACTAGAAAACTTCAAAGTAAAGTTTGAGGAGGTGAGAAGAAGACCTGCTTAAGAATTCATGGCGATGGTTTAAAGGCACTAGTGGTCGACCGTTAACTGACACTCATTAATAATTTTGGAAACTGTACCGGCGGGACATTTCAATCGCTTACGTCACAAAGATGACATCATGATTGATC
Organism: Nicotiana noctiflora; assembly: GCA_032618575.1. Classification (NCBI taxonomy): domain Eukaryota; kingdom Viridiplantae; phylum Streptophyta; class Magnoliopsida; order Solanales; family Solanaceae; genus Nicotiana; species Nicotiana noctiflora. Next base: position 541,114 of record JASVEL010002200.1, read on the forward strand.
GAGATACAAAATCGAAGGCTCAATTCGTTTCTTCTCATTACATTCCATGAAACGAAGGGACTATCTGTATATGGTTAAAACCAGGCCTATCCGATTATGCTATTTGATCAAGACAAGGGAATTGCAACGAGGGGTAACAACATAATAAATCGAATTAGAGCACGAAGACAAGACATCGAGTCCGAGGATCGAGGCCAACAACAACCAAGACCAAATGTGGCAGACTTCGAGCAAAGCATTGTAACAAAAATGTGAGATATCCGTGAACGGCCGGAGATCGCGCCATAAATCTCATAACAGATCAAACCAAGGGCAGTTATCTAGTTAATCATGGGATTACTTCCATAAGTTGAAGTGTTTCTTAAATAGGGTTCTTCTACTATATAAAGGGGGTCATAATCTCTTGTAAACATCTTACATTGACACAGAGCAAAGAAATATATTATTCTCTCTTTTATTTACATTCTCTTGTTTATCAGCTTATTGCATTTTAATTGTTCTTGCATCACTATCTCAAGGGTATTCAAGCTTGAGGGTTCGGTCCAAACACTAGTTTGCTTTATATTATCATCACTTTTCATCGCTTATCTTTACATTTATCAATTAGTATTAGGCGAAATCTCCTTAAAACCACATTATAAGTTTAATTGCTATCCATTGCTATCATTTATCAATTGGATTCCTCTATTTTATATATATACTAGTAAATTTGTCCGCGCTTCGCGCGGTTAAATTATCGACATGATTTTTTCTTCTAATAACGGATATTAAAACATAATTTGTTTCAGAAATTAATAACTAATAGGTGAAAAATTATTCATAGTATATTCGCTTCCAAATTCCACTCATGTCAAGTCAAAAAGTACCATTTGCACGCACATAATTTTGATCCTCACATCTTAATTATTTTCTTAAGATTATTAGTTGTTTTTAGGTTAACAACATCTGCTTTATGTATCTTCGTTCCTAATTATTCATGAAATTCTCCTTTTAGAAACAAAACAAAAATACATCTCTTTTAATTTCACAATTTTAGGAATTTAATATATGTATATCCAAGTGTTGTTCTATATATCCTTACTTTCATAAAGAGAAAAATAAAAAGACTTTAATCTAAATTTTATAAATAAAGAAGATGCAAAAATGATTTGGGAATTTAATATTCTTATTACCTTGACATTTGAGATATCCTTTTCCTTTTTAGTTCTTTTTCTTGTATTTGTCTACCCATCATTTTTGCTATCTCTTATCTATCGTTTTCCATCTTGATATTTTTTTTTATATAGTTTCATCTTTTCTATATTCATTCCAACATGTCTAATTTTTATTTTTCTTCGCTCTCTTTTTCACTGTTTAACTTTTTCTTATTTCCTTTTTAGTATTCACACCCTTTATTCCTTCAGAAATGTTATCTTTCCTTGTTAAATACTCTTAATTATACATCCCTCCCTTCTTATTCTTTCTCCATCATTTCCATTTTTAGATTATAGCTACTCTAACGTTTCTCAAGAGTTCTTCTTGATTAAAGCTTATTTAATGATCTTGCTCTTACAATTTGATATACCGCTTTCAAATATCTTTGCTTATGTATATTAAAACATTTATCAACCTCCGTATTTAATAAATATATAATTACAAAAATTATCCTTTATATATAAGTTTAGGGAGCTCGAAATATTTTTACTTTTTAAGGATTTACGATACCTTAAATTATATATTTACAACTCTAGTTTTAAAAAGTCCGTTAAACAAAAAAAGTAAAATAAAAAGTAATTGCACAATAAAAAAACCTAAAAAGCAGTCTTGAATTGTATTTACATCTTTTATGTTCTCAAAGAAGGTTTTTACTCGCCTCCTGTATTTATTTTTGTCACACTATATATACAAAGTTTATTAATAGAGTTGGAAACACATTATCAATTTCCAAGTTAGGTTTATATGAAAGAATAAGTTACATGTTTAATTATACTTTTTTTAAAGAAAAAATTTCAAATTTTTATTATGTTATATTTAGTGCAATCACCGGGAAGCTAAAAAAAAGAACAATATTGACTTTTAAGATCTATTTTTTATTTCATACTAATATATCTTCATTCACATGGGTTTGTCGTTTTCTACATATAGGGAAGAAATAAAGTGTTCACTTCAAATTTTAAAATTGATGTTAATAGAACATTAAAGTTGAAACTCTTAATTTCAAGTAGTGCGAGTAGATATGCTGTTATATTTAATTGGATTCAAGTGAATATATAATTTATTGACCAAATGTATCGAAACACCTAATAGCGCATAACTATTTCAATAATAATAAAATTGATTAGTCAATATGGTAGCAAAAAAACTTTTGTATTAGTAATTAAACAAAAGATCAAAGCCTAACAAATGAGTGGATCCTAGCAGTGCCTGATTAATTTATTTTATAAACAAAAAAAGAAATGCAAAGAAAATAATGTTTCAAAGAAAGTTAACTACTACATTTTTATGATAGTTGGGATTATAATGGAAGCAAGAAATCAGCCGGAACATTTGTAACCTTCTCCCACCACTCTAATGCTCGATTCATCATTTTTCTTCCAATTTTTACCTATTTTTATAAAGCAGCTTTCAGTAGCATAGAATTCATAAATGAAGAAAGCATCTCAATTGGAGAAAAGCTCGTCGCAAAAGAGATAAAATAATACATGAATAGTTTGGATGTTCAAAGTAAAATTTAGATACTACAATATTTTATAAAATATAGTAAGAAAAATCAGAACATTTTTTATTTTCGTAGTATTATTTTCTTTATCGTATCCATACATTTCAACCTCTCTTGAAAAGTAAAAGCTATTATCATTTCTCAAAGAACCAAATCAACTCCCCTTCCCCTTCCTACTAATATCATTAAAAATTCATACCTTTCTCTTACTGCCACATAACATATATATGCTTTTCTAGTTTCCACTCCCTCCGATCAACAGTACAAGAAAAATAATTTTTTCTTATAGAGAATTTGACTGAAAAGCAGAAAAATATTATTAATTATTAATGAAAAAAAAGAAGAAAGGTATGCAATGAAAAAGATGTGCTTTAGTATTTATAGTGACCAATACAATTAGTAACGTACACTTGATATATGAATAGAAACAATAACGTACAATGAGTAATTGTGGTAGAATTAGTGTTGAGGTATTAATTGTAATGAATTAGTAATAAATATTCAAAGGATAATTTCTGAATTAAAAATGAGCAGAATATAGGATGACTAAAGAAAAAGTAGTAGGAAGTTTTTCAAAAAAGCACAAAAAGAAAAATTAAAATAAATGAGTATATTATAGTGATCACTGTTGTAACCGTTCATAGACGGCGTCATTAGAAATTGTAATTATTAGTAGTAATTGCTGCAACCGTTGCACATTTTTCGGAAGAACATGACTTTTGAGAAAATAATCAAATCAAATAAATATATAAATAAATGGAAACAATGGGAAAATGCAAAAAAACAGGAAAAAAGATAAATTGTAATCCTCATCTATGGAGGATGCCACATCAGCTTTACTATTCCCAGGATTATATATATATATATATAGATTGGGCGAATAGATTTTGGCTTTAATTCCTTCAGACCACCTAACTCTGAAAAGACAAAAGAAAGAATTTTCTTTCTCCATATAACTTGAACCAAACTGAGGATATGGCTCCAAATTCAATCATTATTGACAAAATACATTGCATAGACATAGTATTTTACGACGGATAAGAAAAACAATGATTTTGTATTAGCTATAAATGCACTATGAATCCTTTTCTTTATATTGCTTTTCCATCCTTTTCCACCCGATACAACATAGGTTTGTATTTAACTTATCTTCTTCTTTGAATTAAAAAAGGTTGCACAATAAAGTATTTTGTATTTATATAGGGTGAGATGAATAATAATACCCCAAAAAACATAAAGTAACCTATTTTAATGAAAATATTAGTAGTTGATTCCATGACTCAATCTCATTATTTATAAGTCACACGAAGGTACCTCTCCTATCTTCTTTGGATTAATTAGACTCAAATTAATTAAGTTGTTGGACTTATGTAGACTTTCTTTGAAATGGTCCCAAAGAAAGCAAATAACATCCACAAATTCCGCCATGACCAATGGCCGTCCATTGTAATGCTATTTGCTGGCAAAGTTGTCGTTGCCACGTTTTGAATATCTTACATTACGTAATATATTGCTTACCAGAAATAAAGTCCTCATGCCAAACTTAGGAGGTAGGAACCCTTAACAAACTTCTATAGTAGTTGAATATAAAATAATTTCAACTAGCAATAAATAAACAAATAAATATAATAATAATATATTGTCTTTATACCAAAGAGAACGAACAACAACTTATTCCAAAAATATATCCAGACTGTCAACATTATCGTTTTAGAATCTAACTTCGATGCTAGAACAAGTCATCTAACGAAAAACATTTAACCAAAAATAATACAAAATCTCCGCCTCAATTTTATATTTTTTATTTCTTTCTTAAATTTCATGTCTTCTTAAATACCATCACATAAATTAGGACATAAATTAGCACGGAGAAAGTACAAATTAAGCTTTGGTGATCCCAACCAAGTAACTCTTCTTGGTTTCTTCTCTTTTATGCCAGAAAATAAAAGATATTAATGGTTTCTTATAACAACATGAACAATTATTAGGTAGGAAAATTTGTAAGAAGTTAGTGGAGAAGCATAAAGACCGTTGAGGCACATATTTTGTGTGGGTGTTAAGATTCGACATATTTTCTTTGCATTTGTTGACAAATTATACTTTGAACAACTGAAAAATAAAATGAGTGCATTAATACATTTGCCAAAACCGCATACATTTCAACACTGTCAAGCTGAAACTAGAGTCTCGAAGATTGTCATGGTCGGCATATACAATTTCTATTTTTAGTATTTTTCCATTTTATTATTTATAAAATATTAATATTAGATATGTTGCAAATACAAAAAAGGAAAGAAGTGAACACCGCAAAAAGGAGGTTGTAGTTATACTTAGGGGGTGTCGATGGATATTTAAAAATCAATTGAATCGTATAGTATCGAATTATTTTTATGTTTCTTTTAATAAAATTATATGTTTTTATCTAAATCAATAACCATATCGATAATTAAGGTATGTTTTTTATTTTATGAAAATAAATCGGAAAAATACCGAACTCTACCGAATAACTTTAAAATATAAAAAATATATATTAAGTTTAAAAATAATAAAGCGCTGGAATTTTTCTTGGGTCTTGAAATTATGAAACAATTATAAGCAAATAAGTAATTAAACTCAAAATATTAATTAACAAACCTATTATGCTATTCCTATTAAAACTTAATTATTTTCAGTATATTTACTAGCAAGACACAAAGTATAGTAGCAATTATGAGCAGCAAACTACAATGTATTGAATATGTTTCATTTCTGTGATGACCCAAAAGGTCACACTTGTTTTAAAATGAATTATGCTTTCGAGGCCTTAAAACCCTCTTTCAGCATTACCTCTATTTGTGTGCGCAGTCAGGACGCGTAGCCGGAAAGCTATTATGTGAATCTGTAAAAATAGTGAATTTTGACTTAAAATGTATTTAAGTTGCCTTCGATAAATATTTTGGGTAAACAAACCTGGACCCATGATTTGACGGTTCCGGAGGATCCGTGGAGAAATATGGGACTTGGGCATATGCCGGGAATCGAATTCCGAGGTCCCAACCCCAAAATAAAATTTTAAAGAAAATTATTCTCTTAAAATTTCTACGAGTTTTGGAAATTAAACGCATTTAGAATTTGATGGTATCGGGACCGTATTCTGGTTTTGAAGACCGGTACAGGTCTTACTTTTTAGATGATTCGGACTCGTAGTTGTGAAGATTCCTATGTTGTAGGTTTTGAGATTTTTCTTAGATTTCAATGTTAAATTCGTTGTTTAAGAGGTTATTTTAGCGATTTGATTGCACGGAAAAGTACATATGATATTTTTGAGTTAGTAAGTATGTTTGATTTGGAGCCCCGAGGCCTCGGGTGAATTTCGGAAAGTTTTGAACTTGGAAAAAGTTGTAGGTTTTTGTTGTTCAGTGCATAGCGATTTTCTTCCTCACGTTCGTGTGGTCCTACTCGCGAACGCGAAAGGAAAATTTTCCAAGTGCCAGTTTTCTTCTTTGCGGACATGAAGCCTAAGACACGAACGCGAGGCTGAAGGGGGGAGGGGTACCTTTCGCGAACGCGTCCAGGCACTCGCGAACGCGTAGGCTAATGGCTTGGGGGTGGGTTCACCTTTTGTTCTACGCGAACGCGGCCACTGGCACGCGGACGCGAAGGCTCCAGTGGCGAAGCCAGAAATTTTATTTAGGGTATTCAAACTTGAAATAAGTAAACAAAATTCGAGATAAAGGGTTTTCTACATATGTCGTCACACCTCCTTTTGGCGCACCATACCTCGAGAGGATAAAACGTGCAAGAGAGTTTTTCCATTTAAAGTAACAATATTTGAAACGAGATTATTTTATTTATTTCAGAATCGCCACTTGGAATAAATTATGATGTCCCAAGTAATCCATTTATTTAAATCCCGTATCGAAGAAATTTCGACTTTCCAAATGAAGTCTGCGAACCAGAAATTCTATGTAAGGAATTATGTTGACCTGAAGGAATATGTTAGGCAACCCCGGATCCCGTGGTTCTAGCACGGTCGCTTAAATAATTATAAATGGCTAAAATATCTGATTTTAATACATGTTATAAATTATATACTTTTATCAATTCTAAACTGCTTTTATTTTGTTAAAACTGTACACTTAAAACTTTTAAATAGAACGTGCCTAGTCACAGGGCTAGGCCCAAGACCGAATGAATACATGGTTAAAACAGGACCTAGGTCACTTTTTCAAACATGAGAGCCAGGACTACCCGAAGATAGGCTTTTCATTCTCTTCTTTTAAACAAAACTCAACATTAATTCAATTAAACCAAATACTTACTGAAATCTATTCTTAGCTATTCTGACTGTATTCAGCAATTTGTAATAACACCTATTTATTCAATTTACCAAGATGCTACTCATTTTTAAATTCGAACTCATACTCACGCTTAGAGTGTATCATGGCATTATTCAGTTTAAATCAGTCGAAACCCGGTCTTATTATAATACCTTATTTGTACCCCTTTTTACCAATTTTACAACTAATTTCCCATACTTATTGTAACCGTTATTACAGATAAAATCCGAAAAAATGAATTAGCAGAAAACTAATGTGTTTGCGCATGTGACTTCGAGTACTTGCGAGTATGTCGTTTATTAATTTAAACGGATCCAAACATTCTGATGTTTATATTGGCAAACTAATAAGAGATAACAAGCTTAAATTGGCAAACTAATCAGAATGTTAAAAGTTATACTAGTTCAATGCATTCGTATTCAATTACAGACTAAAAATGACAAACTGCTAAACGTCCTAGCTCATTGTTTTAACATATTTATACAAAAGAAGCAACTAAGAGGAAATTAATTATAACCAATGTATTATTCTATTAACCTGTATGGATCTGAGAAAGAGAAAAAAAATATACTTCATACAGTCCAAATACAATCCTTTTAAATATGAATGCAATTCATTCTAAATTAACGTTGAAATCGACCCCCGAGTCCATAAACAACAAATAATATCTACTGTAATTCAAGTTCCAATCAAATCATGTAATGATAATTGAATTTTAATGAACAACTAATCAATTAATGGAGAGACTATCAAGAATACACAAAATTATTTAACTATAACTCCATAGCAAGGAATGTGCTTCAATTTCATTTCTTGTTCAATAAGAAAGCCACATCGACTTAGTTTCAAGGTGTGTACCTGAGGTTTAATTGCAGAAATGAAGAAGGAAAAAAATCAATAAGATCCCAGCAAATAACAGCAACAAATTCCAGCAACACCAAAAAGGCAATAGCTAAATGGATAGCGAGCAATTTCAGGAATGTTTTCAAAACAAGCAAAGAACTAAGGCCAACTTGGATTTTATGAATTGATCACTTCAGAATTCTTTTAAATTGTTTCAATTTTCAAATTCTTGAAACTCACTTAGACAGACTTCCAAGACCAAAACAGGTTCTCCAAGAACTGAGTAAAATTTTCTTTTCTTACTGACCGAAGAGATATCTCAAATGTGTGTCTTTGTTCTGAGAATTCATCTCCTTTTATAGCCTTAAATCCAAACCTGCAACCCCCCTTATTAATTATTTTAATACTTTCCAGCCATCATATTCCCACTCAACATTGTTTAAGCATGGTTTTTATTTTAAAAACCTCTAAAGTTCAACAATTAAGTGGAATACCTTGTTGTCGTGCAAATTCCACTATCTTTTTCCATGTGCAGTACATATTTTTAAAATTAAACTAAGGCTGATTCTGGTTTCCACTACTTAGTGTTAAAAGAGGTTGTATTTTGCATTGTAATCCTCTCTCTTAGGCAACTTAACCAATAGTTCGAGGGTATACTGAATGCACCATTAGTAATCTAACTAAAACTTTGCATTTCCATCATGGCTAACAACTATATCCAATTCGGATTCTAATCTAAGCCAATGATTTAGAGGGAATTAGTCAGTACTAATAATATTACTGCCGTATTGTTCTAACTAAACTACGCGACTAATCAATGGTATTCATTCGAATAACTAAAACCTATATAAACTGATAACAATTGATTAATGCACTAATCGATGATTCATATGGTCGGGCAAAATCAAAGGGAATATGAAACTAACTATTCAACGATTACCAGTCGAATCGAACATGTATTAAAACATAATTAACAAATAACAGAAACAACAAATGACCAACATCTGGAGAAGCCTCGGCATTCTGGCGGTCACTCAATGCATAGAATCGGCTAGGTCCACCCCTACCCTGAGCTCCACCCCTAGCTGCACCACGCCCTGCTGATGCTGGAGTACGTGCTGATGATGTAGCAGCCGAAGAACCGGATGACTGAGCAGATCCCCTACCTATACCCCGACGGGGTGCACGACAGTCTCGTTGAATGTGACCTCTCACCCCGCACCCGAAGCACACTGGAAGGTCAAGGTAGCAAGTTTCTGTATGAAATCTCCCACACTCGGGGCATGTAGGTCTCCCCTGCTGCTGGGATCTCACCCCAGGATGACCAGACTGACGAGACCTCCTGCTGTCCGAACCAGGTCTCGAGTAACTGCCCTGCTGATGACTGTGCACGGATGGCGGTGCACTCGCGGAGGACCGAGCATATGACTGGGATGGCCCTGATGACCCCTTCCCTGGAAGTGATCTCCCTGAACGACCCATTGACCGGGCCCTGCTACTACTTTCTCTTTCTGCACGAATCTTCAATTTCCTGGCCTTTGTGGCCTGAGCAAACCCCACAATCCTCCCATAGTTCATGTCTGAGTGCAAAGCTGCTGTGGCGGCCTCATTCACCACCAAAGGGCTAAGGCCCCGAACAAACCGTCGAACCCGGGCATCCATGGTCGACACTAAATGAGGAGCATACTTGGACAACCTTACGAACTCCATGTGATACTCCTAAACACTCATACTGCCCTGCTTGAGGACCCCGAACTCCATGGCGCGGGCTGCCATCACCTCGGCAGGCAAGAAGTGGTCCATATATGCATCTACGAACTCATCCCATCTGGCCGGAGGGCTACCTTCCTCACGGGAATCCTCCCACATTTCGAACCATGAACGTGCCGCTCCCTTCAGCCTGTAAGAGGCCAACTCTACCCCCTCTATATCTGTAGCCTTCATCACTCTGAGGGTCTTGTATATCTCATCGAGGAATTCCTGTGGGTCAGCCTCTGGATCGGTGCCTGAAAATTCTGGAGGGGCCAATCGCAAGAATTGATGGACTCTGGAGCCAAAGGAATCTCCCTGTCCGCTGGAGGATGCAGGGGCATCATGGGATCTCTGGGCCTGGGCGGCCACTAGCTGTGTTAACATATGAATGGCTCCCCTCAGATCTTCATTAGAGATACCGGAGCCCGAAGCGGGAACTGTATTTGAGTCAGGAACACCGGCAGGAGGAATGGTGGCATCCTCTGCCGCGGCTGGAATAGGGACACTTGTGTTTTGAACAGATGGGTCAGGCAAATTCGGGACTGGTGGGTCATTCTCTCCCACGACATCGGGTACATGATTAACAGCTGCACTTGGGTCGGCATTGGCCCTAAGGCCGAGTCTAGCCTTCTTCTTAGGTGCCATATTCTGAAAATTTGGGAACAAGGCACGAATTAGACACGGATATCTCCACATTGCACTTTACCGCACGATATAGATTATCAAAGAAGTAGGTAAATTCCTAAATGCTCGTGTAGCCCCCTACTTATATGATGTGGTCGACAACACACCTATAAGAAGGGCACTACTAGACACGGCTCCAAGACATCCTAGGACACTTTAAAAAACCATAGGCTCTGATACCAAGTTTGTCACGCCCCAAATCGAGGAACATGACCGGCGCCTGACCGAGTTGCCCCAGTCAAGCGGACCCGGGTGCCTTTCATTCCCACGCGTTAACCCTGTGTTGATTGTTTCTCATTAACCAAATATTTTACCAATAATGACTGATTTCATAATGCATAAACATAACCATGTGATTGATTCACTAACAAGTTCATAATTTATATTTACAACGCCCGATACATATACATAGGCCACAATCCCACAGTTTACATGTCCTATGGAGCCTCTAGGATACAAAAAGGGAGATACAATACTTGCCGGTAACAAGGCTCCGGCTATACCTTACAAAACCAAAATGAAATTTAAACCGAGTGGCATGAACCACACAAGGCCCCGAGGAAGAAAGGGGCTCACCAAAACGGGCAGTGGAAGGAGAAGGATACTACTGCCGATGAGCTGAAGTGCCTGCTACTGATCCACCTACAATCATGACACGAATGTAGCGCCCCCGGCAAAAGGGACGTCAGTACACTTGAATTGTACCGGTATGTATGGACAAACTTTGTCCCAAGTAAACTCAAGCCATTAAATTACATCAACAATTAATTAAGCCAGAGCCAACCATGTTTCCACATTTTCCTCATTTCAAATAATTCTCACACAAAGCACTTTCTACGATCAACCAATTTAACAATAACAAATCAATCACGTAAAGCACAAGTAGTCAAACAAAGGGGCAATCAGTGCCCCACAGGTTGCAAACTCTCCTGCTGTCTCCTTTCACAATTTCACATTATTGATTTTTGTATCAATTTTCAATAGCGATTTCGATCGCTTTCCATCCTTATTGCCCCCGACCACCCTTATTACCTCGGCCACCCTTATCACCCCAACCCACACCTTATTTCCCCACGTTGCGGCGCGCAACACGACCCCGCCTTACAGTTGAAAACACAACAATTTCAAACAACAGATAAGGTACTACACACAATTTCAACAAGTTCAAATAAGCAACTTACACATTGGTTCATGTTCTCAATTTCTTCTCAAGCCAATATCAAAACCAAGTTACAAGTATTCCAAAATCGAAAATGACCACATAATCATGTTCAACAATTTACCACAATTAAGGTGTTCCAAATTCCTTCCACAATAAGCCAAATATGCCATCACAATGGTTGTTCCCAATTCTTTACCAATCTCGATTACCTTTTTATCTTTCAATTCATATTTCATACCACACCACACGTAGTTCAACATCAATCAAATGCTCAACAAGGAAATCAAAGAATTACGTAAAATTTCTCAATTTGACACATGCCAAAACAATTCGCACACATTTGGGCGATTTTACAAGAATCAAAATTAGCCATACATACCTGGTGATGAGTTTTCTTCCGTTAACTTCCTATTTTATGCTTACCCACGCTATCTTACTCTTGCCAACCTTGTTCTTGAAGACTCTTACTTCTACTCACTTCTTTTTACTAAAAATCAAGTTCAATAATCATGCATGAGTGTAAAAATTCTATTTTTAAAAGCTATTATATGCAAACCTCTCTTTACCCAATTAAAACTGAAAATCAAAGAAAATAGTTAGGGTTTTTTTTTTTTACCTTGAAAAGATTGGGGATGTTGAATCCTTGCCCTAAGATCCCTTGGAATTAAGATGGTTGGAACAATCTTTGAAGATGAAAGATTTCTCTCTCAAAAAACCCTCTCTTCTCTCTCTAATTTTGGTAAGATGATATGATAAAATGAAGAAGAAGTATGTTATATTAAATAAGAGATCGGGTCAAAATGTTACAAAAATCTGGGCCGGGGTCAATTATGCGGTGCACTATGCGACCGTAGAATCAACATGCGGTCCGCATAGTGACCGCAGAATTGCCCCAAATTTTACACAGGTTCTGTTAAGGAATGCGGCCAGAATGCGGTCCGCATGCCTTGATCTGCGGTCGCAAAGTGCACCGCAGATTTGACATGCGATCGCATATCGACCGCACTTTTGACACGATTTTTGGGAAACTCTCCGGAACGTTTTGCGGCAAGAATGCGGTCCGCATGTCAGGTTTGCGATCGCATTCTTGACCGCATATTGGACACTTTTCGGAAAAATTAATTCTCTACATTTTTGAAACTTAAATCACTACCAAGGGTCCGAACCGCGGCTCGCAAGCTCGCCGCGAAGAATTCTACGCATTCCTAACACATTATTCGGACCATGACACCACAACTACTAGGTTTTATGCACAAAATTTTTTTTATGGGGCCTTACAAGTTTAGTGTGAGTGTACCCCTAAAAATATTATGTGAGTTGATAATAAAGGTAACATGATTGTATTACACATTAGATTGCAATAGGTGTATGATATTCCCCGTAACTGTTCCTCGTGTACTTTGTGTTTCCATATGCTTATGTCTAAGAAGATAGTGATGAAAAAATATTTGTGGGTATGAATTGACTTGATTGAACTATATGATCATGGTAATATCCTATATGATGCACTACTAGCAAGACTCATGATGGCTTGACTTCATATGGACCGTTGATTGAAATGAAATTATATTCTTGTTGATGAACACCTTTGCGATTACATTAATGGCTGGTAAGGACTATTATGAACACATGATTGTTTGTTTAGTATGAACTGACATCCTTGATGGTATGATGCCAAGTTATGGAATTGTGGGTTATTGTTGTTATCATGAATTGCAATTATCCAGTGGAGTGTAAATTGTACAGTGGAAGTTATCAAAAGGTAAAGTCAATGGATAGTTATCTCATGCAAGATGTTTATCTGTCATCCTTGTTATGTATTTTTGGGAGTTGATATTACTTCTGAGAAGGTGTCATGACAATGCTTGTAAGTCAATAATGTCGTGTGGAAGGATAAATGTGTCGTGGAAGGAAAGTACTTTCGTTTGATTGAATACCAGTTAGTTTTGACTTGGAATGTACCATATAGGTGTTTTGATCTAAACTGTGCAGTCCATGTTCTAGTATCCTTATGATAATGTAGTGCTTGTAATACTGGGATTAGGATTGTGGATGTGTTGTTGAGACGAATTTGGTGATTCTCTGGCAGGAGGATAGGCCTAGTTACAAAGGAAACTCTGCCGAAATTTCTGAAAAATTTAGGAGTTAGTGAAAATTTAGAGACTGGAGGTAGGTTAGAAAAGAGATGTTTGATGTTAAATTGTTTGGGGAAGACTATACTCCTCATTCGAGGACGAATGATCCTAGGGGGGGAGAATGTAAGGCCCCGAAAAATTTCGCTAAGTAATTTAGGATTTCGTAGTGTCACACATGCTTATTATAATTTTTTTATACTATTAATATGGTGGTCATCAATTAGACTTGGTAAATCTGAGTATAATTCTTATAGTAAGTTATGTGAGGACCAAATGGAAACCTAGGTGTACGCCAAATGGGAAAATTTTCGAAATAGGCCAAAATTCCAAATGGATTCGTACATCGCTCCACTTCAAAGGATCATATATAATTTGTATAAGGTTTTATGTGGTTAGTAGCATATCAAATGAAAGCCCTTTGAGTCTAGTTTCCAACGCTTCAAACTGTTCATCATTTGGACATTCCTACACAAAGTTATGATCAAATTACCAAAGGCTGGAAAATGCTGTCTTATGCCAAATGTGTGACCGCATTCCTGTCGCATTTTTAACATTGCAGTCGCATTTCTATCGCAAATTGAACCAGAGAAGCCCAGGTTTGGGTACCGATTTTGCGGTGCATTGTGCAGCCAGCATGTTCATTCTGCGGTCCATTCTGCTATAGCATAATTGACATCGCAGGTTTAATTCTTCTATTTTTATAACCCGACACCATATCAATATATAGGCTTTGGGGTTCATTTTGGGGTCATTTATTACTGATTGTAGAGAAAGGTGCGAGTATTTTAGAGAGAGAAGGAGGAACCCAACATCTAAATCATCCAAATCTTGCATTATTCTTCAAGAATCAAGAACCCAATAGCAAGTTCTTCATCTAAGAGGTAAGATACTATACCCTAGGCTTTAATTTCGAGTTTGGTGTATAAGATGAGTTATTGAGGTATGATTCTTGGGTTTATTAGTATTGTGTATATATACATGTACAACTTAGGTTTATGGGAATATTGTTTAACTTAAATAAGTAAAGATTGGGTTAGGGAATGAAAGATGTCTTAAAAAGGGGATTTGAAATCAAGATGCTCAACTAGTGTTTGATAAAATGTTCAAATGAGCTAGTTTCATGAATATCTTTCTAATATGTGTTTAATTTTGTTATATCTCATATTAGATTGGAATTTCTAGAGTTTTTGGAGTGTTGTAGTAACTAAAGGAAAGCTCAATCGAGGTATGTATGGCTAATTTTGATTCTTGTAAAATCGCCCGTATGTGTGAAATTGTTTGGCATGTGTTAATTTGAGAGATTGTATGTGATTCTTTGATGTCATTGTTGGGTATTCAATTGATGTTGAACTACATGTGGCGTGGTATGAAATATTAATTGAAAGATAACAAGGGAATTGGAATTGGTAAAGAACTGAGAACAATTGTTGTGGTGGCATATATGGTTTCTTGTGAAAAGAGATGAAACACTTGAATTGTGGTGAATTGTTGAACATACTTGTGTGAGTACTCTCGAACATGGAAACATGGTAACTTGGTTATGATATCAGTTTGAAAAGTATTTGAGAATATGAATCGAATTGTAAGTTGCTTATTTGAATTTGTTGTAATTGTGTGTAGTGCCTTATTTATTGTTTGTGATTGTTGTGTTTGAAACTGTACGGTGGGATCGGGTTGTGTGCCGCAACACGAAGTAATAAGGTATGGGTTGGGGTTATAAGGGTGGCCGAGGTAATAAGGGTGGACGAGATAATAAGGATGGAAAGCGGTCGAAATCGCTATTGAAATTTGATATAAAATCATTGATGTGAAATTGTGAAAGGAGACAGCAGGAGAGTTTGCAACCTGTGGGGCACTAATTGCCCATTTGTTTGACTACTTGTGTTTTATGTGATTGATTGGTTGTTGTTCTACTTGTTGATCTTAAATGTGCTTTGTGTTGAGAATTATCTGAGATGAGGAAAATGTGGAAAACATGGTTGGCTGGCTTAATTGATTCTTGGTGCAATTTATTGGTTGTCTTATCATCGTGATTACTTATTTAATGGCTTGAGTTTACTTGGGACAAAGTTTGTCCATACATACCAGTACAACTCCAGTGTACTGACGAACCTTTTGCCGGGGGCGCTACATTCATGTTATGATTGTAGATGGATCAGTAGCAGGCACTTCAGCTCATCGGCAATAGTATCCTTCATCTTCCACTGCCCGGTTTGGTGAGCCATTTTCTTCCTCAGGGCCCTGTGTGGCTCATGCCACTTCTGTTTTAGACTATATTTTGGATTTTTTTAAGGTATAGCCGGAGCCTTGTTACCGTCAAGTATTGTATCCTCCTTTGTAATCCTAGAGGCTCCGTAGACATGTAAACTGTGGGATTCTAGGCTCATGTATATATTATGTTGGGCATTGTAAAAACTGTAACTTGTTAATGAATCACTCGCATGGTTATTTTTGTATATTGTGAAATCCGTTATAATTGGTAAGGTATTTGGTTAATGAGAAACAATCAACACAGGGGCAACACGTAGGAATAAAAGGCACCCAAGTCCGCTTAACTAGGGCTACCCGGTCAAGCGCCGGTCATGTCCCTCGATTTGGGGCGTGACATGTCCGCTGGGGCGCTATCACGGGAGTGGAAGTTTTGACCGCAGAAGCGGTTTGGGTCCCTAGGTGAAGGATCCGCAGAAGCGGATGGCTTCTCGCTTAAGCGAGTCTGCAGAAGCGGACTCCTATTCGCAGGAGCGGAAAGTTCTGCAGGAGCGGCCTCGCGGAAGCGACCCTGGGCTCGCTGTAGCGGACTGGGCCAGCCAGGCCTGGGGATTCGCAGAAGTGACAAATTGTCGTGGAAGAGGTTCTGCAGAAGCGAAAAATAGTCCGTAGAAGCGAAAATCGCAGAGGGTTTAATTATATCAGAAGTTAGAAATTTCAGAAACATTTCAAACATTGATTGCTCGTCTTGAGGGGCGTTTTGGGCGATTTTGATGGATAATTCGAGGGGTTTCTTCAGGTAATCAACTATGGACTCAAATTATGATTATTGTTGATAATATTATGCAAGTTTCTCATGAAAATGAAGGAATCTGAGGTATTTAATGGGGGTTTTCACCATAGGTTTGAACTTTAGAAAATCAAAGGTTTGAATGGGCAAATGGAGTCCGAATTTAGTAAAATTTATATGATTAGACTCGTATTGAGACGAGGGTTTCGAATATGTAACTTTCGTGATTTTTCGATAAGCGTACCGAAAGTTGGGTTTTGGCAACTTGTGGGTTTTGATGTATTTTGAATTGTTTTGATTGGGTAATGCCCAATTGGCCTATTTTGATGTGATTCCATTGATTTTTATCAGATACTATGTCTGTGGAGGCCGACATTCGCGGCAAGAGAGTTGTCTCTTAGCGGTTTTGTACCGGAGTCAAGGTAAGTGGCTTGTCTAACCTCGTGTGGGGGAACCTTCACCCCTAGGATATTATGTGAGAGTTGAAAAGCCTTGTACGCGAGGTGACGGGCGTCTACATGCGCTGGTTGTTGTAACTCACTTTACTTGAATTGTTCGATTAGTGATATTCCTATTTTTAGTTGATTAAATTATTACATTTACCTGGTATTCTTTAGAAAAGCATGACTAGATAGGATTTATCTGTCTATTTGCCTAATTGTCTTATTTGAACTTCTTGAAAAATTGTTGATACTAGTTTTTTGGTGAGGTTGTAGTTTAGCATATTATATTCTCTCTGTGCGTTTCTTTAATTGTTGTGTTGGTGGACTGCGGGTTTGATTCCCGGAGATCCCAGGGCTGTGGGTTCGATTCCCAGAGACCCGGAGTGGTATTATTCGTGAACTGTGGGTTCGATTCCCGGAGATCCAAGGGCTGCGGGTTCGATTCCCGAAGACCCGGAGTTATTGATACATTATTGAGATATGGATTGCGGGTTCGATTCCCGGAGATCCTGAGTTATTGAGATATGGACTGCGGGTTCGATTCCCGGAGATCCTGAGTTATTGATATATTATTGAGATATGGACTGCTGGTTCGATTCCCGGAGATCCTGAGTTATTGATATATTATTGAGATTTGGACTGCGGGTTCGATTCCCGGAGATCCTGAGACAATTGAGACACATCTTGAGGTATTGAGGCATGTGCTGCGGGTTCGATTCCTGGGGACCCAGAGATACTATTATTGGGACTGCAGGTTAAATTCCCGTAGCTCCTGGATTGTTGATTACATAGTGGGACTGTGGGTTCAATTCCCACAGGTCTTGGACTTGCTGATTGAGTTTTTTTTTTATTGAGTTATTTACTTGCTGCTAGCTTAAATTGTAGACGGTTGCATAAATCACTTACTGTTGTCATTTCAGATTCATTATTATTTAAACTGCTTATTATTGTTATCATCATTATATTATTGTTCTCTCAGTAGGGCCCTGACCTTCCTCGTCACTACTCCATCGAGGTTAGGCTTGGCACTTACCGAGTACCGCCGTGGTGTACTCATGCTACTCTTCTGCACACTTTTGTTGTGCAGATCCAGGTACATCAGGACAGGATCATACTAGGTAATTCAGCAGCACTTTGGGAGACCTCGAGGTATGATCTGCTACGTCCGCGGATCCGGAGGCCCTCCTTCTATTCTGATAGTATTAGTAGATGTTTTTCCCTCATCTCGTTGTTTTAGATACTCTTGACATATAGAGCCACAGTTGTATCTCCCTTTTAGTTTGTGTTGCCCGTGGGATTCCGGGTCTTTGTGGTATTTTTATACAGTATGTTGTCGAGTGTATATGCCAGATGGCACGGGTTACATTCCTATTTATATCGTTTTTCCGCTATTTCTTGTTTAAAGTTCATGAACATGTGTATTCCGCAACGTGTTAGGCTTACCTAGTCGTGGGGACTGGGTGCCGTCATGACGTGTTCACAATTGGTGAACTAGGGTCGTGACATTCTCCCAGAGTCAAATGAACCCCTTACCCGAATCTCTGGTGTAGACTCAGTTTTAGAGTTTAAAGTGCTTTGAAAGGAAAAAATCATCTTTTTTTTAATAAAAACGGTGACCTAACACACCGAAATCAAATGACAGGTGGTGACTCTGAGTTAATCCTTTTGAACACAAATTTTTGTCACTTTCAAAATTGTAAACCCTTTTCAAGCTTTTACTAAATTCTTTTTTATTATAATAAGAGGGTTTAGTGGAAGGTTTGAATGATAAAATAAAGGGGTGTGACACTACTTGAATTCATATTTAAATAATAACAGTTAGTACAAATCTGTTGAAAACCATCCCAGAAACCTGTTGTCACAAGTGCATGAGCGACTACTGATAAGTAAAATAATATACAATACAACGTCCGTCCGGAAGACAATGGACAGAAAGGAAATACTATTTACTTGAAAAGAACTTTTAAAGATGCGGGCCGCCTTGCATACTTCAACTCATATAGTCCATGAATCATCCGTGCTTCTATGCCTAGTTGGCCGCTAAAGTAACATAAACCTATGAAACAAAAATGCATAGAAGTGTAGTATGAGTATGTAATCAACGTGTACATAGTAAGTATCTTACCTAATCCCGAAGGGGTAGAGACGAGATGGCCAACGACACTCACTAGAGGTCAATTATCAATATTCAATAAGTGCGAGAATAACAATGGATTTATATAGAAGTTCTAATTGTGAATCTAGAAAAACAGGTAAACACCTTCAACAATCAATCAAGGGCTTCCAAAGTCTATTATTTATTATCTTCTTAGTTTATATCAAGCCACGTAGGGCCAATTCCATACTTATAATTTTCAAGTAACACGTAAACATGCGCAAATCACACAGAGGCGACGACCCGCTCCAACAGGAATGTAAACTGTGCACTGTCGAGAGTCGAGCGGCACGAACGATAGATGTATCTATTCTCACCAAGGAATTCGGCTCGTTCCATAAATAAACATACATCCAGCTTGCGCATTATCCATGTGACGCAGGCACACATAAAATACATGCTCAAGTAGGAAATTAAGAGTTTATCGAGGATAATCATCCAACTAGACAAATTTCTCTTTTAAAATCTCGGGGAAAGTTAATATTAAATCTCTTTTTAAATTCCTCTACCGATTCAAGGTGATTTAAACAATTCAACTATCAATGAATTCACAGTAATTCAAGTATAACATGCTTTTTGGGTCCTAGACTACCCGGACAATAGCATAATAGTAGCTATGTACGGACTCTCGTCACCCCGTGCTTACGTAGCCCCCACAAATAGGAGCACATAACCACTTTAACTCACCTATAGGATAAATTCTCCCTCACAAGATTAGAAAGGAGACTCACCACGCTCCGAAGACTCATAACCGGCATTTGACATCCTTCCGAAGACTTGAATCGACGCACAATGCACCAAAAACTAGCCAATTCACGACAAACTAATGAGAACATGCTCAAATACTTGTTAACAATTCAGATTATACTAATTCCCAACTCTTCTTAGTGAAATGACCAAAATGCCCTTAGGCCCACGTGCCCGGAATCCATAATTTTTCGAAGATAAAGGTTACCCATGACCTTAGAAACTCAAATACATAATTATCTCTTAAATCCATACTCAAAAAAAAGTGGCTAAATCCAAGATTATAATTTTCTAGGTTTTCAACCAAAACCTCAATATTTACTCTAATTTCCATACTTAAATCCATATATAATTGATATATTGAACTCAAAAGTGATATTGATAACTTACCTTAACATAGATGACAGAATCCCTCTTTGAAGCTCTCAAAAAAACGCCCCCAAGCGATAAAAAATAGGAGAAATGAACTCAACCCACGTTTAAGTCAACCCCCACTGCTCCAGTCATTTCCGCACCTGCGGACCTTTGACCGTTTCTGCGGTTCTGCAGGTGCGGTCTATAGCCGCTTCTACGATCATCCCCTGGCCGCCTCCTATCGCTTCTCCATTCCTCACTTCCACAGATGCAGTTCCGCTTCTGTGGAACCGTGACCGCATTTGCTATTCACGATCCTTCGTACAAACCCGCTTCTGCGACTTCCAGTACCACTTTTGTAAGATATAAATTTTCTTACAAAAAAGAAATTTCTTGGTAACTCAGCTAACTCAGAATTTCAGAAGTCATTGAAACTCTTGTTTGTTTTGATTGTTGTAAATTGTAATGCTATTATTATATTTATTCATATTCAATTAAGCCAGATTAGATATATGTAATCACATGCGTTTTGAGAGAAGTAGCCAACTTCCCCAAGTGTGAGTGCTACGATTACTCGGTACTTGTAGGTGCTTCACATCTTCATGCCCAGAGAACGGGACAACCATCCTCATACTTGTAGGATCCATTGTTTGTTCAGATTAATTACATGTGAATAAAATATAATAAAAATTTAAAGGTTACTGTCAATTAGAAAGATAACCCATGTCACCCAAATACAAAATGTGAACCCCGGATAATGTGATACTACAAATCACAAATAATTTAAAATCCATACTATTTAACCTTTTCAAAATTAATCTAACAAGTATCACTACATTAATAATGAAATTCACAAATGTATTCAAACTATATGACACTATACATAAATCTTACTTATTATGATATCATTATTTTTAAGTTCAATATCTTAAATATAATAATAAAACTAACTAAAACTAAATTGACGTAATTCATAATAAATTAGTATCCTTGGAACTGTGATCCATAACTTTCGAAAAGATTTGCAAGTTAAAAAAACCATTTAATATAAACTTGATCATGAGGTAGAGAATATGAATTTCACGCATTTGCAAAAATATTAAAACTAAAAGATTCCTGTTCAAATAATAAAAATTACAAACTTGTTAAAAGAATTATAATAAAAGGCTTTTTAATATTACCGTCAACCTCTAAGTAAATTTAGGATATGTACTTGAAAGAAAAAATTATGTTGGGATAAGCTCGTACAAGTCATATTTTAAGAAGCATTTAATTTAAAATTATTAAAAACATTTCCTTTACCATTGGATATTGCAAATATAAATAAAAGAAATGATGTAATTGTTACGTGAAATATTTTAATCCATTAATATAATTCGTATTATGAAGTCGAGCTCTAGATATAGGTGTTAATTCATATAGTAAAATTATTCCAGTAATTTTTAATTGTTATGTTGCTCAAACTGGTGAGCCCCACAACTTTAAAGACTTGACTTTCTGGGGCAGTGCCGTTGCACTAAACGGTTCCGTCAATGACCTTTAAATTTTTATTATATTTTATTTAACATTGTTTACCATATTTGGAATCGTAGATCTCACCCATAGAACAATGAGATTGCCACATGTAATTAATTTACACTGCCATTGAGCAAAACTGGACAAAAAATCAATGGTTGGGATCTCTCTTATTATACTGTATTTGTAAAATAATTCTGCAAATATAAATAAATACAAATAAAAATGTGCATAAACAGAAATGAAGAAACTAATTCAAGCCCACTGAATTCACAGTGTTTCCTTAAGGAATTTAATCCACTCCTAGTACCCAAAATTATGGATTATTTCCTCCCAGGATAGAACGAATTACACACTTGTGTAGTGGTACTTCAAACCCCAGTGTTTCAGCGAACACAAAGTTCGATAGCAAATCACACTTACTTTTTGCTTTGTTTGATGCTAAAAGTATGCAGAAGAAAGGAGGAGAAACTCAGAAATTCGTAGTGAAATTCTGAGCAGAATAGTGTTGTATTTATAGCCAAAAGTTGGGCTGAAATCTGAAGAGTCTCTTCAGAATGGCTGTTTCTGCAAAACTGCCACAGCATAAATGCCATTGCATAAATGGCCATTTACTCAATAATAAAGAGGAAAAATTGATGGGTAGTTAAGTTTCTGTTACAAAAACAGAAAAACTGAAATTTGGATTTAATATTAATATTTATTTAATATTAATATTCTGTTATTAAAATAAATAGTTAATAACATTTCTATTAATATTTTAATATTAATAAATAAATTTGATCCAAAAAGTTAATCAATCGATCGATCATTTGACCAAATCCAAATCCAAATCCAAATCCAAATTCGAATCTGAATCCTAAGCCGAAGCCGTAGTCGTAGCCATAGCCGAAGCCGAAGCCGTGCCGAGCCAGCGACGACGACGAGGGCGCGAGGCTTGCTTTCTTCTCAACTCTTTAAGAGCTAGACGAAGAGCAATTGCTTATATACCCATAAAAAACCTCTTCCTTTTTCAATATGGGACAATGCACATTTACCAAGGAGGGGGAACTTGAAATTTCACTCAAAATGTTATTTTCCTTTATTTCCCATTCACCCTCTTTTAACTCTTTAATATATTAATTAAATATATTAAAAACCCAACAATCTCATCCCGTTAATGGGGAATGGCTATATCACGGAAGTATGCATGAAAAACTGTGTGATTCGCAAGTAAGGATTAATTGCATCTGAATAAGTAGGTTTTCCTTTGAACTTTCCGTAGTGAACTTATGTCGGATATACTCGATCAATTAGTGGATTTGATATCTTTGAACCGTCGAACTTTGGTGTATACCTAGACAACCACAAGTCACACAGCCAACCTTTAACCGTTTTTGGTTCTCATTGTTATGTTCGTTCCAGCCATGAACACCGCCTAGTTTCATAAGTGCGTAGAGAACTGTCTTTACAAAATTCTCCTTGAAGCGGCTAACACTTCACACTTACATAGGTGTTTCCTAAACGTGTCATCCCGTAGATATACTATTTGATATACCCCATATCAAATTTAGAAATCGTTAAAAAGCCTTAATGCTTTATCCTTGGTACTGAACATTGTCTTATAAGAGAATGGACCAAAAGTTTATTTGACAATGTTGAAACCGTCATAAATGTCTTTGTTTGATCTCCTTGAACCTAGACCTTGGGATCTCTATTCTTCTAGGTAGAGTTACCGCCACTATGACTTGTTCTCGGCCACAGTCCTATTCCCCTTGATTATTTCTCAACTACATCTCTAGTTAGGCCTTTTGTAAGTGGATCCACCACATTATCACTTGACTTTACATAGTCAATCGTGATAATTCCTCTAGAGAGTAATTGTCTAACGGTTTTATGTCTTCGTCGTATATAACGAGATTTACTGTTATACATAACGCTCCCAGCCCTTCCAATTGCAGCTTGACTATCACAGTGTATGTATATTGGTGCCAGGGGTTTGGGCCAAAATGGAATATCTTCCAAGAAATTCCGGAGCCATTCAGCTTCTTCACCGGTTTTATCCAAGGCTATGAACTCAACCTCCATTTTAGAGCGGGCAATACAAGTTTGTTTGGACGACTTCCAAGACACCGCTCCTCCACCAATGGTGAATATATATCCACTTGTGGACTTGGAATCAGTTGATCCGGTGATCCAATTTGCATCACAATATCCCTCAATGACCGCAGGATATTTATCGTAGTGCAAAGCAAAGTCCTGGGTATGTACTAAGTACCCCAAAACTCGTTGACCTGGATTGCTCGTATATTGACTCAATTTACTTATAGCACAGGCTATATCCGGTCGTGTACAGTTCATGATGTACATTAAGCAACCCAACACACGAGCATAATCCAATTGTGATATGCTTTGGCCTTTGTTCTTTGCTAATGCAAGATTCACGTCAATTGGAGTCTTTGCAACTTTAAAGCCCAAGTGCTTGAATTTTTCAAGTACTCTCTTGATATAATGAGATTGTGACAACGCCAGACCTTGAGAAGTCTTATGGATCTTAATTCCCAGAATTAAATCAGCAACTCCCAAGTTTTTCATATCAAACTTGCTAGTTAGCATACACTTATTAGCATTTATATTGGCAATGTCATTACTCATTATGAGATATCATCCACATATAGGCAAATAATGACTATGTGATTTGGAACATTTTTAATGTACACACATTTATCTTAAACCCATTTGACAATATTGTTTGGTCAAATTTTGCATGCCATTGTTTGGGTGCTTGTTTTAATCCGTAAAGGGACTTAACAAGTCTACAGACCTTCTTTTCTTTACCTGGAACCACAAACCCTTCTGTTTGTTCCATGTATATTTCTTCCTCCAACTCTCCATTTTAGAAGGCCGTCTTAACATCCATTTTGTGAATTTCAAGACCATAAACTGCAGCTAACGCTACTAACGTTCGTATGGACGTAATTCTTGTAACTGGAGAGTATGTATCAAAATAATCAAGACTTTCTCGTTGTCTATACCCTTTGACCACAAGTCTTGCCTTATATTTGTCAATAGTGCCATCATCTTTAATTTTCCTCTTAAAGATCCATTTAGAACCCAATGGTTTATTTCCAGGAGGAAGATCAACCAATTCCCATGTATGGTTGTTCAATATGAATTTTATTTCACTATTGACTGCCTCTTTCCATAACAATGATTCCAAAGAAGACATAGCTTCTTTAAATGTTTGAGGCTCATTTTCCAATAAGAAAGTCACAAAATCTGGTCCAAATGAAGTAGACGTTCTTTGACGTTTACTATGCCTTGGATCTTCCTGGTTAAGTGTACTTTCTTTTGCTTCTTCCCGAGGTCGTTTAGATCCTTCACTAATCGACTCACATTCCTTTTTATATGGATATATATTTTCAAAGAACTCGGCATTATCTGATTCTATAACCGTATTATTATGAATATCAGGATTTTCTGATTTATGAACCAGAAATCGATTTTCTTTACTATTAGTCGCATATCCTATGAAAACACAATCAATGGTTTTCGGTCCTATTTTTACCCTTTTGGGTTTAGGAACTTGCACTTTTGCCAAACACCCCCACACTTTAAAATAATTCAAGTTGGGCTTCCTTCCTTTCTATTTTTCATATGGAATGGATTGTGTTTTGCTATGGGGTACTCGATTTAATATTCGGGTAGCCGTAAGTACGACTTCCCCCCACAAGTTCTGTGGCAAAACTAGAACTTATCAATAATGCGTTCATCATCTCCTTTACTGAACGGTTCTTTCTTTATGCAATCCCATTGGATTGGGGCATGTAAGGGGCCGTTGTTTGATGAATAATTCCATATTCTAAACATATTTGTTCAAAAGGAGATTCATATTCACCACCCCTATCACTTCTTATCATTTTGATTTTCTTGTTAAGTTGTGTTTCAACTTCATTTTTGTATTGCTTGAATGCGTCTATTGCTTCATCTTTACTATTAAGTAAGTAAACATAGCAATATCGAGCACTATCATCAATAAAAGTTATGAAATACTTCTTTCCACCGCGAGATGGTATTGACTTCATGTCACAAATATCTGTGTGAATTAAGTCTAAAGGATTTGAATTCCTTTCAACCGACTTATAAGGATGTTTAACATACTTAGATTCCACACATACTTGACATTTTGATTTGTCACATTCAAATTTAGGCAATACTTCCAAATTAATCATTTTCCGTAAGGTTTTATAATTGACATGACCCAAACGTATATTCCATAATTCATTTGACTCAAGTAAGTAAGACGAAGCTGAAATTTTATTATTATTCTCAACAACCACTACATTCAGCTTGAAAAGGCCCTCAGTGAGGTAACATTTTCCTACAAACATTTCGTTCTTACTTATTACAACCTTATCGGAAACAAAAACACATTTAAAACCATTTTTAACAAGAACTCGAGTATAGACCAAATTCTTTCTAATCTCGGGAACATGAAGGACGTTGTTCAAAGTCACCACTTTTCCAGAAGTCATTTTGAGAAATTTCTTCCCACATCCTTCAATATTGGCCTTAGAAGCATTTCCCATAGAAAGCATCTTGTCGGTTCCAACAGGAGCATAAGTAGCAAATGCTTCTCTAACAGCACAAACATGGCGAGTGGCTCCAGAATCAATCCACCACTCTTTAGGATTGCCTACCAAGTTGCATTCGGAAATCATGACACATAAGTCATCAATATCATCATGCTTTTCAACCATGTTTGCTTGACCCTTCTTCTCATCTTTCTTCGGAGCATGACACTCCGTAGATTTGTGTCCGGGTTTTCCATAGTTGTAGCAGTTTCCACTGAACCGTTTCTTGCTTGGGTTGTATTTTGGTCTAGAAGCCTTCTTCCTCTTTTTGTTCTCTTCAACAATATTTGCTCCCATTATTGTTGAGTTTCCACGGCCTCTCTTTTCAGCAACTTTATTGTCATCTTCGATTCTCAACCGAACAATGAGATCTTCAAGGGACATCTCCTTGCGTTTGTGTTTCAAGTAGGTTTTGAAGTCCTTCCACAAAGGAGGAAACTTCTCAATCATTGTTTCTACTTGGAATGCTTCATTGATAACAAGACCTTCAATAAAATCTCACTAGTAAAAATACTAAGGTTAATACTTTCAACATCAATATTAATTTGATTTATACCTTCAGCAAAGAGATCGTGAATAATCACTTGCAATTCCTGGACTTGGGTAATAACAGACTTGCTATCTACCATTTTTAGTCCAAAAACTTTGCAGCAACAAACT
This sequence comes from Nicotiana noctiflora, assembly GCA_032618575.1. NCBI lineage: Eukaryota > Viridiplantae > Streptophyta > Magnoliopsida > Solanales > Solanaceae > Nicotiana > Nicotiana noctiflora. The sequence goes on from JASVEL010002200.1 coordinate 568,192, forward strand.
TTTTCAACCCGGCATCTTCAGTTTTGTATTTCTTTTCAAGTGCAGTCCACAGTTCCTTTGACGTTTCTACGCCACTGTAGACGTTATACAAAGTATCTTCCAGTCCGCTTAGAATATAATTCTTGCATAAAAAATCTGAATACTTCCACGCCTCAACGATGAGAAAGCGTTCAGTTTCTGGAGTTTCATCGGACAACACAGGAACATCTTCCTTGATGAACTTCTGGAGACTTAGAGTAGTCAAATAGAAGAACATCTTTTGTTACCGTCACTTGAAATCAATCCCGAAAAATTTTTCGGGGTCCTCCGTCGGTGCCAATGCTGCCGGAGTCGTTCGGCTTGTTGAGGCATTATCAGTCACCATTGGAACAGCTTGGTTCTCATTCCCATTAGTCATTTCTGTAAAAGAATGACACACATATTAAAATCATGTAGATTTTAATAGAGTACAAAACCACAAAGGTTTTACTCTTCCGGAAACAGTAAAAACAAATACAGAAATATATTAAATTCCTTAAGCTTGTTATTACACTGTATTTATAAAATAATTCTGGAAATATAAATAAATACAAATAAATATATGCATAAACAGAAATGAAGAAACCAATTCGAGCCCACTGAATTCACACTGTTTCCTTAAGGAATTTAATCCCCTCCTAGTACCCAAGGTTATGGATTATTTCCTCCCATGATAGAATGAATTACACACTAGTGTAGTGGTACTTCAAACCCCAGTGTTTCAGCGAACACAAAGTTCGGTAGCAAATCACACTTACTTTTTGCTTTGTTTGATGCTAAAAGTATGCAAAAGAAAGGAGGAGAAACTTAGAAATTCGTAGCAGAATAGTGTTGTATTTATAGCCAAAAGTTGGGCTGAAATATGAAGAGTCTCTTCAGAATGGCTGTTTCTGCAAAACTGCCACAGCATAAATGCTATTGTATAAATGGTCATTTACTCAATAATAAAGAAAGGAAATTGATGGGTAATTAAGTTTCTGTTACAAAAACAGAAAAACTGAAATTTGGATTTAATATTAATATTTATTTAATATTAATAATCTGTTATTAAAATAAATATTTAATAATATTTTTGTTAATATTTTACTATTAACAAATAAATTTGGTCCAAAAAGTTAATCAATCGATCGATAATTTGACCAAATCCAAATCCAAATCTGAATCCTAATCCGAAGTCGTAGCCGTAGCCAAAGCCGAAGCCGAGCCGAGCCGAGCCGAGCGAGCGACGACAATGACGGCGTGAGGCTTGCTTTCTTCTCAACTCTTTAAGGGCTAGAAGAAGAGCAATTGCTTATATACCCATAAAAAACCTCGTCCTCTTCCAATATGGGACAATGCCCATTTACCAAGGAGGGGGAACTTGAAATTTCACTCAAAATTTCATTTCCCTCCATTTCCCATTCACCCTCTTTTAACTCTTTAATATATTAAAAACCCAACAATCTCATCCCGTGGATAGGGTATATATTACTACAATTTTATCTATTTAGTCCCAATCTTCTTGAAAACACGTGATATGTCGAACCTGGTTCTTGAATTTCCAGATTGAATTCTCACACTTATGGTGACCTGTATAACCCAAAAGGTTATCACTTATTTTAGAAATAAATTTTATGTTTCGAGCCCTTAAATACCTCTTTCGGCATCACCTCAATTTGCGTACGCAGTCCGGACACATAGCCAGAAATCCATTATGTGAAAATCTGTGAAAAATAAAAGATTTTAACTTAAAATTGAATTTAAGTTGGCTCCGGTCAATATTTTGGATGAATGGACCCGGACCCGTGATTTGATGGTCCCGGAGAGTCCGTAGGAAAATAGAGTACTTGGGCGAATGCCCGGAATCGAATCCAAATGTCCCAAGCCCAAGAAATAAATTTTCAAAAAAAATTATTTTCTGGAATATATGTGAGTTTTTGAAAATGAAATGAGTTTAAAATTTGATGGTATCGGGCTCGTATTTTGGTTCTGGTGCCCGGTATAGGTCTTGTACGTAATTAAAGATGAGTTAGTCAAATTTGGTGAGAAACGGACTGGAAATGACGTGAATCGGACAATATTGGAGAAGAATAAAAAAATTGAAGTTCTTATGTGTTCATGATTTGGTGCTAAAGTCATAGTTGTTGATTTTATTTTGGTGATTTTAATGCACGAGTAAGTCCGTATGATATTTTTGAGGTAGTGAACATATTTGGCCTGGATCCCCGAGGGCTTGGGCGACTTTTGGATAGATCTCGGGAGGTCTTTTAACTTACGAAAATTGTAGGTTTTTGCTATCTCTGTGCACAGGGGTTTTGTTCTTCATGTTTGCGTGGTCCCACTCGCGAACGCATAAGACAACTTCCTCAGGTGCCAGTTTTCTTCTTTGCGAACGCGAAGCCTGAGACGCGAACGCGAGGTTGAGGGGGCAGTACCCTTCGCGAACGCGTCCGTGCACTTGCGAACGCGTAAGGCAAATGGCCTGGGGGGAGAGGTTCACTCTTGTTCTACCTGAAAGCGATGGCTCGAGGAGTCAAAACTCTGCAAACGTGAGCCTAAGGTTGCGAACGCGAAGGTCACCTATGCCCGACTCATCGCGAATAGACAGGCCTATCGCGAACACGATGAAGGCCTGCCCAGTGATTTTAAAACAGAAGTGAAAACTGGACTTAATAAAAATCTCATAACTTCTTCTTTAGAACTCCAAATTGGGCGATTTTTGAGAGGGAACTTCACCACAAATTCATAGGTATGTAATTTTAGACTCATATTCTTCGATTTCCATTAACACACATTAGATTTCTAGGCCTAAATCATGTTCTTAAGGGTAGAAAATTATGGATTTGGGTAGAGTAAAGGCTTTTTGTATAATTGGTTTTTAGACCTCGATTTGAAGTTAGATTTTGGAACTAATTACATATTTGGGCTCGTGGGTGAATTGGCAATCGGGTTTTGGTCCGAACCTTGTATTTTGACCAGACCTCGATTTGAAGTCAGATTTTGGAACTAATTACATATTTGGGCTCGTGGGTGAATTGGCAATCGGGTTTTGGTCCGAACCTTGTATTTTGACCAAGCGGGTCGGGGTCAATTTTTGAATTTTTTGGAAGAATGATATGAAATCTATAATTAAGCATTGGAATTAGATTGCTTAGCGTTTATTGATATTATTAAGTCGATTATGTCTAGATATGATTGATTTGGAGCCAAATCCAAAAGAAAAAGCGGTGTTTGAGGCTCGAGTTGGCCATGAAAGTTCGAGTTAAGTGTTTAGTCTAACCTTAGCTTGAGGGATGAGGAGTCAAGTATTATTTGCTACGTGTTAACTGTAGAGTACAGCGTATAGGCATAGCGACGAGTATCTATAAGTCAGTGTCAAGCATGCCCGTGGTTCTTGAATTTTAATTATTACGAATCCGTTGTGGTTTATTGTGCTTCATATGAGGATTTTTTATTACTGTTCCCTTGTTGGGATGTTATTATTATTATTGCTCCCTTGACGGGATGTTATTATCATTGATGTTCCCTTTCCAGGATGTTATTATTATTATTGTTCCCTTAACAAGATGTTGTACCTTCACCGGGATTCTTTTGCTTGGTATTGATAAAAGAAATGGGAACGGGTTACAAGCCTGCAACGGTAACATATGAAATGGGAGTGAGTTGCACACTTGCAATGGTAATATATAAAATGGGAGCGGGTTGCACATCTGCGATAGTGATATGTGAAATGGGAGTGGGTTGAATGCCTACAACGGTAATATAAAGAATGAGAGCTAGTTGCACGCTTGCAACGGTATCATATGAAATGGGATCAGGTTGCACGCCTGCAACGATATTAAATGTGTACCTGTTCTTCTATTTACTTATTTGTTGGTAATTGATTTAGGGTATTTTTTAAGTTTCTCTACAGTTGTTCTGTTGTTATCTTTACTCCCCGTAGCATATTTCGCCCGCCCAACTTCAGTTGTAATTATCTATTTCTATTTTCATTGTATATGATTTAACTGTACAGATTTATTGGTAGTCTGGTCCTAGCCTCATCACAACTTCGTTGAGGTTAGGCTAGGCACTTACCAACACATGGGATTAGTTGTGCTGATACCATACTATACAATGTGTGCAGATACCGATACTGGAGCATTTGGACCGCAGTGAGGGTGTTGTGTTCAGTTCACACATGCTACCCGAGGTAGTCCTGCAAACGGCCACATGCCTTAGCGTATTCTCATATAATATCTATTGCTATTTTTATTTATTCAAAGACAGACTTTGTATTTCATTCAGACCTTGTTTGTAGTATTCTTAGACGGTCTGTAAAGCTGTGACTCCAATTCTAGGAAAACTTGCTTAAACGGTTGTATTGGACATAGTCAGTAGTTTTATTATTTTCTTATACTTGTTATAATGTACTTAGATTATTTCTCATAATTGTTAAAAGATAAATAGGAAAAAAGGGTAAATTTATCAAGTAGTCGGCTTGCCTAGCTCACATTAATAGGCGTCATCACAATTTTACGGGTGGAAAATCTGAATCGTGACATGACCTACGCAAAAAGGGATAGACATCGCAAAAAAGGCTTCCTAAGCATAAAACAATCCTCTACCTATACGTTTAATGGGGAACAGACAGAAGATAATTTTGTCATTGTTCTTAATCCTTCAACATAGGTAATGCTTATTATTCTCCTTCATAGTACTCTTGAATAAAACAAGGCTTTTCCATGTCCCAATCAAATCAAAAGCACTAGATTCATTCGGTAACTTTAACAACAATCGACATGGGACCTTAAAAGAGGGTCAAACATAAAAACATTTATTCCAAAAGTTATCATGTATTACAACTATATTATTTTGGTATATATAATTTCTTGTTAAAGGTACTTTTGCCAAGAGAAAAAAATTTAAAAAAAAACTTCTGTTTCTCGGAAGAAGGTTATTTTTTTTAACTTCTCAAAAAAAACTTCTACTTCTACTCAAAATTATTGTTTTCCCCCCTAAAAACTTGGCCAAATACCTGAACTTAAAAAAAATACTTAGAGCATTGAAAAACTTAGCCAGATAAGCTTGTTCGACCCAGAATGTTTATGAATATTTATGAACTCAAAGCAATTATTAAAAATGGAGGGCCAATCATAGCAGGTCGCAACTTATCTGAAGTTCAGTAAAGGAAAAGATAATGAGGATAAACGTAGAGGCAATAGGAAATATTTAGTGATCTTTATTCATGATAATGGGTTAATCTGCCTCTCCATGAAGAGGTCCATATCCTTACAATCATGTTTTCATAGATCTATTATTGTTCTGTGTCTTTGATATTGGGTTCTCACTCTATGTTGTACTCTGTATTTTCTAAAGCCCCCATGGGGAGAGAGTGGAACCCTATTTTCGATGATTGCCTCGGTATTTATAGATCTTAGTTATACTAGTTGACTTTTCTTGGAGATCGGGTCCGTGTCAGGAGATTATTGCGGGCGTACCTGCAAGGCGTCGATGTAACGACCTGGCCGGTCGTTTTAGAAAATTACGCCCCAATCCCCAATTTAACTGTTTTCCTATGTTCATTTCTGCTATTGTGGTTTGCCGGGAGGTTCGATTCTGGAATTCAGAGTGTTTTGGGACACTTAGTCCCTAACTAGTAGCTTTATAGTTGGAAAATGGCCCGTAGCCGGAACAGTGTTAAGATAATCTCGGAACGGAAATACGATGGTTCCATTAGCTCCGTTAGGTGATTTCGAGGTTGGGAGCACGTATGGAATGTATTTTGGAGGTCCGTAGCTCAATTTGGCTTGAAATGCCGAAGTTTGAATTTTTAGCGAATCCGAACGATATGTGAGATTTTGATCCGGGGGTAAGAATGGAATTCCGACAATTTCTGTAGCTTCGTTATGTGATTTTGGATATGTCCGCAATTTTTCAGGCCATTCGGACGTTGTTTGGTCGGGTTTTGGATCGAATGTGCAATTCGGAAAGTTTTAAGAAATTTAGGCTTGAATTCGATGTGAATTATGGGTTTTGATGTTGTTAGACGTGTTTTTATGATTGGAACAAGTTCGTATCGTGTTTTGGAATATGTTGGTGGTTTTCGTTGGGGTCCCGGGGACCTCGGGATGAATCCGGACCACCATCCGGGCAATTTTGAAGCATGAAAACTGCAGAAAAATGCAGCAGCAGTGCAGCAGAACTTTGGTCATCGCGTTCGCGTGGCAGGGCTCGCGTTCGCGAAGGGTCAGCTGCTAGGGGCATCACGTTTGCGAAGGTTAAGCCGCGTTCGCGTAAGGTCAGTTGATAGACCATCGCGTTCGCGATGGCCAGGTCGCGTTCGCGTAGGTATATTTTCGAGAGGCATCGCGTTCGCGATGGACAGGCCGCGAACGCGTAGTTCAAATTTTGGAGGCTGGAACTTTTCTTCAACGCGAACGCGTGATTTGTGTCGCGTTCACGAAGGGTCTTGTTGGCAATGCATCGCGTTCGCGATGGTGAGGACGCGAACGCGAAGGGTAAAACTTCAGTCAGGAAATGTTAAAACCAGAACAGTCAACCCGCGACCCCTATACACAAAAACGCCATTTTTGAGCTCCAAGAGAGGAAATTGACGGGGAAACGCTGGGATATCATCGGGAAATCATCAGGGGTAAGTTTCTTGATCTTAATTTGTTAGTTTATCATGAAATCCGTGATTATTTCACTGAAAATGGGAGATTAAAGGTGGGTTTGAACCCTAGGCCTAAAATTTAGGAAATCTTTGATTTGAATGGGCAAACGAAGTCCGATTTCGATAAATTTTATATGCACGGACTCGTATTGAGATAAGGAACCCGAATATATAATTTTTGTGATTTTTCGATAAGCGTACCGGAAAGTCGGGTTTTGGCAACTTGTGGGTTTTGGTGTATTTTGAGTTGTTTTGATTGGGTAATGCCCAATTGGCCTATTTTGATGTGATTCTATTGATTTTTATCGGATACTACACTTGTGGAGGCCGACATTCGCGGCAAGAGGGTTATTTCTTAGCGGTTTTGTACCGGAGTCGAGGTAAGTGGCTTGTCTAACCTCGTGTTGGGGAATTTTCACCCCTAGGATATTATGTGATAGTTTAAATGCCTTGTACGCGAGGTGACGGGCGTGTACATGTGCTGGTTGTTGAACACATACTTTATTTAAAATGTCCGATGAGTGATATTCCTGTTTTTAGCTGTTAATTTGATATTTTACCCGGTAGTAGTTAGAAAAGCATGATTAGGTAGTACTTAACTGTTTAGTTGCCTAGTTGTCTTATTTGAACTTCTTGATAATTATTGGCACTATTTTTCGGTGAAGTTATAGTTAAGCATAATTTATTCTCTCTCTGTATTCCTTTATTTGCTGTGCTTGTGGATTGCGGGTTCGATTATCCTGAGTTATTGGTAGGGACTACGGGTTCGATTCCCGGAGATCCTGGGCACTAATTTCGGTGAAGTTGTAATTTAACATATTATATTCTCTCTGTGTGTTTTCTTTATTTGATGTGTTGGTGGACTGCGGGTTCAATTCCCGGAGATCCTAGGGCTGCGGGTTCGATTCCCGGAGATCCCGAGTTATCGAGATATGGACTGCGGGTTCGATTCCCGGAGATCCTGCGCTATTGATATATTACTAAGATGTGGACTGCGGGTTTGATTCCCGGAGATCCAAAGATTTATTGAGACATGGGTTGCGGGTTCGATTCTCGGAGACCCAGCGGTTACCGTTGATGGGACGGTGGGTTCAATTCCCACATGTCCTGGACTTATTAATTGAGTTTGTTACTTGTTGTTAGTTCATTGTAGACGGTTGCAGTAATCATTTTATTGTTGTTATTTCGGAATTATTCTCATTTAAACTGCTCATTATTGTTATTGTCACTTTATTATTGATTTCTCTCAGTAGGCCCCTGACCTTCCTCGTCACTACTCCATCGAGGTTAGGCTTGGCACTTACCTGAGTACCGCCGTTGTGTACTCATGCTACTCTTCTGCACACTTTTGTTGTGCAGATCCAGGTACATCAGGGTAGGCTCATACTAGGTGATTCTGCAGCTTTCAGGGAGACCTCGAGGTATGATCTGCTACGTCCGCGGATCCGGAGGCTTTTCCTTCTATTCTGATAGTATTAGTTGACATTTTCCTTCATTTCGCTGTTAGATACTCTTTACACATAGAGCCACAGTTGTATATCCTCTTTTAGTCTGTTTTTCCCGTGAGATTCCGGATCTTGGTAATGTTTACATAGTGTGTTGATGGATGTATGTGCCAAGTGGCACGGATTACATATCTTTTTATGCTATCTTTCCGATGTTTCTTATTTAAGTGTTCATAGCTTGTATATTTCGCAATGTGTTAGGCTTACCTAGTCGTGGGGACTGGGTGCCATCACGACATGCTCACGATTGGTGAACTAGGGTCGTGACAAGTTGGTATTAGAGCTTTAGGTTTGTAGGAGTCACGGGACACAGACCGGTTACTTAGATTCTCGCTGATCGATATGGAGACGTCTGTATTTATCTACGAGGGGCTATGTAACTGTTTAGGAAACTCTTCAATTCTTTGAATTCCTTATCGTGCACCATTTATTCAGTTAGAGCCTATGTCATATGTTCTTTTGCATCCACTCATGTATTGAAATTGCGCACTCGGTATCAAGTATGCGCCGACGGTTCGTGATGCTGCAGAGGGATTTCAAGGGAGTCAAGAATTTACTCAACCATTGTTACCGCGTGTCATCCATATCGATAATGCAAGAGAATTGATAGATCTTCAATTGTGCACATGGGGGTGCACTATATTCCGACATTCGATTGATAAGTACGGTCTTGAGAAGGCTTACTTAACTACCAAATCGTCACAACAATGGTAAAAATCACAAAGTGGATGTAGATCTAAAGATAGTTGGTGGTAATAAAGACTATATGGTTCACATGAGATATCTATTTAGCGAAGGATTCGGACATCAGAGATACTGGTGGGAAATGAGTTTAACTGTCTTAAGAAGGACATGTACCAAACGAATGTCTTTGGCTTCTCTTATGATGAAAACGTACGAATGTTAAAGGCTAGTATCATGGATTAGCAAGATGTATCTTAAGGCTTCGTGTCAAGTGAAAGGATTTCACTATCAACGATCTAATTATAGGTCATGTGTCATATCGGATTTGACCTGCGATGTATTTAGGTGTTATTCAAAAGTTCTTGAAAACTTGCGGATGGGCAAGAGTTGAGGCTCGTATGGTATAATGTTGGGACTTTATATGTTCCCGTGTCCCTAATAAACTCTGCATTTTATTATCAGCAGGGAAATATTTGACAAAGGCTACATGGTGCTTCGTGGGCGTGTGTGAATTATAGTATGTTTTAAGATGTTGTTGGTAGAGAATGCTCGGTACATGGAGCGAGAAGATGTTTAGTTGTATTGGGACGAGGTCATACCCTATGATGTTAGAGTGCTAATAGAGCACATGTGGTTATATTCGTTGGATCAAGTCAGTTGCAGTTGAATAATAGTAAATGACTCGAGAGAATGGTTCTAATGTGTTCGAGAGTCATGTAATAGTGGCTTTGGGCTAAGTGGGAGAGTCCCACCACTTAAGATTGGGTTGCATGGTTAATTACCTGTGTGAATTCTGGATATTAGCGTATTAATGGATTATTGCAGCTACGGAAAAAGACCATGAGTGGTAATTTAAGTATATGAATTGTTGAATGCATGTTATGGTTAGCCTTACTGGCTCATGTTCAAACTTGAGGGAAAATTTATGATTTATGCCTCGTATAGGTGCAGGCTTTGCGGGAAGTGATTCCGCTGGGTGCTTTATCGAGAGGGTATTCATATGTTATAAAGAAATTCAGTAGAGTTGGTTGCGTATCGGGGCAAGTTAGAACCGGATGGTTCTCAATAGCGGTCCTAGTGAATTCAAGAGGTAAAGTGTGGTGCCTGATAATTCTGAGTCTATAAGTACAGCTGAGGCTCAAGCTTTTGAAGCAACTTATGAAGAAAGGCACAAAACGATCTATGATGTTTTGACTTGTGGTGTAGTATTTGAGAGACATGAAATGGTCGTCGTTCTTGAGATAGCATGGCCTCATAATTTAAGGTCACTCGGGGTAAGTGCGGTTGGAATAAGTTAGGTATTGAAGGAAGATATTAACATTTCTAAGGCAATCAAGGATAACCTGGAAGGAAGTAGATTGATCAGCCATAGTTGAGTTGGCGTATTGGTGTCAATGATCGATTCATGCAACGTGATCGAATTATGCATGTGATTTGTGGCGGTGCATTTGAGACTTGTCGGCCGCAGTGATTGATGTAATTCTGAAGTATTCTTCTATTAAGGGCCTGTTATGAGTAGGCAGATCTCGGAAAGGGTTATGGTGGCTTGCACCACTACTTAGAGATTGGCATATTCAACGGTTATGAGAACTCACCGTGTGTTGCTATAGTTCTCCTGAAATGAGTTAAATGGAAGGTCTTATGTGATGAAGTACTAGCCTATCGTCAGTTCTAGAGCTATGATGGAAATTGTGTCTATAGCACGTGGGGTGCAGCGAGTAGTATGAAATTTGAAGTAAGAACCAAGGTCACAGTTTGGTCAATGAATGTGATATAAAGAGCTCGGATGAGCAGGGAAAGAGTGTCAGTGTTTTGAGTAAGATGGGTATTAGCATCAGTATCATTTGAGATCGGTGTTCTATGAGAAAGGATTTGCATCCTGGTTAGGGACTCCTGATCACTTTTCAGTGTTAGTGCAGCCGGTGGTTTGAATGTGCAGGCCCGTTTAATTATTCGGAAGATGGTGGGAGCTTGACCCACAAGAAGATTGTATAGGTGTGACTTGTAGTCACTTGATTGGTTAGAAATTTAAACCAAGAATGAGGATTTTGGAAATATCATCCATTTGAGAACTTATGTCTGGAGGGCACTCTGCTTATTGGGTTATAGACCTGTAAAATATTATTGACTTAGCTTGGCACGACCAGGATAGACTTAAGGTCGGCGGGTAGATTTAGATGTGAAAGTGAGCCTTGCATCAGGCCATTTGTGCTTCTTCCAGCAATGCGCCCTTTATGGAGGTATAGTCGCGGTTTTATTTCGCGGTTAGTTAATTCAAGTAAAGATATATTGCGCCATATGAGTGTGCGACGACTTGGTAAGTTCCTTATGTGTTGAGGTTCCGCTCAGCGGTGATGTTATATGAGCATGATGGCTCTTGAGACTCATATCTTATATCGCACCTCAGTTGTGCTTGAGTTCATAGCCTATAGCGCTATATGTTTTCATTGAGTCCGATATCATGCACCTTAGTGTGCTTATGATCGATATTTAGTATTTTGATGTGACGAGCTATTCAGCTCGACATATGACTCCTTGTGTGAGTCTATATTGTTGGGATCGGATGGCACGCCGCCATGGTTATATTGTTGGGATCGGATGGCACGCCACCATGGTTATATTGTTGGGATCGGGTGGCACGCCGCCATGGTTATATTTTTGGGATCGGGTGGCACGCCGCCATGGGTATACTCTTAGGATCGGGTTGCACGCCGCAACAGTGTGATGTTTATTTCGGTATCTATAATTGCTTGTATGTGTTCTGTTTCCTATTTTTCTGAGGAGGTCCACGATAGTGTGAGAGTTGAATAGTTCTCTCTAGTGTTCGCCTTCCTTTTGTACCACGTACGAATTAATAGCCTACTAGCACATTGTATCATCTTGTGGGACTTTTGATTATGTCTGATGTGGCTTATCGCCTGAGCAGTTCGTACTGGGTGACATGAGATTATGTGATTTGGGGTCAGTGCAAACTGATTACATGAAGTACATTATAGAGGAAAGGATCATCCTCTAGTTTAGGACAAGGTAATGGATCCTGTCAGGAGTATAGACCCAATGAATTGTTGATTCAGTAGTTGGTTATGGATATCGACACATCTCTTCCGTCGTGTCAGTATTGTAAAAGTTGGAACGAGACCTATGTAGATCGTGAGGTGCAATGGGATCGTCTGATTCGTTGAATTTTTGGCTAATTTGATCATAAAATATTATCGTGGTCCTGTGGATTTTGTGTTGTAAGGTAAGAATCCAGCAAGGTTTTGCAGTCAAGTTTGAGGACGGCGTTTGAGGAATATTGAGTGATCTCTTGATGAAAACAAGCCTGACACAGAATTTCGGATGTTGGAATTAAGCTCTAAGACTTAATAGTCTCGCCCATGAAGGGCGTTATCAGGCTAATATGCCCAGCTGAGTCCTAGATTTATTGGCCCTTTTGAGATTTTGAGGCATGTTGGGGAGGTTGCTTATGAGTTGGCCTTACCTCCCAGCCTAGTCGGAGTTCATCCCGTATTTCATGTCTCTATGCCCCGGAGGTACCATGGTGACTCGTCGCATGTGTTGGATTTCACTTCTGTTCAGCTAGACGAGGATCTGTCTTATATTGAGGAGCCAGTAGCCATTCTAGACAGGCAAGTCAGGAAGCTAAGGTCAAAGAGCATCGCTCCAGTAAAGGTTCAGTGGCGGGGTCAGCCGATCGAGGAGGCGACTTGGGAGACCGAACAGGATATGCGCAGCCAGTACCCTCATCTTTTCACCACTCCAAGTATGTTTTCTATGCTCGTTCGAGGACGAACGAATCTTTTAAGTGTGGGAAGATGTAACGACTTGGCCGTTCGTTTTAGAAAATTACGCCCCAATCCCCAATCTAACTGTTCCCCTAAGTTCATTTCTGCTATTGTGGTTTGCCGGGAGGTTCGGTTCTGGAATTCGTAGTGTTTTGGGACACTTAGTCCCTAACTAGAAGCTTTATAGTTGAAAAATAGCTCGTAGTTAGAACAATATTAAGACAACCGCAGAAAGGAAATCTGATGGTTCCATTAGCTCCGTTAGGTGATTTCGGGGTTGGGAGCGCGTTCGGAAAGTATTTTGGAGGTTCGTAGATCAATTAGGCTTGAAATGCCGAAGTTTGAAATTTTGGCGAATCCGAACGATATGTGAGATTTTGATCCGGGGGTCGGAATGGAATTCCGACAATTTCTGTAGCTTCGTTATGTGATTTTGGATATGTTCGCAATTTTTCAGGCCATTCGGATGTCGTTTGGTCGGGTTTTGGATCAAATGTGCAATTCGGAAAGTTTTAAGAAATTTAGGCTTGAATTCGATGTGAATTATGGGTTTTGATGTTGTTAGACGTGTTTTTATGATTGGAACAAGTTCGTATCGTGTTTTGGAATATGTTGGTGGTTTTAGTTGGGCTCCCGGGGGCCTCGGGATGAATCCGGACCACCATCCGGGCAATTTTGAAGCATGAAAACTGCAGAAAAATGCAGCAGCAGTGCAGCAGACCTTTGGTCATCGCGTTCGCGTGGCAGGGCTCGCGTTCGCGAAGGGTCAGCTACTAGGGGCATCGCGTTCGCGAAGGTTAAGCCGCGTTCGCGTAAGGTCAGTTGATAGACCATCGCGTTCGTGATGGCCAGGTCGCGTTCGCGTAGGTATATTTTCGAGAGGCATCGCGTTCGCGATGGATAGGCCGCGAACGCGTAGTTCAAATTTTGGAGGCTGGAACTTTTCTTCAACGCGAACGCGTGATTTGTGTCGCGTTCACGAAGGGTCTTGTTGGCAATGCATCGCGTTCGCGATGGTGAGGACACGAACGCGAAGGGTAAAACTTCAGTCAGGAAATGTTAAAACCAGAACAGTCAACCCGCGACCCCCATACACAAAAATGCCATTTTTGAGCTCCAAGAGAGGAAATTGACGGGGAAACGCTGGGATATCATCGAGAAATCATCGGGGGTAAGTTTCTTGATCTTAATTTGTTAGTTTATCATGAAATCCGTGATTATTTCACTGAAAATGGGAGATTAAAGGTGGGTTTGAACCCTAGGCCTAAAATTTAGGAAATATTTGATTTGAATGGGCAAACGGAGTCCGATTTCGATAAATTTTATATGCACGGACTCGTATTGAGATAAGGAACCCGAATATATAATTTTCGTGATTTATTGATAAGCGTACCGGAAGTCGGGTTTTGGCAACTTGTGGATTTTGGTGTATTTTGAGTTGTTTTGATTGGGTAATGCCCAATTGGCCTATTTGATGTGATTCTATTGATTTTTATCAGATACTACACCTGTGGAGGCCGACATTCACGGCAAGAGGGTTATTTCTTAGTGGTTTTGTACCGGAGTCGAGGTAAGTGGCTTGTCTAACCTCGTATGGGGGAATTTTCGCCCCTAGGATATTATGTGATAGTTTAAATGCCTTGTACGCGAGGTGACGGGCGTGTACATGCGTTGGTTGTTGAACACATACTTTATTTAAAATGTCCAATGAGTGATATTCCTATTTTTAGCCGTTAATTTGATATTTTACCCGGTAGTAGTTTGAAAAGCATGATTAGGTAGTACTTAACTGTTTAGTTGCCTAATTGTTTTATTTGAACTTCTTGATAATTATTGGCACTATTTTTCAGTGAAGTTATAGTTAAGCATAATTTATTCTCTCTCTTTATTCCTTTATTTGCTGTGCTTGTGGACTGCGGGTTCGATTCCCGGAGATTCTGAGTTATTGGTAGGGACTGCGGGTTCGATTCCCGGATATCCTGAGTTATTGAGATATGGACTGCGGGTTCAATTCCCGGAGATCCTGAGTTATTGTTGTGGACCGCGGGTTCGATTCCCGGAGATCCCGAGTTATTGATATATTATTGAGATGTGGACTGCAGGTTATATATTTTGAGATATGGAATGCGGGTTCGATTCCCGGAGATCCTGAGTTGTTGAGATATGGACTGCGGGTTCGATTCCTGGAGATCCTGAGCTATTGATATATTACTGAGATGTGGACTGCGGGTTTAATTCTCGGAGATCCTGAGATTTATTGAGACATGGGCTGCGGGTTCGATTCCCGGAGACCCAGGGGTTACCGTTGATGGGACGGTGGGTTCAATTCCCACAGGTCCTGGACTTATTAATTGAGTTTGTTACTTGTTGTTAGTTAATTGTAGACGGTTGCAGTAATCATTTTATTGTTGTTATTTCGGAATTATTGTCGTTTAAACTGCTTATTATTGTTATTATCATATTTGTAATTGTTTTCTCTCAGTAGGGCCTTGACCTTCCTCTTCTCTACTCCATCGAGGTTAGGCTTGGCACTTACTGAGTACCGCCATGGTGTACTCATGCTACTCTTCTGCACACTTTTGTTGTGTAGATCCAGGTACATCAGGACAGGCTCATACTAGGTGATTCCGCAGCTTTCGGGGAGACCTCGAGGTATGATCTGCTACGTCCGCGGATCTGGAGGCTTTCCTTCTATTCTGATAGTATTAGTTGACATTTTACTTCATTTCGTTGTTAGATACTCTTTACATATAGAGCCACAGTTGTATATCCTCTTTTAGTCTGTGTTACCCGTGAGATTCCGGATCTTGGCAGTGTTTAGACAGTGTGTTGACGGATGTATGTGCCAAGTGGCACGGATTACATATCTTTTTATGCTATCTTTCCGCTGTTTCTTATTTAAGTGTTCATAGCTTGTATATTCCGCAACGTGTTAGGCTTACCTAGTCGTGGGGACTGGGTGCCATCACGACATGCTCGCAATTGGTGAACTAGGGTCGTGACAGTCGACCGCGGCCAAAACTTTTAGGCTGATACGGATAATGTCTTGTGGTCGAGGGCGGCCTCGCCACTTGTGGCATTCACGCTAGTCGAGGGAGGTCTCAACGCTTGCTGCATGAACTTGGGTCGAGAGGGATGATTAATCCACTCTGATTATTATAAGGTCAAATTGTAGCTCATACTGATAGTCCCTCCGCTTATCGTGGTTACGTAGAGACGGGCCGGGATAAGCGGATATGATAGGTCGAAGGGCGTCCCCTCCAGGACGAGGAGACGATAGCCTCTTAGGACGTCTCATCATCAGTCTTTTCTTTTAACAGAGGGAAAGTAATCCCCGATTGTTCGCGACAACGGATTGTTGTTAGCACACCGTAGTTGTGAACCCAGATACATTCTCGTCCATGCGAGCTTTAGGACGCGGGGCCTGATTGTTTCGGCCGATAAGATGTCATCACTT
Source organism: Nicotiana noctiflora (assembly GCA_032618575.1). NCBI lineage: Eukaryota > Viridiplantae > Streptophyta > Magnoliopsida > Solanales > Solanaceae > Nicotiana > Nicotiana noctiflora. The sequence goes on from JASVEL010002200.1 coordinate 584,275, forward strand.
TCGGAGTATTCAAAGCGGCGGCTTAAATTTTGGCACATACTCGCTGATTTCGATCGTGGTGGTGACAGTTTTGATGAAAATTGAACCGTTTCTGACTGTTGGGATTCGCATTAAATGGTGCCTGTCGGTTTCCCGAGATTTGATTTGATTTACCTATAAGAAGGCCTGGCATGTCAGACATCCAACACTCTTTGATTTACTGATTGTCTTTCTCTCTAGCAAATTCCCAAAGAATCCTGTTTTTTTTCTGCGGCATAATTATTGCTCGTTCTTAGTCATCTTCTCTGTTTTTCCTTTAGCCTTTCATGTGAACTAAATCAATGGCTAGCTCTTCCTCTCGCGACAGTCTTCCGGTGGTGCTACCAGCGGGTTCTCCGGCAATTGAAGGGTTGTCCCCGGTGCTTCCGGTCGGTGATCGGAATGACACTGATAGAATGCCATCGGTGGATGAGATACTCCCAGGGGCGGGAAGCTTGGCGGTGGGAGAAGTAAGCATGGCTCAGCTGCGCGAGCAAGGGCTCATCCCCTCCCATGCCGATGCTGTGCTAGCTCTGCCGGGGGATAGGGTGCAAACCGACCATGTCGGGTATTGCATGTTTTACTCTTACCCCCTCAGGCTGGGGTTCAGAATGCCCCTCCCTAATCTGGTAGTTGACTTCTGCCGATACTACAGTGTTTGCCCGGGGCAGCTCACCCCGTCCGTGTACAAGCTCTTGGCCATGCTGCAGAAGTTCTCGGAGCTGGCCGGCCGGATGGTTACATTGCAATATGTCCTTGCTCTCTTTGCTCCTCAGCGGGTTCGAGGGAGCATGATCCGAGTGGTCCCATGCGGGTGGCAGGGACTGGTGACTGCTTTGGACGACGAGGTCGAGCCTCGTCAATTTGAATAGTTTTTCTACGTCAGGACTGGTCATCTGGTGGTGCCTTCCCCAGGGTTTCCGAAGACTTGGAATCACGGCCGTAAGTCCTGCTTTGTCCTTTTTGGAGGGGTTGGACTTATCCTTTTTTCTTTTTCGTTTTCATTTTTGACTGGCTATTGTTTTTGTTGTTATTTCTACAGCCGACAGGTAGCCCCCGCCTTTATTCACTAGTCTGCACGGGTGGTTGGAAGTTATTCTTCTGCACACCGAGGGGATCTTCTCGTGGGCGTCCTTCTCGAGGAGGTACGGCCAAGGTCTGGTCATAGGTAAGTCGTTTTGCTTTATTGGCATGTGTTCGACTTTTGGTCGTCGTCGCAACTTGAGGCTGACCCATTTTCTATATTTGTAGGGCGGGTATACCGCGGCAGGGCTCCTCAACCAGTGTTCCGGTGACCTGGGGCGATTGCTAGGTTCTTTAATCCGGCGGCAGCCACTCAGATGCCCAGGGCCGCTTCTGTCGATTCTGTAGCTGTGCCTTCTCCCGTTCGCCCTTCGCTTGATGGTGGGAGCGTTTCAGGAGTTGTACGCCCTCGGGAGGCATCGCCTTCTCGAGATGAAGAGGTGAGGCCTTTAACTAGGCGGAGAATCCTTCCACCTCCAGCCCCTTCAGCGGCACGGCCAGCTGCTGATGAGGTGATAACTGTGGACCCTCTGCCTCTTACCGAGGCGAGGGAGAAGGTCGACACAGCGCACATTCCAGTGGGTGGGCCATATGATCTTCAAGCTCAGGAGGAGCGACAAGGGAGCACCGCTCCTACCGCTCAGTCTTCTACCCGCAGGTTCGAGGCGGGTGACCGCTCTCGGGTAGTCATGGATCTTGGAGATTCCAGCACCCATCGATGGGGGTGGCGGCGACGGGAGAGGTGTCTCTGTCTGGTTCTAACTTGGATTCTGAGGATGTTCGTATGTTTCGTGATGGGATCATGAATGCGACTGTTCATCCAGCTGGAGGCCGCGGGTGATCGAGATTCCCGCGGATGAGAATTTATTGTCGAGGGAGTCCTCCATGTTGCCGATGTTGGGCCAGCTGTGTTCTTCCGTGGAGAATCAGTCGCTGAGAGAGGTGACAGATATTGGCATAATGAATGAAGTGGCGTCGATGGGCATGAGGGTATGCGTTCTGGACTGGTTATCTTTCCTTGACCCTTTCATTTCTTGGGGTCCCTGTCCCTGACTCCTCTATTTTTTTTTTTTGCTTTGTTTCGCAAGTGTTTCTGTTACAGGTAGAATGCCTGCATCGGACCAACGTTCGATCCGAGGTACTTCTCCGTGTTCACGAGAGGTATCACCGGTATCGGATCCAATGCAGGGAGCTTAATGAGCGCCTGAGAGATGATCCTCGTAACCAAGAGTTGGTTGGGGAGTTAGCACGGACGGGGCTGCAAAGGAGCCAGGCGCTTGGCTGTGTTGAGGCCCTGAAAGAGCGGCTGCGTCAGGCAAGTGATGATCTGGAGGCTGGGATGAGGGCATCATTGGAGAGCGAGCGTCTATGCTTGGCCAGGGTGACGGCGGTCACCTCGGAGTGGAGTGAGACAGTTGCCGCACTGGAGGGGGAGTTGGCCGACCTGAAGCGTAGGCTAGCCGAAGCTTTTACTAGGACGGCCGAACTTGAGGGGATCATCCGTGCCAACGATTCATAACTGTTGTTGGTAAGAGCTGCCGCCGCTTTCAGGGAGAGCGGCCTCGAGGAGTGGATCGAGACACTGGAGGGGAATACTCAAGATGCCGCGGGGCAGATTGCACTCCTCGAACAGAAGAATCGACGCATCCAGGAACAGTCTGCGTGCATGGGTAGCTCCCGTGAAGCTTGGGTTTACGCCGAAGCGCAACGGGACATATACAAACATCTGCTCGAGTCCGGCATGATTTTTGAGGATACCTTCGAGCAGGCGCTCCAGAGGGCACGGGAGGCCCGTGAGAAATGCGACTTTCATGCTGCGACACCCGGTAATGACGATGTCCCTGGAGGGAGCATTGCTGAAGCTGGGAATGATGGAGGCGCAGCGGAGGCGCAGCGGGGGCGGAAATGGCGACGGAGCTGCGCAGGTCGGCGATGGTGGGACTGGCGCGAATTGCGATATTGGCAATCCCCAGTTAATTGATGATTAGTTGATAGTGTCTTCTTTGATTGTTGCCATGTGTGGCTATTTTTTCTTCCTCTCTTTTTTTTTATTTGATTGATTGTTGTGGTTTGCTTTAGACAGTGCTTGCTTCGGAGCGGACGGGCGTGGCCCGTATCCGTCTATTTTAATTTAAGGGGGGAAAATCCCCCTATTTCTTCTGTTCGCTTATTGCTCGCTGCACTGTACGTTTTCCTTTCACATGGTCATTAGTCGTCTTGGATCGAGGGCTCATAGCCCGAGTTTTACTTCAACTATCGTTGAATATTTTAATTGACGAAGGTTCGTGGCCTGAGTCCTAGTTCAACCGTAGTCGAACGTTGTTGCCTCTTTTGAGTCGAGGGCTCGTAGTCCGATTTTAATTAACTGTCGTTGAATATTTTTATTGGCGAAGGCTTGTGGCCTGAGTTCCAGTTCAACCGTAGTTAAACATTGTTGATTCTTTTGAGTCGAAGGCTCGTAGCCCAATTTTTACTTCAACTGTCGTTGAATATCTTAATTGGCGAAGGCTCGTGGCCTAAGTCCCAGTTCAACCGTAGTTGAACGTTGTTGATTCTTTTGAGTCGAGGGCTCATAGCCCGATTTTTTCTTCAACTGTCGTTGAATGTCTTAATTGGCGAAGGCTCGTGGCTTGAGTCCCAGTTCAACCGTAGTTGAACTTTATTGATTCTTTGGAGTCGAAGGCTCATAGCCCGATTTTTACTTCAACTGTCGTTGGATATCTTAATTGGCAAAGGCTTGTGGCCTGAGTCCCAGTTCAATCATAGTTGAACGTTATTGATTATTTTGAGTCGAGGGCTCATAGCCCGATTTTTTCTTCAACTGTCGTTGAATGTCAAAATTCGCGAAGGCTCGTGGCCTGAGTCCTAGTTCAACCGTAGTTGAACTTTGTTGATTCTTTGGAATCGAGGGCTCATAGCCCAATTTTTACTTCAATTGTTTTTGAATATTTTAATTGGCGAAGGCTCGTGGGCTGAGTCCCAGTTCAACCGTAGTTGAAATTTGTTGATTCCTTGGAGTCGAGGGCTCATAGCCCGATTTCTACTTCAGCTGTCGTTGAATATCTTAATTGGCGAAGGCTCGTGGCCTGAGTTCCAGTTCAATCGTAGTTAAACGTTGTTGATTCTTTTGAGTCGAGGGCTCAAAGCCTGATTTTTTCTTCAACTGTCGTTGAATGTCTTAATTGGCGATGGCTCGTGGCCTGAGTCCCAGTTCAACCGTAGTTGAACTTTGTTGATTCTTTGGAGTCGAGGGCTCATAGCCCAATTTTTAATTCAACTATAATTGAATATTTTAATTGCTTAAGGCTCGTGGCCTGAGTCCCAGTTTAACCGTAGTTGAACTTTGTCGATTCTTTGGAGTCGAGGGCTCATAGCCCGATTTTTACTTCAGCCGTCGTTGAATATTTTAATTGGCGAAGGCTCGTGGCTTGAGTCTCCGTTCAACCGTAGTTGAACTTTGTTGATTCTTTGGAGTAGAGGGCTCATAGCCTGATTTTTACTTCAACTGTCATTGAATATCTTAATTGGCGAATGCTCGTGGCCTGAGTCCCAGTTTAACCGTAGTTGAACGTTGTTGATTCTTTTGAGTCGAGGGCTCATAGCCCGATTTTTTCTTCAACTTTCGTTGAATATCTTAATTGGCGAAGGCTCGTGGCCTGAGTCCGAGTTCAACCGTAGTTGAACATTGTTGATTCTTTTGAGTCGAGGGCTCATAGCCCGATTTTTACTTCAGCTGTCATTTGAATATTTTAATTGGTGAAGGCTCGTGGCATGAGTCCCAGTTCAACCGTAGTTGAACGTTGTTGATTCTTTGGAGTCGGGGGCTCATAACCCGATTTTTACTTCAACTGTTGTTGAATATCTTAATTGGCGAAGGCTCGTGGCCTGAGTCCCAGTTCAACCGTAGTTGAACGTTGTTGATTCTTTGGAGTCGAGGGCCCAATTTTTACTTCAAATGTCGTTGAATATCTTAATTAGCGAAGGCTCGTGGCTTGAGTCCCAGTTCAACCGTAGTTGAACGTTGTTGATTCTTTTGAGTTGAGGGCTCATAGCCCGATTTTTACTTCAGCTGTCGTTGAATATTTTAATTGGCGAAGGCTTGTGGACTGAGTCCCAGTTCAATCGTAGTTGAACGTTGTTGATTCTTTGGAGTCGAGGGCTCACAGCCGGATTTGTACTTCAACTGTCGTTGAATATCTTAATTGGCGAAGGCTCGTGGCCTGAGTCCTAGTTCAACCATAGTTGAACGTTGTTGATTCTTTTGAATCAAGGGCTCATAGCCCGATTTTTACTTCAACTGTCGTTGAATATCTTAATTGGCGAAGGCTCGTGACCTGAGTCCCAATTTAACCGTAGTTGAACGTTGTTGATTCTTTTGAGTCGAGGGCTCATAGCCCGATTTTTACTTCAGCTATCGTTGAATATTTTAATTGGCAAAGGCTCATGGCCTGAGTCCCAGTTCAACCGTAGTTGAACATTGTTGATTGTTTTGAGTCGAGGGCTCATTGCCCGAGTGTTGACGAGATGAATCAGGCTCGCTCTCTTTGGGTTTTTAACCCTTCGTTCATCGTTTTCCCCTTGCTTCTGACTTCAGGACAGGTCTTGCTATGAAATCCCCACAGACGGTGCCAAATTGTTCGACCCAGAATGTTTATGAACATTTATGAACTCAAAGCAATTATTAAAAATTAAGGGCCAATCATAGCAGGTCGCAACTTATCTGAAGTTCAGTAAAGGAAAAGATAATAAGGATAAACGTAGAGGTAATAGGAAATATTTAGTGATCTTTATTCATGATAATGGGTTAATCTGCCTCTCCATGAAGAGGTTCAGATCCTTACAATCATGTTTTCATAGATCTACTATTGTTTCTGTGTCTTTGATATTGGGTTCTCACTCTGTGTTGTACTCTGTATTTTTTAGAGCCCCTATTGGGAGAGAGTGGAGACCTTTCTTCTGATGATTGCCTCTGTATTTATAGATATTAGTTATACCAGTTGACTTTTCTTGGAGATCGGGTCTGTGTCAGGAGATTAGTGCGGGCGCACCCGTAAGGCGTTGACCCCGGCCAAAAGTTTTAGGTGGATACGGATAATTTCTTGTGGTCGAGGGCGGCCTCGCCACTTGTGGCGTTCACGCTAGTCGAGGGAGGCCTCGACGCTTGCTGCGTGAACTTGGGTCGAGAGGGATGACTAATCGACTCCGCTGTAAATATATTTATCTATTTACTACTCTATTGGAAATAAGCCTCCTAAAGAAGCTTATCATTTCAGTACTCCGTTATGGATAAATATTATCCCCGGTAGAAGATTATCTATATCTGGTACAGTAGCAGCTTACACAACAACATGCAATAGCAACTTACACAGTAGCTTGCAGTAGCAGCTTACACAACAACTTTTTTTTTTTACAAAATAGAGAAGATTTCGGTTAATTATGTACATTAGTTTGAAGTTGAATAATATCAATCTTTCTCTCTATACCTTGTCTTCGGTTTATTTATTTTACAGTCTTTATTTTATAACACGTTATCAGCACAAGACTCTACCGTATCGATCACTTACTTTGAAATTAGTTTTTCTATTTCAGGATAAGAAGTAATTCAAAGTCACAATACTGAGGAGACTAATAGATGGTGGCCAATATAGAAAATCTGGAAGAAAAGCAAGCATCTACATCGTTGGAGAAATCAAAGGCTTAGCTTGTGTATTTTCAACTATTATATCATGTATTTTTTGTTTAATTGATTTCTTGTCTTAGCTACTAAAAGTATAATAAATAGCAAACAAATATAACATGTGAGAGAAATACATTATGTATATTACATTAATTTGAAGTTGAATAATATCAATCTTTCTCTTTATATTTTACTTCCGTTTATTTACTTTACCGTCTTACTCCTTTTAAATTTGCCTTTTACAATGTTTATCTTGGACCTACCATTAGAAGTTCAGTGGCTCAAAATAGGACCCCCAATTGTCAAATTGACCAATGTGATGGACAATGACTGCCCAAGATTCCACAAGCAATGCCTATAATAAAAAAACCAAAGACTTCCCAACCCATAAAATATTATTCCCTTCGAACCAAAATAAGTCACTTTTTTCAGTGTTTTCATACAAACTAAGAAATCTATCTTTTAGTATTAATTAGCAATAGAATTGATTATATTAATTTTTATTATCTCACTTAAACACTCCTAACACATATTTCAATACTATATACTCCATGGACAATGTAAGAAAAAAAATAATTAATTCATTATTGAAATCTGAAAAAATTATTTATTTTGGACCACAAGAAAAATGTTAAAAAATTATTTATTTTGAACCGGAGGGAGTATAAAAAGTTATATCAATCATTTGCTAAAAATGATTTAAAAATTGGGTTTTTGGTTATATCCTTACAGCTTCTCATTAGCTAACTACATCAAATATTCTCCTTCCAACTGTATTCTTTTGTTTCTTTCTATCCTACACTTTCCCTTACCTCATTAGTCATTTCCACAATGTCTCTCTCTTTCTCTCTCCACCATTTACTTTACAACCAAGATTATAGATTTTTTTTTCTGTTGGTTTTTATTTAAAATATATTATCTTCTCTTTGCTACTTATTAAATTATTTATTATCTTTTCTTTTCAATTTATGCAATGCTATTCTTTTTTCATGTTATGCTATGTTCAATAGAGGGGTTGCTCTGATGGTAAGCAACCCCCACTTCCAACCGAGAGGTTGTGAGTTCGAGTCTCCCCAAGAGCAAGGTGGGAAGTTCTTGGAGGGAAGGATGCTGGAGGTCTATTTGGAAACAGCCTCTCTACCCCAGGGTAGGGGTAAGGTCTGCGTACATACTACCCTCCCCAGACCCCACTAAGTGGGATTATACTGGGTTGTTGTTGTTGTTGTTGTTGCTATGTTCAATAGAAAGTTTTATAATCACTCAAATATTATAATATATTTGATACTATAAATTTTAATAACCATATAAATATCATAACATATTTGATGCCACAAATTCAAACGAAGAAATTATATTAGTAGATCCTAAAAGAAAAATAAGGATTGAGAAAGTCGAGCTCACACTCTTACCAATCTTCTTTAAGTAGATCGTAAAAGAAAAAATAAGGATTGAGAAAGTCGAGCTCACATTCTTACTAATCTTCTTTAAATTTTATTTAAGAAATTACAACAATAATGTAATCTATGAAGTAGTTTACGAATTAAAGTCATATATTGTTCTGACTTAAAAAATTATTATAACATTATCAATTCCAAAAACCTTTACCTTTTCAAGAAATTAATATATTTCTATATCACCAAAATGTTCTCTTCTGTTCATGTTATTGTCTTTCAAAAATTTTATACACCCCTTATGAAATACTACTATAATTTAAAACTTTAATCACAAAAGTATTGCTTAATTTACCTTTTATCTCTTCACAAATATTGCTATTTAAATTAATACTCCACTACTTAACACAGTATAAAGTAAATATGAAATAATACAAAATGATTTCTTGTTTTAAATGTAAATGATATATATATATATATATATATATATATATATATATATATATATATATATATATATATATATATATATATAAGATCAGTTTCTTAGAAGGAGTAATGTATGAGCCTAAGGTAGTATCATGTATACATAGATATACCATCAAAGGTTACGACCGGATAGTAAGTACTCTTTTATTTTAAATGGAAAACAAAATTGTGCTTGAATCCTAAAATTAGAACGCCGTTTGTAGGAAATTGGGACCTCTCAACATAAATTAAGATTAGTTGGTATGGGTGGACATATGTGACGACCCGGTCCGTCGTCACGAGAGTTATCGCCCCATTATACCCTCATTATGTTGTTTCATATTTTCATATCTATATTAGAGTCTATCGGGTGAATTTGGATTGATTCTGGTTAAAAGTAAGGCATATAGCATTTTTAAGTGAAACTTGTTTCTAAAAAGTCAACCTGAAGTTGACTATGTGGTTAGAGGGCTCGGATATGGATTCTGGTGATTCGGTTAGCTTCGGGAGGTGATTTGTGACTTAGGGGAGCGTTCGGAAGTGAATTTGGAGGTCCAGTGTAGAAATAGGCCTGAATTGGCTAAGTTGGAATTAAATCCGGTCGATAGGTGAGATTTTGATCCGGGAGTCAGAATGGAATTTCGACAGTTGCAGTAGCTTTGTTAGGTGATTTTGGATATGTCTATAAATTTTCAGGTCATTCGGACATTATTTGGTCGGGTTTTGATGCAATATAGGTTTCGGAAGTTTTGGTTGAAACTTAGGCTTGAATCCGCCTTGATTTGATGATTTTTTGTGTTTAATGATGTATTTTTATGATTGGAACAAGTTCGTATCGTGATTTGGAGTAGGTTGGTGGTTTTGGTTGAGGTCCCAGGGGGCTCGGGGGTGTTTCCGGGGGTCAAACAGACCAATTTGAGCCGAGACACGTACTCTATTGTGAGTGCGGGGTCGATTGTGACTGGGGACTATGGCTTAGTTCGATTGTGTAGTATTATACTGTGTTGATTGCTATAAATGAGCCTCTAAACCTCCTACTTGGATGGTTGTGGATATTTTTGGGCCGTGTTACGACCCAAACCCCAGCCGTGATGGCGCCCAACACATTGTTAGGCAAGCCCGACCAATCCCCAGATAACAAGTCAATTATTAATTAATACTGATCCATTTAGAGTTAATAGCCTGTTTTCATAATAGAAACAACAAATACGGAAACAGAAATACATGAAATACAACCCAATGAATCCGGTGTCACAAGTCTGAGCCTCTAACAGAAAGGAACACCCTATAAATCCCAGTCTAAGTCGAGTGACAAAAGACATATATAGAAGGAAGAAGAGACATCGGGTCCTGCAGACGCCGGCAGCTACCTCGATGTCTTCTCAGCTAGCAGTAGAAATAGCAGCAGTGTGAATCGCAACTGCCCTCCTCGATACATGTATCTGCACACAAGGTGCAGGGAGTGGGGTGAGTATCTTTCAACTCAGTGAGTAGCAAATAATAACTGAAAGTAAGAACACCTGTATTATCACTAAATAGTTCTAAGAATAACCGTACAGGTAAGTCATCTCTATAATGGTAAGTATGGTTCCAATCCTCTACTGTCTCACACTAATCCAACACTGATCTAACCCTGCTGCGGCGTGTAGCCCGATCCAATATCTCTCAGTCACTCGTGACTCAACTCTCGTCTCTCAGTACTCACTTTCAGCACCTGGCTCATTTATATCTCATAAATATAGAAAATCATAGTAACTGTTGCGGCGAGTATCCCGATCCATATGTTTATAGTCGACTATGCTCACTGGGGGTGTGAAGAAATGCACTACTATAGCCCAAACGTCATGTCGCTGCAGCGTGGAGCTCGATCCATATAAGTATCGCTGCAGCGTGTAGCCCGATCCATATATATGTATATATATATATATATATATATAAATATCCTCACAATTGGGGTTCTCATCTCTTTCCGTATTTAACCTGTGTGTGTGTGTGTGTGTGTGTGTGTGTGTGTGTCCAATATATGTATATGTATATACTGCTGCGACGTTCAGCCCGATCCAGTATATGTATCAATACCTCACAATGGGTCCTCGACCTCTCTTAGTCAATATAGACTCGGCCTCTCGGGCCCACTCAACTAGAATAGAGTATTCAACCCCAGGTATTCTCACTTAGAGTACACATCTAGTACTGGTTCATGTCATGCTATATAGCTATGAATACGGCTAAGAGTATGTGTTCAACCTAATATCGAGATCATTAAACTTCACAGTTTTCCCTAATATTCTACAGATCGGCACAAGGCCCCAAAAATGGCAACTAGCCCAATTATATAGGTATAAGCTCTGTCTCGGTCAATATGCATTGTAAACTATCAATCGGGAAGGACCAAATCCAAATCCCCAGTCACAATACCACTACGCTCGTCACATGACGCATGTTTCATCCCAACATAGCACTGTGCAGTGCAAATACGGGGTTTCAAACCCTCAGTATATCATTTATCACTATCACTCACCTCGAACCGGACAAAGTCCTAGATTGCCTTGTGCTTGCCTCACAAATTGACTTCCTCGGATGCCAATTCTGATAAAAACCAATAAGAATACATCAAAATAAGCTAAAGAACACAACCCAATCGAAATAACTCGAATTACACCGAAAATTACGAAGTTGCCAAATCCCGACCCTCCGGCCCGCTTCTCAAAAAAATACAAAAGTTACATTTTTAGATTCCTTATCTCGCCACGAGTCCGTGCATATAAAGTTTATCAAAACCGGACTCCGTTTGCCCATTCAAATCGGTGATTTTCTATAACCCAGGCTTAGAGCAAAAATCTCCCATTGATACACCTTAAATCCTTCAATTTTCAGTGATATAGATGAAGATTCTAGGATAAAATCATGTAATTAGACCACAAAACTTACCTACAATAACTTCTCGATAAAATCCCCTTCAAATCCCGTCACTTAGCTCTTAAGGAACTCAAAAATGGAGGAAAATGACTAATGATTCGCGACTGAAATGTTTTGCTTAAAACCCTCATGTCAGCCAATTTAACCTTATGCGATCGCAGCCATTGGCATGCGATCGCGATGCATAAATTCTCTGTCCTCCAAAATACTCTATGTGATCGCGACCTTCCTTATGCGATCTACGATCGCATAGTGCAAGAATAAGCTACCCTCAAAACCTTCTATGCGATCACATCCTATTCAGTGCGATCGCACTGCTTCACTGTCCAATGCTATGCGATCGCAGCCTAGACCATGCGATCGCAGAGAACAAAAATGATGCCTCCCAATATCTTTCTACGCGATCGTAGGAGTACCCATGCGATCACAGAGAACAAAAAATAACCTGCAATTATGACAGCAAAACTGACTTTCCATTAGGCAAAAATGGTCCGTTTGGACCCCCGGATTCACCCCGAGGCCCCCGGGACCCTAACGAAAACCACCAACCTACTCCAAACCACGATAAAAACTTGTTCCAATCATGAAAACACACCCTTAAACATGGAAATCATCAAATCAAGGTGGATTCAAGCCTAAGTTTCAACTAAAACTTCCGAAACCAACATCAAATCAAAAACCCGACCAAATGATGTCCAATGACCTGAAATTTTGCAGACATATCCAAAATCACCTAACAAAGCTACTACAATTGTCGGAATTCCATTCCGACACCCAGATCAAAATCTCACCCATCGACCGAATTTCGCCAAAATTCCAACATCCAATTCAAGCCTAATTCTACACCGAACCTCCAAATTCAATTCCGATCACTCTCCTAAGCCACAAATGATCCCCGAAGCTACCCGAACCATCAGAATTTCATTCCGAGCCCTCTAACTCACAAGTCAACATCCAGTTGACTTTTTCCAACTATTCCTTCACCAAAGAGACTATTTGTCTCATTTCCTACAAAACTTGATCCGAATTGACTCAAATTCGCCAAACACATATATTGAAACATGAACAAGCATATAACGGGGAAAACGTGACGGTAACTCATGTGATGACGGACCGGGTCATCACATTCTCCCCAACTTAAGCAAACGCTCATCCTCGAGCGGGTCAAGAAATATACCTGGAGTCTCAAATAAGTGTGGATATCTGCTCCGCATCTCCTGCTCGACCTCCCAAGTAGCCTCCTCCACGGGCCGGCCTTTCCACTGCACCTTAACTGAAGCAATGTCCTTGGACCTCAATTTTCGAACCTGTCGACCCAGAATAGCCACCGGCTCCACATCATAATATAGATCACCATCAAGTTGAATCGTACTGAAGTAACACATGAGACGGATCCCCGACATACTTCCGGAGCATAAACACATGGAATACTGGGTGTACACTGGACAGGCTGGGTGGCAAATCTAGCTCATATGCCACCTTCCCAATCCTCCTAAGTATCTCAAAAGGACCAATGAACCTGGGACTCAGCTTCCCTTTCTTCCCAAACTGCATAACACCCTTCATGGGTAAAACCTTCAACAATACCCTATCACCAACCATGAAAGACAAATCTTGAACCCTACGGTCCGCATGACTCTTCTGGCGTGACTGTGATACGCGAAGCCTCTCCTGAATCAACGTCACTCTGTCCAAAGCATCCTGAACTAACTCAGTCCCTATCAATCTAGCCTCGCCAGGCCCAAACCATCCCATAGGAGATCTACACCATCTACCATACAACGCCTCATACAGGGCCATCTAAATACTCGACTGATAACTGTTGTTGTAGGCAAACTCTGCAAGTGGCAAAAACGCAACCCATGAACCTCCAAAATCGATCACACAAGCACGCAACATATCCTCCAAAATCTGAATAGTGCACTCAGACTGTCCGTCTGTCTGAGGATGAAATATTGTGCTCAACTCTACTTGTGTACCCAGCTCCCACTGAAATGCCCTCCAGAACTGAGAAGTGAAGTGAGTACCTCTATCTGATATGATAGACACTGGAACCTTATGCAATCTGACAATCTCCCGAATAAAGATCACTGCTAACCGCTCTAATGAATAAGTAGTACATACTGGCGTGAAGTGTGCAAATTTGGTCAGCTGATCAACAATCACCCACACTGAATCAAACTTCCTCAGAGTCCGAGGGAGACCACTCATAAAATCTATGGTAATCCGCTCCCATTTCCACTCAGGAATAACCATACGTTGAAGAACACCGCCCGATCTCTGATGCTCATACTTGACCTGTTGGTAGTTGAGACATCTGGCCACATGACTAACAATATCCTTCTTCATCTTCCTCCACCAAGTAATGCTGCCTCAAGTCCTGGTACATCTTCACGGCACCCGGATGAATGGAGTACCGCGAGCTGTGAGCCTCCTTTAATATCAACTCTCGAAGGCCATCTACATTGGGCACAAAAATCCGGCCATGCATCCTCAGAACACCATCACTATCAATAGTCACATCTCTGGCATCATCGTGTAGAACTCTGTCCTTAAGGACAAGCAAATGTGGATCATCATACTAATGCCCTCTGATGCGATCATATAAAGAGGACCAAGAAACAACACAAGCCAAAACTCGGCTCGGCTAAGGAATATCCAATCTCACTAGCCGATTGGCCAACGCCTGAATGTAATATGCAAAGGGCCTCTCCCCGACTGGAATGTAAGCTAAGCTGCCCATATTGACCGCCTTTTGGCTCAAAGCATCAGCCACAACATTGGCCTTCACCAGATGATACAATATAGTAATGTCATAATCCTTAAGCAACTCCAGCCACCTTCGCTGTCTCAAATTAAGGTCCTTCTGTTTGAACAGATGCTGAAGGTTGCGTTGATCGGTATACACCTCACAAGAAACACCATGTAAGTAATGTCTCCAAATCTTCAGAGCGTGAACTATGGCTGCTAACTCCAAATCGTGCACAGGGTAGTTCTTCTCATGGGGCTTCAACTGGCGAGAAGAATAAACAATAACTCTACCCTCCTGCATCAACACACATCCAATGCCAACTCTCGAGGCATCACAATACACAATATAAGAATTTGAAGCTGACGGCAATATCAAGACTGGTGTCGTGGTCAATGCTGTCTTGAGCTTCTGAAAGCTCTCCTCATACTCCTTGGACCACACAAATGGAGCACCCTTCTAAGTCAATCTAGTCAAGGGTGAAGCAATAGAAGAGAATCTCTAAACAAATCGGCGATAATACCCTGCCAATCCCAGGAAACTATGAATCTCAGTAGCTCAGGTCGGTCTAGGCCAACTCTGCATTGCCTTTATCTTCTTTGGATCCACCTGAATACCATCACTGAACACCACATGCCCCAAGAAAGCCACGGACTCGAGCCAGAACTCACACTTAGAGAACTTGGCATACAACCTCTCCTCCCGCAACCTCTGTAATACAACTCTCATATGCTGAGCATGCGCCTCCTGGCTATGAAAGTACACCAGGATATCATCTATGACCACTATCACGAAGGAGTCCAAATATGGCCGGAACACACTGTTCATTAGATGCATGAACGCAGCTGGGGTATTGGTCAGCCCAAAAGACATCACAATAAACTCATAGTGCCCACATCTCATCCTGAAGGTTGTCTTCATAATATCAGAATCTCTAATCTTCAGCTGGTGATAGCCGGAACGAAGATCAATCTTCGAGAATATCCTAGCTCCCTGGAGCTGATCAAATAAATCATCAATGCACGGCAGAGGATACTTGTTCTTCACTCTTACTTTGTTTAGCTGCTTATAGTCAATACACATCCTCATTGAGCCATCCTTCTTCTTAACAAACAAGACCGGTGCACCCCACGGTGACACACTCGGCCGAATGAACCCCTTATCTAGGAGTTCCCGAAGCTACTTCTTCAATTCTTTCAACTCAGCTAGTGTCATACAATAAGGAGGAATGGAAATAGGCTGAGTGCCTGGCACCAAGTCAATGTCCCTGTCCGGTGGCATTCCCGGCAGGTCTGAGGGAAATACATCAGGAAAATTCCGCACAACGGGAATAGAATCAATACTGGGAGTCTCAGATCCAATGTCCCGCACAAATGCCAAATATGAAAGACATCCCTTCCCAACCATCCGTTCGGCCTTGAGGAAAGATATTACCCTGCTGGGTACATAATCAGTCATGCCTCACCACTCGATCCTTGGAA